>CM054060.1:162381475-162981475 GCA_028641055.1 Alopecurus myosuroides | reverse complement strand
AGTGTACTAAACCTACCGATTGGGACTTGATGCTTTTAGTTGTACTGCTGTACAATTCAATAATAATGCTGCTGTTTGTTGCCGGTCTTTCCGCTCGTTCATAATTATTGATGTCAATGATTTAATTTATATGATCAATTTAAAATGAGTTCATTTGGCATGTATGGTCACTGATTCATCCTAAAATTCACATCAAATTGGGTAATAAGGTATTTACTGAAATCCAGATCAAAATAGTTTGCTAAACTGAACAGTACATTGTTTTATTCTTATTTGCCAAAAAAATTATCATTTCTATTAAAAACTTCATGTTGACACGTGGAGCCCTATGCGAGGTAGTGGTTATATACACATGCAACTGATTCTTTTTTTTTTCTATTCCCCCCTATAATTGAGCGTGTAACACTATGCATCAACTCATGATTATGTGTTACTCTCACCAAAGTTTGTAACACATTCCCATCGACCATATTTATATGTTACCATGTCAATATCAGTGTAACACATTCCCTCCGACCATAATTATATGTTACTTGGTCAATATCTCTGTAACACATTTCGGGCCGTGTATAGTTTGTGTTACTGTCGGTCGTTGCAGCCCAAATGTTGTGTTACTCGATTTTTTCATGTAACATATTTTACTGTGTGTTACACGATTGTGTTACCAAAGCTCTGTCCTGTTGTAGTGGTTTCTGCCTTCCTTGTCTTGATCACCACATCATCGACATAGGCGTGAATGTTACGTCCAATCTGATCCTCAAAACACTTCTGAATGCATCGCTGGTAGGTTGCGCCAGCGTTCTTCAGTCCAAAAGTCATGGTTTTGTAACAGAAAGCTCCAAAAGGGGTTATGAACGATGTTTTCTCCCAATCTTCCTTCTTGAGCTTGATCTGATGATACCCGGAATATGCATCCAGGAAACATAGTAGGTCACTTCCAGCCACTGCATCTATGATCTGATCTATCCTTGGAAGAGCAAACGGATCTTTTGGGCAATGCTTGTTGAGACTCATGTAATCAATGCACATCCTCCCCTCATTACTCTTTTTCATTACTAGAACCAGATTTGCCAACCAATCTGGGTGAAAAACTTCCATGATAAAGCCGGCCGCAAGTAGCCTGGCTATCTCTGCTCCTATAGCCTTTCTTCTTTCCTCATTCATTTTTCTCAGGCCCTGCTTCACAGGCCGGGACTTAGGATCAACATGCAAACTGTTCTCAGCTAACTCGGTCGGGATACCTGGCATATCACTGGGCGTCCAAGCGAAAACATCTTGATTTCCGCGAATGAATTCAATGAGTGCCTCTTCTTGCTTACTGTCTAGGTTAGATCCTATAGCAAATTGCTTGGAGGGATCACCTTCAACAAAAGCCACCATCTTTGTGTCCTGTGCTGCCTTGAACTTTGCTCTCTCATCCTCCGTATTTGGCCTCTTCAACATTGTTCTGTCATCCGGGTCTACTTGAGACCGGTAATACTTGAGCTCTTCCTTTCTGCAAGCTTGTTCTGCCATTGCCGCGTCTCCTTCGTCACACTCAGCTGCTATAACCCGGCTCCCATGTATGGTGATGGTTTGCTTGGGACCTGGGATCTTTAGCTGTAGGTATACGTAACACGGCCTGGCCATGAACTTGGCGTAAGCCGGCCTTCCAAACAGCGCATGATAGGGGGTGCGCAACTTTACCACCTCGAACATGAGCCACTCCACTCGGAAATTATCCTTTGATTCTCCAAAAGCAACCTCCAATGTAATCTTCCCTTCGGGGCACGCCGAGTGACCCGGCACAATCCCATGAAAGACTGTAGAACTTTTCTGTAACTGAGACTCCTTGAGACCCATGCGTAGGAAAGTTTCCCAATATAGGATATTGATGCTGCTTCCGCCGTCCATTAGAACCTTTTCAACTCATAACAATTAACCTGTGGTGCAACCACCAACGCTAAGACACCCGGATGTTCTATTCTTTCCGGGTGATCCCTTCTGCTCCATGTTACCTCTTGATCCGACCATCTCAAGTATCTCGGGACAGCCGAAGAAACCGAGTTTACTGCCTTTTTTAGTATCTTTCTATCCTTGTTAGAAGTTCCTGTGGTGTGAACGTGGTACTGCCCCAACTGCTTGGGGTTAGCCTGGAAACCTCCAGCTCCTCCCTGATTGTTACCCGGATTGCCACCTCCTGGGTTGCCTGCTGGGGGTGGGCCGTTGCCCGGGTTACCACCCGGACCCGGTCCTGCTCCCCGGCCTGCACCTCGCATTGCCTTATGTATTTCCTCGTTCTTCCATGTCTGTAAATCTACACACTGTTGTAATGAATGATTAGCCGGCCTGCCGTTCCTGCTATGCCGCGGACAGGGCATCCTGAAAGCCTCTATATGGTTAGCCGGTCTTGGCGGTCCTTGGTAATTTCCTCCATTAAAGTTTCCTCCGTTGAAATTTCCTTCTGCTCTGGGTCTGGAAAACCCGGCTTCTGTATTGGCGACAAACTCGGAACTTCCCTCATACGGGCGCTTGTTCTGGTTGTTTCCATTATTTCCTCCATTGTTACCCGGCGCAGATCCGTTGCCGGGTCTTCCACTGTTGCTCGCGTTGGCTTTGGCTTTCTTGTCATCAACATCGTCCTCTGTGGTATCCGTGGCGGCGTGCTTGTTGCACGCGTCCATTAACTCTCCCATAGTAACCGCTGAAGCATTCCGACTAGATTTCATGCGCGTCAGCTTTTGCACTAAGGCTATATACTTGCATGTTTTCGCCATAGCCTGTAATGCATCCTTTGGTTGAATATCTTTGGACGAGTGGAGTATTTCCATGACCCGGCGCACCCAACTGCGCGCCGGCTCTCCCTTCTTCTGGACACATCGCTCTAAATCATCAATTGTGAACAACTTCCTGCATGTTCCATGAAAGTGCTTGACAAAGGCCGTTTTCAGCTCGCTCCAAGAATTGACGGACTTTTCGGGTAGATTACTGAACCATAATTTTGCTGCTCCCTCTGACATCATAAGGTACATAAACTTGGCTTGAAGATTTTCAGACGCGTTGCGAATCGACATGGCCATCTCATAACTACTTAGCCAGGTTTCTGGATCCATGGTTGGCTCGTAATTGACCACTTTACCCAGTTCCTTGAACTTATCCGGGTAAGGCTCGGCTCTGATGACGTCCGAGAAACACTTGGGCCCGGCTAAAATTGCCGGTACTGGCCTCACCCGGGAAACATGTGATCCGGATGCCAGTACGGTGGGGGGTGCAACCACTACCGGCCCTCGTACCGCAGACCCGGCTGCTGCGCGCATGGCTCGAGAACTGTCCACGATAGCTTGCGCCGCTGATACTGCAGGTGTTGCTGGTCTACGTGGAGGAGGCGACATTTGCTGCTGCTCTGCCCTCCGCCGTGCTGAGCTTGTCTGAATATTGCCGGTATTTCCGTTATGCCGGCTAACATACGGTGTTCCATGCATTCCACTCCTGTTATCCGGGTAATTGGCCTGCTGAGCCACTGCTGTGCGCAATAGATCTATCGGCCGCCGGGTCTCCTCCGCATGGGGTGACTCTCTTACGGGGATACGATCCAATGCCAATGTTGCTGCATATACATTGTCCATGGGGTTATTGAAGTGACCTGGCGGAGTGTGAAATCGTGGCGGTGGTGGTGGTGGCGCTGTATTGCCAGTTACGATCCCTGTTTGCAATGTGGGTAACCCGGCTTGTACGTTTGCCGGCTGTCCTCCCAAGGTTACAGGCTGATGTCCGGTTTCCTGATTCACAGCTGGAATTGGTTGATCCTGAGGTGTAATAAACAGTGCGGCCGGGTTTATAGTTCCACCCGTTGCCGGTAATCTCGACTGATATCTCTGATTGTGCATCTTGGTCGACTGAACTTGGAGCCGGTTCTCCAATGCTTCCAGCTCGCGCTGGCGCGCTGCTATCCCCTGTCTTTCAGCTTCCATATATCTCCTCTGCCGATCCAATGCACGGTGGGCCACATCCATATCTGCAGCGCGTGCCACCGCGTTTTCCGGGGTTATCACCGTTGCTAGCACCGTAGGATCCAAGATCAGGTTATTGTTGAACAGAGCCGGATTTCGCGGATTCGAGGGCCCTGCTCCTGGCGTTCTGTTCGTCATAAACCCAAACATGTTTCTTTGCAATTCGCTTTCCGGGGTATTGCTGGTGACTGAAACCGACTCTCCGTCAACCCGGGCTATGACCGGGTTTCCATCAACCGGATTTTGTTGCTGAGCCAGCGCTCGCGCCGCTCCGACCGCGGCCGTAGTCACGTCCCCCTGATTAAGATTGGTTGCAGGGGCCGTGTAGACCGCGACCTGGCGCGTGATGCCTGGTGTAGATTCATACTCTTCCTCATCACAGCTATCCTCTTCGTACCGATCCTCCAGCAGGTGCAGGATGGACTCGGTATCATCTTCCCTCGTGACCCGGCCACGCGGGGTCCATGCCGGCTCCTCTGACTGTTCCCTCTTCGTGGTGGGCTCTCCTATCGGATCGATCGTCCCGACCGACTCTTCCCCATCCGACTGAACGCAGGTCGCTCCTCCTGACACGGAATCATATTCAACATCATCAGGAATTGAACCAGACGTACATACCATGCCGACGAAGACGTTGACCCGGCCAATTGTGACGATAGATCCGGCATCCAGCAAATCCGACTCTGGCCACCATCTTCTCTCCTTCGGGGTTGGTGTAGATCTCGCTGATGACGAGGTTTTTCATGCTCTCCCGAGCTTTTCCCGTGATGTAAACACCCTTGGACGCAGGCCCCACGGTGGGCGCCAACTGTCGTGGGATAATCACGGCAGACGTTACCGGGGGTAACTTATCTTGGGGAAATTCGACTCTGGTGTTTGGGAGAGGGTTTAGCTCAAGGGAAACCATGTTATCAATCGATTTGGTAGCTCTGGCAATCAAGTCGCCGAGTCTCTGATCTAGGTTTTCAGTATAAATTCTCGTATTACAGGGAAAATCGAATATCTGGTGAAGCTCGTGTTCTTTCTGACCCTGGGAGCCGGTTTATATCTTACCCGGCCCCCTGGCTTCCTATCCAAGGCACACTCGGAGTCCTACCCAGTCACCGCATATAAACCCTAGATTTCCTTATCGTAATCCACAAACCGGGCTACGAGGCCTACACTACTTCTTGGGCCTTCTAGAAGCTCCTTTTCCTTGAGCCGGGTCTTGCGCGGTTCCCTTTGGGCCGAGTTACACCTTGGCATTGGCCTACCGGGTTATCATCCCCCCATCAGACAACATAGTACAAAAACTAATGTATCTACAATGCACTAGAGATGAATGGCATTATCTACCCCAAGGAAAAAACCAATAACTCCAGTGGAAAATAACAATGGGTGAAGAGCACCCAAGACTGGAAACAAGTGGAGTTACCCTCTTCCATGGTGGAACTGCATGGGGAAGAAGATGCCCGGAAGATTGGAGGATCAGATCCGGAGCCCCCCCCCCAGATATTCCGGTGGTCAAAACTCCTCCGGCGAGGAGAGGGCGGCGACAGAGAGCGGGAGGGAGTGAGAGGGTCGAGGTTGGATGAGGAATTCGTTCTGGAACTCCCCACCCCGGCCTCTTTGAAAGTGCATATTTGCATTTGAGCTCTCATGTGTTTTGGAGTTGATAACAACACCATTAATTTTCTAACCTTGCATTTAAGTTATTTCAAGAAACATCATTTCGACGCAAAAAGGAAGAGTGCAGAATGACAAAGCCACCAAAATTGTCTCTGTCCAGCGGTAGTACCGGGTGCATCAGCGATAGTAACGCTCTCTCTAGTGAGCGGTAGTACCGTTGGTAGTACTGCCAGAATGAAAACAACTACTACATCCAGCGGTACTTCAGCGGTACTGGTCCAGTAGTACCGCTGTGACTTAGTCGATTTTGGAGCAAGGCTTCTCATGGCGACAGTACCGCTACCGCCAGCGGAAGTACCGCTCCTTCTAGGTAGCGGAAGTACCGCTGTCGGTCAAAGTACCGCCAGGGGAGTTTTGCTCACTGTAACCATTACGGTACTAGAGCGGTAGTGCCCTAGTACTACCGCCAGCCACTTCGACTTATTTCGAATTCGTGGCCAGCGGTAGTACCGGTGGGCCTAGCGGTAGTACCGCCGCTGGAAGTACTGCGGTACTTCCGCGGTAGTACCGCCCGCGTCATTTGGTTGGGACCTCTCAGTACCGCTCTGGTTGCCAGCGAGCGGTAGTACCGCTGACCCCAGCGGTAGTACCGCCAGGCGTAAAAAGGGTCAAACGGCTAGTTATGAGTAGGGGGCTATAAATACCCCATCCCCTTCTTCTCCAAGGGGTTGCTCGAACCGGCATTGAAGTCCAGCATTTATTGAGCCTCCAAAAGCTAGAAATCTCCCAATCCTTCCACCCAAACTCGTTGATACTTGGAGGATTGAAGGAGAAGGCCCCGATCTACATATTCACCGAGTCGTTCTTCCTTTCCCCCTCATTCTCTTGAGGGATCTAGTCTAGGGTTTCCTTGTGGAGAATCTAGACTCCATTGCTACACTTGTTAGTGATTGGTGATTGTTGGGAGCCCCCAATTTGGTTGTAGTTGTGTTCCCCAAGCTAGTTCGTAAAGGATTCGATTCCCACCTCAAAGGGGATCAATAGTGTAAGGTGTACTAGGCCTTTGTGGCGGGGTTCATCGGAGAATAGGGTGAGGCCTTTGTGGCGTTGAGTAGGCCTTCGTGGCGATCTCACACCCTCCAACGTTACGTACTCCCGTAACAAGGAGGAACTCGGGAATACATCGTGTCTCCGTGTGCTTCATATCGGTTACCTCGTTTCCTTCCTCCTTTACTTGTGCTCGCATTGTGTTTGTGCTTGTTCTTGTCATATAGGTAAATTCACCGTTGTTGCATTATCTAGAGAATTTACCTTTGTGTCAAGCCTAATCTTCAAAAAAATTAAAATTGGTCGTAGCAAATATTCACCCCCTCTAGGTGCTCTTACTATATGTTCAATTAGTATCAGAGCCTCGACTCTTTTATCAGGCTTAACCGTCTAAGAGTTTAGTATGACCGATGTTCCGGATGTCGTCGGTTCCATGGCGAGTGTCTCGATGGATGATCTCAATGAGTTGAAAAATTCATTGACCTCATCCGTGGAGAGCAAAATCGATGAATTGCGAACACTCATGTTGCAATTTATGAAAGCCAAGGAACCGGAAACATCCTCTACATCCCCTACGGTTGAACTACCAGAGGGTGCCAAGATTGGGGAAGATGGTGAACCACTTAAAGATGCTTCCGCTAAGAACTCCACCCATAAGGGTACGGAAGGAAAACGAGAATTCCACGCTGTCAAACGACGCTATTCTCCCGAACCTCCCGTCCCACATCCCCATATAATTCCTAGAGGAGATCCTCCTAAAATTGATGCACACTCTTTTGGTTAATGGCAATATTATATGGAAACTCACTTGAACTCGTCTTGTATAGAACTTTGGAGGGTCACTTGAGATGGATACAAGCCACATGACCCCAAGAACTTGACAAGAATAGAAGCCGTAGATTGTCAACTCAACTACACCGCCTTGTCTATTCAACAAGAAGACTTCCACCAAGTTTGTGCTTGTGGCTCAAGAAGAGTATGATTCCGGAAGTGATGAAAAAGAAGAAACCACAAGTGAAGTGGTCACTATTGCTATTGCTACAACTCCATCATCTTCATCACTCTTTGAATCCCCCAATGAGAATCATCCTCAAGTCAATGCCAAGTGCTTCATGGCTAAGGCCTCGGAGGTATCACCTTCTCCCTACTCTAAGACCTTAAATGTATTGGTAAACCATGCTAGTCTTAGGGTAGAAGATGAGTTGCCTCATTGGAACATTTTATGTGTAACATGCAAGGTGAGACCAAGAAGTACTTTGATCACCTCATGAGCCAATTGGGAGAGGCCCATGAAGCTCTTGAGAAGAAAGGTGAGATTGAAAGGAGAGATGCAGATGAAATAACATACCTCTCCATGACTCTTGATGAAGAGCATAATGGTATAGTTTCTCTTGAAGATGAACTTGATTCTATTGAAGATTCACATAATGAACTTGTCTCTAATATTACCAAAGAACGTGACCTTGCAATTGCTAATGTAAAAAGGCTAAAAAGGATAAGGTTGAGTTTGGGGTTGGTCATGATAAACTGACCGAGGAGTTTGAAAAGCTCACCAAATCTCACAAGGCCTTGGAGAGTCAACACTCTATCCTCAAAGAGTGACATGAACAACTTCAAACTCAACTTAATCAGTTTAACAACCCTAGAACCTCTACTTCTTCTTGTGATCATGCAACTATTATTGAGGAAAATTGTCGAGACATCGTGGTAGACTTCATAGACGGGGGTGCCATGAGCCTACTGGTAGAACCGCGGGGGGATGTGATAATACGACAAACGAGAACACCCAGCTTTGGACCACACAACTAGGCGACGTTCCTACTCCTGTAATCTCACTAAATCAGGGTTGACGCCTAAAGTATGCAAAGTACAATGTGAGTATGGTTTTGCTAACTCGGCGAGGATCAACTTCTCGGCGAGTTGGCTTCTAGCTAATTGTTGTCTATCTGTTCCTTGATCCCGTCTGGCTTTATATAGATAGCCAGATTAGGGCTTACAGAAAGGAAACCTAGAAGACTACGGAAAGTATCTAACTTGGAAAGTAAGGAATCCGTTTTCTCCTCCAAGCCGCACCACTTTGGGTCGTGGTCCGGGTTCTTCTAGAATCCGTCTTCCTGCGCATCAGCTTACTGGGCCGCCCAATGGACTATGATCCATTACCAACAGGCCACCCTGGTAATCCGGCTCTTAGGCCAATGCCGGACATACCCCTAATCGATATATATCTGACAGTACCCCCCAAGAAGGGTTAAGACTTCATTCTGCCGCTCTTCGTCTATTAGCATTCTTTAAGAGAAATGTCGGAATTTTGTCTTGATTCCTCTTTTACCAAAAATCTCTTAACTCAAAACTGGGACTTTATCAAAGTCCGGCTTTTCTTCCATGAGCCTTTGTGGAGAAGGAACTTTATGACATCAGCAATGAAATCCTGCCGACGTCACGGATGTTTTGGTTCAGTCAAAATCCTGAAACGTATCCTTTGACAGATTCTCTCGTAGGAAACGAGGAGATAGCAATAATCACCCCGTCCACTCATTTCCCGAAAATTTCGGGCGTTACACGCGTCGCGCATCCAACGGCTAAAATAGTCGTTGGAGCTAATCTTCGCGCGTCCCGGCTATAAATAGCCGTCTCGGAGCCTCCGTATCTTCTTCCGCTTATTCTTCTTCCTCGAGCGCACAAAGCCCCATTCCCTTAGAAACCAGAGCCGAGCTCGAGAGAACGCAGAGACACGAGCCCTCGAGCCCTTCCCCGGAAATACCATCGGAGGTTCCAGCTCACGACCGTGCCGCCGGAAAATGGTCACCGGAGACTCCCCTCGCGCCTCTGACTCGGCGGGCGCCGCCATGGAAATCGAGGACATCATCAACGATTTGGACCCCCTCCTCGACTCCCCACCTCGCACTGCTGCGAACGCGCCGGAGGGGGCCGCCAGCGAGCCGGCCAGCGGGGATCTTCCTCCCGTGGCCGGAAACACGCCGCTGCTATCGGCCACTGCTCCTCCTCCTCCTCCTCCCTTCTCCGAGCCTGCGGAGGAGGATACTACTCGCGGCGGTGAGAACCTCGTCATCGGCGAAGTCATCACCATCCCTGAAAGAGAGAAGATGGTGGACGACTTTGGTTGGGGACCAGAGTCGGATCTGTTGGAAACCGGGTCTATCGTTACGATCGGCCGGGTCAACGTCTTCGTCGGCATGGTACGTACATCCGGTTCTGTTCCTGATAATATTGGATATGATTCTGTGTCAGGAGAAGCAACTTGCGTTCAGTCGGATGGAGAAGAATCGGTTGGGACAGCCGATCCAGAAGAAGAGCCCACCATGAAGAGGGAACAGCCGGAGGAGCCGGCATGGACCCCGCGTGGCCGGGTCATAAGGAAAGATGATACCGAGTCTATCCTACATCTGCTTGAAGACCGGTACGAGGAAGATAGCTGTGACGAAGAGGAATACGAATCATCACCAGGCATCGCGCGCCGGGTCGCGGTCTATACAACCCCTGCAATCAATCTCAATCAGGGGGATGTGACGACGGCCGCGGCCGGAGCGGCGCGAGCGCTGGCCCAGCAGCAGGCGCCGGTTGACGGAAACCCGGTTATAGCCCGGGTCGACGGAGAGTCGGCCTCTGTCACCAGTCATACCGGAGAAAGAGTCATACCGGAGAAAGTGAACGGCAAAGGAATATGTTTGGATTCACAGCAAACAGAACGCCAGGTGCGGGAACCTCAGCTCCGCGAAATCCGGCTCTGTTCAGTAACAATCTAATCTTGGATCCCACAGTGCTAGCAACGGTGATTGATGGGGGGATAATAACCCGGTAGGCCAACTCCAAGGCGTAACCCGGCCCCAGGAACACGGTGCGCAATATGGTTAAGGATAATGAAGCTTCTGGAAGGCCCAAAGTTTGTAGGCCTCGTAACCCGGATTGTGGGTTACGGTAAGGAAAGTTAGGGTTTGTAAGCGGTGTCCGGATAGGATTCAAGCTGGGCCTTGGAGAATAGGGCCAAGGGGGTACGGGTGGTTTATAAACCGACCCCTAGGTCTAGTTTAGGCGGAGATCTAAGAACCCTAGCAATATCGCTTGGTATCGAGCATCTAGTGTAACCCTAGAGTTGAGCTGTTATATCAAGATCGGAGACTCGGCGATTTTGATTGCCGGCTACCAGATCGAGTTGCATCATGTTTTCCTCTGAGCTAAACCCTCTCCCAAACGCCTGTGTCGTCTTGCCCCAAGATCAGTTATCCCCGGTAACGTCTGCCGTGATTATCCCACGACAGTTGGCGCCCACCGTGGGACCTGCGTCCAAAGGTGTTTACATCACGGGAGAAGCTCGGAAGAACATGGAGAATCTTGTCGTGGGCAAGATCTACATCGACCACAAAGGAGACAAGATGGTGGACGATTCCGGCTGGGGGCCAGAGTCGGATCACCTCGAGTCCGGATCTACGGTGACGATCGGCCGGATCAACATCTTCATCGGTATGGTACGTACGCCTGATTTAAAGGGACAATATCATGTGCATACTACAGGAACTTCTAGCAGGAACAAAGAGACATTAAAACAAGCGGTAAACTCGGTTTCCTCGGCTGCGCCCGGATACCTTAGATGGGCGGAACAAGAGGTAACGTGGAGTAGAAGAGATCATCCGGAAAGAGTAGAGCGTCCAGGAGTCTTGGCATTGGTGGTTGCTCCACAGGTTAATGGTTACGAACTTAAAAGGGTCCTGATGGACGGTGGTAGTAGCATCAACATCCTTTATTGGGAAACCTTCTTACGGATGAGTCTCAAAGAGTCCCAGTTACAGAAAAGTTCGACAGTCTTTCATGGGATCGTGCCGGGTCACTCGGCGAGCCCCGAGGAAAAGATCACCTTGGAGGTTGCTTTCGGAGAATCGACGGATAATTATCGAGTTGAGTGGCTCACGTTCGAGGTGGTCAAATTGCGCAGTCCTTATCACGCGCTGTTTGGAAGACCGGCTTATGCTAAATTCATGGCTAGGCCGTGTTATGTGTATTTGCAGCTAAAGATCCCGGGTCCTAAACGGACTATCACCATACATGGGAACCGGGATATAGCGGCTGAGTGTGATGAAGGAGATTCAGTAATGGCCGAGCAAGCGTGCAGAAAGGAAGAACTCGAATATTACCGGTCCCAAGTAAATCCGGATGATAGAACAGCCTTGAAAAAGCCGAATACTGAGGACGAGAGAGCAAAATTCAAGGCAGCGCAAGACACCAAGAAGATAGATTTTGTCGAAGGTGATTCCGCTAAGCAATTTACCATAGGGTCCAATTTGGAAAAAGAGCAGGAGAAGGCACTTGTGGAGTTTATTCGTTCAAATGCAGACGTGTTCGCCTGGACACCTAGCGACATGCCGGGTATCCCTACAGAGCTGGCCGAGCACAGTTTGCATGTAGATCCCAAGTCCAGGCCCGTGAAGCAGGGTTTGAGGAAAATGAATGAGGAAAGAAGGAAGGCTATAGGCGAAGAGATCGCTCGGCTATTGGCAGCCGGCTTTATCATGGAAGTATTTCACCCGGATTGGTTGGCAAACCCAGTTCTAGTGATGAAAAAGACCAATGAGTGGAGGATGTGCATTGATTTTACGAGTCTCAACAAACATTGCCCAAAGGATCCGTTCGCACTACCAAGGATAGATCAGATTATAGACGCAGTAGCAGGAAGCGATCTATTGTGCTTTCTGGACGCATATTCCGGGTATCATCAGATTAAGCTCAAGAGGGAGGATTGGGAGAAAACATCATTCATAACCCCTTTTGGGGCCTTCTGTTATAAAACTATGACGTTTGGATTGAAGAACGCCGGCGCAACTTACCAACGGTGTATTCAAAGGTGCTTCGAGGACCAAATTGGACGCAACGTCCATGCCTATGTGGATGATGTGGTCATCAAGACCAGGAAGGCGGAGACATTTATCGATGATCTAAAGGAGACGTTCAAAAACTTGAGGAGGTATCAGATGAAGCTTAACCCGACAAAGTGCGTGTTCGGAGTTCCAGCCGGGAAATTACTCGGCTTTATCGTTTCCGAGAGAGGAATCGAGGCAAACCCGGATAAAATCAAGGCCATCCAGAGTCTGAAAAAACCGGAAAATTTGAAGCATGTTCAAAAGCTCACGGGCTGCGTAGCAGCCTTGAGCCGATTCATATCCAGGCTCGGAGAAAAAGCAATACCCTTGTACCGGCTCTTGAGGAAATCGGATAAATTCGTATGGGATCAAGAGGCGGATGAGGCGTTTGAGGCACTAAAGAAACAGTTATCTGAAGCACCAGTACTAGCGGCCCCGGGTCCTAAAGAACCTATGTTGCTATACGTAGCAGCCGGCCCCCGAGCCGTCAGCGCGGTAGTTGTTGTGGAGCGCAAAGAGGATGGGAAGGGTTACCCGGTCTAGAGACCGGTTTATTACGTCAGCGAGGTATTATCAGAAGCAAAGCAGCGCTATCCGCATTGGCAAAAGTTGGTGTTCGGGGTCTTTATGGCTAGCCGGAAATTGAAGCCGTATTTCCAAGAACACCCCATAACAGTGGTTAGTTCAATACCAATGTCGGATATCATCAGAAACTCGGACGCGACGGGAAGAATAGCCAAATGGGCGATAGAGATGGGGGATTATCACATCAACTACGAACCCAGGTCAGCAATCAAATCTCAAGCTTTAATTGATTTCGTTAACGACTGGACACATACAGGCATGACTACAACGGTTCCAAACTCCGAGTCATGGATCATGCACTTCGATGGATCTAAGCAATACGAGGGATCAGGAGCTGGAGTGGTGCTAACGTCACCCAAAGGGGATAAATTAAGTTACGTACTACAAATTCACTTTGACTGTTCCAACAACGTGGCCGAGTATGAGGCCCTATTGCACGGCTTAAAGGCAGCCAAGGAGATGAACGTCAAGAGGATACGATGCTTCGGAGATTCGGACCTTGTGGTACAGCAGGTGTCAGAAACTTGGGATAGGAAGGACGCAACTATGGCAGCATACCGTAGGGAAGTTGATAGGGTTGCAGGATGTTTTCTCGGGTATGAGGTGGAGCATATAGACAGAAGAAAGAATGAGGCGGCCGACGCACTCGCTAGACTCGGCTCGCGCAGAGAGCCGGTTCCACCTAATGTTTTCCTGGACGAATTATGGCGACCATCAGTTAAAACCGAGTCAGAAGAGGAATTGGCAAATCAAGAGCCGGATTCAGGACTCGTGGCCACCGTACGTACTATTCCCGAGTGGACATAACCGTTTTTGGCCTACCTATCGCGAGGCGAGTTATCACAACAGGAGGTATTAGCAAGGCAAATTTTGAGGCGAGCGAAGGGATATTCTATCATCAATGGGGAATTATATAAGAGAAGCGCAGCAGGGGTCTTTTTGCGCTGCGTAGCGCCAGAAGAAGGCCGACAGATTCTCAAGGAAATCCATGAAGGCGACTGTGGACATCATGCATCCACAAGATCTCTCGTGGCTAAAGCTTATCGACACGGATTTTTCTGGCTCACGGCTCTAGCAGATGCGGAACGATTGGTAGCAAGATGTGACGGATGTCAAAGGTACGCTCGCCAAACCCATGTGCCGGCTATGGAGTTGCGTACAATCCCGTTAACTTGGCCGTTCGCTGTTTGGGGTATGGAGATGGTTGGCCCCTTTCACCATGCAAGAAGACACATCTTCTGGTGGCTATTGATAAGTTTACCAAGTGGGTTGAGGTTATGCCAGTTACTAATTGCGAATCAGCCACAGCAGTCAAGTTCCTGAAAAGGATTATCTACCGGTTCGGGTATCCCCACAGCATAATTACCGACAATGGAATCAACATGTCCCTTGGTGAGATGGAGAAGTTCTGTGGCAACAATGGAATCCGGCTTGATGTCGCATCAGTGGCTCATCCGCAGGCCAATGGACAAGTGGAGAGGGCAAACCAAGAATTGCTTCGCGGATTAAAACCACGATTACGAGTCCCCTGTATCAGGGCAGCTGGCGCATGGGTCGAAGAACTTCCTTCTGTGGTTTGGGGTATCAATACTACGCCTAATAGATCTACTCAGATGACACCCTTCTTCATGGTCTATGGCGCGGAGGCAGTACTACCGAGTGATATTATTCATGATTCACCACGAGTATCAGCATACGTCGAAGTGGAGAATGAAAAAACCCGGCAAGATGCCGTGGATATGTTAGAAGAGCAAAGGGAACAAGCCCTGGAAAGATCAGCCATATATCAGCAGGATTTACGAAGGTATCATAGCCGGCACGTGAAAACCCGGGTCTTCCAGGAAGGAGACCTGGTTCTGCGCCTGGTGCAGTCGAACGAAGGAAAGCACAAGTTATCACCACCCTGGGAAGAACCGTTTATCGTAAGCCGGAATTTGCATAATGGGTCATATTACTTGATAGATGCAAGGGAAGAGTCGACCACAGTTAATGACACCGCTCGTACCACTTCATCTATGCAAGAAAGAGACAGACTGTGGAACGTGGCTCAGCTACGTCCATATTATACTTAGCAAAAATTGTGTTGGCATATGGAATTGAACGATGTAACAGGCAGCAGGTTTTCAGACGCACTCTTTTCCTATCCAGGGTACCCTTGGGGACTGGACGGGTTTTTAATGAGGCGGCTTGCTGACCTAGCTTTTTCATATCAAGAAAAGAGGTGATTATCAAGAAAAGAGATGATTATTATCAGGTTCTGTACTCTCAGTATGATGCGTATATCTAGGTCTTGGGGGCTGGTCGCTTGAATAGCACAGTTACGAACTCAAAGACCCGGCCATGATGCCTATGAGTTATAAGGGCCGATTACTTGCAAACGAGTACGGCTACAATCTTATAACCGGACAAAGAAGTCCAAATTTCTTGGCTATTCTTACTTAAGCTCGATGTGACTCGCACTAAAGTGGCATGATTTGTTCGCTTACGATTACAGTCAGCCATGAAACCCGACGGGGCTTGACTGGCCACGTTTTCGTATAGATGTAACAACATGGTATCCACGCGAAAGCCGGCTTACAGTACAAGATAGTCAAAAGGGTCATCTAAACCACAAGTTATGCAGAGTACAAGGCTAACAGCTGGAAACTCAATGATTATTAAGCATAACTTCAAATCCTATGTGAAACCACTCAAGGATCTTTGTGAATTTAGCAGCAGGCAATTCGTTCTCCTTTCAAGATCAAGTGTCCTAGACATGGAGATCCGGGTCCGGGTGATTTGAAATATTGAAAGGAGAAAAAATTGCTTACTTGTTAGAATTCCAAAAACCCAAATATCCGAGTCTTGTGGACTTGGGGACTTAGAAGCGAATCCGCTTGTCAACACCCATGAGACCCGGAAATCGAGTTTCACAAAAGGAACAATAAAGGAAGCCGGATATCGAGAGAAGATGAGTTCAAGAATGGATAAATTTAAAAAGGCCGGAAGAGGCATAGAGTATATCAAGACCTTAGCGTGCATTACAAAATCACGGTGAGAAGATATCAAAGGTGCACAGGCGCACCACCCAAAATATAATTGTTTAAACAGCACGTTGCCCGACCAGTGCATAAGAAGAGGCATTAGAGATCAAATATCACTCGGCGTTCATCTTGGCCTTGCCCTTGCTATCATTGGTGGTAGCAGCAGCACCCGGATCAGTAGTAACAGCCCGCGCAGGAGGTGGAACGACTGGTGTTGAGGTAGCGGGGGCAGAGCCGGCTTCAGCTTGCTTCTTGGCAGCCTCCGCCCTCAACGCAGCAGCTTCCTCCTTCCACCGAGCCAGCATATCATACGGCTCGGGAAGATCCGACTTAATCGCTTCACCAGCAGCATCATATGCTGGAACAAGGATATTAACATCCAGGTCGTCAGCAATCACGCTGGCCGGGTAACGGACCTCCTTCTGGACAGCCTGAAAATCCTTCACCGAGAACTTGGACCCATCAAGCTTGAACTCTGGGAAGCCGCCCATAAGCTTCACTAGCTCGAGCTTGGGGAAATAAGCCTTGGCAAGTGCAAGCCCCCGGGTTACTCCAACCCGGCAAGACGAGCGTTTCCAGTGCCAAATCCACTCAGGAATAGTGGAGAAGGCATCCAGCATCCTCTTCAGATCAACATGTCCTTTACCCGGCCACCGTAATTCCTGAAGGATCCATTTGGTTCCGGCACATAGCTGCCGGATAACGCTCTTCATAGTTTTCAGCCTGGCAATGTCATCCTCATCCGGCATGGCTTCGTCCGGGCCTAAAGAAATGGAAACATAAGTCGGGAAAGCTCTTGCTATCTATCAAAAGGATAAACCTGGAGGAAGAAACGTACCAAGTAAAGCACGATATGTGTCAGAAATTTGGACAGAAAGGCTTGTTAGGTCATCTTCTGCTTTCTGAGCCCTTTTCCTGTACTTCCTCATTATCATCCTATTCCTCCTGGCCTCGGCCTCGGCTGCTTCACGCAAAGCCACCTCCTTTTCAATGAGCTTGGTGGTGTCTGCCAGTTTCTCCTCAGATTGAGTCACGAAAGACTGCATGGATGCAAACAAGGATTAGTCGGGTAGAGGGGCAAGTTATCAGTCGCTTGTGTAATAAAGTCCCAAGCAAATTATGAATCAATTCACTCGGAACTTGGGGACTGGATAAGGGCACAAGCAACGTCAGTCGGATTTACCTCGTGTTTGGCTATTAAAGCCCCCAAGATGTTTTCTTCATTAGCCCTTAAAGTGCGCAGGGTTTCCAGCATCTGGGCAAACGTCAGTTCCTCGGGTCGAGTACCGGAAGAGCCGGCAGCCTGGTCGCCTGGTGGGGGAGCTCTCCCCGCCCTTGGGGTCGAGACCCGAACAGTTTGAGTACCCGGGTTGGGAGAACCCATCCTTGTATCCAGAACCTCGATCTCCTCGTCCACTGGTTCCGATGAGGAAGGAGATCCGGCGGCTCGGGGAAGCGGATTGTTCAGAGGGCCTTGTTCCTGGTTATTCTCCGTATCACCGCCAGTCGCGGCGTCTACGTTCTCAGTCGGCTTCTCTGCCCGATGGTTATCCGTCTCTACATTTTCCGGGTCACTGACGGTGACTTGAGTGCTGAAAGAAAGATGAGAAGAGGCAGTTATCAGTGGTGACGGTGACTTGAGTGGAAACTTGTCAGACGTCAAAGGAAATCATATAGCAAAAACTTACCCGGCATTCACGGTGTAGTCCGGCGGGAGCTCGCCGCTGGAAGCAGATGAAGTCGTCACAGGGACCACTAATGGAACCCGGAATTGCCCGGCACGTGGATGGTTAGGAGAAGGGTGGCGTTGAGGAGAGTCGGAAGGACGAGACGGAGGAGCACTGGCACGATGGACCGAGGGGGTAGAGATGCCCGGCTTAAGGGGATCTTCACCCGGGGAGCTCCGAGTTACTCTGCGCTTGGCTGGGAGAGAATCCTTCAAGCACGACGAATTTGATAATTGATGGTTAAGTTGTCGCATGGCGTCAAAGGAGTAAGGTTCAGAGGATAATGAGGTAAAAGGAACCTTGGACACTGCCCCTCTGGCCTTCCTCTTGGCTCCAACTGCTGCTTCTTGATCAGACTCGGTTGCCTCCGGGTCATCCTCGTTGGTCTCACCTTCGTCCTCCAGCCCTGCGAACCGGGTGTGTGTTCGTGGAAAAAGTTAAATGGGACGAAAATGATGCAAGTAAAGATGATACAAGTTCTGTGTAAATACCTTCACTATCATCGGCCGGCTCGTCCTCTTCCTCCGGGTCTCTGGAAGGGGGGGGGAGGGTTCAACTCTCCAGAAAGGGTCATCAGCCTAAGACAAAAGGATAAGACTAAGGGTTAGAAGCTGTATCAAGTCAAAGTGTGGAAATAAGTTATGAATATCGGATATTACCGCTGGAGCCGGGTTTTCCCGAGTAAATGGGGGTAACCCGGTGATGCCCTTTATCACCTCTAGCTTCTCTGTCAAGAAGCCCTTGATGGTCTTGTTGGTATCGCCGGTCGCAAAGCTCTTGGTGGAGTATCGGAGTGCATCTGTGGTGTGCCCCGAATACTCGCACATCAATTTGGTGCGGATGGAGTTGGGTTGGATCCGAAAATCAACCCACGTTTTCACTAAATTGAGCCCAAGGAGGCCTTGGGCTGAGAGGATGGCTATCTTGGCTAGCGAGGGAAGGATTGCCTCCCTGTCCGAGTCTGGTGCAAAGGCATTAAAAGATTCGGAAGGTTCGAGGAGGTTCTCCGAGTAGCCCAGCAGTTTCTTTTCGCTATCTGGGGAGGTATCGTGGCAATAAAAGAAAGACAGCTGCCAATGTTTGACGTGGGAGTGTAAATTGAGGGTTGGGATCGGTGAATTCTTGCGGCGTTGGATGGATACCCCGCCGCAAGTAAGAAGTGCTCCGTCACCACTTTCGCGGCACGGTTTACACTGGAATAGTTCGATGAAGAGAGTCAAACTTGGCGGTATGCACAAGTACGACTCGGATAGAACGATGAAGTGGGTAATATTCAACATAGAGTTAGGCCCTATGTCGAATACCCAGAGGCCATAATGGCTTAAGACCTCCCTAAAGAAAGGGTGACCCGGAGGACGGAATCCCCGGGTCACGTGCTCTACGAAGCAGATTACCTCGTTATCGGCGGGTGTGGGCGGGGTCTCGTTGCCTGGCGCTCTCCAGTGAATGTCCTTCTGAGAAGGGAGAATTCCTAATTCGGCTAGCTCGTCCAACTTGGCCTTTGTAGCTGTGGAACGCCCCCAGTTGGCGGATATGGTTTGGGTAGTCCTTGCCTGAGTCGGCTGTTTTCCTTGCCATTTGGGAGCCATGGGATCAACCTGCAAAACACAAGAAAAAGAGGCATAGGAAATAAGACTCGGAGGTGTTGGATTATCCGGGTATAAGGTATCAAGAAGGCATGAAGCTAAGAACTATCCGGGTATCACGTTATGAGGTGGAGGTTACCAGGTATCCGGGTGTTAAGTATAACTGTGCAGATTATTGGTCACTTACGTATGGAAAAGCGTTTGGGGAAGATGGATGGTTGCCCATGTGTCTACTGCAAGAAAATAGCTGGAAAAGGAGGATTTTCCGGGTGTTAATGTAATGAGCGGAAAATCGAGGAGGAATGGATCTAGATGGAGAAATTTGCGAACGATTTTATGGGGGATTTGGTGATTAGTAATGGTAGGAGGATGAGTTGTAGCTATTAAGTAGGTGGTTAAAGGAGTTAGCAAGCATCAGATCGATCTAATTCGATGCAATCGGAAGAACGACTCGCAGGTTGACCTAGATCCGATCCTGGATGAATTGAAAAGTTGCGGGGCTAAATTAAACGACTGCAAGGGGCTTACTGGAGAGATTGGAGTCTAGCGCGACGGCGATGAGCAGCGTGGCTCGAATGCCCCTTCGCGACTCTTGGCGAGTGGAATGAAGGCGCGACAGTGAAGCTTGACGGCGGCGCGAGATGGCTCGAGGGCGAGCGCGGCCGGCGGCGGCCTTGCTTCGATGGCGAGCACGAGCTTCTTGCGGTGGTGTTATGAGGGTGTAAGGAGCAAGGAAGGAAAGGGGAAGCTGAGGCGGAGTGATGGGTTTAGGGTTACCCTCTGAGCGCTATTTATAAGGTGAGGGTGAGTCTATCTCAACGGCCGGAAGCCGGAAATTGTGGGGTAATGGTTATCTACGTGGATTCTGCGAGATATGCGCCAAGCATTGAGCAAAGCATCTGGACAAAGGAAAGAAGAAGATCTACCCCGTGATATCAGGATCGGTTATCGAGTATGAGATCTTGGCATTTTTTAGGGTTTGGACCTGAAAAATTAAGCCAAAGTGTTTGGGGGAAAACCCGGGTTACTATATGGCCACCATGGAGTAAGGCCTAGCTGTATATCAAAGCATCTTAACCCGGCCTCCATATGCCTGTGTGTTTGATATCTTTGCAGGGAATAGCGAGCGCTTCAAGGAGGATCCGTGAAGCCCAAGCTATTCTGGGGACTACTGATGGGGAGATAATAACCCGGTAGGCCAACTCCAAGGCGTAACCCGGCCCCAGGAACACGGTGCGCAATATGGTTAAGGATAATGAAGCTTCTGGAAGGCCCAAAGTTTGTAGGCCTCGTAACCCGGATTGTGGGTTACGGTAAGGAAAGTTAGGGTTTGTAAGCGGTGTCCGGATAGGATTCAAGCTGGGCCTTGGAGAATAGGGCCAAGGGGGTACGGGCGCTTTATAAACCGACCCCTAGGTCTAGTTTAGGCGGAGATCTAAGAACCCTAGCAATATCGCTTGGTATCGAGCATCTAGTGTAACCCTAGAGTTGAGCTGTTATATCAAGATCGGAGACTCGGCGATTTTGATTGCCGGCTACCAGATCGAGTTGCATCATGTTTTCCTCTGAGCTAAACCCTCTCCCAAACGCCTGTGTCGTCTTGTCCCAAGATCAGTTACCCCCGGTAACGTCTGCCGTGATTATCCCACGACAGTGATAACCCCAGAAAACGCAGAGGCACGTGCTCGAGATCTGGATGTGGCTCGCCGCGCATTGGATCAACAAAGGAGAGATATCGAAGCCGAGAAACAAGGGATGGCCGCGCGTCAGCGCGAGTTGGAAGAGCTGGAGAATCGCCTTCAAACTCAGTCAATCAGGATTTACAATCAGAGACACCAGACGAGATTACCGGCAACCGGAGGAAATTTACAGCCAGCGACATTGTTTGTTACCCCTCATGACCAACCAATTCCGGCAGTAAATCAAGAAACCGGATATGAGCTGCCACCCTGGGAGGACAGCCGGCGAACGTGCAAGTGATGCATGTAAAATGCATAGATGAATTTTGCATATTTTCACATGGTTTTCTATTACATATTGCATCATATAAGGGTATAATTCAATGTGTTATAGTATTTTGGGGTTAAATTACAAAGTCCCCCAACTTTTATGGAATTAACCCTGCCTGTCAGAAACCCCGTTTTCTATATTTTTGACGTTTCAGGGGGCAAACTTCCGCGAAATCACCTGAAAATCTGCGGGGGTCATTTTCTTGGAAGGAGAAGACTTGCGGGTAAGGATCCACGAGAATTGGGCAAGGAGGCCCAAAAGAGGACCCTCCACGCGGCCATATTCCTTGGCCGCGTGAGAGGCCCCCTTTTGGCCCCTGTGGCCCCAATTCCTTCCATCTTCGACTTACCGACTCCGTCTTGACCTAAAACCGACTATAAAAAGGGTCCCCCGTACCCTTACGGAGAGGAGAGCCGCCGAAACACCAAAACAGAGACCTGGAGTTCCAGATTGGAGGGGGAAAACTCCGGCGGGGCGCCGCCGGTGTGATCTCCTACCCCTCCAACGTCATCTCCATCGACATCTCCATGAAGAGGGAGTAGTCCACCCCAGGGCTATGGGTTTGTGGAAGTAGCACTTGTATCTCTCTCTCTATGTGCTTCACTAATTAGATCCGTATGGGCTGCCTCACATGATTACGGGTACCGTTGTAATTCCTATGTGGTGGATCTTTTGTATGAGTTATTGAATCTGAGATTGCAATTGTTTCTCTTGAGTTATTTGAGTAGATGTATCTTATGTACCCCGTTCTTATTTGCTAGCTTTGATCAATCTAGTTCTTGAGAGCGTGTGTGGGGTGATGGGTGCATTAGTTGGAGTAACGGGGGGTGGCTAGTGCTGTGAAAGTGACAGAAGTTCAGCGATCCACTTAGGTTTTGTTAAACCTTTCTTAGTTACCTCACTAGGGATAAAAAGGAGTACCTTGTTACTGGTGATTTGAAGTGACACTAATCAATCTCCATGACTAGATCTAGCAAGTTCTTACTTCAACTTCATGTCACATTGCTTAAAGCTATACTCTGGTTTTTCCTTAATTATCGAGGTGTTATGATTTATTTCGCATCTTGGTGGAGTATAAGAGGGATCAATATGACCGTAGAGATCTCTATGCTAGGACGTGATGCCCATATGAAAGTACTCAATGTTAAACATGTTATTGTAATCTCACATGTAATTCTTTATGTCCACCGTCTGCTACTTTATTTGAGAGAATGCAAGTGTGAAACCATGAACCCCGGTCCTATTTTAATTATAAGAAAACACTCTAGTTACTTTGCTGCAATTTACTTTACTTGCACTTTACTTTACTTGCATCTCCAATTCGAATTTACATTATCTCCATCACCACTTGCATCACAAAAATACAAAAAAAATCCATTGCATATTTATTTTCTCATTTGCATTTAGTAGTAGATTTAATTATTGCACATTTACTTTCAGTTTTGCATTGCAATTTAGAAGTCTCACACCTTGTGATTGACAACCACTTGGTGAGGTTGAGGGCACAAAATTCTCTACTTGTTTGCAGGATCCTGGAGGAAGCTTGGAAGACAACTGCTGAAATACTGGCTCCCCAAGAGTTCGATATAAACCCTCGAGTCACCCTCGTGGGGAAGAAGGCTTGCCACTAGCTACACACTATGCACTTGGAGTCTCAACCTAGCCATGAAGCGTTTTTCTGGCGCCGTTGCCGGGGAGCCATAGGTGAAGGAGTTGTCCAAAGGAGCTCACAAGAAGTCTTCATCACCATCAAGGTGTGCAAACACCTAAGCTTGGGGAGGTTGCACCTACGTGAGTACCGTCCTTTCTATCTCCACCTTCTTTCAAGTAGATTGTTTTGTTTCTTGTCTTGTTTTTGTTTTTGTTTTGTTTTTGTTCTTGTTTTTGTTTTGTCTTGCATATTTTATTTTAGTTTGCATTTTAGCTTTGCATTTAGTTATCTAGTTTATTTTAGTATTTCGAATTTGCCTAGTTACTTTACTTTTCAGTTTTGCATAAAAAATAAAAAACTACATAAAAACTGTTAAAATGGGTGATAGAACTAAATTAAGTGACTACACAAATACACCCAATGACCAATTCATTGCTAGGCCAATTACTACACCTGAAATACAAGATGAAAGCTATGAAGTAAGTCCTATTTTATTGAATTTAATTACTAGAGAGCAATTTGGTGGTAGTTCTATGTAGGATGCCTCTATGCATCTTCATGATTTCATGGAAATATGTGATATGCAAAATTTTAAAAATGTGGAAAGTAGTGTTTTAAAACTGAAATTATTTCCTTTTTCACTTAGAGGAAAGGCTAAAGAATGGTTACTTTCACTACCTACAGCTAATATAAAGTCTTGGGATGATTTAAAAGAAGCTTTCATTAAGAAATATTATCCTCCCGTTAAAATTTTGCAAAATAGGAATAACATCCTCTCATTTAGGCAAAATGATAATGAACATGTAGCCATGGCATGGGATAGAATTAAATTAATGCTTAGAACATGCCCATCACATGGAGTAAATGAATGGACCATACTACACTCTTTTTATAATGGTCTAAACTACATGTCTAGAAATATACTTGATTCTGCTGCTGGAGGTGCCTTTATGAGTAAAACTGTAGGAGAGGCTAAGAGCATATTAGAAAGAATATTGCAAAATTATAGTCAATGGAATACTGAAAGAGCACCCAATCCCACTAAGAAAATAAACTCAATTGAAGAAACCAATGATTTGTCTTCTAAAATGGACACTATTCTTGCTTTTATTAATCAACAAAATATGGAGAATGTGCCTTTGCAGGAGCTAGTTGGTAGTAATTCTGAAAGTGTGTATGTTAATTTTGTTAGGAATTATGGTAGCAATGGTTTTGGTAATGCTTACAATTCATATAGTAAACCTCCTTATGTGCCAAATAAACCTTTTGTTCCATATCCTAATGCTAATGAAAATAAGTGGAAGCCTTCTAGTGAAATTTCTGAATCTAATAAATTGCTTATGGAACAGGTTGCTAGTCACAATGCTATGATACATGAGTTAAATAAGTCTATTGCATCCATTAGTAGTGATATTAAAGGATTGCAACTTCAATCTTCGAATTTAGATAAAGCATTGTCAAAATTAGCTGATAATCAAGCAACTCTATTAAGCATGTCAGCAGGAAAGCCACAAGCACAACCTAGTGTAGGAATGAATTCTATTACTATTGCTGCTCCTATTATTGAAAATATTGATCATATTGCTGAGAATACAAGTGAGCATGTCCCTACTAGCTTAGAAGAAACTTTGAATGAAATAGTGAAGTACCCTGAATATTTACTTCCATATATGTCTTATCTTGCTAGCAAAGATGAAATTAGTCCTCATGAATCAAGCATGCTAGCTAAATTAGAGAGTAAAGTAGAGGAAATTATGATGCTTACCGAAATTAAGGATCCATTGCTTGATTTAGAAAAAAGTAGCTTGCAAGAACTTATTGCTACTCTACAAAAATTTGCTAGTGATCCCACTATAAATGTTAATCAACCTGGCTTTGGATCTTATATTGCTAATCATGTCTTGCAAGAAAAATTGATAGGTACAAGAATGAGGCCATGATACCTCCTAAGCTTGGGGATGCATGGATCCCCAAGGTGCTAGTTTCAATTGGAAAAGAAATTCACCATGCTATGTTAGATCTAGGTTCTAGTGTATCGGTACTCTCTAAAGAATTATATGAATTGCTAGAACTAGAAAATTTAGAAAAGTGCTCAAGTGAATTTGTCCTTTCTGATAACTCTACTAAACATGCTGTAGGACAAGTAAAAGATGTTATGATTGAATTGCACATGACTTTCGTACCCGTTGATTTCATTATTATGGATATGGGGGATAAATCCCCTAGTCCTATTATTTTGGGTAGACCTTTTCTTCGTACTACAGGTGCAATCATAGACTCCAAGGAAGGTAATGTAAAGTTTCAGTTCCCTCACAAGAAAAGCATGGAGCACTTCCCAAGGAAGAGGGGCACGCTGAAGAACAAGCTCCCTCATGAGCTTTATCCCTCTTGATTATCAAGTAAGTAAAGCCTAGCTATATGGCTATAAAGAAAGCGCTTTACGGGAGGCAACCCGGTTGTTTTTGTTTGGATTTTCCTAGTGTCCTATTTCTGTCTCAAGAGATTAGTTTTTTTGTTTTAATTCTAGATTTTTCAATAAAGAGTCAAGTCAAACCCATTTGGACTTATAAGTTGCTATCCTAGTGCATGAAATTTCTGTTTCAGCACGAGTCTGCTCACCGTATGATTTTACGTTTTTTATTGGTATGTCGGATTGAGCTAATGTTTTAGTATCTTATGCAACTTTTTGTCCTCTGTAAGCAAAAAAATTGGCTTAATTTTTTGATGAGTCTAGCTTAGGGAAAAACGTTCGTTTTGCTGCTGTTGCTTTTCTGGACAGATTCTGCCTTCTATTGTTTTATGCACTCTTTGGGCTTGGGAATCGAATTCCATGATTATTTCAAGCAAGAGAGTGAACATACAACATAATGAACCTTATTGTCTATCTACTGGAGCATTTTATTTGGAATTTTGCATAGCAAGCATGTGATTTGTTTGTCCTTGCTAATCTCACCCCACAGAAAAAGAATGGGAGAAACATGTTTTGTGAAGTTTTTTCACAGGGAATAGAGGAGCTGCGCCTCAGGACATCCAAGAATGGTGAAATCCATAAGCTTGGCTATGTGATGAACACCCCACTGGAGCTACACTCTTTTGGTTAGCACACGTCTACTTTCTGTTTTTCTAAGCAAAGCATTTATCGTAGAGACTTGAAGCGTCTAGTTTTTGTTTTTATTTTTGTTTTCATAAGACCACCACCATCATTTTATATGAGATTGAGCTACTGGAGTTTTGGGTTCGAATGTATTGGATTCTAGTATTATGACTTGGAATAGGGATGCCATGGTTGATTTGAAGAGCTACATATGTTTGCATGATTTATAGGCTTTTTATGTGTAGAAATTTGCAATAATGTTATCTTGAGCTATCTCTTATTCATGTCCTTGATGTTAATTTCTGGTTTACTTAGTTTGTCATGAAATGAGTAGTTCTATGGACATATGCATGCATAGTAGCTGGTCAACTATCTCCCTCTTGCTAGCCCAAAAATTTAAAAATTCCAACAAGTAAAAACTTGTTTCCAACACTCCTTAGCCAAGTATTTCCAGTGAGTCCACCATATCTTCCCATTAGCTTCATTGCTATTCCGAGTATGTTCACCATGTTATTGTGTTATTTATGTTCTAAATTAAGATATTCACTTTATTAATTGTCATGGGTTGAACTTGGGATAGGACTCTCACGAACTTTTGAAGGCACACTTTACTTTTTATGCATCTAATAAAGATGACCCAATAATGGGAGCCACAAGTTTTGCGTTTGACAAGTGTGTGGTTGGGAGCTAGCTATAAACGTGTATCACCGAAAAGCTTTCAACATTGCACAAAAAAAATTACATTTGGTTGATATCATTTACTTTTGTTTTTGGACTCCTGCCATGCCGAAATGAAATAGAGGAATAGTAAGTTTTGATGAGTAAGTATCTATATGACTAGAGAAACACATTGAGCCGCTAACCCAAGCCATGCTTTATCATGGTGGAAATTTACTTACAGCTTGAGTGACTCTACAACACATCCTATAATAAAATAAGAAGCTATGCATAATAGTGAATGAAAATAAAAAGGATGATGAGTCTACTCCGTTTGTTCATCTTGTCATTGTAACATGGGCTTGTCTCCATGTCATGGGGCAAGAGGTACCTCTTTGCGGTTCTCTATGATGTCACTAATACTTATTATGATTGTACAAAGCTTATTAGGAATCTTAAGTTGAGTAATCATGGAGTAGGTTTTCACACTCATGGGGCATGAGGCTTTCAACCACCTTGTCATTCTCATTACTTCAATACTCAAAATTTTAGGATGCTAGTGATAAAGGGGCAATGAGAGTCCTAGATCAATGGATACCACATTTCAATTAGTAATTTTAGTTGAATAATTTAGAGGCTAAATAAGACTTGATCATGTTTTACATCTACTCAATTTTCTCCAAAGTGTCCACCAAATTTTCTATTCTCCATTATGCTATTCTTTGACCAATATAGGATTTTATTTTTCATTTTGTGTATGCATTTGGTCCATAGTGCTTTTATTTCATTATACACTTTGTGAACTTTCATGAAGCATCTTTGCTTGCATATTTGATATTTCTTACAACATGAATTGTATATTGCTACTCATTTCTAGTATTAATCATTTGATTATATGTAGCATGAATAATCTTCCTTGATATCCCATGATTGTTTCAATATGCAAAACCCATCTTAGTTTTATCACCTTCATACTCGAGGACGAGCATGGGTTAAGCTTGGGGATGTTGATGCATGTAAAATGCATAGATGAATTTTGCATATTTTCACATGGTTTTCTATTATATATTGCATCATATAAGGGTATAATTCAATGTTTTATAGTATTTTGGGCTTAAATTACAAAGTCCCCCAACTTTTATGGAATTAACCCTGCCTATCAGAAACCCCGTTTTCTATATTTTTGACGTTTCAGGGGGCAAACTTCCACGAAAACACCTGAAAATCTGCGGGGGTCATTTTCTTGGAAGGAGAAGACTTGCGGCGAAGGATACACGAGAATTGGGCAAGGAGGCCCAAAAGAGGACCCTCCACGCGGCCAGATTCCTTGGCCGCATGAGAGCCCCCCTTTTGGCCCCTGTGGCCCCAATTCCTTCCATCTTCGACTTACCGACTCCGTCTTGACCTAAAGCCGACTATAAAAGGGTCCCCCGTACCCTTACGGAGAGGAGCGCCGCCGAAACACTGAAACAGGGACCTGGAGTTCCAGATTGGAGGGGGAAAACTCCGGCGGGGCGCCGCCGGTGTGATCTCCTACCCCTCCAACGTCATCTCCATCGACATCTCCATGAAGAGGGAGTAGTCCACCCCAGGGCTATGGGTTTGTGGAAGTAGCACTTGTATCTCTCTCTCTATGTGCTTCACTAATTAGATCCGTATGGGCTGCCTCACATGATTACGAGTACCATTGTAATTCCTATGTGGTGGATCTTTTGTATGAGTTATTGAATCTGAGATTGCAATTGTTTCTCTTGAGTTATTTGAGTAGATGTATCTTATGTACCCCGTTCTTATCTAGCGATAAAAAGGAGTACCTTGTTACTGGTGATTTGAAGTGACACTAATCAATCTCCATGACTAGATCTAGCAAGTTCTTACTTCAACTTCATGTCACATTGCTTAAAGCTATACTCTGGTTTTTCCTTAATTATCGAGGTGTTATGATTTATTTCGCATCTTGGTGGAGTATAAGAGGGATCAATATGACCGTAGAGATCTCTATGCTAGGACGTGATGCCCATATGAAAGTACTCAATGTTAAACATGTTATTGTAATCTCACATGTAATTCCTTATGTCCACCGTCTACTACTTTATTTGAGAGAATGCAAGTGTGAAACCATGAACCCCGGTCCTATTTTAATTATAAGAAAACACTCTAGTTACTTTGCTGCAATTTACTTTACTTGCACTTTACTTTACTTGCATCTCCAATTCGAATTTACATTATCTCCATCACCACTTGCATCACAAAACTACAAAAAAAAATCCATTGCATATTTATTTTCTCATTTGCATTTAGTAGTAGATTTAATTATTGCACATTTACTTTCAGTTTTGCATTGCAATTTAGAAGTCTCACACCTTGTGGTTGACAACCACTTGGTGAGGTTGAAGGCACAAAATTCTCTACTTGTTTGCAGGATCCTGGAGGAAGCTTGGAAGACAACTGCTGAAATACTGGCTCCCCAAGAGTTCGATATAAACCCTCGAGTCACCCTCGTGGGGAAGAAGGCTTGCCACTAGCTACACACTCTGCACTTGGAGTCTCAACCTAGCCATCAGCAAGCCGGGTTACCCACGCTGCAAACTGGGATCGCTGTCGGCAATACCGCACCACCTCCACCACCACCGTGATTTCATACTCCACCGGGTCACTTCAACAATCCCATGGATAACGTGTACGCCGCAACCATAGCGCTCGACCGTATCCCACTGGGAGAGACGCCTCGAGAAATTGAAACTCGGCAGGCCATAGAGATGCTACGCACCGCAGTGGCCCAGCAAGCAAATTACCCGGATCATAGAAGTGGTTTGCACGGGACACCGTATGTCAGCCGGCAACCCGGGAATACCGGGAATATTCAGTCAAGTTCGGCAAGGCGGAGGGCAGAGCAGCAGCAAATGTCGCCTCCTCCCCACAGACCGGCAACGCCCGCAGCATCACCAGCACAAGCCATTGTCGACAGTTCTCGAGCCAGGCGCGCAGCAGCCGGGTCTGCGGTAAGAGGGCCGGTAGCGATTGCACCCCCCGCCGCACCAGCTGCAGGATCGCACGTTTCCCGAGTAAGGCCGGTACTGCCAAACCTCGCCGGGCCTAAGTGTTTATCGGATGTCATCAGAGCTGAGCCCGACCCGGATAAATTCAAGGAGCCGGGTAAAGTGGTTAACTATGAGCCGACCATGGACCCAGAAACCTGGCTGAGAAGTTACGAGATGGCTATGTCAATTCGCAACGCATCCGAGAATCTCCAAGCTAAGTTTATGTATCTTATGATGTCCGAAGGAGCAACGAAGTTATGGTTCAATAACCTGCCTGAAAGATCCATCAATTCATGGAGTGAGCTGAAAGACGCCTTTATCAAACATTTTCATGGGACGTGCCGAAAGTTATTCACGGTTGACGATTTAGAGCGCTGCGTCCAGAAGAAGGGAGAGTCGGCGCGCGGCTGGGTGCGCCGGGTTATGGAAATTCTCCACTCTTCCACTGATATCCATCCAAAAGATGCATTGCAGGCTATGGCAAAAACGTGCAAATACTTACCCCTGGTGCAAAAGTTGACACGCATGAAATCTAGTCGGCACGCCTCGGAGGTTACAATGGGAGAACTGATGGACGCTTGCAATAAGCACGCTCCTACGGACACAACAGAGGAGGATGTTGATGACAAAAAAGCGAAGCCCAACAATGGAAGACCCGGCAATGGAGCTGTACCGGGTAATAATGGAGGAAACAATGGAAATAACCAACACAAGCGCCCATACGAAGGAAATTCCGAGTTTGTCGCTAATACAGAAGCCGGGTTCGCAAGACCTAGGGCAGAGGGAAATTTCAACGGAGGAAACTTTAATGGAGGAAACTACCAAGGACCACCGAGACCGGCTAACCATATAGAGGCATTCAGGATGCCCTGTCCACGTCATAGCAGGAATGGCAGGCCGGCTAATCATTCATTAGAGCAGTGCGTGGACTTACAAAGATGGAAGAACGAGGAAATACATAAAGCCCTACGAGGCGCAGGCCGGGGAGGAGGACCGGGTCCGGGTGGAAACCCGGGCAACGGGCCACCCCCCGCTGGCAACGCAGGAGGTGGCAATCCGGGTAATAATCAAGGAGGTGCTGGGGGTTTCCAGGCCAACCCAAAGCAGTTAGGACAGTACCACGTTCACACTACCGGGACTTCCAATAGAGACAGAAAGATACTTAAAAGGGCCGTAAACTCGGTTTTCTCAGGTGTTCCGAGATATTTGAGATGGTCAGATCAAGAAGTAACATGGAGCAGAAGGGATCACCCGGAAAGAATAGAACATCCGGGTGTGTTAGCTTTGGTGGTCGCACCACAGGTCAATGGTTACGAGCTGAAAAATGTTTTGATGGATGGTGGAAGCAGCATTAATATCTTGTATTGGGAAACCTTCCTACGCATGGGGCTCAAGGAGTCTCAGCTACAGAAAAGTTCCACAGTTTTTCATGGGATTGTGCCGGGTCACTCGGCGTGCCCTGAGGGAAAGATTACACTAGAAGTCGCTTTTGGAGAATCCAAGGACAATTTCCGAGTGGAATGGCTCACATTCGAGGTGGTAAAATTGCGCAGTCCTTACCACACGCTGTTCGGAAGGCCGGCTTATGCTAAGTTCATGGCCAGGCCATGTTACGTGTATTTACAGCTAAAGATCCCGGGTCCCAAGCAGACCGTCACCATACATGGGAACCGGGCCGTGGCAGCGGAGTGTGATGAAGGAGATGCGGCAATGGCAGAACAGGCTTGCAGGAAGGAAGAGCTCAAGTATTACCGGTCTCAAGTAGACCCGGAAGATAGAACTGCTTTGAAAAGGCCGAAAACGGAGGATGAAAGAGCAAAGTTTAAAGCGGCCCAGGATACCAAGATGGTGGCTTTTGTCGAGGGTGATCCCTCCAAACAATTCGCCATAGGTTATAACCTAGACAACAAGCAGGAAGAAGCACTTATCGAGTTCATTCGTGAGAATCGGGACGTTTTTGCTTAGACGCCCAGCGATATGCCGGGTATCCCGACCGAGTTAGCTGAGCACAGTTCGCATGTTGATCCCAAGTCTCGGCCTGTGAAGCAGGGCCTGAGAAAAATGAATGAGGAACGGAGAAAGGCTATAGGAGCGGAGATAGCTCGGCTCCTTGAGCCGACTTTATCATGGAAGTTTTTCACCCGGAATGGTTGGCAAATCCACTTCTAGTGCTGAAAAAGAACAATGAGTGGAGGATGTGCATAGACTACACAAGTCTCAACAAGCATTGCCCAAAGGATCCATTTGCCCTTCCGAGAATAGACCAGATCATTGATGCAGTGGCAGGTTGTTACTTATTATGTTTCCTGGATGCTTATTCCGGGTATCATCAAATCAAGCTCAAAAAGAGGATTGGGAGAAAACTTCGTTCATAACCCCCTTTGGTGCTTTTTGCTATAAAACTATGACCTTCGGGCTGAAAAATGCAGGTGCAACGTACAAGCGGTCCATCCAGAAGTGTTTTGAGGATCAGATTGGGCGCAATGTTCACGCCTGCGTGGATGATGTGGTGATTAAAACAAGGAAAGCTGAAACCTTCATAGATGATCTAAAGGAGACCTTCAAGAATTTGAGGAGATACCAGATGAAGCTTAACCCGACTAAGTGCGTATTTGGGGTGCCTGCAGGAAAGTTACTCGGCTTCATCGTTTCTAAGAGAGGAATTGAGGCAAACCTGGAAAAAATCAAGGCCATCCAAAGCTTGAAAAAGCCGGAAGGCCTGAAGCACGTTCAGAAACTCACGGGGTGTGTGGCAGCATTGAGCCGGTTTATATCTAGGCTTGGAGAAAAGGCAATACCTCTATACCGACTCTTGAGGAAAACCGACAAATTCGTATGGGACCAAGAGGCGGACGAGGCGTTTGAAGCTCTGAAAAAGCAGTTATCTGAGGCACCAATCCTGGCAGCACCGGGTCCCAAAGAGCCCATGTTATTATACATCGCGGCCGGGCCTCGGGCGGTTAGCGCAGTGGTTGTGGTTGAGCGCAAGGAGGATGGAAAAGATCACCCGGTGCAAAGGCTGGTTTACTACGTGAGTGAGGTTTTATCGGAAACAAAGCAGTGTTACCCGCATTGGCAAAAGCTAGTTTTTGGACTCTTCATGGCCAGCCGGAAACTGAAGCCGTATTTTCAGGAACACTCCATAACGGTGGTTAGCTCTATACCCATGGCAGATATTACCAGAAATTCAGACGCGACAGGTAGAATAGCCAAGTGGGCCATTGAGATGGGAGACTATCACATCAACTACGAGCCTCGGTCTGCAATTAAGTCCCAGGCGTTAGCTGATTTCATCAATGATTGGACTCACACAAGCATGCCCACAGTGATGCCAAGTTCCGAGTCTTGCGTGATGCACTTTGATGGTTCCAAGCAATACGAGGGATCAGGAGCTGGGGTGGTGCTTACATCGCCCAAAGGAGATAAGTTAAGTTACGTGCTGCAAATTCACTTTGATTGCTCCAATGATGTGGCCGAGTATGAGGCCCTATTACACGGATTGCGAGTAGCAAAGGAGATGAATATCAGACGAATAAGGTGTTATGGAGACTCGGATCTTGTGGTACAGCAGGTCTCTGGAACTTGGGATAGGAAGGATGCAACAATGGCAACATATCGCAGGGAGGTAGACAAGGTGGCCGGGTCTTTTTCTGGGTATGAGGTGGAACACATTGACAGGCGAAAGAACGAGGCAGCAGATGCACTCGCAAGACTCGGCTCCCGCCGAGAGCCAGTTCCGCCTAACGTTTTTCTGGACGAGTTATGGCGGCCTTCCGACAAAACCGAGTCTGAGGAAGAGGTGGCCAACCAAGACCCAGATTTGGAGCTCGTAGCCCCGTGCACGCTATTCCCGAGTGGACAGAACCGTTTCTGGCCTACCTGTCACGGGGCGAGTTACCACCACACGAAGTTCTAGCCAGGCAAATTCTGAGATGAGCAAAAGGTTATTCTATCATCAATGGTGAGTTGTATAAGAGAAGTGCCGCAGGAGTCTTTTTGCGCTGTGTAACACCAGAGGAGGGCCGGCAGAGATCCATGAAGGTGATTGTGGGCATCATGCCTCCACAAGGTCCCTTGTGGCTAAAGCATATCGACACGGTTTCTTCTGGCTCACGGCTTTGGCAGACGCGGAGCGCTTGGTAGCACGGTGTGATGGATGTCAAAGGTATGCTTGCCAAACCCATGTGCCGGCTATGGAGCTGCGAACAATCCCGCTAACCTGGCCGTTTGCAGTTTGGGGTATGGATATGGTAGGCCCCTTTCACATGTCACCTTGCAAAAAGACTCATCTTTTGGTGGCCATTGACAAGTTTACCAAGTGGGTTGAAGTTATGCCAGTCACCAATTGTGAGGCGGTCACAACAGTCAAGTTCCTGAAAAGGATCATCTATCGGTTTGGATACCCTCATAGCATAATAACAGACAATGGAACCAACATGTCCCTAGGTGAGATGGAGAAATTTTGTGGAAACAATGGCATCCGCCTTGACGTGGCCTCTGTAGCCCATCCACAAGCTAATGGACAGGTGGAGAGGGCAAATCAGGAGTTTCTTTGTGGGTTGAAACCACGACTACGAGTCCCGTGCCTCAGAGCTGCGGGAGCGTGGGTTGAGGAATTACCATCAGTGGTTTGGGGGATTAATACTACACCTAACAGATCTACCCAGATGACTCCGTTTTTCATGGTTTATGGTGCAGAGGCAGTCCTGCCGAGTGATATTATTCATGACTCGCCCCCGGTGGCGGCTTATGTTGAGGTGGAGAATGAGAAGACCCGGCAGGGTGCCGTGGATATATTAGAGGAGCACAGGGAGCAAGCCTTGGAAAGATCAGCCATATATCAATAGGATCTGAGGAGATATCATAGTCGGCGAGTCAAAACCCGGGTCTTCCAGGAAGGAGACCTGGTATTACGCCTCGTGCAGTCAAAAGAAGGAAATCACAAATTATCTCCACCATGGGAAGGTCCTTTTGTCATCAGCCGGAATTTGCACAATGGATCATACTACTTGATAGATGCAAGGGAAGAGTCGGATACGGTTAACGATACCGCACGTACCACGTCATCTATGCAAGAGCGGGAAAGACCATGGAACGTGGCTCAGCTACGTCCCTACTACACTTAGCATAGGCTAGGTTTACAGGTTGAATTACACAATGTAACAGGCAGCAGGTTTCAGACGCACTCTTTTCCTATCCAGGGTACCTAAGGGGACTGGAGGGTTTTTAATGAGGCGGCTTGCTGACCTAACCTTTCTTATATCAATAAAGAGATGGTTAAACTACGATATTGTTTCTTATTTTCTGTTAGTTTGTTCTTAATGTTTATGTTCTACTTTGTTTCATATCAGGTAAGTATTTATTGGTTAGTCATGATGCACTAGGCTTAATTTTTTTATAAATCACATACATAGGCCTTGGGGGCTGATTGCTTGAATAGCACAGCTATAATCTCAAGACCCGGCCACGATGCCATTAAGTTATGAGGACCGATTACTGGTAATAAGTACGGTTACAATCTTATAACTGGACAATAGAGCCAAACTTTCTTGATTTCTCTTGTTTAAGCTTGATGTGACTCGCAATGATGTGGCGTGACTTGCTAACGTGTAATCACAATCAGTCATGATGCCCATTGGGACTTGCCTGACCCTGTTTTTATACAGTTATAGCAGCACTGAATATCCACGCGAAAGCCGGCTTACAACAAAGAGGATCAAAAGGGTCATCCAAACCACAAGTTATGCGGAGTAAAAGGCTACGACTGGAAACTCACAATGTATTAAGCATGGCTTCAAAATTTATATGGGAAGATATATACTTTGGGCCCTGGCAAGAACATGTAGCTTTTTCTTAAAAACCACTAATCCCTAGACTCTGAAATTTGGGACTTGGGGACTAGGGAATTTGAGAAAAGCAACAAACTGTTTAGCTATTGAGCTCGAAACCCAAAAAACCGAGTCTTGGGGACTTGGGGACTTGGGAATATGAAAAAAGCAATAAGTTGTTAGCCATCAAGCTCGAAACCCAAAGACCCGACTCTTAGTGATTTGGGGACTTGGGGACTTGAAAAGCAAAAAGTTCAATCAGTCAAAGATCCTGAGACCCGGAAACCGAGTCTCATGGATGGGGAAAAAGAGAAATATCAGAAAAGTGGCAAAAAGTATAAGACTGGAAAAAGTCATATCGAAGTGGATGGCCAAAAGGGCCACCAAAAGCTATTAAAGTTTAAACGTATTACAAACCACGGAAATACTATCAAAAGTGCACAGGCGCACTATTAAAAGAATAGTTGTATCAGGCATATTACATAATGCCCATTGGCCGAATAAGTGTTTTGGGGCGAGAAACAGTAAAACTTCACTCGGCATCCATGGCCGAGTCATCAGCAGTGTCCTCGGCGATCGGGTCTTCAGCATGCTCCTCTGTGTCCTTCCCAGCCTCCATGTCCGGGTCAGTCGCGGCAGCAGCACGAGCTGGAGGAGGAACACCCGGGGTAGATGTGGATGGCGCATTCTCAGCTGCGGCCTTCCTCTTGGCAGCCTCCTCCAACTACCGGGCCAGCATGTCAAAGGGCTTTGAGAGATCAGATGGGACCGGCTTGTCTTCAGCATTGTATGGTGGGGTGAGCCTGTTCACGTCCAGCTTATCGGCTATCAGGCTTGCCGAGTGACGTACCTGAGTGTGGATAGACTTGTAGTCCTTAGCCGAGAATCTTGAGCCGTCATTGTTAAACTCGGGGAACCCATTCACGAGCGTTGCCGGCTCAAGCTTAGGAAAATAAGCTTTGGCCAAGGCAAGGCCGCGGGTTACCCCAACCCGGCATGCTGAGCGCTTCCAGTGATCGATCCAAGCAGGGACCATGGAATATGCTTCAAGCATGTGGGAAACGCCGCCATAACCACCAGGCCACTTTATGGCCTCAAGGGTCCACTTGGTACCCGCAGAAAATTGCCGGATCACGGCCTTAAGGGTCTTCAATTTCTCTATGTCGCCTTCATCATCACCTTTATCACCCGGAGCTGCAGAGTAAAATGAAAGGCAAAGGGGTAAGATCCGGGTCTTAGATCATATTAAATGAGGAATCTGAGTCTTAGTCAAAAAGTTAAGATCTTTACCAAGTAAGGAGCGGTAAGTGTCGGCAACAGAGGCCGACAATTTCTTTAGATAGTCCCCAGCCTGGTGGAGCCTTTTCTTATATTTCTTGCAATCTTTGGCAACATCCTTCACCTCGACTTCTAGCTCCCCACGAAGTTTGGTCTCGACTCGGAGGAGTTCGTTGGTTTTTGCCAACACCTCCTCCGACCGGGTCACATAAGCCTTAAAAAAAGATAAGGACATATTAGTCGGTTGCAACACAATAACCGAGTGTGGATGGACATATAGCTATGGAAGTACCGAGTAAACTATGTATAAGTTCACCCGGAACTTGGGGACTAGATGAGTATGGAAATAATATCAGTAGATTTACCTGATGTTAAGCAGCTAGGGATTCGAGGATGTCTCTCTCAGTGGTTTTCAGGGAGAAAAGCTCGTCTAACATCCCTTCGAAGTCAAGGCCACTCAACTTTAGCCTGGAGGAGCTTGGGTTCTAGTTACCCGGAGGCGGGGTCCTTTCCTGCTTTGGAGAGTTGATCCGGGTGGCCTGGGTGTTAGGAGTGGGGTCACCCCTCCGTGATCCCAGGAACTCGACATCCTCATCTCCTGGTTGGTGTGTTGGCAGGGGAAAGTCGGCTTCCTGGTCAACCGGGTCTTTCAGTTGTTCTTCTTCTTCTTCTGCGCCGCCAGCTGCGGGCTGCACAACAACCTCCGGGTCTTCCATAGCCGGATTGTCGACGTTCATATCTTCAGGGTCACTAACTGTGACCTTGGCTCTGAGAAAGAAAAAGAAGCAGTTAGCAGATAATAAACGAAAGACATGGATAATAGTAGTGTATTGATTAACAAGGAAAGTGACTTACCTGGTATTCACGAAGAAATCTGGAGGGAGATCGTTGCTGGACCCGGAAGATGCTGACAAAGAATCGGAAAGTGAGACCCTAAGTTGTCCGGATAATGGGTGATTCGGAGAAGGATATCTTTGAGGAATATGGGATGTATGAGTTTGGGGAGTACCGGCTCGGCGAGCGGGTGATGAAGGGATACCCGGGTGAAGAGGATCATCACCCGGGGAATTCCGGGTTACCCTCCGTTTGGTCGGCGCAGGTTCCTTCAAGTATGATGAATTGGTTAGACGTTGGTTAAGTTCGCACATATTGGCATATGAGTACGGCTTGGAGGTCATGGAGGAATAGGGCACCTTGAAAACGACACTCCGGGTCTTTCTTTTTGCCCCAATCTCCTCCTCCGGCTCAGCCTCACTTTCTTCCGACTGGGTGTCCTCCTTGTCCTCTAGCTCTGGTAAATAAGGAGTATCGTTGAAAAAGGGAAAGATTTGGTCTAATAAATTAACGAGATAAATGTAAATACAAGACTCGGCTGTACCTTCATCACTATCAGCCGGCTCCTCGTCCTCCTCCGAGTTTTCTGAAGGGGGAGGGGTGACTATCTTCCAGAATACATCGTCTTCCTGTGTAAGGAATGCAGAGACAAATGTTAGTATATGAGCATAAGAGATATCAGCCGGATAAAGAAATTAAGCCGGTTCTTACTGGAGGAGCCGGGTTAGATCGAGTGAAGGGGTTGAGCCCGGCTATGTTCTTGATAACATCAAGTTTTTCGGCCAAGAAGGTCTTCATAACCTTATTCATATCACCAGCCGGGTAGTTCTTCCTCGAATATCGGAGAGAATCAATCACATGCCCAGAATATTCGCACATGAGTTTGGATCGAGTGCTGTTAGGCTGGATCCGGCAACTTACCCAGGTCTTCACCAGATTAAGCCCAAGGAGACCTTAGGCAGAAAGTACATCAAGCTTATGAAGAAAGGGCTGGATAGATTGCCTATCGGCCTCAGATGCAAAGGAGTTTAAATTGTCGGACAAGGTGAGGGTGTTATCAGAGAAACCCGACAATGGCTTCTCGCCGGGTAAAGAAGTGTCTTGGCAGTAAAAATAAGTTTTTTGCCAGTGTTTGACGTGTGTATGGAGGCTAAGAGTCGGCATCAGAGAGTTTTGCGTCTCTGAATTGAGACTCCCCCACAAACTAGGAGGGCCCCGTCGCCACTCTCTTGGCATGGTTTGCATTGAAAGAGTTCGACGAATAAAGCTAGGTTGGGAGGAATGCATAAATAGGATTCACAAAGGACTATAAAGTGGCAAATGTTAAGCATGGAATTGGGGCCAATGTTGAATACCCGGAGTTTGTAGTGGTCCAGGAGTTCCCGAAAGAAAGGATGACCCGGGGGGCGGACACCCCGGATCACGTGCTCGACGAAAACCACCACTTCATCTAGGCCTGGTGAAGGCCGGGTCTCCTCGCCGGGTATCCTCGAGTGGATCTCAGACCGGGAGGGAAGGACACCCGACTCGGCCAGCTCGTCCAGCTTGGCCTTCATGACAGTCGATTTTGCCCAGTTGGCCGAAATCGAATGACCCGGCTTTTGCTTGCCGGCTGGGTTTTTGCCCTTTGCCTTGGCGCTGGCCTTAGGAGCCATGGAGTGTAGATCTAAAAGGAGTAAAATGCAAGTGTGTGAATATCAAGAAACCCGGAGAATGCGGCTATTCGATACAATAAGAAGAGGAAAAAGCAAGACCACTAAGTATTAGTGAGGTTTGGTGAATAGATCTAGTCAAAGGCACATGGTGGAAAAACATAAGGTTGCGAAATAGCAAAGGTGTGTCAAAAGCCATAGAAATGGATCTAGCTAAATACAAGTTGTGGGAGAACAGGAGATTATCGGTCCAGAGGTGTGCCTAGCTAATGGAGATAAAATGTATAACCAGCGGTGAGGTTCGATCAAGTTATTCGCGTGAAATTAAGATCTAGATCTAGGAGGTGGAAGGGCTTACCGGATGGATTGAGGGAAGAGATGCGCAGCGGCGGCGGTTAGCTCGACGGCGGCGGCGTCTCCAGACCTCCGGTGGCTCGTTCGGAAGCTTGTTCGTGGGTGCTACGGCGGCGGTTAGCGGCGGCGTTGCAGGCGCGGACGGTGGCGACCTAGCGACGGCGGCGCGACTCCGGTGGCGCAGCTCCGGTGGCGCGAGCTTGAGCTAGAGCTTGCGGGCGCGGAGGTGAAGTGAGGGGGAGATGAGGAGATGAGAAATGGCCTGTGAGATTTAGGTTAGCCCCTGAGCACTATTTATAGGTGCGGGAGGAAATCCCTAGGTTTGGGCGGTAGGCGAAATTTTTGAGGGAAAAAATATCCGGTCCGGAAATTTGGGGATAAGCACCAAAATATCCGTTGCGGGATATCCGGATGGAGATCATGATTGATTACGAGCGTGATATTCGGATTAACTAGTAGCGATGCTGATGCCGAGTCTCGTCCCGTTCCCTCCGAGTGTTGACCCGGGAGATAGCCTGACTCGAAAAATGCCGGGTTATTATATGGACCGCCCAGAGAGCAGGCCTAGCTATTATCAAAGCACTCTAACCCGGTATTTCATGTATTTGAATGTTTATTGTTTTGCAGGGAATAGCGTGCGCTTCATGGTTGGCTCCGAGAAGCCCAAGCTATTCTGGGGACTACTGATGGGGGGATGATAACCCGGTAGGCTCCTGCCTAGGTGAAACCCGGCCCGAAGGGATTCGCACAAGACCCGGCTCAAGGTGAAGGAGTTTCTAGAAGGCCCAAGAAGAAACATAGGCCTTGTAGCCCGTACCTTGGGAGTCAAGTTTAGGATACTTAGGGTTGTGTGCGGTTTCCGGGTAGGATTCCGGGTATGCCTTGTATAGGAAGCCAGGGGGCCCGGGTAATATATAAACCGGTTCCTAGGTCAGGAAAGACAAGAGCTTCACCAGATATTCGAGTATCCTTGTAGTACGAGAATTGATAGTTGTAACCCTAGATTGGAGACTCGACGACATTAAAGCCCGAGCTACCAGATCGCCAGATATCATGATTTCCGCTGAGCTAAACCCTCTCCCAAACACCAGAGTCGATTTGCCCCAAAGTAAGTTACCCCAGGTAACGTCTGTCGTGATTATCCCACGACACTATTGCGTTGGCGTTAAACAAAACCCCTCTGAGGGCGCCCTTCCGACTTGCGGGGCTATGTACTTTACCCTCCATAGGTTTAGGGAGGATTGGTTACCCAAGATCAAGACATCGGAGTCCGTAAAATTTTGGACGGGCTCATTCTTTTATCATGCGGATGTTCCGTTTCCTGTAAAGGAAACGGACATTCCGCCTTTTGTCAATTCCACGGACACGCCCCAAGAAAATTGAGCGTTGGACGCGGTCCAGGTTCTGCCTCAAGACCTGATGAGGATCAAGAGACGAATTGCCAAACTCGTCTCCTCCACTCCTCCGCTAACCTTCATGGATACAATCCTTTGCTGGTTTGGAAGGCAGATCCAACCCCTTGCATATTGCGGAACCCGGATTATGTGTGAATACACGGGGCTAGACTAGGCGATGAGGGCGACGAAGAGCGCATTATCGAAAAAAGACTTCAAGCAGCACATGAACCAGCTGGTTTCTACTCGTGACCAATACGAGGAGAGCGAGCCAATGTACCACGCCAAAAACCCCACTCCAAAGGTATACTTCTTTCCTTTGGGAAATTTCTTGAATCTTTGTCTCCTTTTTCTCGGATGCTTTTTGATTCTAACCCGGACTTTGCTTATTTTGTCAGATTCTTGATCTTCCTGAAGCAGAACTTGCTACTGATGAGGAGTTGGATGCACTTCACGCCAACTTCCAATCTGGAGGGCGGAAGCGCAAGAAGCCAACCGCTGCTCAAGAGGTCATTGATCTTGACGGCGTGGCGATCGCTACTTCCAGGTAATAACCCAGGTTTTCCATTTGTATGCATTTTGTTGCATGTTTTTTTGTTTCTCGGAATCTCACTTCTCAGAGTTTTCTTCTATTTTCTTTTCTAGCCTTGCCCCTACTACCTTGAAGGGGAAAGGCCGGAAGAAACATAAGGTTGTTGTGCAAAGAGGAGTAAAGCCATATCCCGCCGTTGCGCCAGATACTCCAACAGTGGCTCGGGAGGAGAACTCGGCTGCCCTGGAAAGAGAATATCCCCTGCAGTCCAGCCAGCCCATTGCATCGGACTCGGATGCGAAGGAAAGGGCTGGGCCTTCAAATATTCCCAAAGAAGAGCCCATCCCAAATTTTGACAGCGAGTTTAAGGTAAAGCAAGAAGACTGTTTTGACGAACACGGATATATTCATCCGTGGGCGAAAAAACACTTTGCTCGTGCTCCCTTAATCCGTCCTTGGCCACAAGGCGGACTTATTGTTAGGAATAATCACGTATTCTCGCCTCGCCAGGTCATACAAGACTTTGCAGAATATGCTAAGGAATTTTTCGACAATATTGCAAGCTTGCAAAGGATGATCAAGGTAAATACCTCTAGCCCCAAGTGTTAAGTCAAAAGTATTCTGTTTTATGGCTTAATGATTTTCTCTTTTGCATGCTTATTTTTTTCTTAAGCAACTTTTCCTCTTTTTTTATGTCTCAGCAATCTGCCAAGACCGTAAACATGGAAGTTTTCAACAATCTTACCATCAACAAGGAGGTTAAATCTCTCTTTGGCATTCTTAATGACAAAGACTCAGAGTTGGCCTCAGTTCAGCAACAGCTGAAGGACTCAGCAGGTAAATGTATTTTCCATTCGCACTGTTGTTTTATGAAATTTTTCTAAGTCATTTTCCGAGTTTCAAACCCTTCACTTTTCACTCTTTTCAGCTTCTTTGGCCAAAGCCAAACAAATTTTCGAAGATGCTGGCAATGCCGAAAACCTTCGCAAGGAAAATTCGGAGCTTTACAAGATGACGATAAAGCTTCAGAAAGACCTGGAGGCTAGCCAGCTGGCTACTGGAATTACCGAATCCCGAGCTTCCTCCCAAGTCCCAAGATGAGAAGGATAAGGCTACCATCCGGAATTTGTAGAATTCCCTCAACCAACGCTTTGAGGAAGGCGTTGAGATGGATAAAATCCTGGGTAAGTTTTTTGCTCTTTTACCAAGGTTTTACTTGTACTTTTGCAGCACCCGCCTTACTTTTCCTCCTTCTGTGGTTTTCTAACTTTTCCTTGTTATTTTGAACAGAAGGGAACCCTTTGCTTACCCGGATCGATAGAATTCGGGATTTTGAGAAGACCTTTGCCGACCTCAAGACTGCGGGGATGCTACTTGTGAACCACTACATTCCCGACAAAGCTGAAGATTTCTCGGAAGTCAGCAAACTTTTGGAAGCGATAGAAGAGGTGGCGAACCAGAGGGAGTCCTGGCTTCGCTCTGTTGCTCGTGGTGGTGTGCGCATGGACCTTGGGCTGATGCGCATGCATTACACCACCGCCAAGTCCTGGCGTGTCTCTACGGGTATCCCTCAAGGGTACACGGAAGCGCAGAGAGCCGATATCTTTTGAGTCTGTTAAGGGGCATGCCACCAAGATAGCTCAGATGGTTTCAATCTCGATGTTCTACCCGGAGGAAGAAATTCCGACAACCTCGGAGAACCCCAGCGACATCGACGAGGAGGATTCGGAGTCTGAGGACACCGCCTAATTCCTGCGTAGCTGTCCGAGAAAAATAGAAGCATTACTGTTCTTGCAAATGTAACATCAATTGTAATGCTATCTACCATTTGTATAAACAAGTATTCATCCCTTTTGCAGTAAAGTTTGAATCGTTGCAAGTTTTTCTGTGTTTTAATTCCTTTTCCTGCTAAGTTCTCTGGTTTATATGTTTTAACTGTCCTTAGTGTTGAAATGGCTCACTAGTACTTAGTCTTCATGCCAAGTGACTGGGTTCAAACCTATCAATCAAAACTCGGAAACATGGATTGTACTTAGGCATTTTTACTTACTAATTCTAGTGACCCAACACACAAACAATCAGATAATACTTAGGAAAAAAGCAAGGAATTTTGAAAAACTATGAAACTCAGGCACGCAGGCACAATCTGGGTTTCCTTAAGCCTCCTTGGGCTACAAACGCATTCTGGTTTATAACTCCGAGCACGCAGGCAAAATTCGGGTTAACATTGAAGCAATTTTAAAGATCATTGGGAAATAGATAAGGCGGTCTTATGCTTTGAACAATAATAACAAGACAGACAAAAAAATGCATGAATTCCGACAACTTTACTTCATGATCTCAAATATGTTTACATAGAATTTGAACTAAGTGTAAAAGGGACATAACTGTTGGATGCTCCAGGGTCTATTTTTCTCTCCCAGTTCTACATCTATCTTTCTCTTGCAATTCGGATTTTTAGGATCATCTTCCGTATCTCGAATATCTACAAGGTAATATGATACATTTTTCATAGCCTTGCTGATGACAAATGGTCCCTCCCAAACTGGGGCTAATTTGTGCTTCCTTTACTGCACCAATCTTAGCACCAAATCACCTTCTTTAAAAGAACGGTGTTTGATTTTCCGACTATGATAACGTCGCAGTCCTTGCTGATAAATGGAGGATCTTTGTAGCACACGATCTCGTTCTTCTTCTAAGAGATCAATGGCATCCTGACGTGCGTTTTCGGCATCCGAGTCATCGTATGCCAGCACTCTTGGGCTATCATGGATCATGTCCGTGGGAAGCATTGCTTCTGCACCATAAACTAAGAAAAAACGGCGTTTGCCCTGTTGATCTATTTGGCGTCGTTCGAATACTCCAAAGGACATAAGGTAATTCTTCTACCCATGCTCTAGCTTCTCTATGAAGAGGAGATTCGAGTCTTGGGCGTATTCCCTACAGGACTGAACTATTCATCCGTTCAACCTATCCATTGGATTGTGGGTGTGCCACAGATGCAAGATCTAGGCGTATTCCCATTTGTCGGCAATATTTTGCCAACTCTCCAATAGAGAAATTTGTCCTGTTATCCATGATTATGCTGTGTGGAATGCTGTATCTCATGACTACATCAATGAAGAAATTTCTGGCAGTCAAACCATCAAGTTTTTTGATAGGTTTCGCCTCCACCCACTTGGTATACTTATCTACTGCGAGTAGATGTGTAAGTACACCTCTTGCAGTTTTGAATGGTCCCATCATATCTAGCCCCTATACCGCAAATGGCCATGTTATGGGGATAGTTTTGAGTGCTTCTGCTGGCATATTCATCTGCTTGGCGTAATAGTGACATTCGGCACATGTATTTACTATGTGCTCTGCATGAAAAACCCTGCACGAAATACTATGATGTCCGCAATTTCCTGCATGGATTTCCTGCAGAATTTCTCGTCCTTCTTCTGGCGAAATACATCGCTGAAAAATTCTGATAGTACTGCGTTTATACAGGCAACCATTGATCACCATGTATCCTTTGCATCAACGTTGTATCTACCTCCGGGAACTTCTGATCGACTAAGAAGTTTAAGTATGGAATTGTCTAATCCTGGTTAACAAGCAGAACTTCGAGTGACTCAGAAACAAGAGGATAATCAACATCTCCGCGTTTTATTGATGGTTCATGCAAATGTTGAACAAACACACCAGGTGGTAGGGTTTTCACTCTTTCCGAGCCCATGGGGGCTAAGGCATCCGTGTTCCAATTATCTTCCCTTTTGATATGAAGTATCCTAGGAAGCAAATGGCAAACTCGTCCACTGTTCTCCGATATTCGTCCGTGATGGGGCTTTTGGCATCCCATGTTTGGTTTAGCTGATGCTGTATGTCGAGACATCGTAGTAAGGATCATAGACGAGGGTGCCATGAGCCTATGGGTAGAGACGTGGGAGACGTGGTAGTACGACAATCGAGGACACCAGGTTTTACCCAGGTTTGGTATGACGCAACTCGGCGGCGTTGCTACACCTGCAATCTCACTAAATCAGGGCTGAAGCCTGAAGTATACAAAGTACAATGTGATTATGGTTTCACTAACTCGGCGAGGATCAACTTATCGGCGAGTGGGCTTCTAGCTAATTGTTGTTTTTGTTTCGTCTCTCCCATCCGGCTTTATATTGATAGTCGGGTTAGGGCTTACAGAAAGGAAACCTAGAAGACTATGGAAAGTATCTAACTTGGAAAGTATGGAATCCGTCTTGTTCTCCAAGCAGCACCAATTTGGGTCGTGGTCCGGGTTCTTCTAGAATCCGGCTTCCTGCGCATCAGCTTACTGGGCCGCCCAACGGACTGTGACCCATTACCAATAGGCCACCCTGGTAATCCGGCTCTTTAGGCCAATGCCGGACATACCCCTAATCGGTATATATCCGACAGTAGCCCCCAAGAAGGATTAAGACTTCATTCTGCCACCTTTTGTCAATTAGCATCCTCTTCTGAGAAATGTCGGTGTTTTGTCTTGATTCTTATTTTTCCCAAAATCTCTTAACTTAAAACTTGGATTTTATTAAAATCCGTCTTTTCTTCCATGAACCTTCGCGGAGAAGGAACTTCATGACGTCAGTGCTGAAATCTTGCTGACATCACGGACGTTTGGGTTCAGTTAAAACCCTGAAACGTATCCTCTAAGAGATTCTCACGGGAAACGAGGAGATAGCAATTATCACCCCGTCCCCTCATTTCCCGAAAATTTCGGGCGTAACACACGTCGATCATCCAACGGTAAAAATAGCCGTTGGAGCTAATCTCCACACATCCGACTATAAATAGCCACCTCGGGGGCTCCCGAATTTCTTCCGCACCTTCTTCCTCCTCGATCTCCCAGCACCCTAGCGTATGCAACCAGAGCCCGAGCACGAGAATTAACACAGAGAGCCTAGCCCCCCGAGCCCTACCCCGGAACCATCACCGGAGGGTCTAACTCACGACTGCAGCGCCCGCAAATGGCAACCGAAGATTCTCCCCGCGCCTCCGACTCGGAGAGCGCCGCCGTGAACCTGGACGATATCATCAACGACCTTTATCCCCTCATCGACTCTCCCGTTCGCGCCGCTGCAAACACGCCAGAAGGAACCGCCAACGATCCGGCTCGCGGGGATCTGCCTCCTGCGGCCGGAAACGTGTCGCCGTCGTCGTCCACTGCTCCTCCTCCGCATCTTTTCACCAAGCCCGCAGAGGAAAACGTCGCTCTCGGCAGCGAAGAAGAATGTGAAGAGAATGCTGGGAACTGGAGCCACTGCAACGTGGTTTTGTCCCTTCTTCCGGCTCTAGAGAATGAAGGGTTTGTCCTGAAAGACAAATGGCGGTACAATGAAGACGACATTGAGCCGTCTCCAGCATCCAGCGAACGGGTCCTCCTTGCTTCCCACATAAATCGAGGTATGGGATTTCCACCATCCGCCTTCTTTCTCCAAATCCAAGATCATTATAGGATTTAGCCGCACAACCATCCCCCAAACTCCATTCTTTATCTTCCTGGGTTTCAGGCCTTGTTCGAGGGGTATCTAGGAATAGAACCTAGATTAGATTTCTGGCAATATTGCTTTGGAGTGAAACGCAATCCCTCTGAAGGCGCCCTTCCGACATGCGGGACCATTTCCTTTACCCTCCGTAGGTTTAGGGAGGATTGGTTTCCAGAAATCAAAACCTCGGAATCCGTAAAATTTTGGACGGGTTCCTTTTTCTATCACTCGGATGTCCCGTTTCCTGGAAAGGAAACGGGCATTCCACCTTTTGTCAATTCCGTGGCCACTACCCAAGACAATTGGGCAGTGGACGCGGTCCAGACTCTGCCTCCAGATTTGATGAGGATCAAGAGGCGAATCGCCAAACTTGTTTCCGCCACTCCTCCTATCGGATATATACCGATTAGGGTGACATCCGACATTGGTCTAAAGAGCCGGATTACCAGGGTGGCCTGTTGGTAATGGATTACAGCCCATTAGGCGGCCCAGTAAGCTGATGCGCAGGAAGCCGGATTCTAGAAGATCCCGGACCACGACCTAAAGTGGTGCGGCTTGGAGGAGAAGACAGATTCCTTACTTTCCAAGTTAGATACTTTCCGTAGTCTTCTAGGTTTCCTTTCTATAAGTCCTAATCCGACTATCTATATAAAGCCGGACGGGAGAGACGATACACAGACAATTAGCTAGAATCCAACTTGCCCAGAATTTGATCCTCGTCGAGTTAGCAAAACCCTACTCACATTGTACTTTGTATACTTCAGGCTTCAGCCCTCATTTAGTGAGATTGCAGGAGTAGGAACGCCGCCTAGTTGCGTCGTACCGAACCTGGGTAAACTTGGTGTTCTCGATCGTCGTACTACCACGTACCCCCACGTCTCTACTCGTTGGCTCATGGCACCCCCGTCTATGATCCTTACTACGATGTCTCGACAGTTGGCGCCCACCGTGGGGCCAGCGACGTCAGGAGTTATGTTTCGATCGGGGATACTCTGCGGAATCGGCAGTACCATAAGTGTCGGAAGCCTGGAATTCGACAACGACATCGGGCGCTTCCTCGACAACGGATCATACATGCCAGCAAGGAATCACCTGGTAAGTGCCTGTGTTTTACCGATTGGATCTGCAAACATCTTTATCGGAATAACTGCAGAAGCAATGGGATTCTGTGGTGGAAGCAAATTTATCCCACCTGCCCTATACCCAGTTGAAGAAAACTATGATACTGGATTCTGCTCAGATCGCCAAAATCCTGAAATTGCTGCCTCTTCGCAGATGCCTGCAATCAGATCTCACTTCATTGGCATGGTGCAGTCCGAGGTTGCTGAAAACACGGAAGTAAGCAATCCCGTGGAAGAAGCAGAAAACAACAATCCCACAGAACAAGTGGAAAATCCGACACCCATCAATGAAACGACGAACTTGGAAGCTAACTCCGTACTAGCTTCCATAGAGGTAACATTGGAGTCGGAACCTGGATCTGACATAGTGTGAGATCCTGGCGCATGGGCTCAATAGGATTAATAGGATACTCATATCAACAAGTTGCAACTTCTTTTCCGGAAGCTCATCCTGAAAGAACTCCAGTGTTAAGCATGCCTGGCCTGGAGCAATTTGAGGATGGGTGACCGACCGGGAAGTCCTTCCCGGGTGCGCATGAGTGAGGACAAAGTGGGCAGGAAAGACTAGTGTTGGTCTGTGGGGCCAGTCTAGAGATCCTAGAGAGCTACCAGGGGTGACAGTCGCCGGCTACAAGGTGGCCTGGGTGTTACACATAGATTCATAAGACGAAGATGAAGACACTTTCGAAAGAAAGGTTAAATATATGCAGGGGAGCTTCCATGAAGTACTTATGGCAAAACGATTGAAAACTCGGATGCCGAAGAAGATGAAGAGCCCAGAACACCTCCACCAGATGAGGAAAGAGAGGATGGCGAAACCAGTCCCATCTATCCCGACGTCGAGGAATTGACAGAAGAAGAACCTGGAAAAAAGCCTCCCTCTTCCAAGAAGAAAAATAAGACTGCCAAGGAACTCCAGTACAAACTCCAGAAGAAAAAATTGGCAGATAATGCTAACCAAAACCTGGAAGCAAGAGGATCAAGCGGAGTCACACCCGTGGAGAAGAAAAAGAAAGAAATCCCTGTTCCCCAAATGTCGGAACAGGACGAGATCGATCTGATCAAAACCCCGATTGGACCGTACGAGCCACCGGAAGTGCTGGAAGCTAGAAGGCAAGCCCTTATGCGGCATCATCAACAACTATTCCGATCTCAAGAAAATCTCCTCAAAGCCCAAGTTACTGTAAAAGCAAAGCAGGAGGAGATTGAAGAATTCGAAAGACGGAATATGTCCGGGATAAAACCCACGAGATTACCCGGAATTGCAAGGCCGGATGTGCTGCCAGCAAAAGAATAGTTGCAAAACCCTTCTTGGCAAAGGCAGGTTGACAGCGTAAACTCTAGGGGCGAACGCATCTACAAAACCGTAGCTGAAAACGCGGAAGCCGCGTTTGCCATCCTTAATGATGACCTGTACTCCAAAGACAGAAATCTTCAGGGAGTGTATGCTTTCCTAGGAAAAACATTTCAATAGCAACTGCGAGGACAAGCAAGATCAGAGAAGTTGCACGACGACTCGGCCCTATGCAAAACTGCCACTTGCGCCGCTGGAGCACCTAGACCAGGCGAACCTGGAGATTCAGACGATTCTAAGGAAAAGAAGGGAGAACCTAAGAAGGACAAGAAAATCCCGGACAATAGAGATGAAGCGCCCAGAACGGGATCCCATCTGCCGAAAGGTGGAAACAAGCCCCATGACCACAAGGATCGGGAGGAACAAAACCGGAAAGACGAAAAAATGATGCCGCCTCCGAGACGCCCAGCTGAAAAAGCCGGAAGATATGAAAATCCTCACAGGAGTGAGAGACCCCGTACTCCTCCTAGGAACAAAGAAAGGCCAAGGAGTAGAACTCCGCCTTATTCTAAAGGACACGATAACAGATGAAATAGGGATAATCTCGGAAGAGCTCATTCGCGCAACAATGGGCCAGAAAGGAGCAAATCCCCCTTTGTCCATTCAACCGACAAATATTCCTCTCACGTCGAGAAGGCGGAAAGAGATGATCTATACTTTGGACCTAAGTGCTTCACTGACAGGATCCGAAGAATAACCCTACATTCTGGATTTGCCAAAGTTGGTCCAACTTACCAAAAGTATACCGGAAGTACAAACCCGGATACATGGCTCTCAGATTACTATACCGTCGTTCAGATCAACAAAGGGACAGACCTGGAAGCGGTGAAATTTCTCCCCCTATTGTTGCTGGATGGAGCCAGAGATTGGATGAACGGGCTTCCGTCAAGAACCGTGGATAGCTGGGATGATATGGCTAGAGTATTCGCTCAGCACTTTTGGGGTACGTACAAACACCCTAAGAGCATCAACCAGCTAAATCGCCGCGTCCAATTTGAAGACGAGTCGTACGTCGACTGTATATCAAGATGGACAACAATGAAAAATAGTTGTTCTGGAGTAAGTGATGTACAAGCAATGCATGCTTTCATCAACGGATTAAAACCCGGCCTCGTACCGTTCATGGTTGGGTCAAAGGAGCACAAAGATCTCGGATCTATGCTTACCACCGCCAATGAACATGCAGCGGCCGAAGATGATATCAGAGCGAGAGGTGGAAATATTGATGCTTTAGTTCAGGCCAAAAAGACACCACGATCTGAAAAGAAGGTTACTCTAGAGGCACAGGCAAAACCCAAAGAAGTAAATGCAACCTTTGGAAAGGATAGTGGCAGCAAATGGAAAGGAAGAAGCACAAAACCTATCTCCTACTCTAAGGAAGAGTGGGAAAAGATAAAGTCGGAAAATTGTGTCCATCATTCGCAATTTGAGAAGCCTACCCATACAAATGCGGAGTGCCGCCTCAACAAACATATGAAGGGCACTGCAGGATCCGGGAATAAAGGAAAGAATTCGAAGAGGAATTTCAATAAGAAAAAGACAGAAGCTGAGAAAAAAGAAAGTGAATCAGACACTTACGATAAAATCCAGGAACAACGGGGAAAAGGCGAGCCAAAATTCCCGAGAGTTGAAGGAGAATGTAACCTAACTTTCCTGGCAACTCCATCAGCAAAGCAGGCAAAAAGTACACTTCGAGAAATCAACGCGGTTGTTCCACCAACACCAAAGTACTTGAAGTATTCCAACACACCAATGACCTGGGATCAGCCAGATCATCCCAGAAACATCCTAGAACCCGGCACACATGCTTTGGTCGTAAGTCCTATTGTTCAAAACACTAGGCTCAAAAGAGTGCTGATGGATGAAGGATCTAGTATCAACATCATGTACCTGAGTACATTGAAACAACTACATATTTCCGAGACTCGGCTCAGGCACAGCAATATATGGTTTCATGGTATTGTTCCTAGCAGGCAAGCACGATCCCTAGGAGAAATTTCCTAGATGTAACCTTCGGAAGTAGAGAACATTTCCACCAGGAAAAAATCTCATTTGAGGTGGTGACGTTCGAAAGTGTATACCATGCAATACTCGGACGTCCAGCTTTAGCCAAGTTCATGGCAAGATCGTGTTATATCTACAACAAGCTGAAGATGCCAGGGGCAAAAGGCGGAGTAATTACCATAACCGGAGATTACAAATTGGTGAACGAGCTCGAGAAATGAAACGCCCTTTGCGCTGAGCAAGTCATCGCAAGGGAGGAATTGAAAGAGCTAGCTAAGGAAGTTTCATCGATGGAAATGCCGTCAAGAAAAGAAATTCGGAAGCCGACAGATAGCTTCAAGGCCTCGGAAAATACAAGACAGGTTATCCTAGATCCCAAAGATCCGACAAAATTTGTCGTATTTAGTGCTGGGATGACCGACAAATAGGAAGACGCGCTCATCAAGTTCCTCCGTGAGAACTGGTATATTTTTGCCTGGTGTCCTGCGGACATGCCAGGAGTACCCAGGGAACTTGCTGAGCACCAACTCAAAGTAATTCCAGTTTCAAAACCCGTCAAACAAGGTCTCCTTCGTTTCGATGGAAGAAGACGGAAGACTATAGGCAAGGAAATTATCCGGCTTTTAGCAGCTGATTTTATCCGGGAAGTCATACATATTGATTGGTCTGCGAACCCAGTATTAGTCCCAAAGAAAGACGGTATTGTTCTTAGGATGTGTATAGATTACACCTGCTTGAACAAATTGTGTCCAAAAGATAGGTTCACGTTACCGCGAATCGATCAAATAATAGATGCCACTGCTGGCTCTGAGCTTTTATGCTTTTTGGATGCTTATTCCGGGTATCATCAAATACGTATGAAGGAGGAGGGTCAAATAAAAACTTCCTTCATAACCCCGTATGGAACATACTATTACATAACCATGCATTTTGGCTTGAAGAACGCTGGTGCAATTTACCAGCGTTTCATGCAACGATGCTTACATAGTCAAATCGGTAAAAACGTCCATGTTTACATGGATGACATTGCCGTAGTTTCTAAGGAAAAAGATACACTCCTTGAAGATCTAAGAGAAACTTTCGATAATTTGCGCACTTATAAAATGAATTTGAATCCATTAAAGTGTGTATTCGTGGTTCCCTCAGGAAAGCTTCTAGGTTTCATCGTTTCTCACAGAGGAATAGAAGTAAACCCGGAAAAGATCAAGGAAATATTGAATATCACAAGGCCTACGTGCCTAAAAGATGTCCAAAGATTGACGGGATCTACAGCCGCTGTCAGCAGGTTCATAAGCTGGCTAGGAGACAAAGCTCTGCCATTATACAAATTGTTGAAGAAATGTGACAAATTTGAATGGACAGAAGAGGCGGACAAAGCATTAACCCAGCTAAAAGAAACTTTGATGAAAGCTCCGATTTTGGCATCCCCAAAAGACGAAGAACCCATGTTACTGTATCTTACAACAACAAATAGGGTTATCAGCGTGGTGATAATTGTGGAAAGGCGGAAAGACGAACAAAGTATACCAGACCAGCATCCAGTGTACTATGTTAGCGAAGTATTCTCAGAGTCAAAGAAAAGGTACCCACATTATAAAAACTGGCATATGGCGTGTTTTTTGCTTCACGGAAACTACGCCATTATTTCCAAGGACATTACATAATAGTGGTAAGCAAAGCACCACTAGGGGATATTATCAACAATGCGGACGCAACAGGCCGAGTTGCTAAATGGGGCATTGAGCTTGTTGCGTTCAACATTAAGTACCAACCTAGGACTGCAATTAAATCCTAGGTGTTGGCATATTTTGTTGCTGATTGGACAGAAGCAATGGAAAACACACCAATGCCGGAGTCAGAATATTGGATCATGCATTTTGACGGATCCAAGATGAAGGAAGGCGCCGAAGCTAGTGTAGTGCTTAAATCTCCAAAAGGTGACATTATGGAATATGTATTACAAATACACTTCAACGCCAGCAAGAATGTGGCAGAATACGAAGCCTTGCTTCATGGCTTGCATATTGCAAAGGAAATAGGCGTCAAATGCATACTCTGTTATGGCGACTCGGATTTGGTGCAACATCAGCTAAACCAAACATGGGATGCCAAAAGCCCCATCATGGCCGAATATCAGAGAACTGTGGACGAGTTTTCCATTTGCTTACTAGGATTTGAAGTACTTCATATCAAAAGGAAAGGAAATTGCAACGCGGCTGCATTAGGCCGCATGGGATCGGAAAGAGTGAAAACCCTACCACCTGGTGTGTTTGTCCAACACTTGCACGAACCATCGATCAAAGGTGGAGATGTTGATTATCCTCTCGTTTCCGAGTCAATTGAAGTCATGCTTGTTAACCCGGATTGGACAATTCCATATTTAAACTTCTTAGTTGATAAGAAGTTCCCGGATGGAGCAGACCAGGTCTTAAAAAGACATATACAACGTCGATGCAAAGGATACACGATAATTAATGGTTGCCTGTATAAACGCAGTACTATCGGAATTTTTCAGCGGTGTATTTCACCTGAAGAAGGACGAGAAATCTTGCAAGAAATCCATGCAGGAGATTGTGGACATCATGCTCAATCAAAAAGCATAGTCAAAAAAGCATTCCGCGCACGGTTTTCCTGACTCACAGCCAAGGCAGATGCAGAGCACATAGTAAACACATGTGCCGGATGCCAGTATTACACCAAGCAGACGAATATGCCACCTCAAGCACTCAGAACTATCCCTATAACATGGTGATGCACTTTGTTGGGAACCCCAAGAGGAGTGTGTGATGAGCACAGCGGTAGGAGTTTTCCCCTTAGTTAAGAACCAGGGTTATCAATCCAGTAGGAGAAAGAGGACCTTCGGAAGGTTGATGCCACTGACGGTGGTGCTAGCGCTTCACCAGTGTCAGCAACAACGTGGAACCTGCACACAACACAACCAAAATACTTTGCCCCAACGGTACAGTGAGGTTGTCGATCTCACCGGTCTTGCTGAAAACAAAGATTAGACATATAGTGTGGAAAACAGTGTATGCTTGCAGTAAGTAAAGAGTGCAGGAATTTGTTGTGGTTTGTTTAACAGTGTGGAAATGGACCGGGGTTTATAGGTTCACTAGTGGTGTCTCTCCATAAAAGATAGCATGCTGGGTGAACAAATTACAGCTGGCAATTGACAAACAGAGGTTGCAACGTAGTGCACAATATGACATGAAGTTTACTATGATATTTAGTGCGGGCATTACTACAAGATACATAGACCAACATCCATCTGCATCTATGACTAATAATCCACCCTCAGGTTATCTTCCGAACCCCCTTAGGTATTAAGTTGCAAGCAACAGATAATTGCATTAAACAAAGTGTGTAATGTAAGCAATGATTATGCACGCGGGCACTCTCAACGCTATTTTCTCCCTAATGGCAACAGCACATCCCCCCTTCACGTTTCTGTCACTCGAGCAAGGTGGTGAGGAGGCATGAACCATCTATCGAGCATAAATACTCCCTCTTGGAGTCACTAGCAACTACTTGGCCAGAGCAACCACGAGCAACGGAACGCATGCAAGATCACAAATAGCATATGCAAATAAAGACTATAATAAACTTGGCATAAGTTCAATATTCATCAGATCCCAGCAAACACAGCATATAGAATTACATAAGATCAATCTCGATCATGATAGGCAGCTCACGAGATCTAAACATGGAGGCATATGAGGAGAAGACAACCATCTAGCTACAACTACAAACCCGTAGTCCAAGGATGAACTACTCACGGATCACTCCGGAGGAAGGCATGGTGATGTAGAAGCCTCCGGTGGTGATCTCCTCTCCGGCAGGGTGCCGGAAACAGCTTCAGAACCCTCCTGATCTAGGGTTGAAGGTGACGGCGGCTGCGGAACTTTTCGGGGATTTTTTATTAGGTGCTTAGGGTTTTTCATCCCGGGGGCTTAAATAGGCGAAAGGGGAGAGGAGGTGGAGCTCCAGGGGCCCCACACCCGTAGGTGGCGCGGCTAGGGTGGACCCGCGCCACCCTATGCTGTGGCCCCCCTGTTGCTCGTCTTCGAATCCTCTTCGGTGTTCTGGATGCTTCCGGGGGAAAATAGGAACTTTGGGCTTTGTGGGGTCCAATTCCGAGAATGTTTCCAGAACAACTTTTCTGAAACAAAAAACAGCAGAAAACAAGGAACTGGCACTTCTCTTCTTGTTAATAGGTTAGTCCCGGAAAACGTATAAAAATGCTATAAATAAGGGAGAAAACAAGTAGCAATTGGGAAATATGATCATGGAGCATCAGAAATTATAGATACGTTGGAGACGTATCAAGCATCCCCAAGATTAGTTCCTACTCGTCCTCGAGTAGGTAAACGATAAAACACAATAATTTCTGAGGTGACATGCTATTAACATAAACTTGATCAATCTAATGTAAAAGCATATGCACGCTGAGATCATAAAACTTTAAACACAAGCATGATAAATAAAAATTAATAATAGAGCATAGCAATTACTTTGCATCACGAAGAGTAACTCAAATAAAGGATCATGAATAATAATGCAAAGAAATGTAGACGTTTGTTTCAGGTATAGAGAAAGCATCACAAAGTGATATTTCGCTAGTCCTTAAGAGTGGGGCAAAACATAAATGCCAGGACACCTTCAAAGTCCATGAGGAAGACTAGAACAAATAATTTAAGAACAAATGATATCACATCATGAAGTAATTATTGATGCTTATGGGACAAATGCACATAGAACTCAGAATGGCAAAAATGCTCTCTCAACTGTGCATAAAGTTAGAAGATGGAGACTCAACATAAAAGTAAAAGAAATGCCCTTCGTGGAGGGAAGCAGGGATCACTCATGTGCTAGAACTTTTATTTTATTAAACAGAGGTATAAAAAGTTTGACACTCCTCCATCCATCTTTCACAAACCATGGCTAACCGAATCCTCAGGTGCCTGCCAACAATCACATACCATGGAGGAGTGTCTATATTTTGGGAGATGTATGCTAATGTCAACGAATGGTAAACAGAAAATACAGTACGTCACAAGCCAACTGGATTCACAAGAGCGGATCCCATGGTGAAGGACGCAACTGGTGTAGAAGGTCATCCCTCTTTCTCTTTTGTTTACACAATTATGCTTTGACTGATAAATCAAGGGCAAAAATTATGAAGAGAATTTGTTTGCATTAATTTGGGGCTGGGCACCCCGCTGCCAGCTCTTCTATCATTTGGATAAGCGGATGAAGCCACTAGTCCAGGGTGTGAAATCCAATCAACAAGTGAGATAAAGATTCTCTATTTACGTTCTCATGAGCAAAAACAGGAACATAAAGCAGGAGTAATTTTGAAGGTTTTAAAGGTAACACATGAGCAATTTACTTGGAGTGGCAGTTAAATACCACATGTAGGTAGGTATGGTGTACACAATGGGAAAATTTTGATTTAAGGGAGTTTGGATGCACGAGTAGAGCTCATACTCAGTACAGGTGGAGGCTAGCAAAAGACTGGGAGCGACAAATCAAGAGAGCATAAGAGCCATAATCATGCATAGCGACATAAGCATCATTAATTAAAACATAAGCAGTATCACAAGTTCAAAAACTAAGTGGTCAAGGAGGCTATTCGTGACTGGTTTGTAGTCATAAGCATGGTGTGAGCATGTGCCAAGTCAACCAAATAAAACATTCGAAAGAGAATACCATATATTGATGCTTTACTATGACAAGAACAGCTCATGAATCTTTCAATACATATTAAACACTCTCAGCTATTTGAGGCTAATCATGCTACTCAATAACCACAAGGATTTAAAACTAAAATAACATTTAGCATGGCATGAAAAATTTCTAGCCACAGTCTATACAAGCTTCCACTAGTACTGTTATAAATTCTACTTCAAGAAGCAGTTTTCTTTCTCCCAGCAAGCACCATACAAAACATGCTTTAAAAAAATAATATTTATGATACAGAAAGCAAAATGAGAGTACTCACATAACACTACTAAAACTAACAACTCTAATAAGAGATGCATGCAAAACAGGGGCTAAATAAATACAACAGCTAGACAGAGATTAAGAATACAACGTATTCTCATGCAAGAGCGGAGCGTGTCACTCTCCAATAAAAGAATGCTGGTGTCCAACCAAGCTTATTGAAATAGTAAAAAAACTGAAATAAAAAGCAAAATAAAACTGAAAAGAAAAAATAAAAGACGCTCTAAGTAAAGCACATAAGATGCGACCGAATAAAAATATAGTTTCACTAGAAGTGACCTGATAATTTGTTGATGAAGAAGGGGATGCCTTGGGAATCCCCAAAGCTTATCCGCTTGAGTATTCCTGGAATTTCCTTCGATGTACCACCGGGGCATCCCCAAGCTTAGCCTTTTCACTCTTCTTGATCACATCATATCATCCTCTTCTCTTGACCCTTGAAAACTTCCTTCACACCAAAATTCTCACAATCTTCATTAGCAACGTTAGTGCAATTGAAATAATAAATTCACATGCTCCAGTTTCAACACAAGACTAACACTCAAAAACACATTAGCTACTGACACAACTTCTTTCAAAACTCTTTTTTTCTCAAAAGAACACCAAAAGAAAGAGATTAAGATGCAAATGCGATAAATGACAGAAATCTATCAAAACAGAACAGCAGGTAAAAATCGATTTTTTTTCAAAACTCTTATGTTGCTCAAATCAAAAAGTGGTATTCTAAGAAAAGTTGCGTATGTAACTCAGGATTAAGCACAAAAATTTCAGGTCATTTTGAATTTTCTGTGTTTTTTAACGGAATTAACAGTGGACAGCAGAAATCTGTTTCCTGCGCAGAAATCCGAAATATAGGCTCAACTTTCCACTAGAGGCTTTACTTGGCTCAAAAAAACTCAAAAGAAAATATACATCGGGGTGGCTAAGGAAATATACAACACCCAGGTGCAAAGCACACCAAATAAAACGAAAGTAAACGGGTTGAAAACAACGAAATAAAACGGGCTGTCTCCTGGTAGCGCTTTTCTTTAACGCCTTTCAGCTAGGCATAAAAGGGAAACTCAAGTATTTTCAAGTAAAGAAGCATCAACATCATATTTTGCTATAATAATAGAGTCAAAGGGTAGCTTCATCTTCTTTCTAGGAAATTTTTCCAAACCTTTCTTGAGGGGAAATTTATATTTAATACTCCCCCTTTCATGTCAATAATAGCACCAACAGTTCTAAGAAAAGGTCTTCCCAAAACAATAGGACAAGAAGCATTACATTCAATGTTCATAAAAACAAAATCAACAGAGACAAGGTTACTATTAACCATAATAAGAACATCATCAATTCTACCAAGAGGTTTCTTCTTAGCATTATCAGCAAGATGAACATCCAAATAACAATGTTCCAACGGTGGTAAATCAATCATATTATAAAGCTTTTGAGGCATAACAGAGATACTAGAACCAAGATCACACAAAGCTTTGCAATCCAAATCGTTTACTTTTATATTATGATAGGCTCCCAACCATCACCTAATTTTCTAGGGATAGATGTCTCAAGTTTTAACTTTTCTTCCCTAACTTTCATGAGAGCATTGGTAATATGTTTAGTAAAGGCCATATTCATGGCACTAGCATTGGGACTTCTTGCAAGATTTTGTATGAACATAATAATTTCAGAGATATTGCAATAATCAAAATCAATATTATTATCATCAAAAGTAATGGAACCATTATCTCCCACATCTCTAAAAATGTCAGCACTTTTATCAGGAGCAATTTCAGTAGTTTGAGGCAATTTCGCACATTTAACCAAAGGAGTAGGGACTTTATTGGCACCAACTACTTTACCATTGATAGTAGGAGGTTTACTAGCACTAGGAGCTTCATTTTTACTAGTGGTTGTGATAGTGCAGATTCTAGCAATATTATTCTTTTTAGCCAATTCATCTTCTCTTTCCCACCTAGCACGTAATTCAGCCATCAACCTAACATTATCATCAATTCGAACTTGGATGGCATTCAAAGTTTTACTTTGTTTAACATCTTGTGGCAAAACCTTTAGTTTTAGAAAATCAACATCAACATCAAGGCTATCTTGAAGGGTTTGTTGCATAGAAAACAAAAAATTTCCTATGCGATAGACACCCGAAAGGCAAAGATCTAATCTAGGAGATGAAAGCAACGGGAAAAGAGAGAGAGTCTTAAGAAGAACATACCCTCGAAGACACAAAGAGTTACGAGATCAAATCTCATTTTTGGCGTAGTCGTACTCACATCGATCCCGAGAGCGAGAAGATGTGCACCACAATCCGGCGGTGCCTCCGTGATCGGCCACACGTACGGTTGATGACGACCTCCGTTCCCTCGATCCAGCGGGGCAACGGAAGTAGAGGATCCCTCGGAAACCAGCAGCACGACGGCGTGGTGTCGTGGAGAAAAATTTGTTCAGGGCTTCGTCAAGCACATGAACATGAGGTGGATCGGCGGGAGGATGGAGATGGAGATGACACCAAGTGTGTGAGGGAGAGGGATCTCATGCCCTCTATTTGTAGGAGGGGAGGAAGCCACGAAATTTTGGCGCCTCCACCTCTCCCCTCATCATGTGGGTGGAGTCTCCATTCAACCCACTCATTCTCTCATCAATTCCCACCCAAAATTACAAGGGTTTTCTTTAATAAATAAATAAAACAATTTTATTTCTTTATTTTAATATTTGTTAATCCTATTAACAAACATTAACACTTACTCCCTTGAACTAAATGTTAATCAAACATTAACACATACCACCTTGAACTATTTCAATATTCCCCGAAACAATTTCGGTGTTGTCCAAACTTTTCTCCAATATTCCGTATCCTCTCAAATGCGCCATTGAACCTTAAGTGTGTCACGCTACGGTTCGCGAATAACATAGACATGATCGAGACTCCTCTCTGATCAATAATCAACAGCGGGATCTGGAGATCCATGATGACTCCTATGTATTCAACGATAACTCTCGTGATCGTGTGAACCATCAACGTCGCGACTATTCCCTTTGTCTCGCGATATTTTACTTGTCCGAGATCCGATCATCATCACCCATACCTTGTTTTGATCTCGTTACTGACAAATACTCTTTTCTCGTTTCCCTGATATGACATCCTTGTGATCATATCACGTGCTTGCATGCGATGTCGATGTGATATCACCGAGAGGGCCCAGAGTATATCTCTCCGTCATTTTGGATGGACAAATCCCACTCTTGATCCATGAGCCTCAACTAATACTTTCCGAATACCTAACAGCACCTTTATAGTCACCCTGTTATGGTGTGCCGTTTGATGACATCAAAGCACCCTTCCGGTATCAGTGATTGACATGATCTCATGGTCTAAGGAATAAGTTACTTCGTACGCAAGATACAACAATATAAACTAAATGACTTGATCGTATTGTTATCTTGATATTGGGTATGTGTTCATAACATCATTCTTGTAAGGACATGACCTCGTTATTAACAACATCCAATGTTCATGATCAGGAAACCTTGATCATCTATTAATCAACGAGCTAGTTAAAAGAGAGGCTTTACTAGGAACCATTGTTTGTTTATTAAACACACATGTATCAACGTTTCCGATTAATACAATTCTAGCATGAGAAATAAACATTTATCATAAACAAGGAATAAGATAATAACCACTTTATTATTGCCTCTCGGGCATATTCCCTTCATATCTACTTTAGAGGCAAGAACATCTATTTTACCAAGCTTTTCCTCAACAGATTTATTAAAAGCAGTTTGTGTGCTAATAAATTCTTTAAGCATGTTTTCAAGATCAGAGGTAGAGATTTTATTACTATTGTAGGAATTTCCATAAGAATTACCATAACCATTATTAGGAGGATAAGGCTTATAATTGTTTCCACCAAAATTATTTCTATAAGCATTGTTGTTGAAATTATTATTTCTAATAAATTTTACATCAACATGCTCTTCTTGAGCAACCAAAGAGGCTTAAGGAACATTATTAGGATCAACTTGAGCTTTACCATTAACAATCATAGACATAATAAAATCAAGCCTTTCACTCAAAGAGGAGGTTTCCTCAACAGAATTTACCTTCTTACCTTGTGGAGCTCTCTCAGTGTGCCACTCTGAAAGCTCTCAGTGTGCCACTCTGAATAATTTATCATCATATCATCAAGAATCTTTGTTGCATTGCCCAAAGTGATGGACATAAAGGTACCTCCAGCAGCCGAATCCAATAGGTTCCTTGAGAAGAAATTAAGTCCTGCATAAAAGGTTTGTATAATCATCCAAGTAGTCAGTCCATAAGTGGGACAATTCTTCACCATAGTTTTCATTCTTTCCCAGGCTTTAGCAACATGTTCATTATCAAATTGTTTAAAATTCATTATGTCACTTCTCAAGGATATAATCTTAGCAGGAGGATAATATTTTCCAATGAAAGCATCTTTACACTTAGTCCATGAATCAATACTATTTCTAGGCAAAGATAGCAACCATTCTTTAGCTCTTCCTCTCAAAGAGAAAGGAAATAATTTCAGTTTAATAATATCTCCATCCAAATCTTTATATTTTTGCATCTCACATAGTTCAACAAAATTATTAAGGTGGGCAGCAGCATCATCAGTACTAATACCAAAAAATTGCTCTTTCATCACAAGATTTAATAAAGCAGGTTTAATCTCATAGAAAGCAGCAGTAGGAGCAGGTGGAGGAATAGGTGTGCAAATAAAATCATTGTTGTTTGTGCTTGTGAAGTCACACAACTTAGTATTCTAAGAGGAACTCATTTTAGCAAAATAAAAGCAAGAAAATAAATAACAACTATGAAGTAAACTATTTTTTTGTGTGTTTTCAATAAAGAGAAGCAAAACAAGACAAAAATAAAAGCAAGACAATAAACAAAATAAAGAGGTTGAGAGTGAGAGACTCCCCTTGCCAGAGGACTTCTTCCTCCCCGGTAACAGCGCCAGAAAAATCCTTGATGCTCTTTGATAGTGTGTTGGAAACCCCAAGAGGAGGGTGTGATGAGCAAGCGGCAAGAATTTCCCTCAGTTAAGAACCAAGGTTATCAATCCAGTAGGAGGAAGAGGATCTCAGGAAGGTTGATGCCACTGACGGTGGTGCTGGCGCTTCACCAGTGTCAGCAACAACGTGGAACCTGCACACAACACAACCAAAATACTTTGTCCCAACGGTACAGTGAGGTTGTCAATCTCACCGGTCTTGCTGAAATCAAAGATTAGACGTATAGTGTGGAAAATGATGTATGCTTGCAGTAAGTAAAGAAAGCAGGAAATAGTTGTGGTTTGTTTAACAGTGTGGAAAATGGACCGGGGTTCATAGGTTCACTAGTGGTGTCTCTCCATAAAAGATAGCATGCTGGGTGAACAAATTACAGTTGGGCAATTGACAAATAGAGGTTGCACCGTACTGCACATATATGACATGAAGACTACTATGATATTTAGTGCGGGCATTACAACAATATACATAGACCAAAATCCATCTGCATCTATGACTAATAATCCACCCTCAGGTTATCATCTGAACCCCTTTAGGTATTAAGTTGCAAGCAACAGATAACTGCATTAAACAAAGTGTGTAATGTAAGCAATGATTATGCACGCGGGCACTCTCACCGCTGTTTTCTCCCTAATGGCAACATCACATACCCCCTACACGTTTCTGTCACTCGAGCAAGGCGGTGAGGAGGCATGAACCCACTATCAAGCATAAATACCCCCTCTTGGAGTCACTAGCAACTACTTGGCCAGAGCAACCACTAGCAACGGAAAGCATGCAAGATCACAAATAGCATATGCAAATAAAGACTATAATCAACTTGGCATAAGTTCAATATTCATCGGATCCCAGCAAACACAACATATATAATTACATAAGATCAATCTCGATCATGATAGGCAGCTCATGAGATCTAAACATGGAGGCATAGGAGGAGAAGACAACCATCTAGCTACAGCTACGAACCCGTTGTCCAATGATGAACTACTCACGCATCACTCCGGAGGCAGACATGGTGATGTAGAAGCCTCTGGTGATGATCTCCTTTCCGGCAGGGTGCCGGAAAACAGATTCAGAACCCCCCTGATCTAGGGTTGACGGTGACGGCGGCAGTGGAACTTTTTGGAGATTTTTGATTAGGTGTTTAGGGTTTTCCATCCCGGGGGATTAAATAGGCGAAAGTGTCGTGGGATAATCACGGCAGATGTTACCGGGGGTAACTGATCTAGGGGCAAGTCGACACAGGTATTTGGGAGAGGGTTTAGCTCGAAGGAAGACATGGCGAAAAGCAATCTAAGAGCCGGAAAACAACTCGCCGGATCTCGATATGATTATACTGGATACTCGATAATAGGTGTTACAGTTATGACTTGAATCTCTCTCAGGCGAAGCCTAGGGGTTGGTTTATATAGTACTCATACCCCCTTTGGCTTGCCATACAAAGCGCTCCTTGAGTCCTGCTCGAACTCTATATACAAACCTAGCTTTCCTTATCGTAACCCATAATCCGGGTTACGATCCTTACAAGCCCTGGGCCTTTCTGAAGCTTCTTTGTTCTTAGCCGGATTTGGTCCATCCGCCGTTTGGGCCGGATTACACCTGGGAGTTGGCATACCGGGTTACTATCCCCTCATCAGTAGTCCCCAGGATAGCGCGGGCTTCATGAATTCATTCTTGAGGCGCTCGCTATCCCGATAGCTCGATCCTTCCTCGAACGCCTAATGGGCCTTTCCATATTTGAACCCTTGCTCCGAACGCCCACAACGCCAAATCCGCGCGGATAATTACTGTTCCGCAATTTCCGGCTTTCTGGCCGCGGGTGAGCTCACTACCTCCCTTATAAATATCAGCAGAGGGTAACCCTAAACCATTCACCTCGTTTCGTCATTTCTTTCTCCTCGCTCCCTCACAGTTCCGGCCGCCGGGCTCACGCGCGCTTCCAGAGATAAGGCCACCTCCGGCCACACCCGACCTCGAGCTCTCCAGCGCCGCCATCGAGCCCCGCCGCCACGCTCTTGTTTCTTCCATCAAGGACTGTGGTGAGACACTCAAGCCGCGCCGCGCACCGGCCTCAGTTCGGACCTCAACTCCTTCGGTAAGCCCCTCTCAATCATCCAACTGAAACCGGCAATTTCATCAATTTGACCAAGATTGGATCTGAGTCAACCCGCGAATCAATTTTAGGGAACCATCAAATTAGTCCGCTTCGATAGTCCTTAGCTTCTTCAAGCACCTGATACGCAATCACCACTCATTTCCGCGCCCTTATTAACCATTAAACTTCATATAAGATTACTTGCAAGTCCTTCGATTCTAGATCCGTTCCGCCTTGTTTTTTCCGCCTGCCGCATTAACACCCGGATAATCCTTCTTTTCCAGTTAATCCCTCCTCAGTAAGGTATGGGCAACCATCCATGTTCACCCAACCCACCTCAATACGTAAGTAATTAACAATTTACTCAACTTCATCCGACACCCGGAAAATCTTCAGCACTTAGCTTCGTAGCGCATTACCCGGGTCTTGTTTTAGCCTTCAACGCCTTGACGTCTCCAAACCCGAATGATTTGATGCTCCGAATCTCACTCCATACATTTCCTGTCCCTTGCAGGTCAACTCCATGGCTCCTAAAAGACAAGGAAGACATCCGGCTTCTGCAAAGGCCCCTCAAACCACTTCTGCCAACTGGGGTCGGTCTTCAACGACAAAGGCCAAGCTAGATGGGATGGCCGAGCTAGGAATCCTTCCTTCTCAAAAGGAAATACATTGGAGGGCTCCTGGCGATGAGACCCGTCCCACTCCTATCGGGAACGAGGTAATTTGCTTTACCGAGCATGTGACCCGGGGATTCCGTCCTCCGGGTCACCCTTTTTTCCGGGAAGTCTTGAGCCACTACGGCCTCCGGGTGTTCGACATAGGGCCTAACTCGATGCTGAACATCACCCACTTCATAGTTTTGTCCGAGTCGTACTTACGCACTCCGCCAAACCTTGTTCTTTTTACCGAATTATTCCAATGCGAACCATGCTATGAGAACGGTAACGGAACGCTTCTTACCTGCGGCGGGGTGTCTATCCAGCGCCGCAAACACTCACTGATGCCACCTCTCAACCTGAACTCTGACGCCAAAAACTGGCAATTATCCTTCTTTTACTGCCACGACACTTCTCCGGACGGTGAGAGGAAACTGCCGGGTTACTCGGAGACCCTCCTCGAGCCGTCCGAGTCTTTTAGTGCTTTCGCTCCTGACTCTGATAGGGAAGCGATTCGGCCCCTTTTGGCCGAACTATCGGCCCTTTCAGCCCATGGCCTTCTCGGACTTAACCTGGTAAAGACTTGGGTGGAGTTCCGGGTTCAACCCAACTCCATCCGCTCAAAGTCGCTGCACGAATACTCGGGTCACGTCACAGATTCCCTTCGCTATTCCACCAAAAACTTCCCTGCCGGTAACACCAACAAGACTATCAAGGGCTTCCTGACGGAGAGACTAGATGTCATAAAGAACACTACCGGGTTATCCCCGTTCACTCGGGAAAACCCCGCCCCAGCGGTAAGACCTGACTCCTTTTTCTCATTTCATTACTTTCATCCCTTATAGCCTCTAACCACCACTTGTGCTTATTTGTTCACAGGATAACGACCCCTTCTGGAAAGTTGAAAATCCTCCTCCTTCTCAAGACCCTGAAGAGGAAAACGAGTCTGCTGACGATGATGAGGGTACTCTCCCATACCCTTCACACCTGCCCCTCACCTGTGTTATTTCTCTTATCTGATACCTATCCGGTTTTCAGGGTCGGGGGATGAAGAGGAGGAAGAAGAAGATGACCCAGAGGCCACCGAGTCTGACCAGGAGCCCCCTGTTGGAAACAAAAGGAAGGCTAGAGGGGTAGTTGAAAAGGTTCCCTTCTCTTCTATGTCTCGTGCGCCTTACTCCTTTGCTGCTATGCATGAACTTAACGAGCGATTATCACATTCACCCTTCTTGAAGGACCCTCTCCCGACTAAACGTAGGGTGACCCGGAATTCTCCGGGGGATGATCCCCTTAACCCGGGTATCTCCACTTCACCCACTCATCGGGCCAGTACCCCTCCAGCTCAACCTTCCCAATCTCCTCAACGTCATCCATCTCCTAATCATCCACTTGCCGGGCAATTTCGCGTGCCGCAGCCAGTGCTCCTGCCGACATCATCCGCCTCCAGCGGCGAGCTTCCCCCGGACTATGCCGTGAACACCGGGTAACTACCTTTACTTACATTTTCTCGTATTAGTTACTTTTCTTTTTTCCGTATATTCCGCCGATCCATGTCCTCCTTCTTGTCTTCAGCGCCACAGTTACGCTGAGCGACCAGGATATTCCTGAACCGGAAGGACAGGAAGAGGAGAAGCCGAGTGATGACATGGACGTTGAGATTGAAGACGAGGCCGAGGACGGAAAAGAAGAAGACCCTTTCAAGGACCCAATTCCACCGAAAACTGCATCACCCCAGCCCTCTGAAGAAGTGGACGAAGACATCATCTTGGAGACCAAGCCGGGCTCTCCTAACCCGGACGTTCAAACGACCCAGGTTTCGACCCCCAGACCCGGAACAGCTCCTCCACAAGAGGGCCAATCCTCCGGCCCTTCTCAACTTCGTCCTGAAGACATGACCTTTGCTCAGATGCTAGATGCCCTTCATAACTTGAAGGGTGACGAAGAAAACTTACTAGATGCCTTAATACTCAAGCACGAGGTAATCCCGACTAACACCAATTGATTCCATATATAGTCCCCAAGTTCCGAGTAAATTACTAGGTAACTTGCTTGGAACTTTGCATAATGTTTCTGGCTGACCCTTCTTCATGCTTCCTTACAGGACTATGTTTCACAGTTGGAGAAGAAACTGGCCAAATCCACCAAGCTTGCTGAAAAAGAAGCGGCCCTTCGTGAAGCTGCTGAGACTGAGGCTCACAGGTGCCAGAAGATGACGAAAAAGTACAAGAAGAGAGCTCGTAAGGCAAAAGGCAAACTGACAACTCTTTCTGCTCAAATTGATGGTGTTTATCGTACCGCAACTGGTAAGATTTTTGAATTTCACCTTTTGTGACTCGGATTACTTTGATTTGAACAACTGCACTTGTTTGCCTACTATCTTTGCTTCTTTTGCCTTTTTTAGCAGGCCCACGTGATGCTGCCCCCGAAGAAGATGATGCTGCCAAGCTTAAAACCATCAAGAATACTCTTCGCCAACTTTGCGGCGGAGTTAGCTGGATACTTGATGAGCTGCGACTGCCGGATGTCAAGCCAGATAATATGAAGAGATTACTGGAATTCTGCTCCACAATCCCCGAGTGGATTTGGCATTGGAAACGATCCTCCTGCCGAGTTGGGGTAACCCGGGGGCTCGCACTGGCTAAAGCATACGCCCCCAAGCTACAACTTGCCAAACTTATGAGTGGATTTCCAGAGTTCAACTTGGATGGGTCCAAGTTTGTGCCAAAGGACTTCAAGGCTATTCAGAAAGAAGTCCGCCATCCGGCTAGCGTTATTGCTGACAGCTTAGAGATTGATGAGATTCTCCCTGCTTATGATGCTAATGACAAGGTTGTCAAGGCGAACCGCCCCCAGCCTTTTGATATGCTTGCCCGTTGGAAGGAGCAGGCGATCAAGATGAAGGAAGAAGCCGCCAAGAAGGCCGAGGCCGACTCTGCTCCTGCAACTTCTGCTGCACAACCCGGGACTGCTGCCGACCCGAGTGGCGCCGCAACTACTGGTGGCGACAAGGGCAAGGCCAAGATGGATCCTGCAGCTTGAAGTAATGCCTATCATTTCACACACGTCAGCCGGCAAAGCATCGTTAAAACAGTCTTTACTATTCGTTTAAGCAGAGCGCCTGTGCTCTTTTGATACTTTATGGTTTTTGTAACACTTTTATTTAAATTCCCAATGCACTTTGCGCCCCCTTTGGGTTTTTGATGAATGTGTCTTTGCGTTTTCTTATTCTTGATATCCACTTGCTTTATTCTCGATAACTTATACTTCTTTTTTCTTAGCAAAGCCCGTCCTCCGGGTTTCGTCTGAGACCCGGATGCGTGGCTTGTTGTAATTTAATCGGCTGGATGATGTTGTTTCCTCATTAGAGCTCATAAGTCCCCAGCCCGGGTTTCCGCGTCTAGGACACATGATTGTTTCTTTTCAAGGAAACGAATCGCCCATCGCTGGATGCCCAAAACTTCAGGACAGCTTCTATGAGGTTTGAAGTTATGCTTGATAATCGTTGAGTTTCCGGCTGTAAGCCTTATACTCTGCATAACCTGTGGTTTAGATGACCCTTTCGACTATCTTGTACTATAAGCCGGCTTTCGCGTGGATACCATGTTGTTACATCAATACGAAAACTGGGTCAAACAAGTCCCTTTTGGGTCTCATGACTGATAGTAATCGTAGGCGAACAGATCATGCCACTTTGTTGCGAGTCACATCGAGCTTAAGTAAGAATAGACGAGAAATTTGGACTTCTTTGTCCGGTTATAAGATTGTAGCCGCACTCGTTTTTTCGAGTTGCCGGCCCCTATAACTCATTGGCATCAAGGCCGGGTCTTTTTTGAGTTTGCGGCTGTGCTTGTAGGAGCAACTAGCCCTCAAGACCTAAATATTTTACGCCGTATAAATGACAATTGTCTCTTTTCTCGATAATCCCCTTTTTATTTGATATGAAAAAATTAGGCCAGCAAGCCGCCTCATTAAAAACCCATCCAGTCCCCAAGGGTGCCCTGGATAGGAAAAGAGTGCGTCTGAAACCTGCTGCCTGTTACATCATTTTCTGCTAAGTATAGTATGGACGTAGCTGAGCCACGTTCCATGGTCTATCTCTTTCTTGCATAGGTGCAGTAGTATGAGCAGTGTCGTTGACTGTGGCCGATTCTTCTCTTGCATCTATCAAGTAATATGACCCATTATGTAGACTCCGGCTTATGATGAAAGGTCCTTCCCATGGCGGCGATAGCTTGTGTTTTCCCTCGTTTGTTTGAACCAAGCGCAGGACCAAGTCTCCCTCCTGGAAGACCCGGCTTTTTACCCGCCGGCTATGATATCTTCGCAAATCCTGCTGATATATGGCTGACCTTTCTAAGGCTTGCTCCCTTTGTTCTTCTAACATGTCCACGGCGTCTTGCCGGTTCTTCTCGTTCTCCACTTCGACGTAGGCTGTCACTCTTGGTGAATCATGAATGATGTCGCTTGGTAATACTGCTTCTGCGCCGTAAACCATGAAGAAAGGCGTCATCTGGGTGGACCGGTTAGGTGTAGTATTGATACCCCAGACCACGGAAGGGAGTTCTTCAACCCACGCTCCAGCGGCCCTGATACAAGGGACCCTTAGCCGCGGTTTCAATCCTCGAAGTAGCTCTTGGTTCGCCCTCTCTACTTGCCCGTTGGCTTGCGGATGTGCCACTGATGCCACATCAAGCCTGATTCCATTGTTGCCACAAAATTTTTCCATCTCTCCAAGGGACATGTTGGTTCCGTTGTCAGTGATTATACTGTGGGGATATCCAAACCGGTATATGATTCTTTTCAGGAATTTGACTGCTGTGGCCGCTTCACAATTGGTAACCGGCATAACCTCCACCCACTTGGTAAACTTATCGACAGCCACTAAAAGATGTGTCTTCTTGCATGGTGACATATGGAAAGGGCCAACCATGTCCATACCCCAAACAGCGAATGGCCAGGTTAGTGGTATTGTCCGTAACTCCATAGCCGGCACATGAGTTTGGCGAGCGTACCTTTGACATCCATCGCATCTTGCCACTATCCGCTCCGCGTCTGTTAAGGCCGTGAGCCAGAAGAACCCATGCCGATAGGCCTTAGCCACAAGGGATCTTGTGGACGCATGATGCCCACAATCACCTTCGTGGATCTCCTTAAGGATTTGTCGGCCTTCTTCCGGTGTCACGCAGCGCAGAAAGACTCCTGTCGCGCTTCTCTTGTACAGCTCCCCATTGATAATAGTATATCCTTTTGCCCGCCTCAAGATTTGTCTTGCTAATACTTCCTGCTCTGGCAATTCGCCCCGTGATAAATAGGCCAGATATGGCTCTGTCCACTCGGGAACAGTACGTATTGTAGCCACAAACTCCTCATCCGGGTCTCGATTTGCTAGTTCTTCCTCAGACTCGGATTTAACTGACGGTCGCCATAGCTCATCCAGGAAAACATTAGGTGGAACCGGCTCTCTACGCGAGCCGAGTCTGGCGAGTGCATCCGCTGCCTCATTTTTTCTTCTGTCTATGTGCTCTACTTCATACCCGGAGAAACACCCGGCAACCCTATCAACCTCTCTGCGATACGCTGCCATAGTGGCGTCCTTCCTATCCCAGGTTCCTGATACCTGCTGCACCACAAGATCCGAATCCCCAAAGCATCGTATCCTTCTGATGTTCATCTCCTTGGCTATCTTCAAGCCGTGCAGTAGGGCCTCATACTCGGCCACGTTATTTGAACAATCGAAGTGAATCTGTAGCACGTAACTTAGTTTGTCCCCCTTGGGCGATGTCAGCACCACTCCGGCTCCTGACCCCTCGTACTGCTTTGATCCATCGAAGTGCATGGTCCATGACTCGGAACTCGGGACTGTGGTAACCATTCCAGTGTGCGTCCAGTCGTTAACGAAATCAACCAAGGCCTGGGACTTGATTGCCGATCTGGGCTCGTAGCTGATATGATAATCTCCCATCTCTATTGCCCATTTAGCTATTCTGCCCGTTGCATCCGAGTTTCTGATGATATCTGACATTGGTATTGAACTTACCACTGTTATGGGATGTTCTTGGAAATATGGCTTCAACTTCCGGCTGGCCATAAAGACCCCAAACACCAATTTTTGCCAATGCGGGTAACGCTGCTTCGCTTCCGATAACACTTCACTGACATAGTAAACCGGCCTCTGGACCGGGTAACCTTTCCCGTCTTCTTTGCGTTCCACGACAACCACTGCACTGACGGCTCGGGGACCGGCTGCCACGTATAATAACATAGGCTCTTTAGGACCCGGCGCCGCTAGTACTGGCGCTTCAGATAACTGCTTTTTTAGTGCTTCAAACGCCTCGTCTGCCTCCTGATCCCATACAAACTTATCTGACTTCCGCAAAAGCCGGTACAAGGGTATTGCCTTTTCTCCAAGCCTGGATATGAACCGGCTCAGGGCTGCCACGCAGCCCGTGAGTTTTTGAACGTGCTTCAAATTTTCCGGTTTCTTCAAATTCTGTATGGCCTTGATTTTATCCGGGTTTGCCTCAATTCCTCTTTCGGAGACTATGAAACCAAGCAACTTCCCGGCCGGGACTCCGAATACACACTTCGTTGGGTTGAGCTTCATCTGATACCTCCTCAAGTTTTTAAACGTTTCCTTTAAATCATCAATAAATGTTTCTGCCTTCCGGGTCTTAATAACCACGTCATCCACATACGCGTGCACGTTGCGCCCAATTTGGTCCTCGAAGCACTTCTGAATACATCGTTGGTAAGTTGCGCCCGCATTTTTCAATCCAAACGTCATGGTTTTGTAGCAGAAGGCCCCAAAAGGGGTTATGAATGACGTTTTCTCCCAATCCTCCCTTTTGAGTTTAATCTGGTGGTACCCCGAATATGCGTCCAGGAAACACAGCAAGTCGCTTCCGGCTACCGCGTCTATGATTTGGTCTATCCTTGGTAGTGCGAACGGATCCTTTGGGCAATGCTTGTTGAGGCTCGTGAAATCGATACACATCCTCCATTCATTTGTCTTTTTCATCACAAGAACCGGGTTTGCTAACCAGTCGGGGTGAAATACTTCCATGATAAAGCCTGCGGTTAATAGTCGCGCGATTTCCTCACCTATAGCTCTTCTCCTTTCCTCATTCATCTTTCTCATACCTTGCTTCACAGGCCTGGCCTTGGGATCCACGTGCAAACTGTGCTCTGCCAACTCAGTGGGAATACCCGGCATGTCGCTGGGTGTCCAAGCAAACACATCCGCATTTGAACGGATGAATTCCACCAGAGCCTTTTCTTGCGCATCATCTAGATTGGACCCTATAGTGAATTGCTTGGTGGGATCTCCCTCCACAAAATCTACTTTCTTGGTATCTTGAGCTGCCTTGAACTTCACTCTTTCGTCTTCAGCATCTGGCCTTCTCAACGCTGTACCATCATCCGGATCCACCTGCGACCGGTAATACTGAAGCTCTTCCTTCCTGCAGGCTTGTTCGGCCATTACTGAATCTCCCTCATCGCACTCGGCTGCTATATCCCGGTTTCCATGGATAGTGATGGTCTGCTTGGGGCCCGGAATCTTTAATTGCAGATACACGTAGCACGGCCTAGCCATGAACTTAGCATAAGCCGGCCTTCCGAACAGAGCGTGGTAGGGGCTGTGCAGCTTGACTACCTCGAACGTGAGCCACTCCACCCGATAGTTATCTACCGATTCTCCAAAGGCTACTTCCAACGCAATTTTTCCTTCGGGGCGTGCCGAATGACCCGGCACGATTCCATGGAACACCGTCGAACTTTTTTGTAGCTGGGACTCCTTGAGGTTCATGCGCAAGAAGGTTTCCCAATATAGGATGTTGATACTACTCCCTCCATCCATCAAGACTTTCTTCAGCTCGTAACCATTGACCTGGGGTGCCACCACTAATGCCAAGGTTCCGGGGTGTTTTATTCCTTCCGGGTGATCCCTTCTGCTCCATGTTACCTCTTGCTCCGCCCATCTCAAGGATCCCGAAGTGGCCGAGGAGGCTGGATCCACTGTTTGCTTCAACGCCCCTTTGTCCCTGCTGGAAGTCCCTGTAACATGCACATGATATTGTCCTTTCAAATTGAGCGTACGTACCATGCCGATGAAGATATTGATTTGGCCGATTGACACCATGGATCCGGATTCGAAGTGATCCGGCTCCAACTCCCACCCGGAATTGTCCACTATCTGCTCTCCTTCGTCATTGGAGTAGATCCCGCCGACGACAAAGTTCTCCATACTCTTCCGAGCTTCTCCCGTGATGTAAACACCTTTGGACGCAGGCCCCACGGTGGGCGCCAACTGTCGTGGGATAATCACGGCAGATGTTACCGGGGGTAACTGATCTAGGGGCAAGTCGACACAGGTATTTGGGAGAGGGTTTAGCTCGAAGGAAGACATGGCGAAAAGCAATCTAAGAGCCGGAAAACAACTCGCCGGATCTCGATATGATTATACTGGATACTCGATAATAGGTGTTACAGTTATGACTTGAATCTCTCTCAGGCGAAGCCTAGGGGTTGGTTTATATAGTACTCATACCCCCTTTGGCTTGCCATACAAAGCGCTCCTTGAGTCCTGCTCGAACTCTATATACAAACCTAGCTTTCCTTATCGTAACCCATAATCCGGGTTACGATCCTTACAAGCCCTGGGCCTTTCTGAAGCTTCTTTGTTCTTAGCCGGATTTGGTCCATCCGCCGTTTGGGCCGGATTACACCTGGGAGTTGGCATACCGGGTTACTATCCCCTCATCAGAAAGGGCAAAGGCGGTGGAGCTCCAGGGGCCCCACACCTATAGCTTGTGCGGCCAGGGGGCGCGCCACCCTATGGTGTGGCCTCCCTGGTGCCCGTCTTTGACTCTTCTTCGGTGTTCTGGATGCTTCCGGGGAATATTGGCACTTCGGGCTTTGTGGGGTCCAATTCGGAGAATGTTTCCAGAACAACTTTTCTGAAACCAAAAACAGTAGAAAACAGGGAACTGGCACTTGGCATCTTGTTAATAGGTTAGTCCCGGAAAACGTATAAAAATGCTATAAATAAGGGATAAAACAAGTAGCAATTGACATAATATGATCATGGAGCATCAAAAATTATGGATACGTTGGAGACGTATCAACGGCTTTGCTCCTCTTTGAGCAACAGCCTTATGCTTCTTCCGGCTTTTTCCCTTCAAAGTGGTAGGGGCAAGGCTAGAAATAAAAAAGAAAAGGAAAATTACAAGAAATAAGATTCTGAGAAATAAGAAACATGCGATAAAAAGCATAGAAATGAAAAATCCTGGGATTTTTACCTGGAAGTTGCGACGGCAACGCCGTTAAGATCAAGCACCTCCTGAGTGGTGGAAGGATTCTTGCGCTTCCGTCCGCCTGACTGAAAGTTGGCGCGAAGTGCGTCCAACTCGGCGTCGGTTGCGAGCTCAGCCTCAGGAAGTTCAAGAAGCTGTGAAAAGAAACAAAGTCCGAGTAAGAAAAAATCCAAGAAAAAGGAAACTCAAGAAAATTCCCAAAGAAATAAAACTATACCTTTGGAGCTAGGTTCTTTGCATGGTACATTGACCGGCTCTCCTCGTACTGGTCACGAGTAGAAACCAGCTGAGTGAGCCGTTTCTTGACGTCCTTCTTTGACAAAGATTTGTCGGTCGCCCTCATCTTGTCATCCGGGCCCGCGTACTCACACATGAGCCGGGTTACGAGGTAAGCCAATGGCTGAATCCGTCTTCCGAGCCAGCATAGAACGGTATCTGTGCCGGTAAGAGGAAGTGTCGAGACATCGTAGTAAGGATCATAGACGGGGGTGCCATGAGCCTACGGGTAGAGACGTGTGGGGATGTGGTAGTACGACGATCGAGAATACCAAGTTACCCAGGTTCGGTACGACGCAACTAGGCGGCATTTCTACTCGTGCAATCTCACTAAATCAGGGTTGAAGCCTGAAGTATACAAAGTACAATGTGAGTAGGGTTTAGCTGACTTAGTAAGATTGCAGGAGTAGGAACGCCACCTAGTTGTATTTTGTATACTTCAGGCTTCAGCCCTGGTTTAGTGAGATTGCAGGAGTAGGAACGCTGCCTAGTTGTGTCGCACCGAACCTGGGTAAACTTGGTGTTCTCGTTCGCCGTACTACCACGTCCCCCCCCCACGGTTCTACCAGTAGGATCATGGCATCCCCGTCTATGAACTCTACTATGATGTATCGGCAGTTGGCGCCCACCGTGGGGCCAGCGGCATCAGGAGTTACGTTTCGATCGGGAATACTCGGCAGAATCGACAGTACAATAACTGTCGGAAGCTTGAAATTCGATGGCGACATCGGGCGCTTCCTCGACAACGAATCATGATTGCCAGCACGGAATCACCTGCAAATTTATCCCACCCGCACTATACCCAATTGAGGAAAACTATGATACCGGATTCTGCTCGAATCGCCAAACAGTGCTGAATTTGCCGCCTCTCCGGAGATGCCTGCAATAAGATCTCACTTTATTGGCATGGTGCAGTCCGAGGTCGCGGAAAACACGGAAGAAACTAATCCCGTGGAAGATGCTTTGGCTCAGGCTAAAAAGACACCTCGTTCTCAAAAGAAGGCTACTCCAGAAGCACAACCAAAACCCAAAGAAGTAAACTTAACCTTTGGGAAAGATAATGGCAGCAAATGGAAAGGAAGAAGCACAAAGCCAATCTCCTATTCTAAAGAAGAGTGGGAAAAGACAAAGTCAAAAAACTGTGTCCACCATTCGCAATTTGGGAAAACTACCCATACTAACGCGCAATGCCGCCTCACAAACACATGAAAGGTACTCCAGGATCCGGGAACAAAGGAAAAAATTCGAAGAGGAAGTTCAACAAGCAAAAGCCAGAAGCTGAGAAAGAAGAAAGTGAATCGGACACTGATGTCTACGCACGCTTCTATTCTTGTAGACAGTGTTGGGCCTCTAAGTGCAGAGGTTTGTAGAACAACGGCAAGTTTCCCTTAAGTGGATCACCCAAGGTTTATCGAACTCAGGGAGGTAGAGGTCAAAGATATCCCCCTCAAGCAACCCTGCAATTAAGATACAAGAAGTATCTAGTGTCCCCAACACACCCAATATAATTGTTAGGTATATAGGTGCACTAGTTTGGCGAAGAGATAGTGAAATACGAGTAATATGGATGGTTATACGTAATAATAGCAATCTGAAATAAATATGGCAGCAAGCAAACATGTAGCAGAACATGCGGAAAATGGTGTTTCAATGCTTGGAAACAAGGCCTAGGGATCCTACTTTCACTAGTGGACACTCTCAACAATGATCACATAATTGAATAACTAAATATCGTCTCTTCACTATGCTACTCTTAACCCTTTCCGGTTCGATAAAGAACACTAATCATTGTGTAGGGTTGCAAAAAGATTCCTTAAAGTAAGCATTCCCATGTCTAGTCAACCCCACACTGTCACTATGGGCGCCCTAGAAGGTACTAGAAAAACACCACAATTCATAGAGGAGACACACACGATGTGCACACTGTCACCTTCACATCGTGGGACAAGGTGACTCCAAAGTTCATATTAATAAAACACTTGAGTAGCACAAGATGAAGAGTAACATCTACTTATTCAACTATATTACAAAGCTCACGATCACATATAGATCACACCATGGGAGAGAGAGATGAACCACATAGCTACCGGTTGAGCCCTCAGCCCTGGGGGAGAACTACTCCCTCCTCATCATAGGAGACATCAACGGTGATGGAGATGGCGGTGGAGTCGATGGAGATGGCTTCCGGGGGCACTTCCCCGTCCTGGCAGGGTGCCAGAACAGAGATCTGTCCCCCGAAACTTGTCGGCGGCGGCGGCGGAGCTACGGATGTATTTTGTGGAAAAGGTCGACTCTTTTAGGGTTTATGTATCGGGGAGTATATATAGGCGAAAGGGCGCTGCCAGGAGGTGGCCAGGGGGCCCACACCACCTGGTGGCACGGCCAGGGGGTGGTGGCGCCACCCTATGGTGTGGCCACCCTGTGGCCCCCCTCTGGGGCTCTTCGGGTCTTCTGGATGCTTCCGGTACTTCTAATACTTCTGGCTTTCGAATCGTCCAATTCCGAGAATATTTGCAGAACAACTTTTCTGAAACTAAAAATAGCAGAAAACAGGTACTGGCTCTGTGGCATCTTGTCAATAGGTTAGTCCCGGGAAATCGATAAAAGTGACATAAAGTGTAAGAAAACATGTGGGAAACAACATGAAAACACCATGAAACATCAGAAATTAAGGATACGTTTATGACGTATCAAGCACCCCCAAGCTTAGTTCCTACTCTTCCTCGAGTAGGTAAACGATAAAACAATAATTTCTAAGGTGACATGCCACTAACATAATCTTGATCATAAAAATGTAAAGACATATGTAAGCTGAGATCATAGAACTTCAAACACAAACATGATAAATAGAACTTTAATAATAAATCAAAGCAATCACTTTTCATCATGAAGAGTATCTCAAATAAAGGATCATGAGTAATGATGCAAAGAAAGATAAACGTTTGTTTTAGGTATAGAGAAATCATGGAAAAGTGATATTTCGCTAGTCCTTAAGAGTGGGGCAAAACATAAATGCCAGGACACCTTCCAAATTCATGAGGAAGACTAGAGCAAATAATTTTAGAACAAATGATATCACATCATGAAGCAATTATTGATGTTTACGGGACAATGCATGTAGAACTAAGAATGGCAAAAAAGCTCTCTCAACTGTGCATAAAGTTAGAAGATGGAGACTCAACATAAAAGTAAAAGAAAGGCCGTTAACGGAGGGAAGCAGGGATCACTCATGTGATAGAGCTTTTATTTTATTAAACATAGGTATTAAAAGTTTGACACTGAGTGTCTATATTTTGGGAGATGTATGCTAATGTCAACGAATGGTAAACAGGAAAAAGAGTACGTCACAAGCCAACTGGATTCACAAGAGCGGCTCCCATGTGAAGGACGCATCTGGGTAGAAGGTCATCCATCTTTCTCTTTTGTTTACACAATTATGGTTTGACTGATAAATGAGGGGAAAAAATAGTGAAGAGATTTTGTGTGTATTAATTTGGATAAGCGAATGAAGCCACTAGTCGAGGGTGTGAAATCCAATCAACAAGTGAGATAAATATTCTCCATTGACGTCCTCATGAGCAAAAACAGGAACATAAAGCATGAGTAATTTTGAAGGTTTTAAAGGTAACACATGAGAAAACACCAAGGTTTGGTGACCTGCCAAGATAAAAAAATTAAACTTAATTTTCAATAGTATAATAAAAATAGTAGTCAAGTAGCTAAAGTTTTCACATAACTTTTTACTCTCATAATACTTCGATTTTTCAATGCCATGAAATATTTAACCACATGGTCATTATTTACTTTTTCTCTTTCTCCACATACCAAATAATATCATCACTCAAGATGTCATTATTGAGGCGATTGAGAAATTTTCTCCACTAATTTCATTGCTGAAATGCACCTCTCAACTTTAGTAGGAGTGGCAACGAAAATGAGATAGAGGCACACCGGCCGGTGGAGTAGGACAGAGGCGTACTGGCGCACCATCGTCACCACGTCACAGGGAAATGTATAGGAGAGGGAAAGAGACGACCTGATAGGGCCTGGCCGATGCCGGTGATCTCCCGATCTGAGGAGCCGTCGAATGCCGAACTGCACACCCGTCGGTTACGTCCGCGCATAGGGACGATGATCTGTTTGAGTTGCACATGTAGTCTGATCGATCTAGCGAAATTCCTGTGCGGTTATTTGTGTTTAGAAGATCGCCCTTGCGGTGCACCGACAGGATAAGTTACAGTGCACAATCTTTGACCGATCGAACCATCATACGCAGACGTGCGTGTAGATGCGAGCAGGCTCGCTAGGGATGCATGAGTAGTGGCCTTCAACGCTAGACAATTGGGCCTGACCACCTTGCCTGATGCAAAACATCCAGCCCATCCCGACGCACATGCCCTTTTGAGATGCTAAAGCACTAGGGAAAAAGAATTTGGACCTGTATTCATGTGCATCAGAGTCGGCCCATTGGGCTCCGCCCCTGCCGCCACTCCAAGTAAATTTCTCGTGTGCTACCTTGAAACATTTATAATTATTAAACCTGTTTTGTATTCCTGTTTTAACTCGTGATGAAGTATTAAATTCTTTATTTTTTTCATGTTTGGTGGCTTTACACTTCACTAGCATGAATAATGTGCTAATCCTTAATTTTGCAAAAAGAGCAGTCATCTGGGTGCCTAGCCCAAAATAAGCTACAACAATAACGTTCAAAACCCCACACTATGGACTTGAGAAATCATGAACTTAGCTTGTGCAAACAAAGGAGACAATGGAATGTTATGATTCTCCTACGGGAGCCACTCTTAAAGCCATTAAACATCAAAAGATGATAAGTCATTTGATAGCATTCGTTGACATAGACATACACCTCTTTCAAAAATTATTTTCAATACCTTTGTTTTATTAAATAAAAAGCTCTAGCACATGAGTGATCCATACTTCCCTCTGCGAAGAGTCTTTCTTTAACTTTCATGGTAGTCTTCATCTTTTTTACTTTATGCACCAGTTAAGAGAGCATAATTTTCATTCTGAGTATAATGTGCATAGTCCCAAAATTTATTATTGATTGATTCATGATTATGGTATTGCTTGCCCTCAAATTATTTGTATCTAGTCACCATTTAAACTTTGAAGGTGTCCTGGTATTTATGTTTTGCTACCACACGAAGGATTAGATAGATACCACTTTATTATGTTTTTCTTTATGATTGAAAAACATATCACTTTCGATGCATTATTATTCATTCTCATTTATTTGTGTTACCTGTCAGGTGCAGCATGGTTGTTAAGTTTACATTAGTTCAAATAATATTTATCATGCCAGTACTTTGATTTCCGCGTGCAATTCTTTTATTATCACTTACATACTTGAGGACGAGCAGGAGTTAAGCTTGGGAATGCTGATACGTTGCAAATGTATCTATAATTTTTTATGCTCCATGCTTGTTTTCTACCCAATACCTTTGGTTTTCCTTCGTTTTCCGGATGTTTTCATTAAATAACCTATTAACGAGATGCCCTAGGCCAGTTGTTGTTTTTTGTTGTTTTTCTATTTCGGAAAAGTTCTTAAAGAAATATGCTCAGAAAGGGCAGAAAATCCACGGAGATCGTTTTTTACCCAGAACGAGGATGGAGTCCAAAGAAGAGCCGGAGGGGGGCCAGGGTCCCCCAGAGGGATGCCAAGAGCGGACCCAACGCGCCTGGTGGGCCCCTGGCTGCCTTGGCCACCGCCTCTCGTCGCCTCTTCGCCTATAAAATGCCGAACTGCATGTTCGTTGGCCCGCGTCCGCGCGTGGGGACGGCGATCTGTTTGAGTTGAGCCTGTAGTCTGATCGGTCGAGCAAAATGCCCGTGCGGTTATTTTTGTTTAGAAGATCGCCCTTGCGGTGAAACAGCAGGAGACGTATCAGTGCACAGACTTTGATCGATCGAACCATCGTATGCAGACGTGCACATAGATGCGAGTAGGCTCGCTAGGGATGCATGAGTAGTGGCCTTCAACCCTAGACAATTGGGCCTGACCACCTTGCCTGATGCAAACATCCAGCCCAGCCTGATGCACATGCCCTTTTGAGATGCTAAAGCACTAGGGGGAAAATAATTTGGACCCATATTGTTGTGCATCAGGGTCGGCCCATTGGGCTCAACCCCTGTCGCCACTCCAAGTAAATTTCTCGTGTGCTACCTTTAGACCTTTAAAATTATTAAATCCGCTTTGTATTCCTGTTTTAGCTCATGAGGAAGTATTAAATTCTTTATTATATTTTCATGTTTGGTGGCTTCACACTTGACTAGCATGAATAACGTGCTAGTCCTTAATTTTGAAAAAAGAGCAGGCATCTGGGTGCTCAGCCCAAAATAAGCTAGAACAATAATGTTAAAATCTCCTCACACTATGGACTTGAGAAATCATGAACCTAGCTTGTGCAAACAAAGGAGACAGGGGAATATTATGATTCTCCTATGGAAGCCACTCTTGAAGCCATTAAACACGAAAAGATGATAAGTCATTTGATAGCATTCGTTGACATAGACATACACCTCTCTCGAAAATTATTTTCAATACCTCTGTTTTATTAAATAAAAATCTTTAGCACATGCGTAATCCCTGTTTCCCTCTGTGAAGGGCCTTTCTTTTACTTTCATGCTAGTCTTCATCTTCTTACTTGATGCACCGGTTAAGAGAGCATATTTTTCATTCTCAGTATAATGTGCATAGTCCCAAAATTAATTATTGATTGATTCATGATTATGGTAGTGCTTGCTATCAAATTATTTGTATCTAGTCAGCATTTGAACTTTGGAGGTGTCCTGACATTTATGTTTTTCTACCACACGAAGGACAAGTTAGATACCACTTTATTATGTTTTTATTTATGATTGAAACAAACATATCACTTTCAATGCATTATTATTCATTGTCATTTATGTTACCTTTCAGCTGCAACATGGTTGCTAAGTTTACATTAGTTCAAATAATATTTATCATGCCTTTGTTAAAATACTTTGATCTCGGCTGCAATGCTTTTGCATAATGTTGATCAAGATTGTGTTCGCTTCATGTCACCTCAAAAACTATTTTATTATCACTTACCTACTCGAGGACGAGCAGGAGTTAAGCTTGGGGATGCTGATATGTTGCAAACGTATCTATAATTTTTTATGCTCCATGCTTGTTTTCTACCCAATACCTTTTGTTTTATACATGTTTTCCTTCATTTTCCGGATGTTTTTGTCAACTAATCTATTAACGAGATGCCCCAGGCCAATTGCTGTTTTCTATTGTTTTTCTAATTCAGAAAAGTTCTTAGCGAAATATTCTCATAAAGGGCTGAAAATCCACGAAGATCGTTTTTTACCCGGAATGAAGACGGAGTCCAAAGAAGAGCCGGAGGGAGGCCAGGGGCGCCGTCACCTCGAAAGTCCAATCTAGGGATTCTGCAGCCCTATTTGGGCACCCTGTCGGAGAGGGGAATCGTCATCGGAGTCTTGTTCCTCGCCATGATCGCCTCCCGACAGACGCGTGAGTAGTTCAACTCGGGACTACGGGTCCATCGCAATAGTAAGATGGTTGTTCTCTCCCTTATGACGCCATGTTTAGAGTCTCGTGAGCTGCCTCACATGATCGAGACCACCGTTATGTAATTGTGCATGTTGAGTTTGCTGGGATCCGATGAACCATGAGATTATGATTATTTTGTTCATGTCAATCTGAGACGCTTCACTTATATTTGTAGAGAGTTTTAATATTGTCTTGCAATGCTCTCCGATGTTAATGATTACATTGGCCACGTAGTCGTTTTCACCTACAAGCGAGGGTTTATATGATAGATAGTGGGTTAATGCCTCCCTTACATCCGTGCTTGAGTGACAGAAACGTGACAAATGGAGGATGTGATGTTGCTACTAGGGAGAAAACAATCATGCTCTTTATTATGGACGAGGACCACTGCTTACATTACGTATTGTTCTTAATAAATTTATCTGTTGCACGCAAAGTAATCACTTCGTTGCTGGAACTTAATACCAGAGAGATTTGCTGGATAGCTTTCTTGAGGTGGACTTTTAAATATGGATGCATGCTGGATAGCGGTCCATATTCCTTGACATAATGTGATACGTCTCCGACATATCTATAAGTTCTGATGTTCCATATTGATATTATGACATTTGCTACATGTTTTCTATACACTTTATATCATTTTGATGGATTTCCTGGGACTAACCTATTGACAAGATGCCCCAGCGTCAGTTCCCGTTTTCTGCTATTTTTTATTTCAGAAAAGTTGTTCTGTAACTATTCTCGGAATTGGACGAAACAAAATCCGAGGGTCCTATTTTTCTGTCATGTACCCGGAGTCCGGAGGAGCCCGGAGGAGGGCTCCGAGGCGGCCACACCATAGGGTGGCGCGCCCACCCTGGCCGTGCCGCCACATGGTGTGGACCCCTCGGGCGCCCACCGACATCGCCCTTTTGCCTATATAAAGTATTCCTCGGGAAAACCCTAAACACCCGAGCCTCCATCCATAAAAAATTCCGTAGCCGTCGTTGTCGTCGGCCCTGGTTTAGGAGGGTTCTGAAGCTCTCCCCAGCACCCTGCCGGGAGGGGAAATTATCACCAGAGGGCTCTTCATCACCATGCCTGCCTCCGGAGTGATGCGTGAGTAGTTCATCCCTGGACTACGGGTCCATAGAAGTAGATAGATGGTTGTATTCTCCTCTTGTACTATCATGTTTAGATCTTGTGAGCTGCCTAATATGATTAAGATCATCTTATTGTAATGCTACATATTGTGTTTGTTGGGATCCGATAAATATTGAATGCTATGTCAAGTTGATTATAGATCTATATTTTATATGTTATTTCTGATCTTGCATGCTCTCCGTTACTAGTAGATGCTCTAGTCAAGTTGATGCTTGTAACTCCAAGAGGGAGTATTTATGCTCGATAGTGGGTTCATGCCTCCAGTAATCTGAAAGAGTGACAACAACTTCTAAGATTATGGATGTGTTGTTGCCACTAGAGGTAAAACAACAATGCTTTGTCTAAGGATAATTCTATTATTTATATTACACGCTTTGCTTAATGCATTAATCTGTTTCTTGCAACTTAATACCCAAAATTTGCTCGGATGACTTCCTGAGGGTGGATTATTAACCATAGATGCAGTTGGATTACGGTCTATGTATCATGTTGTAATGCCCAATAAATCTCATAGTAATCATCATGTCATGTATATGCACTACGGTGCAACCTCTATTCTGTCAATTGCCCAACTGTAATTTGTTCACCCAGCATGTTATTTATCTATTTTGAAGAGACACCTCTAGTGAACTGTGGACCACGGCCCATTCTTTTACACTGATAATACAACCTACTGTAAGCACTGTTCTCTTTTACTGCAAACAATGTTCTGTTTTCATTTACTGCAAACAAACATCATTTTCCACACTATACGTCTAATCCTTTGTTTTTAGCAAAACCGGTGAGATTGACAATCTCGCTGATTCATTAGGGAAAAGTATCTTGGTTGTGTTGTATGAAGATTCCACGTTGCTGCTGAGTCTAGTAGTGCGTCCTGCCAACATCAGTTGTCAACAACCTTCAGAAGTAATTTCTTTCTCCTACTGGTCCGATTAAACCTTGATTTCTTTCTAAGGAAAACTTGCTGATGTACTCTTCATACCTTCCTCTTGGGGTCTCCCAACGATTGTGTGTTTACACGCCATCATAATGCCTACAATGTTAGAACCCGTGAACTATATCTCGTCATAATAGTATTATTATACGTTCATGATTTTTCAATTGCCCAGCTGTAATTTGTTCATCCAACATGTTTGTTTTGTTTGGAGAGACACCACTAGTGAACCTATGCCCCCGGTCCTATTTTCATCATAATAGCAACTTTCTTTCAAGTTGTTTCACAACTGTTTCCTTGTTGTTCTGTTTCTTTCTTTTATTACTTTTCAATACTATATACGTTTAATTCTCTAGTTTTCAGTAAGGCGAGAAGATTGCCAACCTTCTCGAAAGTTGGGGACAAAAGAGAATTTGTGTGTTGTGTGCAGGTCCATGCTTGTTGACGTGCCAGACAACAAACAATTTTCTTCAAGACTACGAAATCCTACTGGATTCATAACCCTGATTCCTTGATCGGGGGAAATTTTCCGCTTGACTACATCATACCATCCTTTTGGGGCTTCCCAACTAGTGTGTGATCACGTCTGCATCAGTAAGTTTATAGTTCCTTGATTCCTATATAAATCCTGAGAATATTTTAATTTTCTCATGACAATATGATAAGCCAATACTTGTTTTATTTACTAAAGCTGAAATCGCTACAACATGAGCTTACGTGCTTGAGAACCGCTCTCAAACTAAAATCATCTAAACTTTTGTTATAGCATCTGATGCCCATGTTCATGATGACATTAATGATATGCCATGAGAACGTTAATTCTTATTGTTAATTCTTATTGTTTCGGTTTTTCAGCAAGTCCATGAGAACGTTGCAGCCGAGCGACTGTAAGGCCGATCTTTTCAAGGTAGAGAACGTTTATCTTATCGTCAGCAGTGGAAATGATAGTAACAACACGACATAGGGAGGGGACCTTGTTTAGCTGCGCCACGATTGCCGAGGGGCCACTCTAGGCGCGACAGGAAGCATAGAGAGCTCATGACTTCCCTGCAGTCAGTCGACGTAGATAGCCAAGCCGGCACACTATGACCATCCGACCTACCTCTCCCTATCCCTTCCCCGTATGTCACTAAACTTGACGGATTGATTTCCGCTTTTGATGCCAAAGATCAACAGTTGAAGAAGTTGACGCAATCGCGGAGAGAACATGGAATGGTTGATCAGCATTATGAGGTCACGAGAGAGTTGCAAGTTTCTCTTTTGTTGTTTGCATAGAAAAATACGATGTGGCAGACAGTACATCACTATGCAAACTATGCAATACAAAATTAGTATAATTACAAATGATACTTTTTAATCTTTAGTTGACAAGCTCTATGAATCCAGATGGTGTGATTGACGGACATCCAAATAGCCACAGCTGATGTACCTGCTGACTAAGATTGCAGATGTTGTCACATGAGTTGTGATCCAATGATAGCCTTGCAGAAAGATCTTACCATTACCATTACCATCGCAAAGCTTGTTTTCTTGTTGTGGGCTTAGTTTACTTCAGACACTACACCTCCATATAATTAATTGAAATTATCATATCATTTCTTCAAATTGTGTTTCTAGAAAGTACACTGCTATTGAGTGAAACTTTGTATATACTTATTGTTCAAGGATACCATTGTATTATTTCTCCTGAAATCTTTGTTTCAGGTTAGACTTTTGCTATAAAGAAGCAGGATTCACGTGCAAACCGAATCTTCGAAAGACACATGATTTGGTTGATTCGGCGAATGGTGTGATTGGAGGACATTCAAATAGCCAACACTAATGTACCTGCTAACTGAGATTGCAGATGTTGCTCAGATGAGTTGTGATCCAACAGTAGCCTTGCAAAAAGATCTTACCATTGACATTAGCATCGCAGATCTTGTTTTCTTGTTGACGGCTCAGTTTACTTAAGACACTGCTATATAATTAATTGAAATTATTATATAATTGCTCCAAATTGTGTTTGCAGAAAGTACACTTCTATTGAGTGAAACTTTGTATATATTTATTGTTCTAGGATACCTTTTTATATATATTTCTCCTTAAATTTTTGTTTCAGGTTAGGTTTTTCTATAAAGAAACTAAAACTTCCAAATACACATGCTTTGGTCGATTGGGCAGGTAACTACATAAGAAATGTTGATGATTCAGTCTACAATGTATGCAATAAGATGAGGATATACTCTCTCGGACAATGGGGTGTGATATGTTGATGCTACAACATGTTTTAGATAACGGCTATGTTTTCTTGGTGGTAAAAAAAATTTTAGTTGCAGTTCAATGTAAAACATGCGAACATTGTCTAACTTGAAAAGACAATCTTGTATAGCTAGCCGAGACTGCAATGTGTACTTTATAGTATTTTCTAGATGATGGTCATGTGTGTTTCAGTTCAGATATATGAACACGGATCATTCGCCCTAATCAGTATAGTGGTTTTTACAATATACATATTTGGGATAATGCCATCAGAGCTCATCCTCCAACTATCGATCCCTTGCCAGTGCTCAGGTCAACACTCAAGTCGGATCTCCAGATTGTCGTCTCTGATGCCTTTGGAGGAACTGGAAGATACGAGAAAGTGCAGTCTCACATTCTTCTTCGATGCCTCTTGCAACACCTTCTCTGATGCCCTTAATGGAATTACTAATTTGGTCACATGGTATATGTCCTTCCAACTTGCAGTGATTTTTTGTTGTTGTAAACCTCGGTGATTTTGTGCACCGTATGGTTATCAAGCTCGGTCTTGCAGAGCAAGTTTCTACCGTTAGTGCTATTGTTTCAATGTATTCTAAACTTGGGGATTTAGATTCAAAATTTCACCTTTTCTGCATTTGTACCCAAAAGAGCGATCTCTTGTGGAACTCCGTGATTTCTAGCTACGTTGTGAACAGCCAATTGGACATGGACCCTGATACATTCTGCTTCGGTTTGCGCGTGATGCATATTCTGCTAGAAACAAATTTGACAATAGAAGCATAGAGTGATGAATGCACTCCTTGCTATGCATGCTGACTGTGGGGAGCTCTCAAATTCGATAATATCTTGTTATGCTGATATTGGAGAGAGTGAGGCTTCTGTAAGACTATTCCGCAAGATGCTCCAAGCAGACTTGTAGTTTGCTGTAGTAACCCTAATTGGTGTTATCAGCGGTATTTATATGGTTGATGATGCCACAATTGCAAAATCACTTCACTCGCTGGCAGTTTCTTTAGCGGATACAACGCATACGTTTCTCTTGCAAATACCGTACAGAAACCGTGGTTCTGTTGAGGCATGTCAGCGACTCTTTGACAACTTATCTTTTAGGAACACAGTCTCTTACAATGTTTTGATGACTGGATACCGTACAAACAACCTATAGTGCGCCTTTGTTTTACCAAATGGTCAAGAATGCGCCCTGCAGTTTACATGGGGATGGCAAGTATGCCCTTGACATTTTATTGATGATGGTAGGTGCGGGAGTAGAGCCATATGCCATAACTTTTGTTAGAGTATCTTGTTCGCCTGCAGTTATAGTGGCCTTTTAGCGCAAGAAAGAGCATTGCTCAAATCACTACAGACTAACATCACACCAAGGATGGAACATTATGCATGCATGGTGGGTCTACTGGCTCAGACTGGCCACTTGGATGAAGCCTATGATATTATTAGGCCAATGCCGTTTAGGCCGTCAGAAAAAGCTTTGCTTGAGTCATTACTTGGAGCTCGTAGATTTTATTGAAATTTTAAAGTTGGTGAGGCTATGGGGAAATTGCTCATTGATTCTACCATTGTTCATGAAAGTAAATAAAATATGATTATTGGGCTTAACTAAAAGATTATCTTATGAATTAATATTTGCTTGATAATTAAAAAAAAAGACATTATTATACAAGAATTTATTCATCCTTCGTTTTCAACGCATGTCGGGGGGTTACCCCCGAGTAGGGTAAAAGCAAGTGCTAAAGGCAAGATCAGAAGGGATGTTTGGCCGAGTAGCCGGCTACCCGGTACTCGCTACCCGGTCGACTGCTACCCGGTCCTACACCTAGATGGCCAGAAGGACGAATCAAGAGAGTTATATTCCTCCGAATAGAAGAGTTGGTCCGAGTAGAAATGGCGGGATTCTACTCGGGCCAGAAGTCAAAGGAGCCGTTCTGACACAGTATCCCGCGTATCCCGGGTCCGTACTTGGCATTGTTCACAGCACTGTTCATCTGAGGACGGCGTGCCTGACAGCGACAGTGTGTCAGCAGGGCGTCGCAGGATAGGGGGGACCTACTCTGTGTTCGCCGCAGTGATAACAGATCGGTTACTTGGTTTTGCCCAACGACTTTCCGCACCAGGACAAACCTAGAAGACAAAACTGTCAGCGGGAACTCGGAAGAAGGACGGTGTGCACACAATGTCGACATATGTTTGTATTTGGCTGTATCCGGCTGGGCACCGAGTATATAAGGTGCCCTGCCCCCTCCTGCGCGGGGGATCACACGTTGAGCTCAGATTCTTGACCTAGTTCCTCACGTAGAGAGAAGAGTGGCTACTCGGTAGCAAGAACATTTGTACTGTGGCTACTCGGTGAGACATCAAAATACAGAGAGAAAGGCAGGAGTAGGGGTTTTACCTCCTCACGGGGGCCCTGAACCTGGGTAGATCGTGTCGTTTGCAGTGCTTGCTTCGTACTTCACGCGGCTACTCGTCGCGTGATCCCTCCCCGAGCGCCTCCAGCGTCCTTCGTCCCCACATCTTTAGCCATCCTATGGCATCTGCCGTGACACCACCACGACAGTTGGCGCCCACCGTGGGGCAACCAGCGGCGCTGGCTGGAGTTACCGTTCGGACGGGATCGATTTCTGCTACCGGAGAGCGCGTGGTCTGCGGCCTCGTCCACAGATTCGGCTCCTTCGACTTCGTCACCGACAACGCCGGCGATTTCGGCGGCAGGGCCATGCCGGAGGGCGGCTCGGTGCTTTCTTTCGGCGCGCACCTCGTCTATGTCGCCACCATCATCGACCGCGAGTACCCTGAGTTGGTGCATGTCGCGGAAGATCCACCTGCTGTCATCGCCGCGCGCGGGAGGCCGCTGAGCCGCTCCGCGAACATTGCAGAGGTGATGATGACCGGCCCTGCTGCTGACGCTGGGAAGGGCGCGGCTGCTACCGCTGCGGCCGTCGTCGAGGATCTCGCTGGCTCAAGTGCTGGCGGGAAGATGCACAAGCCTTACGAGAAGGAGTGCAACCTTCCGCTCTCCACTACTCCGACAATCCCTGCGTCTGCTGCGCGGACGGGTATGCCGCCTCCCACTGATCTCGAGCTCCTGACCATGAAGGCGCAGCTCGACCGGCAGCGCCAGGAGCTGCTCGCTGAGCAGGCGGAGTTGGAGAAGATTAGGCTAGAGCTTAGCCTAGATCAGATCGAGTACAACAAAGCTCACGGTTTCACACCGGTTGTTAGGAGAGCTAGCAAAGTAGGTGCTACGCGTCGCAACCTAGGCGCCGAGATGGCAACGGTTGTAGAGGCTCCCAGTCAGTCCGCCACCGCAAACACCTCCACTAGACCAAGATACAGCACGCCTGCCAAAACACTTAGAGCTGCTGAGGCCGTAGCTGCCGAGTTTCCGCATCTAGCTGGCGACGCGCGCGTTAGGCAGCAGGAGAGGCTAAACGAGCTGGTGCTAGAGGCTGCTAGGCAGAATGAGGAGTTCCGGAAAGCCAACCCGGGTGATGGGGCTTCTCAGGTGGTGCACTCGCACGTGGCCAGATCTAACGACCAGGCTTCATCACCGCATCCTAGTCGTGAGAGAAGCCGGAGTGGGCATTCCGGCAAGGGTAGGCAGATGCAGGTGTACGACCCGGCTGTCGCCGCGAAACAGCTCGCTGTGCCGCGACAGTCCGGTCAGAAACACAACGCTGCAGGAGCCGGCTTTCAAGCCCATAAAGCTCAAAGCCAGGCCCGAGATGGAGAGCGCCCAGGCCCTTCTCAGCATCCAGTTGCTCAGCCTACTCGGCAGCGGCAGCAGCCGCGTGCAGTAGTGCCAGCCGCCAACCCGGTGGAGCAGCCTGCAGCGGTGCAGGTGGACAGATATGATGATGGCTACTCGGCCATGGGGTTGGCTGGCTATGACATCCTGGATCGTGTGGGCGAGCGCGTGCTGGCGCCTGGAGATGCAAGGCACCAGCTGGATCAGATCAGCTTGTCGGCACGGCTCGAGAACACGGGGCCTCCCGGCCCTGAGTGCTTTGGCCCGCGTATCATGAACGAGCCGTCCGTGAAGAACTTCCAGCTGGCCAGGGGCACCAAGAGCTACAATGGCAGCACCAAGCTGGAGGATTGGCTCAATGACTATGTCACCGCGGTTCATATCGCGAACGGCAACCGGAGATGGGCAGTGCGGTACGTTCCGCAGATGCTAGAGGGTCCAGCTCGCACTTGGCTCAACAACTTACCCAAGAACAGCATCAATTGCTGGCTAGATTTCTCGGAGGCCTTCATCAGCAACTTCACCAGCACTTACAAGAGGCCGAATAGGCCACAGCAGCTGTCAGCTTGCAGGCAGCGGGAAGACGAGACGGACCGCGAGTACCTTACTCGGTGGAGCATATTGCGGAACACCTGTGAAGGTGTGAATGAAGCCCAGGCCATCACTTGGTTCGCGCAGGGTTGCAGACATGGCAGTATGTTGTGGCAAAGGTTGCAGAGGGAGATGCCAAACACTCTGGCGGAGACCATCAAGATTGCAGATCAGTACGCACTCGGTGATCCTGCTCAGCCCCTGATGGACTCCTCCGAGCCGAGAAGAAACTTCAATGGCAACAAGCGCAACGAGTTCCGCAACAAGCGCAGGGGTGACCGAATAGATACTCGGTACGACCCTGAGGAAGTGAATGCAGTGGCTGTTGGAGCTGGGGGCAGCCAAAGGCAAAAACCTGCTGGAGCCTACGGGCAGAACCAGAACCAGGGCCAAGGCAACAAGAAACCATTCCGCGCTCCTCAGTCGGGTAGCGGCAACTCGGAGCAGACAAGGAAATTCGTCTTCGACGGCATGAGGGATGGCCCATGCAGTTTCCATACTCAGCACCCCTCGAGGCCTGCTAACCACACTACTCGACAGTGCGAGTGGTGGGATCTGATCAGGAATGAAGGCTTGCCTCCTCCTCCTCCTCTGCCAGCTACAAATGCCAATGTGCAGCCTGCTCGCGCACCCGCAGCTCGGCCTCCAGTGTTTCCGAGAAGAGAAAACGTGAACCAAGTGGCTTTAGGAGCCAACCGTCACTTCAACAATGAAGGTTACCGCAACAACAACAACAACCACAACCGCAACAACAACAGAGGCAACAACAACTACCAGGGCAACAACAACGGCAACAATGAGGGCGGAGGCCGCAACCAGTACCAAGAACACCACGAGAGCTACATGATCTTCACTTCTGAGACCGTCGACAAGCAGTCACAACACAGGCGAGCCATGGAGGTCAATGCCGTGATCCCTGTTGTTCCTCACTATATGCATTGGTGCAACCAAGAGATCACATGGTCCCGAGTAGATCATCCCAAGGTGATGCCCAACCCGGGTAGCTACGCTTTGGTGTTGGATGCTACCTTCTTGGGTCCCGAGAAGAATGTGAGGTTCAGCAAGGTGCTGATCGACAACGGCAGCAGCATCAACATTGTGTACAGAGACACACTCGAGAAGCTTGGGCTGGCCGAGAACATGCTGCTACCTAGCAAGACCACTTTCCATGGCATTGTGCCGGGAGTCTCGTGCAACCCAATTGGCCGAGTGTGGATAGATGTGCTATTCGGCACCAGGGAGAACTACCGCACAGAGAGCCTGCAGTTCGAGGTGGTTGATCACCAGAGCCCTTACCATGCCCTACTCGGCAGGCCTGCGCTGAGCAAGTTCATGGCCTCTACCCACACTGCATATCTGAAGATGAAGATCCCTGGTCCCAATGGTGTGATTACCATCTCTGGCGACTACAAGAAGTCCATGGAGTGTGCCTCTGCTGGTTCTCAGTTGGCGGAGTCCATGGTGATTGCCGCCGAGAAGAAAAAGATGTACGAGGTGGTGGCTATGGCGCAATCCGCGCAAGCTGGTGCGCAGGGCGTGCCGAGTACCCAGCACGGGACCGCGTTCCAGGCATCCCAAGAGACAAAGAAGGTCCAGGTCGACCCTGAGTTCCCCGACCGCGTAGCCATCATTGGCTCCGGGTTGGCGGAGAAATAGGAAAGCGAACTCATCCACTTCCTCCGTGAGAATCGGGACGTGTTCGCCTGGTCCAATGAAGATTTACCAGGAGCCCAAGGGAGTTGGTTGAGCACTCGTTACATGTGCGTCCTGATGCCAAACCAGTGAAGCAGGCTATGCGTCGTTTCGGAGATGAGAGAAGGAAGGCCATTGGTGACCAGATCACCAAGTTGCTGATAAGCAACTTCATCATGGAGGTGCTGCATCCGAATTGGCTAGCCAACCCGGTCATGGTCGAGAAGAAGAAGGAGAATCCCAAGGCTGCTACCGCATGGCGCATGTGTGTCGACTACACCGACTTGAACAAAGCATGCCCCAAGGATCCCTTTCCGCTACCTCGCATCGATCAGGTGATCGACTCCACTGCTGGTTGTGAACTGCTGTCTTTCATAGATGCCTACTCGGGCTTTCACCAGATAGCTCTCAATCCTGCTGATCAAATAAAGACTGCCTTCATTACCCCGTACGGGGCTTATTGCTATCGTGTCATGTGTTTCGGGTTGCGGAATGCGGGTGCTACTTATCAGCGGTGCATGCAGAAATGCTTACACAATCAGCTCGGCAAGAATGTGCAGGTGTACGTAGATGACATTGTCATCAAAACGAATAAAACACAAACTCTGCTTGCCGATCTTGAGGAAACCTTCGCTAACTTGCGCAAATATAAAATGAAGCTGAACCCGAGTAAATGCACCTTTGGCGTCCCGGCTGGCAAGCTACTCGGCTTCCTGGTGTCTAGTCGGGGCATTGAAGCCAATCCTTCAAAGATAAAAGCTATTGAGAGCATGTCTTTGCCGAGATCCCTGAAGGATGTGCAAAAAATCACTGGTTGCTTGGCATCTCTGAGCCGTTTCCTGGGCCGAATGGGCGAGAAGGCCCTGCCTCTGTACCAGCTGATGAAGAAAAGTGACAAGTTTGTCTGGACTCCGCAAGCGGACGTGGCATTCAATGAGCTGAAGGCAATGTTGGGTAGCGCTCCCATCTTGGCTAGTCCGCTGCCCAAGGAGCCAATGCTGCTGTACATTGCTGCTACCAACCGAGTGGTCAGCGTGGTGATTGTGGTGGAACGAGAAGAGGAAGGCAAAAGTGTGCAGCGCCCAGTATACTACCTCAGCGAAGTGCTGTCCAGCACTAAGCAGAACTACCCGCATTACCAGAATATGACCTACGGCGTGTACCTGGGCGCCAAGAAACTGAAGCATTATTTCCAAGAGCATCCCATCACTGTTGTGAGCTCTGCTCCCATCTCGGATATCATGGGCAACAAGGAAGCGAGTGGCAGAGTAGCCAAGTGGGCAATTGAGCTGGCCGCGTACGCTCCCGCGTATGCGAGAAGAGAAGCCATCAAGTCTCAGATTCTGGCGGAGTTTCTGGTGGATTGGGCTGAGGTGCAGTACGAACCTCCTGCTCCAGTTTCCAATTACTGGAAGATGCACTTTGATGGCTCGAAGGTGAAGGAAGGCCTTGGTGCTGGCGTAGTGCTTACGTCACCCAAACGAGATCAGCTCAAGTACGTGCTGCAGATTCATTTCAAGGCGTCCAACAATGTTGCAGAGTACGAGGCCGTGGTGCACGGCTTGCGAGTAGCCAAGGAGGTTGGCGTGCAGCGCATTATATGCTATGGCGATTCAGATCTGGTGGTGCAGCAAGTCTCTGGCACTTGGGATGCTCTGGATGCCAACATGGCATCATACCGCTTCCTGGTACAGTCTATGACTGGATTCTTCGAAGGCTGCGAGTTCCAGCACATTCACCGGGCAGAGAATGAAGCAGCAGACGAGCTGTCCAAGTTGGGATCTTCTCGGCAGTCCATCCCGGCGGGTATTGCCTTAGAGCACTTGAGGAAGCCATCCATCAAGCCATCTCCCAACTCGGAATCCATATTTGTTCCTTCTCTGCCAAGTGAAGAATCCGTTCCAATGGAGATTGACTGGGAGAATGCAACAGAGAACCCGGGGACTGTCACTCCTTACTCGGGGACTGCCACTCCCTACCCGGGGACTGCCACTCCCTACCCGGGGACTGCCACTCCTTACTCGGGGACTGCCGCTCCCTACCCGGGGACTGCCACTCCTTACTCGGGTACTGCCGCTCCCTACTCGGGGACTGCCACTCCATACTCGGGGACTGCTGTCCTTAACCCGGGGACTGTCGCATTCATTGAGGAGGTCCTTGCCAATCGTTCAGGGCTTCAGAGAAGTGCTCCCAACCCTAAAGAGCAGCCAGAGGCGCCTATCCCTATGGAAGTGGACGAACCAGTGTTTTCCACACGAGAGACACCGAGTTGGGCCATGCCCATATTATCCTTTCTAAAGGACGGCACTCTGCCAGAAGATGAGGTGATCGCAAGGCAGATTCAGAGAAGATCCAAGGGCTACACCATATTCAGAGATGTGCTGCACAAAAGAAGTGCCACCAGCGTGCTGCAACGTTGTGTGGACCCAGAAGAAGGAGGGGAAATTCTGTTGGACATACACCAAGGAGAATGCGGGCACCACGCCTCTTCTCGGGCATTGGTCAAGAAAGCTTTTCGGCATGGCTTCTACTGGCTCACAGCTCTGCAGCAAGCTGAAGACATCGTGAGGAAGTGCAACGGCTGTCAGATGTTCGCGAGTAAGATCCACATGCCTGCTTCCGATTTGAAAACCATTCCCATCACTTGGCAGTTTGCTGTATGGTGCCTGGATATGGTTGGCCCCTTCAAGCCGGCTAAAGGCAACATGACACACATCTTAGTCATGGTGGACAAGTTCACCAAGTGGATTGAAGTGAAGCCTATTCGGAAGTGCGATGGAGCTACGGCCGTGAAATTCTTAAAGGATGTGATCCTGAGATACGGCTACCCGCACAACATCATCACGGATAACAGTACAAATTTTGCTGAGGGGGCAATGGTGCGGTTCTGCAGAGATAAGCACATCCGACTAGATGTTGCATCTGTTGCGCATCCCGCCTCAAATGGGCAAGTGGAAAGAGCAAACGACATGGTGCTAGCAGGCATAAAGCCAAGGCTAATTGAGCCGTTGCTGAAAACACCTGGGTGTTGGCTAGACGAGTTGCCAGCGGTGTTGTGGAGTCTAAGGACTACCCCTAACCGGTCAACCGGCTACACGCCATTCTTCTTGGTATACGGGGCTGAGGCCGTGTTGCCAATAGACCTAGAGCATGACTCCCCCCGAGTAACCCTCTACACTGAGGTGGAGGCGAGAGAAGCTCGAGAAGATGACGTTGACCTGCTCGAAGAAGCAAGAGAGCTTACTCTGTCACGTTCAGCTATCTACCAGCAAAACCTGCGGCGTTATCATAGCCGAAAGGTGAACCCAAGGGTTTTCCGAGAAGGAGACATGGTCCTTAGGCTTGTGCAGCGCACAGCCGGGATGCACAAGTTGTCTCCTCCATGGGAAGGGCCCTTCATTGTGAGCAAAGCGCTGCACAATGATGCCTATTATCTCGTGGACGTGCGTCCATCACAGGAGAACAGGGCAGATAAAGCTGGAGAGGAATCTAAGCGCCCTTGGAATGTAGCCCTACTTCGTCGCTTTCATTCGTAAGCAAAGATGTGTATGTACTCTCTTATCCGAGTTAAACTTCTACTCTGCAATCTGAAATTAAGCTCGGGGACTGCCCTCGTCCAAACTTGCTCTGTGTGTTTCTACCCGGCTTCACCTTTGTCCACTCGATTGCTCTGCTTAACATTTCACGAGTACATCTAGTATTGTGTTTAAACCTACATGCCAACTCTTCGAATCTGCTGCTGTCCGAAACCCGGCTTCATGGCAAGCAAGAGAACAAGCAAAAGGTCAATGAGCACAAGAAAAATTACTAAGGAAAGAAAGAGTGCAGGAACCGAGTAGGAGGTCCTTTACTGTTGTTTTTTGTTAACTCCTTTTCGGCTAAGTGGTGGGCTGCGTTACTATGAGTGTTTCTAAGTGGCTAAGTATTTGCAAATCCAACTTTGAATTCTTGTGACTCGAATACCAAAAAAGCAACAAGTTGCGGGTAAGAGCTGAGATAAAAAGGAAGAGCGAATAAGAAATGCAACTCGGGGACTTGCATGATAACGCAACCCGGCATCGAGCCAAGGCTGCTCAAATTGACTAAGTGAAATATCAAACGTGAATAAAACTGAGTAGCAAGCGACAAACGTAATTGTTTCGATACATCTGCACCCGGCATCCCGGGGATCTGATAAAAGTTTCAAGGATAAAAGTTGTAGGAGATAATCAGGTCAAGGTAGCAGTGTTCTCGGTGTTGGCCTTGGCAGCTTCAGCTTCAGCGCTGGCCTTAGCAGCATCAACCTCCGAGTTGGCGGCGTCGGTCTTCGCAGCATCCGCGTCTGGCTCGGTGGCAGCCTGGTCAGAAGTGGCCGTGGCCACCGAGACGAGTTCTGTCGCCGAGGTGGAGGCAGCAGCTTGGGTGCGGAGAAGCGCCGTGTCGTTGAGGGCAGCACCTGATGAAGTGCCGAACTCAAGGGCCGCGGTGTCGATGGTCATCTCCACGCTCTCGGCTTCCTCGTCGCTATCCGCGACGACCGCGGCCTTCCCCTTCCCGGTCTTGACGTTCTCACTGTCGAAGCAGCTCAGGCCTTCGGACTCGGTAGCATCCTCGTCTTCATCCTCGTCGTCATCCTCGCCCTCCACCTCCGTGTCGGGCTCGGTGACACCATCGATGAAGCGTGCAGTGTCTGCGTAGGACGCGATCTCGTACGCAACCAACTGGAGGCGAGCCACACAGTCGGAGTCTTTCTCCCACCTCGAATCCTGGCGCATCTCGAGGATAAGATTAAGATCAAGGTTGTCGTACCAGCTGCAGATGAATAGGAGCAGCATGTCAGCGCCTGCCCGAGCTCCCGAGGCCCGCCATTTCTTCAGCTCGGCCTTCACGCCAGTCAGCTTCTCGGCAAGCCCGCGGATGGTTGTTGGCGCAGATTCTCGAGGCCAGAACAGGTCATGGAGTTGGAAGGCAGTGCGCACCAGGTCGGTGCCCACGCCCCTTAGGCACTGGAGCTGGACCTGCATGGTTGTGATGCTGTCCTCAATTGAAGCTTTGGTGTCCATAGGCTCGCCCTTCTCGGTGCGAACGGCTTGGGCCTTTGCCAGAGCAGGCTTGCAAGACGAGTTGAGGTCGGGGAAAGTTTCTGAAAAAGCTATCAAAAAGATTAGAGACAGGGGCAGAATAGAGAAATGAGTCGAGCGGAAGAGAAGCAAAAGGGAAAAGTGAAGTGCAAGGAAGTGGGCACTTACTATTCAGGTCGTAGAGTAGCGCCTGCAGCTTGTTCTTCCATGACTCTTCGTCAGCAACATGCTTCTCTTCTACTCTCCTGAACTGGGCCAGCTGGAGCATGAGCGCCGAGTTGCTTTCCCTCAGCGTATCGCATTCCAGCTCCAGCGCCCTTTGCTTGGCCTTGGCTGCTGCCTCAATCTTGTCCTTCTCGGCAGATATCTTGTCCTTTTCGGCAGCAATATTAAGGGCATCTTGCAAGGCGGTTCGCAGCTGGACCTGCAACGGTTCTATCTCGGAGAGGTGCCTCTTCTTGAAATCCACCTCAAGGCTTTCAATCTGCTGCTGCACCTCAGCAGGCTTGAGGCAGTCGAGATGCTCCTCGACAAACTGCTTGTGATCTTCTGCAGAAAGCAAAGCACGGTCAGCAGAGTAGTTAGGATGAAAGCAAGAAAGCAAGCCGAGAAGACATCAACTCACCTTCCAGTTTCTTGATCGTGGCTTGGCCGCTCTCAACAAAGACGCGGCAGTTCGCATGCTCCTCTGCCAAGGTCTTGAACTTGCCTGCAGAAAGGAATCGATTAGAGCAGAAAGCGAAAGCGGGCGTAAACACAAAACGCAGGAACCGCGTAGCTAAAAGCTTACTCTCGATATCGGAGATCTGGAGGGTGCGATTCATGACCTCCTTCTCCGTCGCCTCATCGGTCTTGCGCTCAATTTCGAGGGCCTCGAGGCGCCTTCTAGCGATGCTGTGGTTCCAGAGCAATCGCCGGAACAAGTTTGTTCTCTTCAGGAGGCTATTCTGAGAAGCAGAAAGAGAACGAATCAGACGCAGATCGGGAAGATTCAACCCGAGAAGACGGCAACTCGGTTGAGTATCCGTCTACTCGGCCAGAATCTCGGGGACTGGGTGATGGATAAGAAGAAGGAGAAGAGTAGAAGAAAAGAAAAAGGCAACTCGAATTGGGTGAGCAAAACTTACTGCAAAAGCTTGTTCGATGTCCTCTGCGGCCTTCCGGTGGACGAACAGCTTGGCGGCGAGCGTGCTGGTCTTGGACGAGATGGTCATGGGATTGTACCCCATGTCCGCCTTGTTCCAGTCGATGCGCATATGATCCAAATCGCCCAAAGCCAAGCCGTGCCAGTTCTTGTTGCCGAGGATGTCGTTGTTCCATTCGGCGTCGATGAAGCCCACTCGATCAATCATCTCCTCGAGTCCCCTGGACGTCACCTCGGCCTCCTGGACCTCGCGCGAATAGATGGAGAGGGATCTGTCCTTGTTCCTGGCCGGCGGCTTGGAGTCCACAGCCGTGGCTTGTTTTCCTTTCCTGATGGCAAGTTTCTTCTCGGCCGTGGTGAGCGGGATGCTGTGCTGCTTGCTTATCTTCACCAAGTAAGGTGGATAGGATGGCTGGTCTGGCAAACTTGATCCAGCGGCTGCGTCAGCGGCTGCGCCAGAATCGCCAATGACGAGCTGCCCGGCCCTGGCAACAGGTTTGACAATTGGTTGGGACGGCGGCATCGTGGCAGAGTCGTGCGCAGCGCCACGAGGAGGGTTCCTGCGGACGTTGGCGTCAGGCTCGCCAGTTTGCTTCTCAGAGGCCTGCTTCTCGGAAGCCTTCTTCTCGACGATTTTCTTGTCGACGGCCTTCTTCTCGGCGGCCTCCTTCTTGGCTGGAGGGCTCGTCGTAATCTTGGCCTTCTTCTCGGCAGGCTCCTTCTTGATTGGATGGCTTGTTGTGATCTTGGTCTTCTTCACCGTCGGGGAGCTTGGTGCAGTGGATGAAGTGCCCTGCTGGGTAGGCGGCACCAAGGGCGCGCTACCCTGCGCAGTGTCCGGCTGCGCGTGGCTCTGCAGGTCTTGCACCATCTCGTCAACTGTCTCAACCCGCTGCTCGGCAGCGGGACCTTGCTGTGTCTCTTCTGGTTTCTCTACCCGCGGCCGGGCCGCGGGGTCAGTTTGGTCAGCAGCCCCTGTTGCTGGCTGCTCTTGATTCTCCTCCTGCCGCTCAAGGGCGGCCTGGTCGTGCTGCTCGGAATCTTGTTCTGTATTCTCCCCGGCTGTGGCAGCTGGGGGAGAAAGCGGTATCTCGTTGTGAGCAGTGTCCTGCGCTTCTCGTTCTGCGCGGGACCGCTGCCCCTGCTCGGCGTCGTGGGCATCGGTGTACATGTACTGGAACTCGTCCTCGGCTTCTCCTTTCACAGGAGAGGGCGATCGCACCCTATCCCGTGCAGTATCCTCATCCCGAGTTAGTCGAGTAGCATAAAGGCATCTTACTCGGCAAGGCGTGCAAACACAAAGCACAGTAAGCCTAGAGAGTGCGGCTAAGTGTGCTACTCGACAGGGCGTGCGAGCACAAAACACATTAAGCCTAGAAAATACTGCTAAGTGCGCTATTCGGCAAGGCGTGCAAACACAAAGCACACAAAGCCTAAGCAAAACTGCGGAGTGTTCTACTCGGCACAGAGTGTGAATACTAGGCACAGCAAGTTAAGAAGGCTATCTACTCGGGATCTGTGCACAGGGAACAAGAAGAGAGATACTAACCCGCTGGATTGGCTTTGTGCGGCTGTACGGCACGAAGCCGTACTGCCAGCTGTCCCTGAGCCCGGTGCTCATGATGGAGCACGCCCAGACGGCCACGTCCGCGTTGCTGAGCTCGAACGTGGTCGTCCGAGTGCAATCTTGGTGGCCGCCCATGTAGCACATGAGATGTGCGCGACGCTGCAGCGGGAGCACCCGCCTGGAGATCCAGCAGGCGATGGGGTCGTCACTCTTGAGCCCCTCCTCGATCAACTCGGCAAGGCGCTCGTCCATCTGCTTGATGTCGGAGTTCATCGGCGGCTTGGCCCTCCAGTTCTGCCCGGTGGGAGCTGCGTTGGCCCACCTGGGCAGATTGATCCGGTCCTCCACTTTGGCTCCCTTCTCGGCGGGAACATTCTTCACGTAGAGGAACGATCTCTGCCACTTGCGGACAGAATCCAAACCTTTGATCCGCGGGTGGTTGGTCCCACCGCGCTGCACCATCATGGCGCTGCCTGTCTCCGTCATCCCGCGGCTGCTCTCCGCGCCATCCTTCCGGGCCTTGCTTTGCTTCCGGAAGAAGAAGTACCGGGACCAGGTCGTCGGGGTGGGCCGCACGCCCAGGAATGCCTCGCATACCACGGCGTGGTATGAGAGCATGACGACGGCGTTTGGCGGGAGGTGGTGCGGCTGGAGGCCGTAGTGGTTGAGGAAAGCGCGGAAGAAATCGGAGACCGGGAGCCCAAATCCTCGCGCGAAGTGCGCGAGGAAGACGACGTGCTCGCCCTCCTGCGGAGTGGGGACGAGCTCGTCGTCAGGTTGCCGGTAGCGAACACCGGGAGGAACTCGCCGGGTGTTCACGAGCCACTGGCAGTCCTCGGCAGTGACCTCAGATCCGGCCCAGCCGGCGCGAGCGTCGTCGTCACGAGCCATCGCAGTGGAGGAAAGGTTGGCTGAAAGATTGAAGGAATTTGGGTGGAGAAGCTCGCAGCGGCACGGTGAGATGCGCGGCGGTTAGATGCTCTGCGGCGGTGGAGAAACGAGGAGACGAGGGGAAAGTGGGAGCGGAAGAAGAAGAAGGAGTTACCGAGGGGGTATTTATACCGCTCCTCGAGTTTCCGTTACGAGTTGAGATAGTGGGATCGATCGTGGCAGAAACCGTGCGGCGTGGGATCTGTGGGCCGGTTAGAAACGCACACAGCGCGAAACGCGCGCGTAACGGCCGCATTAGATCCCACGACGAGATCGTGGGCAATCACTGCCCTTGATGGGACGTAACGGGCTAGTGGGCCCACTCCGTGAAAACTGGGCGCGTGGCCTGTCAGTTCCTGGGCACCGAGGCGTCGGGGTAGTGTCCGCGTGACACGTGCCCAGTTGCAGCGCGGAAAGCCGGATTGTGCTCTGCCACGCAGAGATTTCGATTCGAGATTTCACCAAGTCCTTTTACTCGGCTACAGAGAAGAGAAGTGGCTCTATTCGGAAGAAGCTTAAGACAAAATCAAGGGCTCGGTATCCCAAGGTTCAAGGGCAAGACTGTCAAGGTTGGTTTTTAAGCTGGCAGTGTCCAGTGAACGAGTTCGCAGGACTCTACCAGCTTCGGGGACTGCTGTCGGGGGGTTACCCCCGAGTAGGGTAAAGGCAAGTGCTAAAGGCAAGATCAGAAGGGATGTTTGGCCGAGTAGCCGGCTACCCGGTACTCGCTACCCGGTCGACTGCTACCCGGTCCTACACCTAGATGGCCAGAAGGACGAATCAAGAGAGTTATGTTCCTCCGAATAGAAGAGTTGGTCCGAGTAGAAATGGCGGGATTCTACTCGGGCCAGAAGTCAAAGGAGCCGTTCTGAGACAGTATCCCGCGTATCCCGGGTCCGTACTTGGCACTGTTCACAGCACTGTTCATCTGAGGACGGCGTGCCTGACAGCGACAGTGTGTCAGCAGGGCGTCGCAGGATAGGGGGGACCTACTCTGTGTTCGCCGCAGTGATAACAGATCGGTTACTTGGTTTTGTCCAACGACTTTCCGCACCAGGACAAACCTAGAAGCCAAAGCTGTCAGCGGGAACTCGGAAGAAGGACGGTGTGCACACAATGTCGACATCTGTTTGTATTTGGCTGTATCCGGCTGGGCACCGAGTATATAAGGTGCCCTGCCCCCTCCTGCGCGGGGGGTCACACGTTGAGCTCAGATTCTTGACCTAGTTCCTCACGTAGAGAGAAGAGTGGCTACTCGGTAGCAAGAACATTTGTACTGTGGCTACTCGGTGAGACATCAAAATACAGAGAGAAAGGCAGGAGTAGGGGTTTTACCTCCTCACGAGGGCCCTGAACCTGGGTAGATCGTGTCGTTTGCAGTGCTTGCTTCGTACTTCACGCGGCTACTCGTCGCGTGATCCCTCCCCGAGCGCCTCCAGCGTCCTTCGTCCCCACATCTTTAGCCATCCTATGGCATCTGCCGTGACACCACCACGACAACGCACAGGCATTCAACTAGTAAAGTTCCAGAGCAAAATATTCATTTGTACTATTGCATGTACACGCTTATCTTTTCCTTATCTACACAAATGTTGCATTTGACTAACAGCGCCAAACCAAATCGAAAAAATGTGATAGCACAAATTTGATCTAATTAACTCCATACTTTGTGAGAATGAATGTCCCACGGGCCTCTATTAACAAAACCATAAGTCACCATCACCATCTTCGTGATCGTTGCTTGTGTTATCCCTTCACGCCTCTTGTGGGTACCAAATTCCTATTCATCTCTACTTACACAGTTAACCACATCGCAGACTCCTAATGGACGCACCTCTCCACAAGGGAGCCACCAAATTTTGCCGACGGGTTCGCTCAGATCATCTCAATATTGTTTAATGCAATGTGTGTATATTCCCGTAAGGCTATAGGCCAGTATATATACAATTTCATGTGAGCCAATATGCAGAAAGCCCCTTATACAATGGGGTATGTACAGTACAACTCTAACACCCCCCCCCCCTCAAACTCATGGTGGATTTACAACACTGAGTTTGGAGAGAAAAAACTATGATGTGCTCTAGTCTGGGCCTTCGTAAAGAAATCCACCAACTGTAACTCTGAAGGCACATACTGGAGCGCAATAATCTGATCCTGCACACTAGCACAAACAAAAGAAGAATCAACACCAATATGTTTGGTAAGGTCATGCTTCACCGGGTCACGTGCAATACTAAGAGCACCTATACTGCCAGACAATAGATTAGTGGGTGTCGTAACGGAAACGCCAAAATTGGCAAGTAACCACCGGAACTAAGTCCCTCAGCAGTCAAAAGAGCCGTCGCTCGCAAGTCAGCCTGTGCACTCGAACGAGAAACTGTTGTCTGCTTCTTTGTCTTCTAGGCAATGAGAGAACCACCAAGAAAAACACAGTAAGCAGACAGTGACCTGCGATCCATAGGATCACTAGCCCATGTAGCATCAGAGTAGGACTGGAGCTGTAACGAGCTAGAACGAGGAACGAACAGACAAAGAGAGATCGTCCCACGAAGATAGTATAGAACACGAAGAAGGTGACTATAGTGAACTGAGGTAGGAGCAGAAACAAACTGACTCAAGATATGAACAGAATAAGAAATATCTAGGCGAGTAACAACTAGATAGACGAGATTCCTGACAAGATGTTGAAAACGAGTCGGATCAGAGAGGGGATCACCATATGAAGCACGAAGAGAAAGATGGAGGTCCATGGGATTCTCAATAGTACGCGCATCAGTAAGAGCAGGACGATTAAGAAGATCATGAATATACTGCTCTTGGGAGATAAAGAAACCATCAGAGGTAGATGAAACTCAATCCCAAGAAAGTAACAAAGCGGACCAAGATCCGACATAAGAAACTGCTCACTCAGACGGGCCTTAACAAACGCAATATACTCAGGGTTGTCACCAGTGATGATCATGTCATCAACATATAGAAGAAGAAGAGTGCGACCTCGAGGAGAGCAGTGAACAAACAACGCGGGATCATGAGCACTGGGAGAAAAACCAACAACCATGACCAAAGAAGCAAAACGCTCAAACCATGCACGAGGGGCTTGCTTAAGGCCATAGAGAGAGCGACGAAGACAGCGGACCATGCCATCATCAACAAAATACCACTTGGTCGAGACTCATCAAAAGTCACATCCCGGGAAATACGCGTACGACGAGCCACAGGATCCCAACAACAATAGCCCTTGTGCTCATCACTATATCTGAGAAAAACACACTCAACAGACTCATCGGTTAGTTTGGTGCGTTCACGAGGAGGGAGGAGAACGTAACAAATGCACCCAAACAAACGCAGCATAGAATAGTCAGGAGAACGATCATAAAGTCGCTCAAGAGGAATAGCACCCTGAATGGAGGTAGAGGGCTGGATATTAATGAGATAAACTGAGGTAGAGACAACCTCAGCCCAGACATGAGGCGGGAGAGAAGAAGCGATCATCATCGCACGAGCAGTCTCAAGAAGATAGCGATGCTTACGTTCAGCCACGTCATTCTGAGCATGCGCACTGGGACAAGAGAATTGAGCAAGCGGACCCTGCTCAATAAGGACACCACGCAACTGCTTGGAGATATACTCACCAACAGAGTCAGCACGAAACACATGAATTGGCGTAGAAAACTAAGTAAGAACCATGGCTGCAAAACGCTTATATATGGAGAGAACCTCACTACGAGAAGACATAAAATACAACCAAGTATAATGAGAGAAATCATCGATAAAAATGATATAGTATTTATGGCCCCCTTTCGAAGTGAAAGGAGACAGACCCCAACATCAGAGTGAACTAAGTCGAAAGGACGCTGAGAGATAGACGCACTAACAGGATAGGGCAACTGAATCTGTTTCCCTAGCCTACAACCCTAACATTGTAGAGAAACATCTCCTGAGACAGGCCCAGAAGACCATGATGAATTAATTACGATAGACGAGAACCACAAAGGTGACCAAGGAGATGATGCCACTACTGAAAGGAACCGGTGACGGAGGCGGCGACGATAGGAGAACTGGCAGACGAGATGATAGCGGAAGGAACATGAAGCCAGTCTAACTCCAAAAGACCCTGAGAGTCACGGCGGTGAGGGCCAGCTCCAACCAGAATATGAATGCGACGATCTTGAACAGAGCAAGAATCGACATAAAAATGACACGACGGCTAGAGTCAGTAAGTTGACTAGCCGAGAATAGGTTCATAGTAAGACGAGGAACATGAGAAATATCAGGGACTAAGAAGGAAGAAGTAGAAAGAGTGCCTCGGCCAGTGACAGGGAGAGGAGTACCATCAGCAGTGAGAACACTAAGAGGAGAATCAATAGGTCGAAGAGAGGAGAGAGCAGAAGAATCAGAAGTCATATGAAAAGAAGCTCCAGAATCCAGAACCCACGTCGATGTACCTGACTGTGTAGAAGATGATGGTCCCGTAGTGCCAGAAGAATCAGTCACAGAGCCAGCAGTACCAGTTAAAGAAGAGCCTGGAGAAGCAAGCATCCGCGTGATCATCTGCACCATGTCCTGCTCGGTAGGAGTGACCGTAGAGCCCGGTCTAGTAGACGAACCCAACGAGCCATGAGACGAACGAGGCCCAGACTACGCCCTCTGCTGGCGCAGATCACGCTCCCTTGTGTAGCAGCGAGACTCAGTGTGACCACCCAGGTCACAGTAAGTGCAGTGAGAGCATGGACGAGAGCCACGACTCTGGCCACAACCCTGACCCTGAGGAGTGGGCGACAGTGGTGGAGAAGCGGACCGCGGGGGAAATGGTGGAGTAGGCGATAGAGCAGGACCACGGGGTGACGGGGCAGGTCCACGGGCAGCCAACGCAGAAGGAACATTAAGCAGACCAACGCCATGGAGTCGAATCTCCTCAGCACAAAGCTCATACAACACCTCCGGCATAGGAATACGACCACGCGTAAGCAACTGAGCATGACGAGCCTCAAACTCAGGACGAAGGCACGACAAGAACTCGTAGATGCGCTGGAACTCCAAGCCGGAGCGCACGGTCTGACAGCACGGGCAGGTGCCACACAGAAGTGCGAAGAGAGTCGAGCTGACGCCAGATAGCAGAACTCTGCATGTAGAACTGATCAACAGTGGAGTCACCCTGTTGTAGAGCATGCTCCTGACGAACCACAGACAGATAAAGAGCATCCCCGGATGGCTGATGGCGCTGACGAAGGTGAGCCCACATGGCAGCGGTAGTATCGAGTCCCATAAACTCCGAAGCAAACTGGGGTAGAACACGGGAAGTAAGAACAACGGCAACACGAGCATCATCATTCACCCGCTGAGTGTACGCAGTCATGTCCTTCTGATAGGTCGCAAGAGCATCATAGTACTCCTTGACCTTCTGCTCATACGTCGCAACAACGGCATCATCCGCGCTCTTAGATGCATCCTTTTCAGCCTGAGAAGCACTGGCAGCAAGGACTGGTGGCGTCAGCGGAGTAGGAAGCATAGGAGCAACGGAGCATGGAGGACATGGGACCTTTCCGAAAAGAACACCCCACAGACAAAGACCATGCATATGGACGCGCAGAAAGGCAGCGAAATCCGGATAGTTGGTGCCATCGAAGATCACAGAGCACCGGCGAATCGCGACAAAGCCAGCAACAGCCATAGAGATTTTTTTAATTTGTTTTTACTCTTCTCGGTCAACCCCGATCCGCTCTCCCGAGATGATGCAGTCAGCAGAGGCCCGAGACAAGGCGGGCTAGGAGACGGCAGACGGCAAGACGACGGCCGGTGGCGAGACGGCGGACGGGACGGCGTCGGCGGCGAGTGAGGCTGACGGGGCGGCAACGGGGCCGGAGGCGGACGGGACGATGTCGGTGGCGAGTGAGGCGAACGGGACGCACACGGAACGGCGCCCGTGGATGCAGACGACGGCATGCAGGCGAGAGTGTAGAACGGTGGTTGGGAGACGATGAAGCTGCATATAGACAGGGTGGAAGGCCTGCTTGAAGACGACGAGGCGACCTGCCTGCCTGAAGACCAAAAAATTGATTTGTACGAGACTAGCAGAACCAAGATCGAAGGATAGATCTGAACGGGGCGGCGGCCGGCGGCGTACGTGGAAAAACTTAACCTAGGGCTGATACCATGTTATGAAATAATGCAACGTGTATATATTCCCGTAAGGCCATAGGCCAATATATATACAAGTACATGTGGGACAATATGCAGAAAGCCCCTTATACAACGGGTATGTACAATACAACTCTAACAAATACAAGGATAAACCGAAATTTAATAGCTGCTATATTAAAACTAAAGAGTGAAGACATACCGGCTGACTGCAATCCTAAAACCACCTTTTGCATATTTAAAATGAAGTAGTACCAAAACTTTGTAACTTCACTGGCAGGTTTCGTCTCCCTAGCAAAATTGACAAAAATGACAGGTTAATTTCACGAGGTTTCAACAAGTGCAATAAAATGAAACATGTAAAGCGACTAACATTACAAAGTTTCCCATGTCGATCTTTCATGTTCTTAAGAATATCAAAGACGTCATTGTTACTGATGTTAGAAAATATTTCTTTCTCCACATAGCAAATTAGACAACCACTCATAAACTGATCCACCATTTTATTGTGCAATTTTTCTTCGTGACATTTATAGCTAAAAAGACATATTTGCAATGATGTCGTGGAAACCGAAAATATGAGTACTAGTTTTAGAAGTTGATGGACTAATGGAAAATTAATATACTTATTTGTTTGTACAATTAGTTTAACAAAATCAGCAATCTCATCCAAATTGCCAAAGCTTTCACATTGCCAATCTAAGTGACAAGTTCATGACCAAGATCATCCAATTTGTAACTAAAATCATCTGGATAGAACTTAGCTAGCTCCAAAGTGTTTACCAACTCTTGAAAGTGTCTCTTATATGTTTTAATCTTTTGATTCATCATCCCGTTCGTCCTCCTCTTTGGATCAGTCGTTGTCACCTCCATTGCCGAGGCTTTACAACTATGAGTCTGTGGCAATCCTCTACAAGGGCATAAAACTGCGGTTTGAGGCTCACGGAGAAGTTCGCGCACGATCTTGACGGCCAGGAATCCCACGAGCTCCTGCCGCAAATGGCGAGCTGCCCCCAACGATGTCGTCCCCGTAGAGGTGCACTTCGACAATCATGGCCAGATGTTCCTCATAGACCGGTGTAGACAGTTCGCCGACGCATACGAATTGCAGGTTGCTTTCATCCCGCAATTCAGGTTCAACGCAGACGACAAGCTCCTCGTCAAGGTGTTTAACGGCATATGGTGCCACAATTTGTACAACGAGGAGTAGCTCCATCAGGCGCCCTCAACCACAGTAGATCTAGGTTCTTGCGGGTGTTCTTTTTGTTAATGTAATACCCCCTCCCCAAATCGGCCTTTTAACTATATAGAAAATTTATCTATCGTAAAAAAACATGCGTTGGGTGCATTATGGGGACAACCAGGGCTATTTTTTTTTGTGTCCGCACCGAGACCCCAAACAGACAAAATATGTGTCCAAATAGGTCGGTGTGTTGGAGATGGCCTTAGGCCTAACATAAGCGAAGTATATGCCATCTCATACATGTACTCTGAACGATTATGGTCGGTTTGCTATTTACAATTCCTCGACGCTACTCTAGTCGTTACGAGGCAGAATTCAGTTCGTGGAGTGTTCCAGTTTCTGTCAACCGAAAAGAAGCCAACACTTAACAGGTCGGAAACAGTAGATTAATGGCTATAATGAACTACTCTCCTATCCATAGAGCGACATTTTTTATGGATCGGATGGAGTAGTAATACTTAAAAATGTTATTTGCTCATAGCGTCTAGGCTTGCTGGGATATGTGGCCCTGAACGAGCGAGCGGGAGAAAATGGAAGCAAGTTATCCTGTCCAAAACCCAAGGCTCTGCAATTATTACTTCAGAAGAGAGAAAATGCACAAAGCACAGGAGAAGACAAGCTCAAGTGTCCCATACATAATGATCTGATCCCGGCCTCAAAGGACAAGGACGCCGATGATTCCTATCCACGGCCGGCTGGAGTACAAGTGGTTAGTTTTCCCGCTGTGGTCCTTGACTGCTTGGCTAGTAGCACAGCAACACCGCGATTTTACATGAAATAATGCCCATGATCACTCCACAAAAAACACTCTTGCGGCATTGTCATCAGTAAATATTCCTGACGCTGGTTTAACAAAACGGGGACGATGAGCGATGAGAGCAGTAAAAATACCTGGCCTCCTGACATGACACTTGCGCAATTTACTTAATCCAACACCAGGTAGGAAACCACATAAGGAACAGAAGAAATATCTTCAGGGCACTTCAAAATCCAACAACCCTAAGAAGATGCGAATGCCAAACTAAGCGCCACACTGAAGAATCAAAACAACAGGAAGAGACATGTATTCAGATCTTCAGAACAAACAGGCTGGAGGGAAGGGAGGCCCAGACGATCCGTCCATGCAACTGAAAACAGTCAGTCGGCTGGAACCTCAGATTATGGATTAGGCAGGAATCTCGCCGATATCCCCTTGCACCACTCATTCCTTCCTACCACTCGTTCGTCCCAGCCTGAGCTGGGCCACCACAGAAAGCAAGCTCTTCCTTCCATCCACAGAACGATGCATGCTCACTTCTTCCCACAAACTCCTATGGCCGCTGCTTCTCTTCCCCATTAATCATCTCATCTCTTTCTTCTTGGTGCTTCTGTACTCGACTCCCCTGGTTTTTTCCTTCTGCCACTCCATGTCTCAATCTTCTCCTTTCTTTTCCATTGCCCGAGTACATGCTGGAGCAGGAGGGCGAGCTGCGGCTGCCGCTCTCCTGCTCCATCGCCCTACCGCTCAGTTGCCACCTAGCATTCACTCTCCGAGGTGTTTCCCTCTGGTTAAAGTGTCACCTGCCAAGACAGCGAGCTCGCGCCTGGGGCTTCCGCGCGCCACGCTATCCTCCTTTGCAAATGCTGACGATGGCTCCGGTGCAAAACCAGATGCCTCGGAGGAGCAGAACGGAGGATCCGAGCTGTCAGAGATGGCAAAGGCATTCCATATTTCACCACGGATGGCGATTTCAATATCCGTGGTGATTGCATTTGCAGCTCTCACCGTCCCACTGGCGATGCGCTCACTGATCTTTCATGGGACAACCAAAATGAAGGTGTTGGCATACCTGACCCTGTTGTCAGGATTCTACATGGCATGGAATATCGGAGCGAATGATGTGGCAAATGCCATGGGGACGTCAGTAGGATCTGGTGCTTTGACACTCCGGCAGGCAGTCCTAACTGCAGCTGTGCTAGAGTTCTCTGGTGCATTTCTTATGGGTACTCATGTCACCAGCACCATGCAGAAGGGCATCCTTGTCACGTCTGTCTTCCAAGGAAATGATTCTCTGCTCTTCGCTGGATTGCTCTCCTCACTCGCTGCTGCTGGTACATGGTTGCAGGTAACATTCCATCACTGATAACCGTTTTGAGTTTGTTATGCCATGCCAATCAAATGATACAGTTCCATTAGCATCACGGAATTACTGAAGCTTCCCCCAGTTTCAGTCTACAAAAAGGCAGATGTAAGGCATCTTTAGTGGCATATTTGTGACACTAGAATAGCTCCATCTATCTAACAGGGAAAACTTATGCACTTGTAGATTCTACGTGATGGAGCACTTGCAAGTTATAGCACACAAATGTTATAACCTAATACGTCAAAACCTTTTAGCCTAAATGAAGTAACAACTCAGCAAAAGGAAAACAACATATCAGATTCAGTATTTGACTAAATAATTTGTGGTTTTACCCTGGTCGATAAGGAAATCTTAGATCTACATTTTGATTTTTGGAGCCCAGTCATAGAAAAATTCAGGATCATCAATGCAAACTTCATGTGCACCTCACATCCAATTAACAGAGGTTGATAACTAAACTTTGAATAACTTTCAACTAGGGAAAGTACAGAATATTATGCTGGAGTAACACAATCTTGGTGAATCACTGATTGCATTATTCCGTATTATGTTTCTTCTATTTATGCAATGAAGTTATGATATGGATATCATTGAGTGAAAATTTAATGCAGTTAGCAAGCCGCCAAAAATATCCTTCGTTGTCACCAAAACTAATGCATCCACCACAGCGCATGTGGCTTTACTGGCTTGAAAATATAGCATATTAACATTTATAAGCATCTGTTTGAATTGTCGGTTCTTTTTCTTAGGTTGCTTCCTCTTACGGCTGGCCTGTCTCAACTACACATTGTATTGTCGGAGCCATGGTTGGTTTTGGACTGGTATATGGAGGGGTCGATGCAGTTTTCTGGAGCTCCTTGGCTAGAGTATCTTCATCCTGGGTTATTTCTCCATTGATGGGTGCTGCAGTCTCATTTCTTGTTTACAAGTGCATACGCAGGGTGAGTCCTATACTAACTTTACTTGCAACATGATCAACAAGAAAACAAGACATCTTTGCAAAATATGTAGTCAGACATCTTATTGGGCAGATAGCACAGGAACTAATATGTCATAAACAGAAGACACAAACACTATACCATAAAAATACAGAAAGGTGAATTTCTACTAACCATGTTTCACCTCAGTTTGTATACAGTGCGCCAAATCCAGGCCAGGCTGCAGCTGCTTCTGCACCAATTGCAGTTTTTACTGGTGTTACTGCAATCTCGTTTGCTGCTTTCCCTCTCAGCAAGATACTTTCCATTGCCGTGCTGCAAGCATTAGCTTGCGGGGCAATAGGAGCCATCTTTGTTAGCAGGGCAATAAAAAAACAGCTTGGTGGCCTACTGTCTTCAGAAGCGGAAAAGATAGCATCTGCTGACAGCACAGATGTTCAGCAAGCTGGATTTGACGTTGCTGGCCCTAGAGGAGCTCAACTGCAGATTGTCTATGGCGTATTTGGCTACATGCAGGTCCTGTCAGCATGCTTCATGTCATTCGCTCATGGAGGCAATGATGTCTCCAATGCAATAGGGCCTCTGGCCGCAGCTTTATCCCTTCTTCAGGGCGTAGCAAGCAGTGCTGAGATAGTCATACCAACTGAAGTCCTTGCTTGGGGTGGTTTTGGAATTGTCGCAGGGCTTACAATGTGGGGTTATAGAGTGATAGCAACAATTGGCAAGAAAATCACCGAATTGACACCCACGAGGGGGTTTGCAGCAGAGTTTGCAGCGGCTTCGGTAGTCTTGTTTGCATCTAAGCTTGGGTTGCCAATATCTGCTACACATACACTTGTTGGTGCAGTGATGGGTGTGGGATTTGCAAGAGGGCTCAACAGAGTCAGAGCAGAGACAGTGCGTGAAATTGTGGTCTCATGGTTGATCACAATTCCAGTTGGTGCTTTGCTATCAGTCTTCTATACATTGATCTTGACCAAGATTCTGAAATACTTTATGTGAGTACTTTGTGAGATAAAATTGCTGTTTTGAGAGGTACAGCCTGTTGTCCCTAAATTTTTTACTATTGCAAAAAAATGCAACAGTGAATAGATGAGCCCCCTCTGAAAGTTTTCAGCAGAAAACTTGAAAAGATTTGTCAGAGCAAATAATCATTTTCTGGCAATAAATCACATGATTAGGAGAAAGGTTCTATGGTAATTTATCTCTAATGTACAGTGTGCTATCTATATCTTTTAGTTTCTATCACAAGGTGGAATATCGTAATTTCTTGTAGAGATATGATTAATTGATCATACATACTAGACACATGTTGGTTTACTATCCTTGTAATTACGGTACATTGACGATATTTTGTCTCAGAGCCACTAAAATGTGAATATTTTTTGTTTCCTTTTTCTCTGGCCAAAATGGAAGAACCACATGGTGAATACTAAAGGCATGTTCAGCATTGCAAGAATGTAGAATTGTCGAAAGTCAAAATAGAAATGAGATTAAAGGAACGGGTCATCAACACATGCGCCTGCAAGGGTAGGATTTTATTTTTGTCGAAAAAGCAGGATAAGTAGGAATGTTTCAAAAAAAAAACATAAAGACTAACCATACAAAGAAATATAGAAATATCAATACATCATGTACACAAATATTAACATATTATCATTTAAGATCTTGTGGTCCAAAAGGCTGAAAATCATTATGTTTTCTAATTAGTCTTGATTAGACGGTTATTGCACATGGTTTACTAATTGTAACACCACTACCTTCACATCATGGTTTCATTGTCTCGCTAAGTTTGTATTACTGTGTTTGATCTCTTGTTGGAATTGATTCAAATATCAGTATTTCAATGGCGAAGGCGTGATGGGACATGTGTTTTGTCAATGCATCAGGACCGACGGACAAACTTAGAATTCGCACGCGTGGCTTTTTCGGTAGCACAGCAGGACTTTCTTTATTGATGAACACATGTGCGAATGTAACTAATTGGAATGGATCAACATTAAACTGCTCTTTGAAGTCCTACGAATTCATGAGATCAAGGATAGATTATATATGGAATCCTGACCATCCAGGCTATCGTGCATATACGTGTGGAACCAAAAGGTTACTACATGGTATGGCTCAGGGTATGAAACTATAGATAGATAAAGATGGCACACGCGATCACACGTCAAAACTTACTAATATTGATGGTTTGAAGGATGGACTGGGATCATGGCGCTATTCAGCATCAACAGTGATGTGCATTTATGTAGCTGTGTGCTTTCTACACCTTAAAAGGCGCCTAAAACTTGTAACAAGCACTTCTAGGTCCGGATGGATTACTCAATCGCCGTCGTCACATTGTTGTGCCTCTTCCGGCAGTTGCTGCTCGTGCTGTAAAAGCTTCTCTTCAATCAAGTACTAGAATTCTGTAGCTGGAGTACATACATGCCAGCCACGGCTGCCCCATTAGAAGTCGTGCATGATGTTGACTTCTGCTATAACATGCCAAGAAACTTCCACGGCAGAACAGTAAAGTTTGAAACTATTTCAGACAGAAATAAATGTAACCACCTTGTGATAGACGATTACACGTGGAGCACCAACCGGATTGGAAGAATCCTGGTAGAACCTAGGGATCTACCGGGACGTGGACGTAGGCTGTAGGGGAAAGAGGGGGTTGTGTGGAGGCGAGGGGCGCGCGGCCGGCGGTTGGGCGCCGTCGCGCGGGAGCAAGGGGGCGGCGGCTAGGGCAGGGGCGGTGGCGCGTGGGAGAAGGCCGACTCCTCTGGGAGTCGGCAATAATGATATTGATTATTGCTTATTCAATCACGAAAGGATACATGTGTTTATATAGGAGGACGGCCTCCTCTAAACCCTAATTTACTTGGGCTAAGCCCACAACTAGCCACTCTTCGACTTCTTGCGTGTATACTGTAAACCGACCATAACATCTCTCCCCGCCTTCTCAAACAGCTCATCCTCGAGCTGAACTTCTGGAAACTGCTGGCGGAACTCATCCCGGAACGGCGTCGGCCTTGGAGACAGCTGCATCGGTCGGCCCAGCGGTGACGACATTAGCCGCCACGTCGTCTACGGTCTCCAAGTAGAACCGGCGTGGGCAAACGTGGCCCGGTACGTAGATCTCGTCGCAGTTGAAGCACAACCCTTTACGGCGGCGCTCGAGCTGTTCGGCCGTGGTCAGCCGACGAAACGGCCGCGTCGCGGCTGGATCGGATTGCCCCACATGAGTCAAGGCTGTGGGCGCCTGGCCTGCTGGTGTCGGTGGGGGGCGGGCGGGCGGCCGAACGTCGCTGGCTGGAAAGGCCTGTTGCATGGCCCGCGCGCGCTGCTCGAAGGCGCGGGCGTAGTACATGGTCGACTGCAGGTCCTGAGGATCCCGCATCTCCATGTCGACGCGAATGTGGTCTGGCAGGCCACCGACGAAGAGCTCGGCGCGCTGGCGAGCCATGACGCCAGGCGCATGGCACGCCAACGTCTGGAAGCGATCGGCAAAGTCCTGCACCGAGGAGGTGAAGGGAAGGCGACCGAGCTCGGCCAGTCGGCTCCCGCATATCGGAGGCCCGAACCGGAGGAGGCAAAGGTCGCGGAAGCGCTCCCACGGAGGCATCCCACCCTCGTCCTGCTCAAGGGCGTAGTACCACGTCTGGGCGGTGCCGCGGAGGTGGTAGGAGGCGATCCACGTGCGGTCGGACGCGAGGGTCCGCTGCCCCCTGAAAAACTGGTCGCACTGGTTGAGCCAGTTCAGGGGGTCGACGGTGCCGTCGTAGGTGGCGAACTCCAGCTTGGTGAAGCGGGGCGACGGCGAAGGCTCCCTCGTGACGACCCATCGCGGCGGGGGGCGAGTAGGTGGGCACCATGGGCCCCCCTGGAACTGGTGGCCGCCGGCGCCGATGTAGGGTTCAGCGTACCCGGCGAAACCCCCGAAGGTCGTGGCCGAGGGCGACGCGGCCGGCTGGGGCACGGTCGGCTGGGAAGGCGCGTTCGTATAGACTGGCGCGTTGAGCCAGGCCGAAAGTTGGGACGGCGAGGGCGGGAACGTGATCTGAGTGATCGGGACCCCTTGGTGGGAGGCGGCTGCCGACGGCGACGGCGCGAGGGCCGTGGACGGCGGCTGTGATGGCGCGGACGGTGGCGCGGTTTCGAACGTGCGCGCGGTGGCCCACGACGGCAGCGGAGACGGCGACGGCGGAAACTGGAGCTCGGTGATCGGAACCCTCTGTTTCGGCGGAGCGGAAACCGGCGGTGGCGCCGTCCGCTGGAGGAGCACTGCGATGGCGTGCTTGATGTCGGAGACCACCTCGGTCAGGTCGCGGAGGCCGTAGAGAGCTCCTGGATCGAGAGGATGGGGGCAGGCTCCCGAGCCGGCGGCGGCGCCATGGTGGTGGGCGCGCCCGACGACGCGATCGCGGCGGAGGCGGTGGCCAGTCCCGAAGACATCGCAACCGAGGAATCTGATACCAAACTGGTAGAACCTAGGGATCTACCGGGACGTGGACGTAGGCTGTAGGGGAAAGAGGGGGTTGTGTGGAGGCGAGGGGCGCGCGGCCGGCGGTTGGGCGCCGTCGCGCGGGAGCAAGGGGGCGGCGGCTGGGAGTCGGCAATAATGATATTGATTATTGCTTATTCAATCACGAAGGGATACATGTGTTTATATAGGAGGACGACCTCCTCTAAACCCTAATTTACTTGGGCTAAGCCCACAACTAGCCACTCTTCGACTTCTTGCGTGTATACTGTAAACCGACCAAACAAATCCTAATGCTATGAAGGTCACTAGGTCAGCACCAGATTTGTATTGCCACACAAGATCCTATGGACGGAAGCATTTCTGCCAAGCATAAGCTTTCTCTCCTATTCGATTATGAGAGATCTAACAGCTCGTATGGCTCGGATAACGGCTCGGATAACGTAGATTAATGTGGTGGCTCTAAAGGGACCACCAGTTAGTCAATATAAGATCAAACAAATTAATTAAAGCACAATTTGCAAACGAATACTGCAGTTTAAATTCTCAACTACAAGACTCTGGTTATACATTGTATAAAGATGTCCCTGTGGAAGCAATAATTTTTTTGCATTTTGTAGTTTAATTACTGAAAGTATGATTGTTACCAAATTGCAGGATAACTAGGCTAGACAACACTAAGAAACACTAAACAACTTTTCAAGACAATCTGGGGTGGAGCCTCCCTGTGGCTTCTCATTAAGGAGAATGGAGTGGTCTTGGAAAGTGATCCCATGAAATTAAACCAATGTGCTAAATTCCACGAACACTGTGAGTCGAACCTAGGCCTGTTTAGACACGGGGCTGCGCCTCCACCACTGGGCTATCACCCGGTCCTCGTAAATAACTATTCATTGATCCATTGCTTGCTCAATACTACTAGATAAATGATTCCCCTTGTATAGAGGTGACTTACTTAGAACCCACATAGTAACTAATACCTCAATGAACCCTATCTCTAGTTCAAAGGCTGCTAGTCCGGTCAAATCTGTCTCTAATATTATCTTAGTTAAATTACACTAGCATACGTTGATCATCACAGTTTACATACATGGTGTTTCACAAAAGGAACATAAGGTACTCATGACGTGAGGAACCGTCACTGTGAGAAACTTTACCCTCGAAAAAAAATCTCTGAGAAACTTGACTAAGAAATAGCAGGCAGTAAGGCATTCACACAGGGTGATGAATTAAAGCCGGTATTTCGATAAATTAGTAGCAGCATTAACATGCTAATCCAACGGCCAAGTCCCACGAATCATCGAAACACCATGTAGCACAGTAAAGTAGGATAACTTGGACAAATCGATCTACTAACAAGAGGTAATTGGGGATCTCGGGCTGCAACAAGCGTACAGATAAGTTCGCAGATAGGGCAACATCTCGGAACACGCAGCGTCAAGCGATGGCCCAGGGGAGACGGGTCAGCTCAGCCGGTTTCCTGGTCGAAGTCGTCGCCGTCCGACTCGTCGACGTTGTCGGCGTCGTCCTCCTCCACCTCCGCGTCGTACTCCTCCTTGATGTCGTTGGTGGGCTTGCCTATGATCACCAGATTGCTGTTGGTCTTGCGGATCGCGTTCAGCTGAGAGAAGGGAGCAACGCGCGATTGAAGGCGTTAACGACGCGGGGAGCAGTGGGGAAAACTGATACGGACAGGAAGGGGAAGAGCCGCAGTACCTTGTCCTCGAGGTCGGACTCGGCCATGGAGAGCAGAAGCTCGTCCTCCTGGGTGGTGGCTGGCACAGGGAGGAGCGTGGACGCCGGGATCAGCGGCGGCGACGGCCACTGCCGCATCATCGCAGGGAACTGCAGCATCTCCGCTTCACAACTTCCGCCGCCGCTAGTTGGGTTGGGAGGAGCCGGGGAGGCCGGGAGAGAGGGCTTCGACTCGTGAAGACTGAAGACTGGCTTCGGACTGAAATGTGACCGGCCGTGACGGCGTGGAAGTTCTCCTCATTTTGTTCTGTTCCTTTTTTTTTTTAGAAAACTCCTCCCTTTATTGATCATAGATAATGTTTGTACAAATACCAGCTGGTGGATCGTTGAGTCACACATGGCGACCCACTGAAAGATACAGAGAACTTCTAGCTAAGCCATGAGCATCGAGTTTGACAGCCGATTCTCATGAACAAAATCTACACCCTGAAACTCTATCGAGGATAGATTAATCTCAATCTCTCTGATGACCTGGCCATACATTCCTAGGCAATCTCCTGATTTGATACTTCGGATAGCGTTAAAACAATCACTTGCTAACCTGATTTTCTGTAGATACAAGTCTTGTGCCAGATTTATACCCTCCCTGCAAGCTGCAACTTCCAGAGACTCCGGGTCATATGCTCCTTCAAGCACCACCGCAGATGCACCCAGAAAACATCCTGCGTCATCTCGCGCGATCGCCACCACTGCCGCCGCCGTGTAGTTCTTCTTCAACGCAGCATCAACATTGATTTTGCTCGTATGAGGAGGAGGTGGAATCCACCGTGGTTGTGTTGCACGAGTCTGGGTCCGAGCCACGGTTTCCTTTTGAACTCCCAGGTCCAAGATGAACCTGTCGATGAAGCATTTGGTCGACAACGGGCTTTGAAAGACCTCCTCGTGTATAGCCTTTCGCCTCGCATACCAAACCGCCCATAAGGTGACCAAAGTGATTGTCAGTTCTTCATGTGAGAGAGCACCCATAATCGCAATTAACCAGCTGCGAGCATCAGGTTCTTGCATATTAATTACCACTTCCACCATCTCATCTGGTAGTAGTGCCCAAACACTTCGGGCCATATTGCACTCGAGAAGTGCATGTCTCCAAGAGTCTGGAGCTCCACATAGTTTGCAGCCGTTGTGTGATGCTATGTGACGATGGAATAACAAATCCGATGTTGGCATTGTTTGTTTTGCTAGCCTCCAAAGAAACACTTTAATTTTTTATGGTACTTTAACCTTCCACAGAGCAGCCCACTCGCTCTCCTTCTTTTTTACATCCGATGTCCCCGCACTGTCATCCAACCACGATGTTCTCCTCTCGCGTGTGTGAACTAACATTCGGTACGCCGATCGCACCGAGAATAAACCTCTCTTGTCATAGTGCCAGGCCCAAACATCGTCTTGTTGTCTTGATGGGAGTGGGATATTGAGTGTGATATCCGCATCCATCGGTACCAAATATGTACGTACCTTCTCCACATCCCATGACCGTGTGTGCGTATTAATGAGTTCGCTCACACGGAAGGGGGTCATCCTCTGGACAGTAAACTGGTTGTAGCATGCCATCTCTTGGGAGCCAATTCATGTTCCAGATATTTGTTCCTTCTCCGTTTCCAATTCTGCGTATTAAGCCCTGCTTCAAGACTTCCTTTCCCTCAACAATAGCTCTCCACACCCGAGAGGGAGACGATCCCACCTCAGCCTCCAAGAACTCACTGTCTGGGTAATATACAGCTTTCAGAATGCGTGCACTCAGGGTGTCCGGATCCTGTACCATCCTCCATGCTTGCCTTGCGAGAAGTGCAAGATTAAATAATTCAATATCCCTAAATCCTAAACCTCCCATGTACTTAGGTTTAGTCATCTCTTCCCATGCAACCCAGCATGTCTTCCTCTTGCCCTCTTTGCTACCCCACCAAAAATTCCGAATCAAATCATTAAGATGATTGCATAAACCCCGTGGTAGCCTGAAACATGACATGGAATATGTTGGAATAGCCTGCGCAACTGACTTAATCAGAACCTCTTTACCTCCAGTCGATAGAAGCATCTCCATCCAGCCCTGCACTCTTTTCCGCACTCTATCTTTTAGATATTTGAATGCACTGTTAGTCGCAGCACCCACATCCGATGGCATGCCTAAATATATCTCACTTAACGCCTCATTGTGCACATCCAAAAGATCCATAATTTCTGTTTTTAGCACATCATTGCATCCTTTTGCAAAATGAATAGATGATGTGTCCATGTTCACCTGCTGACCCGAAGCTCGGCAGTAAATCCCTAGCACATCTTTAATCTCTTCCGTATTCTCCCTGTTCGTCCTGAAAAACAGCAGGCTGTCATCTGCAAATAGAAGGTGGCTAACCATTGGTGCTGTTGTAGCCACTTTGATACCGTTTAGGGTTGATGACTCGTTTCTGGATTTTAGCAGGCACGAAAGGCCCTCTGCTGCCAACAGGAAAAAGATAGGGAGAGATTGGATCACCCTGCCTAATTCCCCTTGATGGGGTGAAACTCTCGGTACTTTCTCCATTAACTAGTACCGAGAAGGTGACTGAGGTTACCAACCTCATAATCATATCGACCCATTGCCTATGGAAACCAAGCTTCAGCATGATAGCCCGCAAGTAGCTCCACTCCACACGGTCGTAGGCCTTCTTCATGTCCAATTTCAGAGCACGGCAACGAAGATTTGTAGCTTTCTTTCTTTTCATAAAGTGTAGACACTCGTAGGCTGTGATGATGTTGTTAGTGATCAGCCGCCCTGGCACGAAAGTTGACTGCTCCTCAGATATAATCTCTGATAGCATCCCTTTGAGTCTATTTGATGCGACCTTCGAGGCGATTTTGTAGATGACATTACATAAACTTATAGGCCTAAACTGTCCCGACTCTTCTGGCGTTGCAACCTTGGGGATAAGCACCACTAATGTGTTATTAATCCTTGAAGGATCATCCTCTCCCTTCAACACCCGAAAGACAATTGCGGTCACCTCTTTACCACAAACTTCCCAGTAGCGTTGGAAAAAATGGGATGGAAAGCCATCCGGACCCGGTGCCTTCGTTGGAAACATTTGAAACAACGCCTCCTTTACCTCCTTTTCCGTGAAAGGAGTCAGTAGCTCATCGGTCATCGCCGGGGACACCTTAATGGGTACCGTTGATAAAACTGCCTCCATATCCTGTGTCCCCTCCGAAGTGTATAGATGTTTATAAAAGGAAGTTGTCATGCTCTTTATCTCCCCCTCATCGTTTGTAACCTGCCCACTGGGCGGTCGTAGTTGCATAATTCTGTTCTTCTTCTTCCTTTTGCTAGCCCGCAGATGAAAAAACTTAGTGTTCTTGCCCCCTGCGGCAAGCCACTGAATTCTGGACCTCTGCTGCCACATGATTTCCTCCCTATGGTTAAGCTCAACAATTCGATCGGAGACCTTTGTTTCCACATGCGATGGCCCTACCCGATGCGGATCCGCTTGCAGCACCTCCAGTTCGCTCTTGAGCCTTCCGAGCTCTAGCTTGACGTGGCCAAAGGTTGATTTTCCCCAGCCCTCCAGATCCTTTGAGAAGGTAGCTAATTTACTTTGCATGTCCTCCAGATTCTTTGCTTCTCCTATTCCCTGCCAAACCTCTGTGACTAGAGGTGAAAATTCCTCGTGATCTTCCCACATCACTTCATACATAAAACGTTTTCTTTCCCTTCGCTTATGTCTCTCTTCAGCCCTCCATCTCAGCATAATAGGGCCATGATCAGACGCTGCTGCTGACATATTTTTCACCGTTGCATTAGGGAATTGCAAACTCCAGTCCGGGGTTGCAAGTGCCCTATCTAGGCGAACACGACAAAAAGATCCTCCTGACACCTTCTTCTCGAAAGTTCAGTCTCTTCCCTCGTATCCCACACACATCCACCATCTCTCGGAAACCTGCCATCTGTGCATAACTCCTTTCCCGAACCCCTACATGTTCCGATCGATCTAAAACTTCGTTGAAATCACCCATGCACACCCATGGGAGGTCCGAAGACGATTTGATGAACTTCAACATATTCCAGGTTTTAAACTTGTCCCTGGTTTGTGCCTCCCCGTACACGCACGTGAATCTCCATGGCAGTCCAATGCTCTCGGTAACAATAGCATCAATGTGGTACTGCGAGTACGGTAAAATATCAATCTTTATTCCATTATTCCAGAAAATACCTAGACCACCACTACAACCATTACTGCTTACAGCAAAAGCATTATCATAGCCTAAAGTAGCCTTCAAACCTTCTACCCTTGACTTGTGAACTTGGGTCTCCAAAACACAAAGAATCGAGGGGGCAATATTCCTCGCGAAGTCGCGAAGCTCCTTGACTGTTGCAGCATTACCAAGGCCACAACAGTTCCAAGATAGGCAACTCATTGTTGCGGGCAGGCCTCCACCCGGGAGCCCGCCTCTGACATGGTGTTGTTCTCCATCTTCTTCTCCTCCCCGACAATCTTCTTCTGGCGCTTGAGCTCCTTCTGCCTCACATAGGTGGGTGGCGGTGGAGGAACGGTCAGTGCCAGAGCATCAGAGCTACTCATATCTAGTTTTTTCTGGGCCGACACCTGACCTCGACCCTCACTTGCCGTCTCAGGCACCGGTTTCAGTGGGCTTGTTGCAGTATCAACGAGTGCATCATCTTCTCTCTCCAGCCCTGCATCTCCCGAGTTCCTTTTCTTCTGATTAATCAGGCTAACTGTCCGCTGGTACTCCTTCTCCTTCCAGACACCGTTGTGTCCTCCACGTGCACCTCCGTAGCGCGCACGGCCACCACCTCTACTAGCCGAGTGCCCACGCTCACCCCTAAAGCCACGACCTCCTCTTCCACCTTACCATGGTGGATTGTATCCTTTCCTCACACGGGGTGTGCTAGCATGCCATGCCACCTCCGGTGCTAACATCCAGCCGCCAAACTGCAGCTCTTCATCTTTAAATTCTCCCGTTCCACACTCCATGTGTACATGTCCCATCTTCCCGCAGAACTTTGGTATCTTCTCATATAAGACTGGCAGTAGCATCCTCGCACTCCCCTCCAGCGTGAAAGTGACAACCCGCAGAAGGGGTCTATCTGCTGTAAGTTTGACCCGGGCTCTGAAGAAATCTCCATTAGCACCCAGGACTGCCTGCATCTCCACTCTGTCCACCTCGCCCACCTTGGATGCTAACAGCTTGAGAATTTTCTCTGTACGGAACAATGGCGGAACCCTGTGAAGATGGATTCACGCCTGAACCTTATTCGGCATCACAGACGGTTTACTCGTTGCCCCGTCGAACTTTTCGAGCATTAGAGCACACTCCCGAAAAAGCCACGGGCCTTCCTCCATTATGCGGTTCCAATCCCCCAGACAAGATGCTTGTACTATGAACAAATTTGGTTCGATGCGTCTGAATACAACCTCCTTTGCCGCACTCCATGCAGACCTCATCGTCCGCTCTAAGGACTGCTCGCTGAATCCCTTCACGGTCAGTAGTCTCGCCGCGGCCATCCACTTGACCTCCGGCAGATCCACCCTCTCAGCCTTGCCTAGAACGACTTCATCTCGTTCCTCCTCGCTGAGCTTCAGATTGCTCAACAGGTCATCCACCTCGAAGATCCTCGCTGTGGGCGTTTGCTTCTCTGCCATGTCCGCAGCCTTCCCCCGATCCGATCCCCCCCAAAGCTTCGTGGCGCTGATCGGAGTCGAAAGCCTTCAGCGGTGGGAATCGCCGCCGAAGTCGCCAGGAACCCTAGACGAGACTAGGTCAGGAACAATCGAAAATCTCATTTTGTTCTGTTCGAATGCAGTGAGCTGGGAGCTGCTAGGCCAGCAGGAGGGCGTTCTGGGCCGAACCAGTATCTAATACACACTTTTCAAAAGAAAAAAATACTAGTCCCTCCTATCCGAAATTTGTGTCGGCAGTTGTGCAGGAAATTGCACTAGCCTAGTATTGTTTTCCGACACTTAATACGGATCGGAGGTAGTAGTTCCCCAATTATTACTAGCGATACCTTTGCTCACACTAGGGAGAGATGCGAGGGAAAATGTAAGGTTGGTCCGAGAAAATCTTACTTGTGCCGGAAGGAAAGCGCGGCTCAAATCGGTTATCTAATCAATTCCGGTTTTCAATATGCCATGCTTCCTATTAACAAAGAAAGTTTGCAAACTATTGAAGTCTTACATGGCAAAATTCTTTTTCCTTTTGGAGCAGTTCCATTGATAAATGTTCTCTTCATTAGTTACCATTGGAGAAGCTTTGTGCTCCAAAGAAAAAAGGTGGCATGGGGTTTAAGGATTTGGAGCTCTTTAATTTGGCTCTACTTGGTAAACATGGTTGACGCCTTTTAACCCATCCTGATTCTTTGCGTGTGCAAGTGTTCTCAAAGGGAAGTATTTCCCTAATGTCACTTTAATGGAGGCCTCCGCTCCGTCAATGGCCTCAAAAACTTGGAAGGCGATCATACCAGGTCGTTTAGCCCTCGAGAAAGGTCTTATTAAGCGGGTTGGAGATGGCACATCTATCCGTATTTGGTCTGATCGATGGGTCCCATCAACTATCTCTCATAAAACAATGGGAAGAATTGGTCAAGATCAGCTGGAGTTTGTTTCCGAATTGTTGGATGGTTATAACCGCACATGGAAGGTAGATTTGGTGTGGCGAAATTTCTTGAAACCAGATGTCGATGCAATTCTGAACATACCTATAAGTGCAAATGGTGGGGAAGATTTTCTAGCTTGGTATCTCGAGAAAAAAGGATTGTACTCTGTTAAAACAACTTATCAAGCTCTAGTGACTCATAATGAGCATTTTGCCCAGAGGAAGGGTCGATGACGGGTTCTTCGTCGTCAGAAATACAATTATGGTGTGCCTTGTGGAAGCTCAAGGTAATACCGAGAGTCAGAGTCTTCTGGTGGCGTGTTCTCAAAAGCATACTACCAGATTATGTGACTTTGAAATATCGACATATAAAACAGCTCGCTCGCTATGATTTATGTCAAGCTTCGGAGGAGGACCTCCATCATCCGTTGATTACCTGTTCTCATACTCAGAAATATTGGATGGCGGCTCGTGAGCTCTTGGACCTCAATATTCCAAGGGTCCACCCTTCCACTTGGACGAAGGACATTACCATGGACATCATGTTTTCTGTCGATGACAGAAGCAAAATTACCACGATTATGCATTCTATCTGGACTGCTAGAAACAGGTGGACTCATGACCAGGAGAGATTCGAGCCAACACTTATGATCAAGAAATTAGGGAGGATATCTCCTTGTTGGAAATTCCTAGTGGTTCGAAATTGATCACACTGGAGTGATACGTCTCAAACGGTATCTATAATTTTTGATGCTCCATGCTTGCTTTCTATCCGATGCCTTTATGTTTTCCACATGTTTTCACAAGTTTTCCTCTGTTTTCCGGATGTTTTCATGGACTAAGTTATTGACAAGATGACATAGCGCCAGTTCATGTTTTATCTTTTTTTTATTTCAAAAAAGTTTTTCCGGAAATATTCTCGAATTGGACGAAACGAAAGCCCAGGGTCTTATTTTTTCCGACACGTCAACGGGGTCCAGAGGAGACTCGGAGGGGTGCTCTGAGGCAGCCACACCATAGGGTGGCGTGCCCCCTGGCCGCACCACCAGGTGGTGTGGGCCCCTCGGGCACCTACCGACATCGCCCTTTCGCCTATATATTCCCCACGACGCAAAAACCCTAAATCAATCAGCGCTCATTCACGAAAATTTCCATAGCTCCGCCGCCATCGAAGAAAAGTTTTGGGGGGCAAAAATCTCTGTTTCGGCACCCTGTCAGGACAGGGAATTTCCCCCAGAGCCATCTCCACCAACTCCACCACCATCTTCATCGTCGTTGTTGACTCCCATGATGAGGAGGGAGTAGTTCTCCCCCGAGGCTAAGGACTCTACCGGTAGCTATGCGTTTCATCTCTTTCTCCCATGGTGTGATCTTTATGTGATCATGAGCCTTGTAATCTAGTTGAATAAGTAGATGTTACTCATCATCTATTATGCTACTCAAGTGGTTTTATTAAGGTGTGAAGGTGACAGTGTGCGCACCGTGTGCTCTTGTGCTAAAGTTTATATAATTTGTGTTGGATATCTATAAATTGTGGTGTTTGTCTGGAATCATCTAGGGCTCAAGGTGACAGTGCGGGGTTACCTAGATGGGGAATCCAACTTTAAGGTGTGCTCTTGCAGCCCTACGCAATGAATTGGTGTTCGTTATCCAACCGGAGAGTGGTTCGGAGTAGCATAGTAAAGAGATGATATTTATGTATTCAATTATGTTATCATTGTTGAGAGTGTCCACTAGTGAAAGTATGATCCCTAGGCCTTGTTTCTAAGCATTGAAACACCGTTTACAACCAGTTTTGCTACATGTTTGCTTGCTTCCATTTTTATTTCAGATTGCAATTACCACTTACAATCATCCATATTTCTTGTATTTCACTATCTTTTCGCCGAACTAGTGCACCTATACAACTGAGAATTGTATTAGGTGTGTTGGGTACACAAGAGACTTCTTGTATATTAATTGCAGGGTTGCTTGAGAGGGGTATCTTTGACCTCTACATCCTTGAGTTCGATAAACCTTGGGTGATCCACTTAAGAAACTTGCTGCTGTTCTACAAACCTCTGCACTTGGAGGCACAACACTGTCTACAAGAATAGAAGCGTGCGTATACATCAAGCTCTTTTTTGGCTCTGTTGCCGGGGAGGCAAGGTAAAAGGTACTCACATCCTAGTACTGTTGCTGGTGTGTGAGTGCTCGAAATTATTTCCTTTAGATTCTGCAATTATATCTTTTCGTTTCTTGTTTTTACTTTTACTAGTTAGGCTTAATGGAAAACAACAAAATATGAGAGAGATTTATAATCTTTATATTGAATTAGGACATGATGCTTTTGAAGAGAAAATTAAAAAAAACACTATGGAGCTTTATTTGCACGCTAATAGCAATGTTATTAGTATGAATTCTTTGAACACCAGTATTGCTTCTATGGAAAAGTCTAAGCTTGGGGAAGCTAGTTTTTATAAAAATGATCTTTTTAGTTCCACGGCTTTAGAGGAGAAAATTTGCTCTGATGATACTTTATCTCCCATATGTGATAATTCTTATGATGTTTGTGATATTTTAAATCCTCCTACTGAAAGTATTCCTTTTAAAATACATATGAATATTGTTGAACGTGTTATGAATAACTGCTATTTTGGAGATGGAACTATCCATCCTAGTGATCATTTACTCTTTATACATGAATTATGCGAGTTGTTCAAGTGTGCAGGTATTTCAATGGACCAAGTTAAGAGTAAGCTATTCTCTTTTTCGCTCAAGGACAGAGAAAGGGAGTGGTATGAGCTGCTAGATGATCCTCATCATTCAGAGTGGAATGAGCTTGAATATCTCTTTTACTCTAAATGTTATCCTCCTCATGAAATGCATTTAGATAGGAATTAAATTTATAATTTTTTGTCTCGTGATAGATAAAGCATTGCCCAAGCTTGGGGGAGATCGAAAATATTAATACTCAAATGTCCAAACCATGAGCTTCGTGAGGAAATAATTGTTACTAATTTTTATGCAAGGCTTTCAGGACATTGCTAGGATTATCTAGATGCCTGTTCAGAGGGTTCTTTCACAAGTAAGAAGGTTGAAGCTAAGTGGGATCTTCTTTAAACAATTCAAATCAATAATGAAGATTGGGATAACGACAAAGGTAAGGAATCAGGTATAAACTATGAGTATGATTGCATTAAGTCTTTCGCTGAAACTGTTGATTTTCAAGAACTTAGTGCTAAATATGATCTTGATCCTCAAATTATTTTTGATTGTTGTAGATCCTTTGCTTCTCATATTAATGTTCCTAAAGAAAACTTGGACACATTTCATGAACCCTTTAAAGACACTTACATGAAAAATGAAATTGTTATTAATGATTGCAATAAACATACTCAAACTTCTGAAAGTACTATTTCTTATAAGCATGTTAATTTTTGTGGAGCACTTAGACCTTGTGAAAAGAATCAAATCAAATAAGAATATTGTACCATCACAAGAATGAAAAAACTAGAACGTGGGACATGGCTCTAGATGATCTTGGTGAAAAAGTTTGTGCCCTCTATCCTTTTATTTATGAACTTTGCTATAAAGTGGGTCATTTCAATTTTCAATGCTCAGGCTATGATAATAGACTTTCGAATCCAATGAGTACTGCAAGTTTGTATTGTGATGACATGATCACTCCTAATCATTATGATGAACTTACATTATTTTTGGGGTGTGAAGAGTTATCAAGAAAAACTTGTTTGTTAGATATGAGTGCTTTTGATATGAATAGCGTCTTGCATGGATGTCATCTTTATTGTGTTGATAATTGCCACGCAAATACTTACATACAAAATATTATGAAAGATGAGACTTTACCAAAATATGATAGTACTAATATGTGTTTTGCTCTTATTAATGAAAAGGAGGAATCCTCCAACGTTTCTTCTATTGTTTCTGACAATAAACCAGGGTATGTGGAGAAGCTTCCTTTCAAGCCTCTCCCTCTTAAAGAGGGGAATAAGAAAAAGAAGAAGAGGAGGAGGAGTAAAAGGAGAGAGGAAACAATATCTTCCCCTAAGCATGTTGCTCCTATTATAGTTGTTGCTGATGAGTCTGAACTCGATGATTATTCTATGCCTGTTACTTCTAGTAGTGATCATGATTGGGAAAAGCACACTACTTTTGATATTGAAAATATCTTTGGTACCAATTCTAGAAATGATGATGTTAATAATTGTTGTACTATTAGTATTATTCATGTTCCTTCCAATGATGATATAGAAAGCTCTAAGCTTGTGGATGATGTGTTTGAAAATCCTTTTGCTACTGATGATTATATGTTTGATACATCTTTTCTAGTAAAAATGATGATATGTGTACAAATGAACACACTTTGGAAGATAACTATTCTATTGGTTATGATGATATTATGCCTCCAGTCTTTGATGATTATTATAAAGAATACTGTAACATAGGCTATAATCACAATTATCCTCATGAAACTTGTCATGGTTATGGAGGGATTACCCAAAACCATCTCCCTAATATACAAATTGCCTATCATCTTCAGGTTCTTTATGATGATTACAATGATGAATATGATATTTTCAGTCCACCTACTATTGAGGAGAAAATTAATTATGATTACAATATGCCTCCTATATTTGATGATTAGGGTGATGAGAATAATAATGATAGCTATTTCGTTGAATTTACTCCCACTACTATTAATGAGAATGATTATGCTTGTGTGGAGAGTATTAATTCTTTTATGCATGTGGATCATGATAAGAATGTTTTATGTGATAGTTATATTGTTACTTTTATTCATGATGCTACTGAAAGCTATTATGAGAGAGAGAAACATAGTTTAATGCATCTCAACAATATTAAGTTTCCCCTCTTTATGTTGAAAATTTTGAAGTTGCACTTATTTTGTCTTCCTATACTAGCCACTTTGTGCTTTATTGACTTGTTTTTTTACAAGATTATTTTTCACAGGAAGTGGGTTAGCTTAAAAGTGTTCGTATTTGCTTCTTTATTCTCTCTTATTGTTCTTTAATTCTTATTCTTATGTGAGCATCTTTAAAAATTATCATACCTAGCTAAAAGGCTTTAAAGAAAAGCGCTTTTGGGAGACAACCCATTATATTTTTGCTTTAAGTTTATTTTTTGTTTCTTTGAGTCTTGGAAGTTTTTTCTCTGTAGCAACCTCTCCTTATACTTTTTATTTCGTTTTTGTGGCAAGAGTAGCCTCTAATAGGGAGGAAGTAAGATTTGATGAAGTTGTTGTCCTCAAACAAATTCTATGCTGCCACTAAACAAATTAATTCTCTCAGCCAGAACATCGAATTGATCTGAATTTTGTTTTGCACATGACCGAGGTTATTATCTAACTTTTATTAGTTTGGTACTTTTTTATTTGAGCAACAGAAGATTTTCTAAAAAATGATATTTACCTGCTGATCTGTTTTGACAGATTTGTGCCAATACTTGCATTTGCCTCTTAATCTCTTTCTTTTGGTGTTCTTTTGAGGGGAAGAGATTTGAAAGAAGTTGTGACAATATCTAATGTCTTAATGAGTGTTAAGATTGTGTTTAAACTGAACCAAAGTGGATATATTATTTTGATTACACTAACGTTGCTAATGAAGATTGTGTGAAGTTTTGTATGGAGTGAGTTTTCAAGTGTAGGGAGAGAAGAATGATATGATGAGATGAAGGATGGACAAAATCTCAAGATTGGGGATTCCCATTTCACCCCAAGATATATCCAAGAATTACAAGCGTCAAATCTTGGGGATGCCCAAGGCATCCCCTTCTTCATCAACAAGTATATCAGGTCCTCTTTCAAGACACTGTATTTTTATTGCTTCGTATATTATGTGGTATTCTTGGAGGGTAAATTATTTTTGCTTTAAGTTTTTTTTTTCTATAGTATATGGTTGGATCCTAACATATTTTTTGGAGAGATACACACTCCGTTTTGATTGCTTAGAACACTCTAGTTTTCATTCTTATTGTTATGTGAGTGTTCACTTTTTGCTAGTACTGCGTTTAGCCCTTGTTTTCTACTCGTATTTCATTTATAGCTTGTTAGTTTTCTTCAGTTCTATGTGATTATATCTATGGTATTTGATGATTATTATCTACGAGAATTCTTTCGAACAAGTTAATTGGTGTTGGAGAAGAGTAAAATATTTCATGCTTATAGTGGTGCAATGGAAAGCTTGTCTAGACTGTGGCTTCGACTTTATCATGTCATGTTAGATGTTATGTTAATCATGTGCTTAGTAGTTATTTATGTAGCATGACTTGTCTCAAATAGCTGAGAGTTCTTTGTGTTCCATTGAAAGAAATCATGAGTTGTTTTTATCATATCGAAGCATAATATTATGGTATTCTCCTTCGAATGCTTTATTTGGGTTTACTTGGCGCATGCTCATACCATGTTATGACTACAAACCAGTCACCTCTAGCCTCTATGATCATTTAGTTTTTGACTTTTAATATCATTAATAATGTTTTGTCGCTATGCATGATTATGGCCATTATTGCTCTCTTAGTTGGTTGGTCCCAGTCTCTTGCTAGCCTTCACCTGTACTGAGTATGAGCTCTACTCGTGCATCCAACTCCAAAAAACCCAAAGTTTGCCAAATTTGTCCACCATACCTAACTATATGTGGTATTTAACCGCTACTCCAAAGCAAATTTCTCTGTGCTACCTTTAAAACCTTGAAAATTATACCTCTTTTGTGCTCTGTTTTAGCTCGCGAGGACGTAGGTAGATGGTCTTTATTTCACTTGTTGAATAGACTTTGCACACCTGAACTAGTGGCACATCCACTTACCCAATTCGCTAGAAGAGCTGGCAACGGGGTGCCCAGCCCCAAATTTGTTTACTACAAAATTCTCCTTACTCTTTTTGCCCCTGGTTCATCAGTTAAGCAAAGTTCATAAGTGTGTAAACAAAACAAAAGAGGGATGATCTACTGACCCTAGTAGAAAGGACGTCCTGTCAATGGGAAACGCTCTTGCAAAGTCTAGTTACTTGTGACTTAATGTATTGTTTATTTACCATTCGTTGACATAGACATACACCTCTCTAAAAATTGTTTTCAATACCTCTGTTTTAATAAAATAAAAAAACTCTAGCACATGAGTAATCCCTGCTTCCCTCTCCGAAGGTCCTTTCCTTTACTTTTATGTTGAGTCTTCATCTTCTAGCTTTATGCACCAATTAAGAGAGCATAGCTGTCATTCTGAGTATAATGTGCATCAGTCCCAAAATTTATTATTGATTGATTCATGGTTATGTTATTACTTGTTCTCAAATGATTTGTATCTAGTCTCCACTTGAACTTTGAAGGTGTCCTGGCATTTATGTTTTGCTGTCACTTTAAGGACAAGCGGAATACCACTTTTCTATGTTTTCTTTATGCTCAAAACAAACGTATAACTTTCAAGTGCATTATTATTCATGATCTTTTGTTTGTGTTACTTTTCATGTTGCAACATAGTTGCTAAGTTTCATTGTTAGAATTATATCTATCATGCCTATGTTTAGAGTACTATGATCTCAGCTTACAATGTGTTTACAATAATGATGATCAAGATTGTGTTGGTAGCATGTCACCTCAAAAATTATTTGATATCACTTACCTACTCGAGGACGAGAAGGAGTTAAGCTTGGGAATGCTTGATACGTCTCAAACGTATCTATAATTTTTGATGCTCCATGCTTGTTTTCTATCCAATGCCTTTATATTTTCCACATGTTTTCACATGTTTTCCTCCCTTTTCCGGGTGTTTTCATGGACTAACTTATTGACAAGACGCCATAGCGCCAGTTCCTGTTTTCAGCTTTTTTTTTTAGAAAAGTTGTTCTGGAAATATTATCGGAATTGGACGAAACGAAATCCCAAGGTACTATTTTTCCGACACGTCAACGGAGTCCATAGGAGACCCATAGGGGGCTCCGAGGAAGCCACACCATAGGGTGGTGCGCCCCCTCGCCGCGCCACCAGGTGGTGTGGGCCCCTCGGGCGCTGTCGAGACATCGTAGTAGAATTCATAGACTGGGGTGCCATGAGCCTACGGGTAGAGACGCGGGGGGACGTGGTAGCACAACAACCAGGAACACCAAATTTACCCAGGTTCGGTACGTCGCAACTAGGCGGTGTTCCTACTCCTGCAATCTCACTAAATTAGGGTTGAAGCCTGAAGTATACAATGTACAATGTGAGTAGGGTTTCACTAACTCGGCGAGGATCAACTTCTCGGAGATTTGGCTTCTAGCTAATTGTCTTCTCTGTTCTTCTCTCCCTTCTGTCTTTATATAGATAGTCGGGTTAGGGCTTACAGAAAGGAAACCTAGAAGACTACAAAAAGTATCTAACTTGGAAAGGAAGGAATCCGTCTTCTACTCCAAGCCACACCACTTTCGGCCGTGGACCGGGTTCTTCTAGAATCCGGCTTCTGCGCGTCAGCTTACTGGGCCGCCTAATGGACTGTGATCCATTACCAACAGGCCACCCTGGTAATCCGGCTCTTAGGACAATGCCGGATATACCCCTATTCAGTATATATCCGACAGTAGCCCCCAAGAAGGATTGAGACTTGATTCTGCCACCTTTCGTCAACTCGCATTCTGCTTCCAGAAATGTTGGCTCTTTGTCTCGATTCTTCTTTTTCCCAAAAACTTTATAACACATAACTCGAATTTCATAAAAATTTGGCTTTCTCTTCCACGAAACTTCATGGAGAAAGAGTTTCTTGACATGTAACTCAAAACTCGGATTTTCCAGAATCCGGCTTTTCTTCCTCGAACCTTCATGGAGAAGTAACCTCGTGACGTCAGCGATAAAAGTGTGCTGAGATCACGGACGTTTGGGTTCAGTCAAATCCTGAAACGTATCTCTGACAGATTCTCGCGGGAGACGAGGAGATAGCACTTATCATTCCTCCTCCTCATTTCCCGGATTTTCTGGAGTGACACGCGTCGCAGATCTAACGGTCAAAAGAGTCGTTAGCACGTACCTTAATGTTTTTCGGCTATAAATAGCCGCCCTCGAGCACTCCGGTTGCCCTTCCGCTCTCACTCCAGCTTCCAAGCCCCCAAGCGCCATTGCTCCCCAGCTAAGGTTTTCACCAGTGCGAGCAGAGCCCGTGTTCGTTCCCCACCGTCCCTGGAATTCACCATCGGAGGTTCGGGATCTTCCCCGCGCCGCCCACGAATGGCCACCGGCGACTCACCACGCGCCACAGAGGAACACTCCGTCTCCGTCGACATCGACGAGATCATCAACAACATGGACCCGCGCCGCCGCGAACACTCCGGAGGAATCTACCGGTGGCCAGGCCCGCGCCGCCGCGAACACTCCGGAGGAATCTACCGGTGGCCAGGCCCGTGAGGATCTGCCTCTCGCAGCCGGAATCTGGCGGCTTCATCTTCTGCGCCACCGCCTCCATTCGCCCCCGAAACAGAGGAAGAAAAGATCCTCCTCGTCGGTGAGGAGCTCGCCGCTACAGCCGCTGCCAGAGCGGAAGACGAAGGCGAGATGTCCGGGAACTGGAGCCGATGCAACTTTGCTCCTTCCCTCCTTCCGAAAATGGAGAAGGAGGGGCTGATTGTGAAGGGCAAATGGAGGCATGAGGAGGACGACTCCGAGCCCTTGCCGAGAGCCGGGGAAAGGTTTCTCCTCACCTCGCACATCAGCCGAGGTATGGGGTTTCCACCTTCTGCCTTTTTCCTCCAGGTTTTAAACCACTACAACATCTATCCACACAACCTTCCTCCAAACTCCATTCTATATCTAGCCGGGTTCCAGGCCCTCTTTGAAGGGTATCTAGAATTAGAGCCTAGGTTAGATTTTTGGTAGTACTATTTCGGGGTTAAGCGAAACCCGTCTGAGGGCGCACTCCCGACTTGCGGAACCATATCCTTCACCCTACGTAGATTTAAGGAGGATTGGTTCCCCAAGATTAAAACCTCGGAATCTGACAAATTTTGGACGGGTTCCTTCTTCTACCACCAAGATGTCCCGTTTCCTGGAAAGGAAACGGGGATTCAACCTTTCACCAACTGCGCTGCCACTCCCCAAGACAACTGGGCAGTGGACGCAGTTTAAACCTTGTCGGATGATTTAATGAAAATCAAACGGCGCATCGCAAAACTTGTCTCATCCACTCCTCCTCTCACCGGAACCGACACAGTTCTGTGCATCCAGCCTTTGGCTTATCGCGGAACCCGGCTTCTATGCAAATACAAGGCTCCGGAGGATCCAATGAGGGGAACGGACAAAGCGTTCTCTAAGAGGGACTTTAAGAAATGGGTTAATCATTTGGTCGCTACTCGCGACCAATATGAAGAAAGCCGAGAGATGTACCACGAAGGAAACCCGGCTCCAAAGGTAATATTTTTTCCTCTTTGGGAAGTTTCTCGGATTTTTATCTTTCTCGGATTTCTAACTTAGTCGGACTTTGCAATTTTTTCCATAGTTCTATGATCTCACCGATGAGGATCTTGCAACTGATTCCGAGTTGGACGCAAGGTGTGCCAACTTTTCTGGCAGCCGAAAGCGCAAGAAGTCATCAACTGCTGAAGAAGTGGTGGAACTTGACGGAATTCCCGTCGTTACTTCCAGGTAATTCATCCGGGTTTTCTTTCCTTTTGTTGCAAGAGTTCTTTTCTCGGAATTCTAATTTCTCGGAATGGTTTTCCTTTCCCTCTTTTTCCAGCCTTGCTCCAACTTCTCTAAAGTCAAAAAAAGTGGAAGAAACACAAGGCAGTAGCTAGCAGAGGGGTGCATCCATCCCCTGCTGCAGCTCCCGCTACCCCAACTGCCACAGAAGAAGAGAACATGTTGATGCATGTAAAATGCATAGATGAATTTTGCATATTTTCACATGGTTTTCTATTACATATTGCATCATATAAGGGTATAATTCAATGTTTTACAGTATTTTGGGGTTAAATTACAAAGTCCCCCAACTTTTATGGAATTAACCCTGCCTGTCATAAACCCCGTTTTCTATATTTTTGACGTTTCAGGGGGCAAACTTCCGCGAAATCACCTGAAAATCTGCGGGGGTCATTTTCTTGGAAGCAGAAGACTTGCGGGCGAAGGATCCACGAGAATTGGGCAAGGAGGCCCAAAAGAGGACCCTCCACGCGGCCAGATTCCTTGGCCGCGTGAGAGGGCCCCTTTTGGCCCCTGTGGCCCCAATTCCTTCCATCTTCGACTTACTGACTCCGTCTTGACCTAAAATCGACTATAAAAAGGGTCCCCCGTACCCTTACGGAGGAGAGCGCCGCTGAAACACCAAAACAGAGACCTGGAGTTCCAGATTGGAGGGGGAAAACTCCGGCGGGGCGCCGCCGGTGTGATCTCCTACCCCTCCAACGTCATCTCCATCGACATCTCCATGAAGAGGGAGTAGTCCACCCCAGGGCTATGGGTTTGTGGAAGTAGCACTTGTATCTCTCTCTATGTGCTTCACTAATTAGATCCGTATGAGCTGCCTCACATGATTACGGGCACCGTTATAATTCCTATGTGGTGGATCTTTTCTATGAGTTATTGAATCTGAGATTGCAATTGTTTCTCTTGAGTTATTTGAGTAGATGTATCTTATGTACCACGTTCTTATTTGCTAGCTTTGATCAATCTAGTTCTTGAGAGCGTGTGTGGGGTGATGGGTGAATTAGTTGGAGTAACGGGGGGTGGCTAGTGCTGTGAAAGTGACAGAAGTTCACCGATCCACTTAGGTTTTGTTAAACCTTTCTTAGTTACCTCACTAGGGATAAAAAGGGGTACCTTGTTACCGGGGATTTGAAGTGACACTAATCAATCTCCATGACTAGATCTAGCAAGTTCTTACTTCAACTTCATGTCACATTGCTTAAAGCTATACTCTGGTTTTTCCTTAATTATCGAGGTGTTATGATTTATTTCGCATCTTGGTGGAGTATAAGAGGGATCAATATGACCGTAGAGATCTCTATGCTAGGACGTGATGCCAATATGAAAGTACTCAATGTTAAACATGTTATTGTAATCTCACATGTAATTCTTTATGTCCATCGTCTACCACTTTATTTGAAAGAATGCAAGTGTGAAACCATGAAGCCCGGTCCTATTTTAATTATAAGAAAACACTCTAGTTACTTTGCTGCAATTTACATTACTTGCACTATACTTTACTTGCATCTCCAATTCGAATTTACATTATCTCCGTCACCACTTGCATCACAAAAATACAAAAACAATCCATCGCATATTTATTTTCTCATTTGCATTTAGTAGTAGATTTAATTATTGCACATTTACTTTCAGTTTTGCATTGCAATTTAGAAGTCTCACACCTTGTGCTTGACAACCACTTGGTGAGGTTGAGGGCACAAAATTCTCTTCTTGTTTGCAGGATCCTGGAGGAAGCTTGGAAGACAACTGCGAAAATACTGGCTCCCCAAGAGTTCGATATAAACCCTCGAGTCACCCTCGTGGGGAAGAAGGCTTGCCACTAGCTACACTCTCTGCACTTGGAGTCTCAACCTAGCCATCAAGCGTTTTTCTGGCGCCGTTGTCGGGGAGCCATAGGTGAAGGAGTTGTCCAAGGGAGCTCACAAGAAGTCTTCATCACCAACAAAGTGTGCAAACACCTAAGCTTGGGGAGGTTGCACCTACGTGAGTACCGTCCTTTCTATCTCCACCTTCTTTCAAGTAGATTGTTTTGTTTCTTGTCTTGTTTTTGTTTTTGTTCTTGTTTTTGTTTTGTCTTGCATATTTTATTTTAGTTTGCATTTTAGTTTTGCATTTAGTTATCTAGATTATTTTAGTATTTCGAATTTGCTTAGTTACTTTACTTTTGTTTTGCATAAAAAATTAAAAACTACATAAAAACTTGGAAAATGGAGCAGAGAACTTATTGGCCATTCAGTGTTAGGAATTTCCCTCAAGAGCTAAATATTCCCGTTGAAAAATTAGAGGTATATCCTAGTGTTATTAAAATGATTTATGAATCTCGTTTCTATGGAAAGCCTAAAGAAGACCCTTTGTTCCATCTTAAGAAATTTGATGAAAGATGTAAAACTTTGAACTTGAATCATGCAAACATCAACACTACTAAAGTTAAACTCTTTCCCTACTCACTAGGAGGCAAAGCATTAGATTGGATATTAAGATGGCCTCCTAGCAATTTTACTACTTGGTTCAACTTAAGGGCTGCATTTATTGAAAGGTTTTGTCATGCTGAAAAGAATTACAATGTTAAACAATTGCTCATTACCTTTAAACAAGAAAAAGATGAATCAATGATACAAGCATGGGAGAGATTTAGAAGTAGAGCATATGGAATAGGGCATGGCTTTAGAGATTGGATACTTATGCATATGTTTTATAAGGGACTTTCTGAAACTTCTAGAGCCTTTTTAGATAATGAATGTGGGGGATCTTTTACGGGTACTAATGCTGCAAATACCCATGTTTTGCTTGAAAGTTTGCTCTTAGAGGTTAAAATTAAAGAGAGCTTAAAAAAGGCTGAAGTACCCGAGGATATTTTTGATGATCGCTATGAGATTTTTAATATGCATAATAGAAAAGGAAAAATAGAGGAAATTATGATGCTTACTGAAATTAAGGATCCATTGCTTGATTTAGAAAAAAGTAGCTTGCAAGAACTTATTGCTACTCTACAAAAATTTGCTAGTGATCCCACTATAAATGTTAATCAACCTGGCTTTGGATCTTATATTGCTAATCATGTCTTGCAAGAAAAAATTGCTAGGTACAAGAATGAGGCCATGATACCTCCTAAGCTTGGGGATGCATGGATCCCCAAGGTGCTAGTTTCAATTGGAAAAGAAATTCACCATGCTATGTTAGATCTAGGTTCTAGTGTATCAGTACTCTCTAAAGAATTATATGAATTGCTAGAACTAGAAAATTTAGAAAAGTGCTCAAGTGAATTTGTCCTTGCTGATAACTCTACTAAACATGTTGTAGGACAAGTAAAAGATGTTATGATTGAATTGCACATGACTTTCGTACCCGTTGATTTCATTATTATGGATATGGGGGATAAATCCCCTAGTCCTATTATTTTGGGTAGACCTTTTCTTCGTACTACAGGTGCAATCATAGACTCCAAGGAAGGGAATGTCAAGTTTCAGTTCCCTCACAAGAAAAGCATGGAGCACTTACCAAGGAAGAGGGGCACGCTGAAGAACAAGCTCCCTCATGAGCTTTATCCCTCTTGATTATCAAGTAAGTAAAGCCTAGCTATATGGCTATAAAGAAAGGGCTTTACGGGAGGCAACCCGGTTGTTTTTGTTTGGATTTTCCTAGTGTACTATTGCTGTATCAAGAGATTAGTTTTTTTTGTTTTAATTCTGGAGTTCTCAATAAAGAGTCAAGTCAAACCCATTTGGACTTATAAGTTGCTATCCTAGTGCATGAAATTTCTGCTTCAGCACGAGTCTGCTCACTGTATGATTTTATGTTTTTTATTGGTATGTTGGATCGAGCTAATTTTTTAGTATGTTCTGTAGCTTTTAGTCCTCTGTAAGAACAAAAATAGGCTTAATTTTTTGACGAGTGTAGCTTAGGGAAAAACGTTCGTTTTGCTGCTGCTGCTTTTCTGGACAAATTCTGCCTTCTTTTGTTTTATGCACTCTTTGGGCTTGGGAATCAAATTTCCACGATTCTTTCAAGCAAGAGAGTGAACATACAACATAATGAACCTTATTGTCTATCTACTGGAGCATTTGATTTGGAATTTTACACAGCAAGCATGTGATTTGTTTGTCCTTGCTAATCTCACCCCATAGAAAAAGAATGGGAGAAACATGTTTTGTGAAGTTTTTTCACAGGGAATAGAGGAGTTGCGCCTCAAGACATCCAAGAATGGTGAAGGCCATAAGCTTGGGGATAAGATGAACACCCCACTGGATCTACACTCTGTAAGGACCCCAGACCGACAGTCTGAAACCCTCCGTATGCATACATTCACGATCCCAGAAAGATCAGTCGTGAACAACATACAAAGTTGGCACACAGAAATACATCATCCATTACACGAATACCTAAAGGTATTACAAAAATGATCACATGATCAAGTCTAACAAAACTGCCACAAGGGCAGGCAACTTAACAAACACAGCGGAAGACAATTAAAACACAACGTAGTTGAGCCCAAGTCACGCCTTAACCTACAGGCTGCTGACCCGGAGACGATCCTAGTTCGCAAAGCACGTCAACTCCGTACTTCTCTTCATAGATCTCCTTCGGAGGCTCCTTCTCAAAGTCTGGCAAGTAGATACCAGGGGCGAAACCATAATGAGTACATTTGAATGTACTCAGCAAGACATCCATCATGTCACTTACCAAACATGCAAATATGCTTATATGGTGGAATAGGTAGGCTATAAATAGGGTTCACTATCAATGGTGTTCATATATGATGACACCACAGTTGCAGTCAAGTTTATCTGTATCTTCGTTGAAGAAGATACTTCAGAAGAAAAATAATATAGTTTTATTTCTCTTGTAGATATCACATGTACAAGAGGTTTTGTAAAGCTTTGTTAAAGAATATTTTCTCTTTGCAAAACTTCTTGGAATCAGTTTCCAGAATTCTTGCTTAGAGTAGAAAAGGTTTTCTTTGCAAAACATTTTGCTTTGTATAACAACATCTAGCTTTTCATCATCGACGATACCTCCACGGTATAAGTTTTCCTTCCTTTCAGAACTTCACAAGTTCAACACTTCCTTTCAAAAATTCCCTTTCAAAAACTTCCTTTTTGAAAACATTGACACAATGCTAGCTACATGGCCATTCAACCGTCCATATCCGAGGACGCGGCTATCTCGAAATAGTTTTACTCTGCAGAGGTGTACACATTTCCACTAGATCCAGAATCCGCCATGAAACAACCATGGACTGTTCCCAACCTATGAGAACATCAGATAACTGATCTTGACTATCCACTATGTACAAGCTAGTACATGACTATCTCTTCAATTGGGGTTACCCTCCCTGGCAAGCCGTGTCCCACACCACCCAAACAGGAGACCCAACTGCTGCATCCGGAGGGAAAATTAATCCCACACTTTAGATGTCCCGTATTCTCCACTCCTAGCGACATTTCGGTTCGGAGGATCCCATCCCCTATAGCACTTGAGATAGCACACATACTAACCATAACAAGTTTTTAATCAAGCCCCTACCCATATTGGGGTAAAGTGGCAGTACGGTAAAGGTTGTCCAACGAAGACTAGGTTATGTGTCATTTTTGAAAACACCACTTTCTCAAAAATGACCACTTCCACATTCCTCCGGAGAACAAGGATCCGCCTTTTCTCCGGGTTTTTCCGTAAAGCCTTTGTTTTGTAGAATCACAATTTTAGGGTGTCCACTTAGGGACTAGTATATTTGATGGTAATAAATACCATATGGTGGCTTATGGGCTTGGTATTACCAAGTTTAACTACTGGCATGGTAGTAACCTATATATAGTATAGTAGTAATTTCCACATCAAAAATAGTTTTGATAATCAAGTCTTTGTAAAACTTCAGAGGTAAAACATGCATGATAGATAATGATAAGTATTGTATCAGCAAGAATCAGGATGGCTTGCCTGGTATCTCCTTGTGTCCCTGGTTTTGGAGTGACTGGAACTTGAACCACAGCTTCACGACACTTCCTTCCTCTTCGTTTTCTAACGTCGTAAAAAGAATAAAGGACACACATTCAGAACCAATCAAGGCAAGCAACCATACATAACAATACATACAGCAAGGAAAACTAACAACAACCAATCACTCAATTATTAATTGAGGCAAACAATCAAACAGACACACTTGGCAGAAATGCCATTTAATAAGACAGCTCAAGGTTGGAGGAACATATCTCACAACCTCAATATCATGGATTCAGTGGGTGTGCCACTCTCATACCAAGATATTAGTAAACCCAAAATACACTTAGGTTCACAAGGGTGAGCCTACTAAAAGTATACAAAACATGCACAATATTAATCATGGCAATGGTTCTATCAACCAAACCACAACAAGAAAAAGGTAGCCATTCTACTGAGTCTAAATTGACATCAAGAATAAATGAAACACATGATTTTCAAAAGTTACTTTTACAAATCAGTGAGCCTACACAAGTGTAACAAGGTAATAGACTCATCACAAAACACACAATTTCTCATAGTGAGAACAATAGAAACAACGACTAAAAAGGAGGAATCCTATAGACATGGTTCTACTAAGGGTTTGCTATGCAAGCAAGCATAATAAGTAAAGTACTAAAAGGAAAACAAGGAACCATGTTATCATTATGGGAAATGAAAACATGTCCTCAAGCAAGGATACACAAACATCTACCAGACACAAGTTGGCAGGAAAAATAATTTAATACAAAATCTGCTAAGGAAACTAGTACTACTCAAACATGAAGAATCAATGGATGCATTTCAATCAAGGAATTTAAATACAACCAGAGGGTCCATGTCATAAAAACAGTAGTGAAAAATATCTATACTTGCCATAACAAAAATATCCCATTTAACAAAACAATGCATCAATTTGCAGGGCAACTCCTACATACTAGTAGTAATAAAAAAGGGCATTACTAGAGGAATCAATCAACACTTCAAGAATGTATTTTTCCTAGCAAGCCACACATGATTAAAACCACTTACAAACAGAAGAATACACATTTCCATTTAGCACAAAAAATCCCAAGCAAAAATACTAGGCACTCAATAGTTAGAGAACTATATAAAAGAAACACATCTAGTGTGGGGGAAATAATGTTTCCACCAAAAATGCAATGACACCAGTGGGTGTTCCACTAGCATAACAAATCATTAAGAGGTCACAAAGCCTCTGGTCCACTTGCTAAAAATTAACAAAATACTAAACTAGCATCTAGTGCAATAACAAAACTAGTAGAAAATAATAGGGTGCAAAAATAAGCAAGGTAATGCTACTCATGCTATTGTTTTCACACAAGTGAAAACTCTAGGGGTCAAGTAATCATAAAAACATAATCAAAATGCTACTGGTCCTATGAACACAACCCAAAAATATGTGGCTACACAACCACAAATTCTTATGCCAAAAATTCCACACATGAGGGAATTTTTCCATAACATTCTCATAGTGATGACAAAGCTACTCATGCTTTTCTACCAACTCAAATGCAAGCTAGCAGAGGTGATAACAACACAAAATAAGTACCAACATGGTACTGGATTCAATCAAAAATCCAAGTGCTTGCACATAATTTTATCACTCAAAAATACTATGCAATTATTAACTAGAGAATAATCATATGTTAATAACAAAAATCCTATTTCTTCTCAACTCAAGTCCACACAATCTAAAATGCTAAAATAGCTAAGTAACACTTAGAAAACAAGTTCACACCACTTATACATGCTAGAAAACAATATTGCAACACAAAAATATATTCACAACAATTAATTATCTAAAATGCCAAAATGGCAGAAATATGCATTTTAAAGATCTGTCCACCAAATTTTCTAGGATGCTCTAAAAATTAAACCAATCTAGGTTTGGATAGTACTCAACATGTACAAGACCATCCAGTTGAGTTTGCATCAAAACTCATTTTTAATAATTTTATAAAAATCACCAAAGTGCTCTCTGGTGGTTTACCAAATTGCATGCCATTTCAAAAATACAATTAATTTGGAAGCAAGGTTAATTGATACTGTTAGTAAATTTCAAGGGCCTTCCAATGCAATTGGCCTCACTTCATTCTGAGTTGTGAAATAAAAATGGTGCTCATTTTGGTGTTTCTGGTACCTGTTTCCAAATCATTTTTCATTTCAAAACTGTTCATCCAAAAGTAGATCTACAAGTTGGAGGTGGTTTAGATTTAGTTGAGGTACCACTGTGAATTTTAGTTTGGTAAAAATCATATTTTAGGTTGCATTTTAGAGCCAAACGTAAACATGCATGTTTCTGTGAAAAATTAAAAGGAAAAAGGCTAGACATGGGCCAGATCTGCAAACGGGCCGGCCAGATCTATCGATACCGCGGCGGGATCTAGCCCCTGCCGCTGACTGGCGGGCCAGCGGCCACGCAGGCAGCCACGCAAGCAAGGCCAGGCCCACGCGCCAGTTTGACTCTCTGCGCGGGGTCAATGGCCTGCTGGCGCAAGCACGACGCCAGGATGGCGTCACTCGCCGGCGGGACGTCTCCGGCGAGCTCGTAACGACGCAATCCGAGCACGGTTTCGCGAAACAAAAACATCCACGCGATGCCTACGGCACGGGGAACCACACGGCCCCTGCCTCGTTTCCAGGGAACAAGCGGAGGGCGGCGGCGATGGTGGCGCGGCGGCGGCCGGAGAGCTAAGACGGCGCGACATCGTTCTAGCGCGAGAGGGAGAGGGAAAACGGGCGCGGACAGTCGCGTGCTCACCCTAAACGTGCGTGGACGGTCGATGAGGTCGAGGAAGGGTCGTGGCGGCCGGAAGATCTCGCCGGAGTCCGTCGGGGCCGAAGAAGAACGAGGATGGCGCGGCCACCTCGAGTCGTTCCACCCCGATTCCACTTGCACCGAGTATCACCACGACGAGGCGGAGCCGATGAGACACTCGGTGGCCGGCGGCGAGCTCGGAATCGGCCGGAACGACGGCGACCTCCATAGCTAGGGTTCGGTTTGGGCATTTTCTTGAGAGAGAGAGGAGAGAAATCAAGTGGGGAGAGAGAGGGGCATGTGGGAGACAGACCACATGGGGGGCCTCTTTATCCACCTCGAATCCCTTCTCATGGAAGCAATGGGGTAGGGGTGCTGTATCTATAGAGAGCTAGAGGTTGAAGATGAGTGACTCAGCTTTCAAAATGGTCCCTGGCTATTTACAAAAAGGTCCCTGTACTCTCTGAAAAAGGATGTTTTCACTAAGCAACCAAAGTTTAAATTTAAATTCCTTTTGCCCAAAATTCTTATTAGTTAAGATACACAACATATATGAAAATTGGATCAATTGGAGAAACTTGATAATTCTAAGTTGTTCAAATTTGAATTCTTACATAAATGGACATTGAATTTATTAGACTACTTAGGAGCTTCCAAAAATAATAATTTTTGGCACACATTCCTTATTTGATGTTTTCCTTATGTGGTAGAAAATTCAAGTCATTTAGAGTTACTTCATCGAACAAACTTGTTCAAATTTCTAAAAGGTGCTGTCAAGAAAACAGGGTTTTTCGGCAACTTAAATTATTCAAAAACTTGTTCCCTTTTGGTTTTCATCCTTATTTATGATATAGATAATGTGGTATTTATTTAATGGCATTTGGAAAAAGTTTGTAGAACAAACTTGTTCAAAATTCCAAATGTTGCTGTGGAGAAAAACCATGTTTTCAGGACTTTAATGGATTCAATTTTTGTTCTCCTCTTGTGTGTGTTCCTTATTTGTTATAAGGAAGCACTGGTATTAATTTCAGATCATTTGAAGAAAGTTTCCAATAGTAACTTGTTTGAGTTTTTCTGTTTCTGGAAATATTGGAAATTCAATTTAATAAGGCACTTGGCTTTTCTTTAACAAAGCTTTGCCAAAATATTTATGGGACTAGAGATAGCAAGTCAATGCTCTCCAATACCTTTTTTTAAGCTTGCAAGGTTGGAAAAACATTTGATAAGATTTTGGTGAAGCATCTAAGAATGCCTCTTTTTCTGATAATCTTTTAGGGAAATTTATTAAGTGTTTCCTCTTTCTTAATTTGGGTCTTGGAATAATAATCAACAAGTATGGGATTCATAAGATAGTTTTGGAAAACCCTTTGATCAATATTTACTTTAGAAAATATTGCCAAGGTCATTGGAAGAATATGTTGAATATTTTGTTTTCAATTTCTTAGCCATGTAAGTTTATATAATTTGTTTGTTTAGTTGCACTTAAACAAACACAACCAAAGTTTAATTGTCAAGCAATTAGCAAAACAACTGTGTTATGAGGTATTCCAAAATTGGGATGTGACAAGTCTCCCCCCCTTAAAAAGAATCTCGTCCCCGAGATTCGCAAGCGAGGACTAAGGGAGGGCCAACAAACACAATGTTAGTGTTGGAGTGCCGGTGCTTCCCCCCTTTGACTTTTCTTGGGAGGCGGGGTACTCCCCTAAATTAGCAAATTCACTCAAAAAGTACACCAGTATTGTTTTAGGTCCAAAACTTTTGTTTCCAAGTTTTGACGAGACCTGACCAGGGTCTCCTTACCTTGGGTTTTGGAACGATTTAGAAACCAATAAAAATTAAGGTTAGTGCAGAACTACCGTCAATTTTTACATGAGTTCCTAGCTATATCCCACATCTTACATACCACATATGGAGTGGTGTACCACTCTCATAACAAGGTATATAAAAAGCTAAACATATAGCTTGTGGGTGCCAAGGTTAGGTTGCTAAGGTAAAACAAACAGACAGAACAATACACATGGCAGTGGTTATTACTCACCACAAGCAACTATCACTTAAAGTGTTCATGATTTTAGTTGGATGTTTTTAGTTTCCTAAGATACTCTTAAGCACAATCATAACACAAGTATAAACTCATGCTAAGGTAAAAGATTTAAAAAAACCCAATAAGCAAGCAAACAACACCACAGATGAATAGACTATTTATTCACTAGGTTATTGTTTATTAGAGGTTTTGGAATCCATCAATCATGAACAATTATCAAACAACCAGTAGCTAAAAACCAATGAATCCAATCATAAAGATACTCTAAAACACCATCTTCACACAAGATAAACTCCTATTCCACAGGCATAAAAAAAACAGGACTGCACAAATAACACACTAGTATGAAAAATCTACACCAGCATGCTATAAGAGATAATCATATCCTATAACCATAGAACATGCATCTATATAATTCATGGCATGATAACAGAAGTAATAACTTCCTAAACATGATATATCAACACATATACTCATAAAATAAAAAGAGGGTAATACTAGAGCAAAAATCACCATTTTCTAGTGGTGAAACTAGTTTCACCCTAGAGAAGCAAACAATGCTATCATGATGTTTAAACTTAAACAAGCAAGTCATGAATATAAATGTACCTAATAATAGTACACAAAACTTACTCATGCTAGTAAGCACAAACACCAAAACAATCCCATGAAACAGCTATTAAACATGCATAAATTAATTCTAGCAATTTATGTTTTTCTTAAACAATTACTAGCAAACAAGCAAGGTATAACTCACACAACCAGTAGCTATGTAATTAATGAAAAGTTATCTAAAACTTTTCAAAAATCCATACACTTAATTTAAAATCATTCACAAACAATCTACCAATCAAGAGGAATTTATTTTATTTGCGAACAATTTAATTTTAGCACACGATAGTGAAACATTTCTTAACAGGATACCCCTAAGGAATATTATGCTAACAAAAGGATCACACCTAAGCATATTAGTATTTACTAATAAGAAATAAACTTCTCACTTGCATAAGTTAAAAGAAAACAATTGTATTTTCCATGGTGGAAAACAGAAATCAATCACATAGTGAAACATGCTATTTTCACACATGTGTATGGTTGGGGATTTTGATCCTCAAGCCAAAACACAATGGGACCAGTGGACTATGGCCTACTAATACCAAGGCAAAATAGGTACTAAGCCTCTGGTTCCTCATGAAAAAAAACTTTGCATACAAGATAAAAATATAAGGCTATTTAATCTAGTGAAGCAATACTAATGCATATTGATAGCAATTCTTACACATGCTTTATTATTAAAAGACATGCAAGCTAACATAGGTACAAGCATCAAAATAACAGTACCCAAAGGTTACTTGACGCAAAGAACACATAACACAAAATCTACTAAGAAAGCATATACAAATCTAGCTCTCACAATACTTCCAATTAATAAACTAGAAGGTAACAAATGCTATTTCATTTTTATTCGAGTTTTTCAATCATGCACATACTTTCTAGGGTAGATTTATGGTAAGAAAGCAACATAACAACAAGTCCTAACAACTCCATATAATTTAGGAAACAAGATTTAATAAAACACAAATTCATTTCAATCAAGAGCACACAAAGAAACAAAAACAGGAAAACTGTTGTTTCCTAGATCTATCATAACCATTCCATCGTTCACTTAATTTCTAAACCCCGAATTTCATAGTACCCACAATGTCTATTAATATTTGGTTTCCAAAGTAGATACACCTGAGATCCTATTGACTAGTAAACGAATAGGTCATCATTTTATTTTCTCGTGACTTCTCCTTTTTACCAACTAGATTAAAAGGTGTCCTAAGTCACTTAATTTCTTGGTTTAGAAAGAGTTGTCAGTAGTTCACATGCTTTGGTTAGGTGTCAACCTCAGATTAGACCAAGCATGTTAGTCTTGTTAGCTTTATAATTAATCATGTTTGTCCGACAAGATACGACTAGCGTCATCGTACGTCGAATATTGAATTGTGCTCTTCGGATCTGCTTTTGAGGGGGTTGCGCATCATGGCATGTGAAGACTTCTATTGCACCTTTCTCCAGAGGAGTGAGGTATATAACTTTTAAAATGGGATTTCTCTTGTTTGGTCTTTTAAAAGGGACACAAAAAGGTGATACATTTAGCCAACAGGGTAAAAAGAGTCTTTTGCAAACAGACAAACACAGAGGTTTTGGTCAGTAGTGGTTGGTTTTCTTCACGCCTTTTCTTCTTTAAAGGATGTCACTGTTGGAGCTTTATCTGTTGGAGTGCAGCATTGTTAGCAACGCTAGAAGCTCGTGTGGCTTGATGGTCCTCTATTATTAGGCCCAACGGTGCTTTCATATATTGTGGGGGAGATGGTGGTGGTTCACGACGGGTCGCATTATGAAGCGAAAACAAGTATAAGTCTAAGCAACAAATTCTTGTTTTTGAATACTATACAAACATTTTTGCTTGCAAAAACGTAACAAGAGGCGATTCAAAAACAAGAGCGGGGCAAGCACAAATCTGCAAATTTTGAGCACCCCACAAACATATAGAAGCCTAGATGAACCAAATTCTACACCACACAATAGCACAAAGTCCTACGGACACACATAAGCAAGCCATAACACACAAGCAAGACTCCATTGGAGCTACGTCGGGGGAGGCGACTCATGGGGTCATCGCTAAATTACTCCAAACTAGACTGATCCAAAAATCCTAGAAGTGGCTGAAGAGCTATATATACTTCTGACCATCACCACTGTAGAGCTAGGCAATTATTTTGGTCTTCTCGGGACATCGGCAAGTATACAAGTTTTTTGGATGAAAAAAAGATAATAGAAGTAAAGTTTTGATAAAACCTTTAACTGAGAGAGGTAAAAATATGCAACAATCTTTTTTTGAAACCCCAACTATTTTCTGGACAGAAAACTTCAAAAACGAGAGATGTTTCAAAAACAGAGCGGAGCAGTTGCAAACAAGTAAGAAATAAACTCTTAACCGAGAGAGATACCAACTCGGTAAGGCCCGCCCTTCGAACCACTGTTCAAGGACGCCCTTGATATGCATTTAGAATCTTTTGAAAAGATCAGAAGGAGGGGAAAATATACTAAAATTCCCTTAGATAAAAATAATGTAGATAGTAAATAGGTTTTTACTCAAAAATACTTTTCTTTCCTATCTGACGTCCATGCTAACTAAGGTCTCCTAAGGTCAGGATGGCTCTGATACCAACTCTGTAAGGACCCCAGACCGACAGTCTGAAACCCTCCGTATGCATACATTCACGATCCCAGAAAGATCAGTCGTGAACAACATACAAAGTTGGCACACAGAAATACATCATCCATTACACGAATACCTAAAGGTATTACAAAAATGATCACATGATCAAGTCTAACAAAACTGCCACAAGGGCAGGCAACTTAACAAACACAGCGGAAGACAATTAAAACACAACGTAGTTGAGCCCAAGTCACGCCTTAACCTACAGGCTGCTGACCCGGAGACGATCCTAGTTCGCAAAGCCGTCAACTCCGTACTTCTCTTCATAGATCTCCTTCGGAGGCTCCTTCTCAAAGTCTGGCAAGTAGATACCAGGGGCGAAACCATAATGAGTACATTTGAATGTACTCAGCAAGACATCCATCATGTCACTTACCAAACATGCAAATATGCTTATATGGTGGAATAGGTAGGCTATAAATAGGGTTCACTATCAATGGTGTTCATATATGATGACACCACAGTTGCAGTCAAGTTTATCTGTATCTTCGTTGAAGAAGATACTTCAGAAGAAAAATAATATAGTTTTATTTCTCTTGTAGATATCACATGTACAAGAGGTTTTGTAAAGCTTTGTTAAAGAATATTTTCTCTTTGCAAAACTTCTTGGAATCAGTTTCCAGAATTCTTGCTTAGAGTAGAAAAGGTTTTCTTTGCAAAACATTTTGCTTTGTATAACAACATCTAGCTTTTCATCATCGACGATACCTCCACGGTATAAGTTTTCCTTCCTTTCAGAACTTCACAAGTTCAACACTTCCTTTCAAAAATTCCCTTTCAAAAACTTCCTTTTTGAAAACATTGACACAATGCTAGCTACATGGCCATTCAACCGTCCATATCCGAGGACGCGGCTATCTCGAAATAGTTTTACTCTGCAGAGGTGTACACATTTCCACTAGATCCAGAATCCGCCATGAAACAACCATGGACTGTTCCCAACCTATGAGAACATCAGATAACTGATCTTGACTATCCACTATGTACAAGCTAGTACATGACTATCTCTTCAATTGGGGTTACCCTCCCTGGCAAGCCGTGTCCCACACCACCCAAACAGGAGACCCAACTGCTGCATCCGGAGGGAAAATTAATCCCACACTTTAGATGTCCCGTATTCTCCACTCCTAGCGACATTTCGGTTCGGAGGATCCCATCCCCTATAGCACTTGAGATAGCACACATACTAACCATAAAAAGTTTTTAATCAAGCCCCTACCCATATTGGGGTAAAGTGGCAGTACGGTAAAGGTTGTCCAACGAAGACTAGGTTATGTGTCATTTTTGAAAACACCACTTTCTCAAAAATGACCACTTCCACATTCCTCCGGAGAACAAGGATCCGCCTTTTCTCCGGGTTTTTCCGTAAAGCCTTTGTTTTGTAGAATCACAATTTTAGGGTGTCCACTTAGGGACTAGTATATTTGATGGTAATAAATACCATATGGTGGCTTATGGGCTTGGTATTACCAAGTTTAACTACTGGCATGGTAGTAACCTATATATAGTATAGTAGTAATTTCCACATCAAAAATAGTTTTGATAATCAAGTCTTTGTAAAACTTCAGAGGTAAAACATGCATGATAGATAATGATAAGTATTGTATCAGCAAGCATCAGGATGGCTTGCCTGGTATCTCCTTGTGTCCCTGGTTTTGGAGTGACTGGAACTTGAACCACAGCTTCACGACACTTCCTTCCTCTTCGTTTTCTAACGTCGTAAAAAGAATAAAGGACACACATTCAGAACCAATCAAGGCAAGCAACCATACATAACAATACATACAGCAAGGAAAACTAACAACAACCAATCACTCAATTATTAATTGAGGCAAACAATCAAACAGACACACTTGGCAGAAATGCCATTTAATAAGACAGCTCAAGGTTGGAGGAACATATCTCACAACCTCAATATCATGGATTCAGTGGGTGTGCCACTCTCATACCAAGATATTATTAAACCCAAAATACACTTAGGTTCACAAGGGTGAGCCTACTAAAAGTATACAAAACATGCACAATATTAATCATGGCAATGGTTCTATCAACCAAACCACAACAAGAAAAAGGTAGCCATTCTACTGAGTCTAAATTGACATCAAGAATAAATGAAACACATGATTTGCAAAAGTTACATTTACAAATCAGTGAGCCTACACAAGTGTAACAAGATAATAGACTCATCACAAAACACACAATTTCTCATAGTGAGAACAATAGAAACAACGACTAAAAAGGAGGAATCCTATAGACATGCTTCTACTAAGGGTTTGCTATGCAAGCAAGAATAATAAGTAAAGTACTAAAAGGCAAACAAGGAACCATGTTATCATTATGGGAAATGAAAACATGTCCTCAAGCAAGGATACACAAACATCTACCAGACACAAGTTGGCAGGAAAAATAATTTAATACAAAATCTGCTAAGGAAACTAGTACTACTCAAACATGAAGAATAAATGGATGCATTTCAATCAAGGAATTGAAATACAACCAGAGGGTCCATGTAATAAAAACAGTAGTGAAAAATATCTATACTTTCCATAACAAAAATATCCCATTTAACAAAACAATGCATCAATTTGCAGGGCAACTCCTACATACTAGTAGTAATAAAAAGGGCATTACTAGAGGAATCAATCAACACTTCAAGAATGTATTTTTCCTAGCAAGCCACACATGATTAAAACCACTTACAAACAGAAGAATACACATTTCCATTTAGCACAAAAAATCCCAAGCAAAAATACTAGGCACTCAATAGTTAGAGAACTATATAAAAGAAACACATCTAGTGTGGGGGAAATAATGTTTCCACCAAAAATGCAATGACACCAGTGGGTGTTCCACTAGCATAAAAAAGCATTAAGAGGTCACAAAGCCTCTGGTCCACTTGCTAAAAATTAACAAAATACTAAACTAGCATCTAGTGCAATAACAAAACTAGTAGAAAATAATAGGGTGCAAAAATAAGCAAGGTAATGCTACTCATGCTATTGTTTTCACACAAGTGAAAACTCTAGGGGTCAAGTACTCATAAAAACATAATCAAAATTCTACTGTTCCTATGAACACAACCCAAAAATATGTGGCTACACAACCACAAATTCTTATGCCAAAAATTCCACACATGAGGGAATTTTTCCATAACATTCTCATAGTGATGACAAAGCTACTCATGCTTTTCTACCAACTCAAATGCAAGCTAGCAGAGGTGATAACAACACAAAATAAGTACCAACATGGTACTGGATTCAATCAAAAATCCAAGTGCTTGCACATAATTTTATCACTCAAAAATACTATGCAATTATTAACTAGAGAATAATCATATGTTAATAACAAAAATCCTATTTCTTCTCAACTCAAGTCCACACAATCTAAAATGCTAAAATAGCTAAGTAACACTTAGAAAACAAGTTCACACCACTTATACATGCTAGAAATCAATATTGCAACACAAAAATATATTCACAACAATTAATTATCTAAAATGCCAAAATGGCAGAAATATGCATTTTAAAGATCTGTCCACCAAATTTTCTAGGATGCTCTAAAAATTAAACCAATCTAGGTTTGGATAGTACTCAACATGTACAAGACCATCCAGTTGAGTTTGCATCAAAAATCATTTTTAATAATTTTATAAAAATCACCAAAGTGCTCTCTGGTGTTTTACCAAATTGCACGCCATTTCAAAAATACAATTAATTTGGAAGAAAGGTTAATTTCTTCTGTTAGTAAATTTCAAGGGCTTTCCAATGCAATTGACCTCACTTCATTCTGAGTTGTGAAATAAACATGGTGCTCATTTTGGTGTTTCTGGTACCTGTTGCCAAATCATTTTTCATTTCAAAACTGTTCATTCAAAAGTAGATCTACAAGTTGGAGGTGGTTTAGAATTAGTTGAGGTACCACTGTGAATTTTAGTTTGGTCAAAATCATCTTTTAGGTTGCCTTTTAGAGCCAAAAGTAAACATGCATGTTTCTGTGAAAAATTAAAAGGAAAAAGGCTAAACATGGGCCAGATCTGCAGACGGGCCGGCCAGATCTATCGATACCGCGGCGGGATCTAGCCCCTGCCGCTGACTGGCGGGCCAGCGGCCACGCAGGCAGCCACGCAAGCAAGGCCAGGCCCACGCGCCAGTTTGACTCTCTGCGCGGGGTCAATGGCCTGCTGGCGCAAGCACGACGCCAGGATGGCGTCACTCGCCGGCGGGACGTCTCCGGCGAGCTCGTAACGACGCAATCCGAGCACAGTTTCGCGAAACAAAAACATCCACGCGATGCCTACGGCACGGGGAACCACACGGCCCCTGCCTCGTTTCCAGGGAACAAGCGGAGGGCGGCGGCGATGGTGGCGCGGCGGCGGCCGGAGAGCTAAGACGGCGCGGCGTCGTTCTAGCGCGAGAGGGAGAGGGAAAAAGGGCGCGGACAGTCGCGTGCTCACCCTAAACGTGCGTGGACGGTCGATGAGGTCGGGGAAGGGTCGTGGCGGCCGGAAGATCTCGCCGGAGTCCGTCGGGGCCGAAGAAGAACGAGGATGGCGCGGCCACCTCGAGTCGTTCCACCCCGATTCCACTTGCACCGAGTATCACCACGACGAGGCGGAGCCGATGAGACACTCGGTGGCCGGCGGCGAGCTCGGAATCGGCCGGAACGACGGCGACCTCCATAGCTAGGGTTCGGTTTGGGCATTTTCTTGAGAGAGAGAGGAGAGAAATCAAGTGGGGAGAGAGAGGGGGCATGTGGGAGACAGACCACATGGGGGGGCCTCTTTATCCACCTCGAATCCCTTCTCATCGAAGCAATGGGGTAGGGGTGCTGTATCTACAGAGAGCTAGAGGTTGAAGATGAGTGACTCAGCTTTCAAAATGGTCCCTGGCTATTTACAAAAAGGTCCCTGTACTCTCTGAAAAAGGATGTTTTCACTAAGCAAACAAAGTTTAAATTTAAATTCCTTTTGCCCGAAATTCTTATTAGTTAAGATACACAACATATATGAAAATTGGATCAATTGGAGAAACTTGATAATTCTAAGTTGTTCAAATTTGAATTCTTACATAAATGGACATTGAATTTATTAGACTACTTAGGAGCTTCCAAAAATAATAATTTTTGGCACACATTCCTTATTTGATGTTTTCCTTATGTGGTAGAAAATTCAAGTCATTTAGAGGTACTTCATAGAACAAACTTGTTCAAATTTCTAAAAGGTGCTGTCAAGAAAACAGGGTTTTTTGGCAACTTAAATTATTCAAAAACTTGTGCCCTTTTGGTTTTCATCCTTATTTATGATATAGATAATGTGGTATTTATTTCATGGCATTTGGAAAAAGTTTGTAGAACAAACTTGTTCAAAATTCCAAATGTTGCTGTGGAGAAAAACCATGTTTTCAGGACTTTAATGGATTCAATTTTTGGTCTCCTCTTGTGTGTGTTCCTTATTTGTTATAAGGAAGCACTGGTATTAATTTCAGATCATTTTAAGAAAGTTTCCAATAGTAACTTGTTTGAGTTTTTCTGTTTCTGGAAATATTGGAAATTCAATTTAATAAGGCACTTGGCTTTTCTTTAACAAAGCTTTGCCAAAATATTTATGGGACTAGAGATAGCAAGTCAATGCTCTCCAATACCTTTGTTTTTTATCTTGCAAGGTTGGAAAAACATTTGATAAGATTTTGGTGAAGCATCTAAGAATGCCTCTTTTTCTGATAATCTTGTAGGGAAATTTATTAAGTGTTTCCTCTTTCTTAATTTGGGTCTTGGAATAATATTCAACAAGTATGGGATTCATAAGATAGTTTTGGAAAACCCTTTGATCAATATTTACTTTAGAAAATATTGCCATGGTCATTGGAAGAATATGTTGAATATTTTGTTTTCAATTTCTTAGCCATGTAAGTTTATATAATTTGTTTGTTTAGTTGCACTTAAACAAACACAACCAAATTTTAATTGTCAAGCAATTAGCAAAACAATTGTGTTATCAGGTATTCCAAAATTGGGATGTGACACACTGTTTTGGTTAGCACACGTCTACTTTCTGTTTTTCTAAGCAAAGCATTTATCGTAGAGAATTGAAGCGTCTAGTTTTTGTTTTTATTTTTGTTTTGATAAGACCACCACCATCATTTTATATGATATTGAGCTACTGGAGTTTGGGGTTGGAATGTATTGGATTCTATTATAATGACTTGGAATAGGGATGTCATGGTTGATTTGAAGAGCTACATATGTTTGCATGATTTATAGGCTTTTTATGTGTAGAAATTTGCAATAATGTTGTCTTGAGCTATCTCTTATTCATGTCCTTGATGTTAATTGCTGGTTTATTTAGTTTGTCATGAAATTAGTAGTTCTATGGACATATGCATGCATAGTAGCTGGTCAACTATCTCTCTCTTGCTAGCCCAAAAATTTAAAAATTCCAACAAGTAAAAACTTGTTTCCAACACTCCTTAGCCAAGTATTTCCAGTGAGTCCACCATATCTTCCCATAAGCTTCATTGCTATTCCGAGTATGTTCACCATGTTACTGTGTTATTTATGTTCTAAATTAAGATATTCACTTTATTAATTGTCATGGGTTGAACTTGGGATAGGACTCTCACGAACTTTTGAAGGCACACTTTACTTTTTATCATCTAATAAACATGACCCAATAATGGGAGCCACAAGTTTTGCGTTTGACAAGTGTGTGGTTGGGAGCTAGCTATAAACTTGTATCACCGAAAAGCTTTCAACATTGCACAAATTTTTTTACATTTGGTTGATATCATGTACTTTTGTTTTTGGACTCCTGCCATGCCGAAATGAAATAGAGGAATAGTAAGTTTTGATGAGTAAGTATCTATATGACTAGAGAAACGCATTGGGCCGCTAACCCAAGCCATGCTTTATCATGGTGGAAATTTACTTACAGCTTGAGTGACTCTACAACACATCCTATAACAAAATAAGAAGCTATGCATAATAGTGAATGAAAATAAAAAGGATGATGAGTCTACTTCGTTTGTTCATCTTGTCATTGTAACATGGGTTTGTTTCCATGTCATGGGGCAAGAGGTACCTCTTTGCGGTTCTCTATGATGTCATTAATACTTATTATGATTGTACAAAGCTTATTAGGAATCTTAAGTTGAGTAATCATGGAGTAGGTTTTCACACTCACGGGGCATGAGGCTTTCAACCACCTTGTCATTCTCATTACTTCAATACTCACAATTTTAAGATGCTAGTGATAAAGGGGCAATGAGAGTCCTAGATCAATGGATACCACATTTCAATTAGTAATTTTAGTTGAATAATTTAGAGGCTAAATAAGACTTGATAATGTTTTACCTCTACTCAATTTTCTCCAAAGTGTCCACCATATTTTCTATTCTCCATTATGCTATTCTTTGACCAATATAGGATTTTATTTTTCATTTTTGTATGCATTTGGTCCATAGTGCTTTTATTTCATTATACACTTTGTGAACTTTCATGAAGCATCTTTGCTTGCATATTTGATATTTCTTACAACATGAATTGTATATTGCTACTCATTTCTAGTATTAATCATTTGATTATATGTAGCATGAATAATCCTCCTTGATATCCCATGATTGTTTCAATATGCAAAACCCATCTTAGTTTTATCACCTTCATACTCGAGGACGAGCATGGGTTAAGCTTGGGGATGTTGATGCATGTAAAATGCATAGATGAATTTTGCATATTTTCACATGGTTTTCTATTACATATTGCATCATATAAGGGTATAATTCAATGTTTTATAGTATTTTGGGGTTAAATTACAAAGTCCCCCAACTTTTATGGAATTAACCCTGCCTGTCAGAAACCCCGTTTTCTATATTTTTGACGTTTCAGGGGGCAAACTTCCGCGAAATCACCTGAAAATCTGCGGGGGTCATTTTTCTGGAAGGAGAAGACTTGCGGGCGAAGGATCCACGAGAATTGGGCAAGGAGGACCAAAAGAGGACCCTCCACGCGGCCAGAATCCTTTGCCGCGTGAGAGGCCCCCTTTTGGCCCCTGTGGCCCCAATTCCTTCCATCTTCGACTTACCGACTCCGTCTTGACCTAAAAACGACTATAAAAAGGGTCCCCCGTACCCTTACGGAGGAGAGCGCCGCCGAAACACCAAAACAGAGACCTGGAGTTCCAGATTGGAGGGGGAAAACTCCGGCGGGGCGCCGCCGGTGTGATCTCCTACCCCTCCAACGTCATCTCCATCGACATCTCCATGAAGAGGGAGTAGTCCACCCCAGGGCTATGGGTTTGTGGAAGTAGCACTTGTATCTCTCTCTCTCTATGTGCTTCACTAATTAGATCCGTATGAGCTGCCTCACATGATTACGGGCACCGTTGTAATTCCTATGTGGTGGATCTTTTCTATGAGTTATTGAATCTGAGATTGCAATTGTTTCTCTTGAGTTATTTGAGTAGATGTATCTTATGTACCCCGTTCTTATTTGCTATCTTTGATCAATCTAGTTCTTGAGAGCGTGTGTGGGGTGATGGGTGAATTAGTTGCAGTAACGGGGGGTGGCTAGTGCTGTGAAAGTGACAGAAGTTCAGCGATCCACTTAGGTTTTGTTAAACCTTTCTTAGTTACCTCACTAGGGATAAAAAGGAGTACCTTGTTACCGGGGATTTGAAGTGACACAATCTCCATGACTATATCTAGCAAGTTCTTACTTCAACTTCATGTCACATTGCTTAAAGCTATACTCTGGTTTTTTCCTTAATTATCGAGGTGTTATGATTTATTTCGCATCTTGGTGGAGTATAAGAGGGATCGATATGACCGTAGAGATCTCTATTCTAGGACGTGATGCCCATATGAAAGTACTCAATGTTAAACATGTTATTGTAATCTCACATGTAATTCTTTATGTCCACCGTCTACCACTTTATTTGAGAGAATGCAAGTGTGAAACCATGAACCCCGGTCCTATTTTAATTATAAGAAAACACTCTAGTTACTTTGCTGCATTTTACTTTACTTTACTTGCATCTCCAATTCAAATTTACATTATCTCCATCATCACTTGCATCACAAAAATACAAAAACAATCCATTGCATATTTATTTTCTCATTTGCATTTAGTAGTAGATTTAATTATTGCACATTTACTTTCAGTTTTGCATTGCAATTTAGAAGTCTCACACCTTGTGCTTGACAACCACTTGGTGAGGTTGAGGGCACAAAATTCTCTACTTGTTTGCAAGATCCTGGAGGAAGCTTGGAAGACAACTGCTGAAATACTGGCTCCCCAAGAGTTCTATATAAACCCTCGAGTCACCCTCGTGGGGAAGAAGGCTTGCCACTAGCTACACACTCTGCACTTGGAGTCTCAACCTAGCCATCACCGGTCTGCTAGGGAGGAAGAATATCCCCTGCCGACCAGCCAGCCTATTGCGTCTGAGGCGGTCGCGAAGGAAAGAGAGGTGCCGAAAATGGGCGGCCCTTCTCGTACAAATGAGGAGGAACCCATTCCAACTTTTGACAAGGAGTTCAAGGTAAAGGAAGAACCGTTTGACGAACACGGATATATGCATCCGTGAGCGACCAAATTCTTCGCTCCTGCTCCCTTAATCCGTCCTTCGCCAAAAGGCGGGTTTGTTGTAAGGAATAACTTCGTATTTTCACCTCGGCAGGTCATCCAGGACGGCCTCTGCCACGTCGGGATTCTTTTTTCAAAGTATGCAAAAGAATTCAACAAAAACTTGCCGGGTCTACAACGGATGAGCCAGCTAATATCTCTATCCCCCAAGCAATAAGTCAAATGTATACATTGTCTTAATGCTTTTTTCCATTACCTTGCTTGATTTTTGACTTAAGATTTCTTTGTCTCTTTTCCGTGTTTCCGCAAACTGTTGAAAACATCAACATGGAAGTTTTCAACAAACTTACCATCAAGAACAAGGAGGTGAAAACCCTTCTTAAAATTCTTGAAGATAAGGAGGCAGAACTGGCATCCATTCAACAACAGCTGAGTGAATCAGCAGGTAAAATATTTCTCTGCTTTCAGTTGTGAGTTTTTCTAAGTAATTTTCCGAGTTTTTAACTCTTCCTTTACTTGCTTTTCAGCTTCTTTGGCGAAAGCCAAAAAAATTGCTGAAGATGCCGGCAACTCCGAGAACCTCCGCCGCGAGAACCTGGATCTTCACAAGCTGACTGTGAAGCTCCGAAAGGAACTGGAGGCCAACCAACTAGCTGTTGGCATTGCCGAATCTAAGGCCTCCAGCCAGGCCGAGAAAGACAAGTCTACAATCAGGGACCTGGAGAACGCCCTTAACCAGCGCCTGGAAGAAGGCACCGAGATGGATCGGATTCTCGGTAAGTAACTTGTCTTTTACCGGATTTTCCTTGTTTCCGTTCTCCTGTTTTTCCTAACATTTGTTTGTTGATTGAAACAGAAGGTAGCCCCAAGCTTACCCGGATTGAGAGAATCTGGGCTTTCGGGGAAATCTTCACCGCGCTCAAGGCCGCGGGGATGCTACTTATTAATAGGTATATCCCTGAGAAATATGGGGAGCTCTCGGAAGTCAGCAAACTTCCTGAGGCTATTGTGGAGGTGGCGAACTGCAAGGAGTCGTGGCTCCGCTCTGCGGCTCGTGGTGGTGCACGCATGGCCCTTGGGCTCATGCGTATGCACTACCCCACTGCCAAATCTTGGCGCGTGGCGTCCGGCATCCCACAAGGATATACGGATGCCCAGCGTACCAGCATCTTTGATAAAATCAAAGGTCACGCCACCTAGATCGCCAATATGGTGAACATATCCACCTTCTACCCCGAGGAGGAAATCCCGCCAACTCCTGAGGAATCCAGCAGCAAAGAAGAAGACTCGGATGCCTGAGGAAGTTTCTTGGTCCTGGGTAGAAGATAGGAAAATACAAGCATTACTGATCTTACAATGTAACACTTATTGTAATGCCATCTATTCTTTTATATAAACAAGTACTCCTGTTTTGCAGTTAAACTATTAAGTCTTCGTAAGTTTTCCGGATTTTAATTCCTTTATCTTCTAAGTTCTCTGGTCTGTATGTCTTAACTGTCCTTAGTGTTTGAAATGGCTCAATAGTACATAATCTTCATGCCAAGTGACTGGGTACAACCAATCAGTCGAAAATCGGAAACATGGATCGTACTAAAGGCATTTTTACTGACTAGTTCCAGTGACCCAACATAAAAACAATCAGATAATACTTAGAAAAAAGTAAGGAATTGTGAAAAGTATGAAACTCAGGCACGCATGCACAATCTGGGTTTCCTTAAGCCTCCTTAGGATGAGTAGCATTCAGTTTTTATAACTCCGAGCACGCAGGCACAATTCGGGTTAACATTGAGTATTTTGAAAGATCATTGGGAAATAGATAAAACTGACTTATGCTTTGTATAAAAACAGATAAAAAAGTAATGCATGAATTTCGAGAACTTTATTTTATGATCTCAAAGATGTTTACATATAAATTGAACTAAGTGTAGAAGGGACGTAACTGCTGGATGCTCGAGGGCCTGTTCGTCTCTCCTAGCTCGACATCTGTCTTTATCTTTCTTTTGCGATTTGGACGCTTGGGATCATCTTCCGTGTCTCGAATATCTACAAGATAATAAGATCCATTTTTCATAGCCTTGCTAATGACAAATGGTCCCTCCCAGACTGGGGCTAACTTGTGCTTCCTTTCTTGCACCAATCTTAGCACTAGGTCACCTTCTTTGAAAGATCGATGCCTGATTTTCCGACTATGGTAGCGTCTCAATCCTTGCTGATAAATGGCGGATCTTTGAAGCACAAGGTCTTGTTCTTCTTCTAAAAGATCGATGACATCCTGTCGAGCACATTCGGCATCCGAGTCATCGTAAGCCTGCACTCTTGGGCTATCATGGAGCATGTCCGTTGGAAGCATTGCTTCTGCGCCATAAACCAAGAAAAACGGGGTTTTCCCTGTTGATCTATTTGGCGTCGGTCGAATACGCTTATACAGGCAACTGTTAATTACCGTTTATCCTTTGCATCGACGCTGTATCTGTCTTTGCAGACCTCGTCAGCTCCATCCGGGAACTTATGATCTACTAAGAAGTTTAAGTATGGAATTGTCCAATCCGGGTTAACGAGCAGAACTTCAATTGACTTGGAAACGAGAGGATAATCAACATCTCCACCTTTGATTGATGGTTCGTGCAAATGTTGGACAAACACACCAGGTGGTAGGGTTCTCACTCTTTCCGATCCCATGCGGGCTAATGCATCCGCGTTCCAATTCTATTCGCTTTTGATGTGAAGTACTTCAAATCCAAGGAAGCAAATGGCAAATTCTTCCACCGTTCTCCGATATTCGGCCATGATGGGGCTTTTGGCATCCCATGTTTGGTTTAGCTGATGTTGTACCAAATCTGAGTCACCATAGCAAAGTATGCATTTGACGCCTATTTCTTTTGCAACATGCAAGCCATGAAGCAATGCTTCGTATTCTGCCACGTTATTACTGGCGTTGAAGTGTATCTGCAATACATACTCCATAATGTCACCTTTCGGGGATTTTAGCACTACACCAGCTCCAGCGCCTTCCTTCATCTTGGATCCATCAAAGTGCATGATCCAGTATTCCAACTCCGGCATTGGTGTGTTCTCCATTGCTTATGTCCAATCAGCACAAAATCTGCCAACACCTGGGATTTGATTGCCGTCTAGGGTTGGTACTTGATGTCGAAGGCGGCTAACTCAATGCCCCATTTGGCTACTCGGCATGTTGCGTCCGCATTGTTAATGATATCCCCTAGTGGTGCTTTGCTTACCATTGTTATGGAATGTCCTTGGAAATAATGGCGGAGTTTTCTAGATGCTAAAAACACGCCATATGCCAGCTTTTGATAATGTGGATACCTTTGCTTTGACTCGGAGAAAACTTCACTAACATAGTATACGGGTTGCTGATCCGGTATACTTTGTTATTCTTTCCGCCTTTCCACAATTATCATAACGCTAATAACCCTGTTTGTTGCTGTAAGATACAACAACATAGGTCCTTCGTCTTTTGGCTATACCAAAGTCGATGCTTTCATCAAGGTTTCTTTTAGCTGGGTTAATGCTTTGTCCGCCTCTTCTGTCCACTCAAATTTGTCGGATTTCTTCAACAATTTGTATAATGGCAGAGCTTTGTCTTCTAGCCGGCTTATAAACCTGCTGACTGCGGCTGCATAACCCGTCAATCTTTGTACATCTTTTAAGCACGTAGGCTTTGTGATGTTCAAGATTGCCTTGATCTTTTCCGGGTTTACTTCTATTCCTCTGTGAGAAACGATAAAACCCAGAAGCTTTCCTGAAGGAACCCCGAATACGCATTTTAATGGATTCAACTTCATTTTGTAAGTGCGCAAATTTTCGAAAGATTCTCGTAGATCTTCAAGGAGTGTATCCTTTTCCTTAGAAACGTCGGCAACGTCGTCCACGTAAACGTGAACATTTTTGCTAATCTGACTATGCAAACAACGTTGCATGCAACGCTGGTAAGTTGCACCTCCATTCTTCAGGCCAAAAGGCATGGTTATATAATAGTATGTTCCGTACGGGGTTATGAAGGAAGTTTTGATTTGATCTTCTTCCCTCATACGTATTTGATGGTACCCGTAATAAGCATCCAAATAGCACAAAAGCTCAGAGCCAGCAGTGGCATCTATTATTTGATCAATTTGCGGTAATGCGAACCTATCTTTTGCATACAGTTTGTTCAGGCCGGTGTAATCTATACACATCCTAAGAACAGTATTATCTTTCTTCGGGACTAATACTAGGTTCACAGACCAGTCAGTATGTATAACCTCCCGGATAAAATCTGCTGCTAAAAGTCGGATAATTTCCTAGCCTATAGCCTTCCGTCTTCTTCCATCAAAACTGGGTACTCCCGGCATGTCCGCAGGACACCAGGCAAAAATATCCCAGTTCTCACGGAGGAACTCGATGAGCGCGCTTTCCTATTTGTCGGTCATCCATGTCCCCACTACGACAAAATTTGTCGGATCTTTGGGATCGAGGATAACATGTCTTGTATTCTCGGAAGCTTTGACGCTATCTGCCGGCTTTCGGCTTTCTTTTCCTGCCGGCATTTCCATCGGCGATACTTCCTTTGCCAGCTCTTTTAGTTCTTCCTTTGCTATTACTTTTTCAGCACAAAGTGCGTTTCCTTTTTCCAGCTCGTTAGCCAGTTTGAAGTCTCCCGATATGGTGATTACTCCTCCTTTTGGCCCTGGCATCTTCAGCTTGCTATAAATATAACATGATCTTGCCATGAATTTTGCGAAAGCTGGACGTCCGAGTATTGCATGGTATACACTTTCGAACGACACCACCTCGAATGAGATTTTTTCCTGTCGGAAATGTTCTCTTTCTCCGAAGGTTACATCTAGGGAAATTTCTCCTAGGGAATGTGCTTGCCTGCCAGGAACGATGTCGTGGAAACGTATGTTGCTATGTTTGAGCTGGGTCTCGGAGATTCGCAGATGCTTCAGTGTATCCAAGTACATAATATTCATACTGGATCCTCCATCCATCAACACTCTTTTTAGCCTAGTGTTTTGAACAATAGGGCTTACAATTAGAGCTTGTGTGCCGGGGTCTAGGATATTTCCGGGATGATCTGACTGATCCCAGGTAATTGGCGTATTGGAATACTTCAAGAATTTTGGCGTTGGTGGGACAACCGCGTTTATTTCTTGAAGTGTTCGATTTGCCTGTTTTGCTGAGGGAGTTGCCAGGAAAGTTAAATTGCATTCTCCATCGACTCGGGAATTTTGGTTCGCCTTTTTGCTGCTGTTCCTGGATTTTTTTCATCAGTGTCCGATTTACTGTCTTCTTTTTCAGCTTCTGGCTTTTGCTTGGAGAATTTCCTCTCGGAGTTCTTTCCTTTATTCTCGGATCCTGCAGTGCCCTTCATGTGCTTATTGAGGTGACACTACGCATTTGTATGGGTAGGTTTCCCAAATTGCCAATGGTGGACACAGTTTTCCGACTTAATTTTTTCCCACTCTTCCTTAGAATAGGAGATAGGTTCTGTGCTTCTTCCTTTTCCATTTGCCGCCAGTATCCTTTTCAAAGGTTAAATTTGCTTCTTTGGGTTTTGTCTGTGCTTCTGGAGTGGTCTTCTTTTCAGAACGAGGCACCTTTTTGGCCTGAACCAAAGCATCAATATTTCCACCTCTCGCTCTGATGTCATCTTCGGCCGCTGCATGTTCATTTGCTGTAGTAAGAATAGATCCGAGATCTTTGTGCTCCTTTGAACCAACCATGAACGGTACGAGGCCGGGTTTTAATCCATTGATGAAAGCATGCATTGCTTGTACATCGCTTACTCTAGAGCATCTGTTTTTCATTGCTGTCCATCTTGATATAAAGTCGACATATGACTCGTCTTCAAATTGGACGTAGCGATTTAGGTGGTTGATGCTCTTAGGGCGTTTGTACGTACCCCGGAAGTGCTGAGCGAACACTTTAGCCATATCATCCCATCTATCCACTGTTCTTGACGGAAGCCCGTTAATCCAATCTGTCAATTCCTTGACCTCGGGATAAACAGGGCTGGTTTCACCATCCTCTCTTTCCTCATTTGGTGGAGGTGTTTTGGGATCTTCATCGTCTTCGGCATCCGAGTTATCACTCGGTTTTGCCATAAGTACTTCATGGAAGCCCCTGCATGGATTTAACCTTTCTTTTGAAAGCGTCTTCATCTTCATCTTCTGAATCTATGTCTTCAGATCCAGGTTCCGACTCCAATCTTGCCTCTATGGCAGCTAGTACGGAGTCGGCTTCCGAGTTCACCATTTCGTTGGTGGGTGTCGGATCTTCCACTGGCTCTGTGGGATTGTTATTTTCTGTATCTTCCACGGGATTACTCACTTCCGTGTTTTCAGCGACCTCGGATTGCACCATACCAATGAAGTGAGATCTGATTGCAGACATCTCCGAAGAGGCAGCAAATTCAGGGTTTTGGCAATCTGAGCAAAATACGATATCATAGTTTCCTTCAACTGGGTATAGGGCGGGTGGGATAAATTTACTTCCACCACAGAATCACATTGCTTCTGCAGTTAATCTGATAAAGATATTTGCAAATCGAATCGGTAAAACGCAGGCACTTACCATATGATTCTGTGCTGGCATGTATGGTCCATTGTCGAGGAAGCGCCCGACGTTATTGTCGAATTCCAAGCTTCCGACAATTATGGTACTGCCGATTCCGCCAAGTATCCCCGATCGAAACTTAACGCCTGACATCGTCAGCCCCACGGTGGGTGCCAACTGTCGAGACATTGTAGTAGAATTCATAGACCGGGGTGCCATGAGCCTACGGGTAGAGACGTGGGGGGGACGTGGTAGCACAACAACCAGTAACACCAAATTTACCCAGGTTCGGTACGTCGCAACTAGGCGACGTTCCTACTCCTGCAATCTCACTAAATTAGGGCTGAAGCCTGAAGTACACAATGTACAATGTGAGTAGGGTTTCGCTAACTAGGCGAGGATCAACTTCTCGGCGAGTTGGCTTCTAGCTAATTGTCTTCTATGTTCTTCTCTCCCGTCCGGCTTTCTATAGATAGCCAGGTTAGGGCTTACAGAAAGGAAGCCTAGAAGACTACGGAAAGTATCTAACTTGGAAAGGAAGGAATCCGTCTTCTACTCCAAGCCGCAACACTTTGGGCCGTGGTCCGGGTTATTCTAGAATCCGGCTTCTGCGCGTCAGCTTACTGGGCCGCCTAATGGACTGTGATCCATTACCAACAGGCCACCCTAGTAATCCGGCTCTTAGGACAATGTCGAATATACCCCTATTCAGTATATATCCGACAGGCGCCCACCGACATCGCTCTTTCGCCTATATATCCCCCCTACACAAAAACCCTAAATCAATCGGCCTCCATCCATGAAAAGTTTCGTAGCTCCGTGATACGTCATAACGTATCCTTAATTCCTGATATTCCATGTTGTTTTCATGTTATTTCCTACATGTTTGCTATACACTTTATGTCATTTTTTATCGATTTCCGGGACTAACCTATTGACAAGATGCCACAGAGCAGTTCCCTGTTTTTTTGTTGTTTTTAGTTTCAGAAAACTTTTTCTGGAAATATTCTCGGAATTGGAAAATTCGAAGCCCAGAAGTCTTAGAATTCCCGAAGGTTCCACGGAGTCCCGAAGGGGCCCGGTGAGGGGCCACACCATAGGGCGGCGCACCCCCTGGCTGCACCTGGGGTGGTGTGGGCCCCTCGGGCGTCCACCGCCATCGCCCTTTCGCCTATATAACCCCCCTGAGATGTGAACCCTAAATATATACCACTTTTTCCTGAGAAACACCCGAGGCCGCCGTCATCGTCATCCCGAGATTGGGAGGGTTGTGGAGCTCTCCCCGGCACCCTGTCGGGAAGGAAATTCATCACCGGATGCCCTCCTCCGAAGTGATGCGTGAGTAGTTCATCCCTGGACTACGGGTCCATAGCAGTAGCTAGATGGTTGTCTCCTCCACTTTATGCCTTATGTTTAGATCTCTTGAGCTGCCCTACATGATCGAGATCATCTTTATGTAATGCTAAATGTTGTGTTTGCTGGGACTCGATGAATGTTGAATGCTATGTCTTATGATTATCAATCTATCATGTTATCTTCATGCATATGTTATTTATGATCTCGCATGCTCTCTGTTATTAGTATATGCTCTCGCCAAGTAGATGCTAGTGACTCCAAGAGGGAGTATTTATGCTCGATAGTGGGTTCATGCCTCCTTTGCATCTGTGCTCGAGTGACAGAAACATGACGGATGGAGGATGTGTTGTTTCCATTAGAGATAAAACAACGATGTTTACTTTGTTTACATTGTTTACATTACACACTTTGCTTACTGCAATTATCTGTTGCTTGCAACTTAATACCCAACGTTTGTTCGAATGATATTCGGAGGGTGGATTATTAGTCATAGACGCAGTTGGATGACGATCTATGTATTTTGTTGTAATGCCCGCATGAATGACATAGTAATCTTTATGTCTTGCATATGCACTACGGTGCAGCCTTCATTTCTGTCAATTCCCAGCTGTAATTTGTTCACCACACATGTTATTTATCTTTCACGGAGAGACACCACTAGTGAACTGTGGACCTCGGTCCATTTTCTCATACTGATAATACACACACTTCTTCTACTGTTTTCACACTGCTTCCACTGCTTTCATACTGTTCTCATATTGTTTTCCGCACCATATGTTTAACTTCTTTATGTTCAGCAAAATCAGTGAGCTTGACAACCTCACTGCTTCGTTGGGGCAAAGTGATTTGATTGTGTTGTGTAGGTTCCACTTGCTGCTGAACCGGTAGTGCGCCCTGCCACCTTAGCTGCATCAACCTTCAGAGATTGTTTATCCTCCTACTGTTTGATTCAACCTTGGTTCCTTTTCTGAGGGTAAACTTGTCGCTGCACTCTTCACAACCTTTCTCTTAGGGTTTACCAACGCCAGCCATCAACAAGTTTTCTGGCGCCGTTGCCGGGGAGGAAGAGAATTTTAGCAAGGGGAGTCTCTCACTTCCAATCTCTTTACTTTGTTTTTGTTTTTTGTTTTTCTTAGTTTATTTTATTTTGTCTTGTTTGCTTGTCTTTATCAAAAACACACAAAAAAATAGTTCTTATTCTAGTTGTTACCTTTGTTACCTCGTTGTTATTTTTCATCATGTTGTTCCCTAAGTTTACCCTGAAAGACCTTCCAGTTGGTAGTGTATCTATACTTGGAAAGGATACCATTAAAGAATTATTTAATCATATTAGTAAGCGTGATAATTTTGAGGAAAAATCCATAGTATAACTTGCTCCAAATTATGAAGCTACTGCAACTTCTTTAATTCACATGTTAGAAGCTAGGTTTGTTAACCTTCATCCCATACTGCAGCATATATTCCTCAACTTGAATGACATTGAAGATATTGAGAAAGGGAACTTTATCTTAGAAACCATGCTTAAAGAATTTGGATATGTTGCTATAGAAGTTGTTTCAATATGCTAGGATCATGTGTAGATATTGTTGGTGCCCTTGAAAAAACTGAAGCTAAAAATGAAAAGGAGGAGAAAATACCAATCCCCTTTAAATTGGTAGCACTGCATGAAGCCCAAGAAAACAATTTTGATTGGATTGTTCTTGAGAATTTATTTGATGAGAATAGTAAGCCTAAAAGTTCTAAGAGATGGGCCTCTGAAACTCACTTAGATAAAATACAATGCATTATTGAGGAATTTCCTTATCTCAATTTGGATGCTTCTTCACTTGAAAACACGTGAATCCACTTTTCTGGGCCTAGCTAAAAGGCGTTAAAGAAAAGCACTTCTTGGGAGATAACCCATGGTTTTATTTTTTGCTTTGTTTTTCTCTGTTTTCTTTGAGTCAAGGGGTTTGTATAATTCTGTAGAAACTCCTTTGTATCTTTATTTTCATGTTTTAGTTGTGCCAAGAAAAGTTTCTGACGAAAGTTGGAGTTGGTTTTGGATTTCTGCGCAGGAAACAGATTTTAGTTGTTCACCGTAAAAAATCGTATAATTCACAGAAAAAACAGAATGAGCTGAAATTTTTTGTGCTTATTCCTCGGCTAATTCCCTAACGTTTAGTATTTTAAGTTTTTTGATCTGAACAATGTAAGTTCTCAGGAAAAATTCGTCTTTATAGACTGTTCTGGTTTTGGCAGATTCTGTCATTTTTCTTGCATTTGCTCTTTTACGATGTCAAGTGAATTTCTTTGCTTCACGAAACATCAGTGACTGTAGATAATGTTTAAAAGTATCAATAGCACTTGTGCCCATATAGAACCCATGGATTTTTTATTTTTGCACTAACCCTCTAATGTGAATCACTCTTTAAGTGTGGTGTGAAGGAAGTTTTCAAGGGTCAAGAGAAGAGGATGATATATGTGATCAAGAAGAGTGGAAGTTCAAAGCTTGGGGATGCCCCCGTGGTTCATCCTAGAAAATTATAAGATGACTCAAGCATCTAAGCTTGAGCATCCCCTTATTCATCAACAATTTGTCAGTTCACTTCTAGTGAAACTATATTTTTATTCGGTCACATCATATGAAGTTTACTTGGAGCGTCTTTTATTTTTCGTTCAGTTTTCTTTTGTTTTCTTTTGCTTTACTTTCTGAAATAATATCATTTGAACCTATCATCCTTGTTTGGGAGATATACATGCTCCTCTTTTTCGTTTGAATACTCGTTATGCTTGTATTCTTAGTTTTTCTTCTAGCTGCTGCAAAATTCCTGTTTAGCTCTTATTTTCATTGGATCTCTTATTCATAGATGTTAGTTTTACTAGTGTTATCTAAGTACTCTCATGTTTTCTTGTTGTACCATTTAGAGAGTTTTTTTAAAACATACTTTGTATGGTGCTTGTTGGGAAAACAAACTGCTGCTTGTAGTAGGATTTATAATAGTGCAAATAGAAGCTTGTATAGACTGTGGCTATACTTTTTCATGTCATGCTAGATGTTATTTTAATTCTAAATCCTAGTGGTTATTTTCTAGCATGATTTTTCTCAAATAGATGAGAGTGTTTAATGTGCCATTGAAAGAATCATTAGTTGTTCTTGGCATTTTGAAGCATAAATTTGTGGTGTTCTCCTTTGAATGTTTTATTTGGTTGACTTGCACATGCTCACACCATGTTTATGACTATGAACTAGTCACTTCTAGCCTATATGATCATTTATTTTTGAACTTGTGGTACCACTTATGCTTTGATTAATTATGTTTTTGTCTCTATGCATGATTATGGCCATTACTGCTCTCTTGATTTGTCGCTCCCAGTCTTTTGATAGCCTCCACCTGTACCTAGTATGAGCTCTACTCGTGCATCCAACTCCCAAAAACCAAAGTATACCCAATGTGTCCACCATAACTACCTACATGTGGTATTTAACCGCCACTCCAAAGTAAATTTCTCATGTGTTACCTTTAAAACTTTCAAAATTACTCTTGTTTTGTGCTCCTGTTTTAGCTCATGAGGACGTAAATAGAGAATCTTTATCTCACTTGTTGATTGGACTTTCACACCCTGTACTAGTGGCTTCATCCTCTTATCCAATTGATAGAAGAGCTGGCAGCGGGGTGCCTAGCCCCAAATTAATACAAACAAATTCTCTTCACTATTTCTGCCCCTGATTTATCAGTCAAAGCATAATTGTGTAAACAAAAGAGAAAGAGGGATGACCTTCTGATCCCGGTTGTGTCCTTTAATGGGAGCCGCTCTTGTGAAGTCTAGTTGGCTTGTGACGTATTGTATTTTCTGTTTACCATTTGTTGACATAAGCATACACACCTCTCTTAAAAATGTTTTCAGTACCTTTGTTTAATAAAATAAAAAGCTCTAGCACATGAGTGATCCATGCTTCCCGCTGCGAAGGGCCTTCCTTTTACTTTTAAGTTGAGTCTGCATCTTCTAACTTTATGCACAGTTGAGAGAGCATAGTTGCCATTCTGAGTTTAATGTGCATTTGTCCCAGAAACATTATTAATTGATTCATGATGTGTTATTGTTTGTTCTAGTCTTCCTCATAAACTTTGAAGGTGTCCTGGCATTTATGTTTTTCCCCACTCTTAAGGACTAGCGAAATATCACTTTTCCATGCTTTCTCTATACTTGAAACAAACGTATAACTTTCGATGCATCGTTATTCATGATCTTTTATTTGTGTTACTTCTCATGATGCATGGTGATTGCTATGCTTTATTGTTAAAATTTTATTTATCATGCTTGTGTTAAAGTTCTATGATCTCATATTACAAATGCTTTTACATTATTGATGATCAAGTTTATGTTGGTAGCATGTCACCTCAGAAATTATGTGTTTTTATCGTTTACCTACTCGAGGACGAGTAGGAACTAAGCTTGGGGATGTTGATACCTCATAAACGTATCCTTCATTTCTGATGTTCCATGTTGTTTTCATGTTATTTCCTACATGTTTGGTATACATTTTATGTCATTTTTATCGATTTTCGGGACTAACCTATTGACAAGATGCCACAGAGCCAGTTCCCTATTTTCTGTTGTTTTTAGTTTCAGAAAAGTTGTTCTGGAAATATTCTCAGAATTGGAAAATTCAAAGCCCGGAAGTCTTAGAATTCCCGAAGGTTCCATGGAGTCCCGAAGAGGCCTGGAGAGGGGCCACATGGGGGCCACACCATAGGGCGGCGCGCCCCCTGGCCGTGCCTGGGGGTGGTGTGGGCCCCTCGGGCGTCCACCGCCATCGCCCTTTCGCCTATATAACCCCCCGATACGTGAACCCTAAATATATACCACTTTTTCCCGAGAAACACCCGAGGCCACCGTCATCGTCATCCGGAGATCGGGAGGGTTCTGGAGCTCTCCCCGGCATCCTGTCGGGAAGGAAATTTATCACCGGAGGGGTCTACACCACCATCCCCTCCTCCGAAGTGATGCGTGAGTAGTTCATCCATGGACTACGGGTCCATAGCAGTACCTAGATGGTTGTCTCCTCCACTTTATGCCTCATGTTTAGATATCTTGAGGTGCCCTACATGATCGAGATCATCTTTATGTAATGCTACATGTTGTGTTTGCTAGGATCCGATGAATGTTGAATGCTATGTCTTATGATTATCAATCTATCATGTTATCTTCATGCATATGTTATTTATGATCTTGCATGCTCTATGTTATTAGTATATGCTCTAGCCAAGTAGATGCTAGTGACTTCAAGAGGGAGTATTTATGCTCGATAGTGGGTTCATGCCTCCTTTGCATCTGTGCTCGAGTGACAGAAACGTGACAGATGGAGGATGTGTTGTTGCCATTATAGAGAAAACAATGATGTTTACTTTGTTTACATTACACACTTTGTTTACTGCAATTATCTGTTGCTTGCAACTTAATACCCAACGTTTGTTCGAATGATATTTGGAGGGTGGATTATTAGTCATAAACGCAGTTGGATGACGGTCTATGTATTTTGTTGTAATGCTCGCATGAATCACATAGTAATCTATATGTCTTGCATATGCACTACGGTGCAGCCTTCATTTCTGTCAATTGCCCAGCTGTAATTCGTTCACCACACATGTTATTTATCTTTCACGGGGAGACACCACTAGTGAACTGTAGGCCTCGGTCCATTTTCTCATACTGATAATACACACACTGCTTTCACTGCTTTCATATTGTTCTCATATTGTTTTCCACACCATATGTTTAACCTCTTTGTGTTCAGAAAAACCGGTAAGATTGACAACATCACTGCTTCGTTGGGGCAAAGTGATTTGATTGTGTTATGTAGGTTCCACGTTGCTGCTAAACCGGTAGTGCGCCCTGCCACCTTAGCCGCATCAACCTTCTGAGATTGCTTGTCCTCCTACTTGTCGATTCAACCTTGGTTTCTTTTCTGAGGGAAAACTTGCCGTTCCACTCTTCACAACCTTTCTCTTGGGGTTTACCAACGTCAACCATCACTCCACCGCCATCGAAGACAAGTTTCGGGGGACAGAAATCTCTGTTCCGGCACCCTGCAGGAACAAGGAATTGCCCCCGGATCCATATCCATCGACTCCACCGCCATCTTCATCGTTGTTGCGAACTCCCAGGATGAGGTGGGAGTAGTTCTCTCCCGAGGATGAGGGCTCTACTGGTAGTTATGTGTTTGAACTCTCTCTCCCATGGTGTGATCTTTATGTGATCATGAGATTTGTAATCTAGTTGAATAAGTAGATGTTACTCTTCATCTATTATACTACTCAAGTGGTTTTATTAAGGTGTGAAGGTGACAGTGTGAGAACCGTGTGTGACTCTTGTGCTAAAGTTTATATAATTTGTGTTGAATATCTCTATGAAATTGTAGTGTTTGTTTGGAACCATCTAGGGCTCAAGGTGACAGCGTGAGGTTACCTAGACGGGGAATGCGTCTTTAAGGTGTGTTCTTGCAGACCTAGGCAATGAATTGGTGTTCGTTATCCAACCGGAGAGTGGTTCGGAGTATCATAGTGAAGAGATGATATTTATGTATTCAATTATGTTATCATTGTTGAGAGTGTCCACTAGCAAAAGTATGATCCCTATGCCTTGTTTCTAAGCATTGAAACACCGTTTACAATGAGTTCTGCTACATGTTGGATTGCTTCCATTTTTTATTTAAGATTACAATTGCCACTTATAGTCATCCCTATTACTTGTATTTCACTATCTTTTTGCCGAACTAGTGCACCTATACAACTGACAATTGTATTAGGTGTGTTGGGGACACAAGAGACTTCTTGTATCTTAATTGCAGGGTTGCTCGAGAGGGATGTCTTTGAACTCTACCTCCCTGAGCTCGATAAACCTTGGGTGATCCACTTAAGGGAAACTTGCTGCTGTTCTACGAACCTCTGCACTTGGAGACCCAACATTGTCTACAAGAATAGAAGCGTGCGTAGACATCATGGAGCATTATTGGCGACCACCTGAGCCGGGCTGCATTAAAATTAATATAGATGGTGCAGTTGACGCAGTAAATGCGGAGGTTTAGCTCGCTCACACATCTCCTTCCTTGGGGCCTAGTGTATGTCTTTTGTTGGGGTAACTGATCCTATGATTGTCGAGGCCTTAATGTTGATGGAAGGTGCGGTCTTCGCTCTGCTATTGATACGTCCATTTTGCATCACTATTTTATATCATAATTTACTACTATTCATTGATATGTTTCATATTTAGAGATGATACGCATGTTATTTCATCTATTTTGCATGTTTTATGATTATTGGAGAATCAACTGCCGGAACCAGAATTATGCTGGAAAAAGAACCGCCAAGATACCATATTTCTGAAGATCAGCGATTCATGGAAAACATCCGAAATTTCCTATTTATCCAGATGCCGGAGCCAGCCAAAAGTGGAGGCAGAACTGGGCCACCAGTGGCCCACACCATGCCATGGCGTGGGCTTCCCCTGGTCGCGCAACCATCTGGTGTGGTGGCTCTGGCCCACCACCGCCGGTGCCCCTTCACGTACTTCATCCCCCCGAAACCCTAAGACTCGGGGAGCCATCAAGGAAATATTCCTCCGCCACCACGAAGTGGAAAACAATAGAGAGAGAAAAGCTCTCAAGCAGGGAGAAATCTGTCAGGGAAATTCCTTTCCGGAGGGGGGAAATCATCACCATTGTTGCCGTCATCGAGTGATGACCCAAAATTATAGGGGATCGCAACAGTCTTCGAGGGAAGTAAAACGCAAATTTATTGATTCGTCACAAGGGGGAGCCAAAGAATATTTATAGGCCTTAACAGATGGGTTGTCAGTTCAGCTGCACCTGAAAGTAGACTTGCTCGGAATAATTTATCAGTGGTAACAGATTTATAGCAGTAGCAGTAGTAAGATAATAGCATGAGTAAAATAGTAACAACTGTAGAAATTGTAGGAAACAACATGATTAAAGTATTGTAGGCATAGTGATGGATGAAGGAGCGTTGCATGGATAAGATAGTTCATATAATAATCAAATCATGGGCATTTCAGATAGATAATAATAAAGCATCCAAGTACTAGGTAAACCATAGGCATGTGTTCAAATTTAGTCGTACGTGCTCGCAATGAGAACCTTGCACAACATCTTCTGTCCTACCAGACCGTTGCAGCGGGGCCTCAAGGGAAACTACTGGTAATTAAGGTGATCCTTTTAATAAAGCACTGAAGCAAAGTATTAACACTCCGTGAACACATGCGACCCTCACATCACAGCCATACCCTCCAGTTATCCCAATTATTGTCAATTTGGGGCCTCGGGTTCCGGACAACGACATGTGTAAACAACTTGCAGGTATGATCAAGAAACATAATTATACTCATGAAACAATAACATGCTCAGATCTGAGATCATGCCACTCGGGCTCTAATGACAAGCATTAAGCATAACAAGTTGCAACAACGATAAATATCACTAACAACAGATACTAGGCACCATGCCCTAACAATCTGGCATTATTACATGAACGATCTCATCCAATCCCTACCATCCCTCTCAGCCTACAGCGGTGATTACTCACACATGGATTGGGGAATCATGGATGGTTGATGCATGTAAAATGCATAGATGAATTTTGCATATTTTCACATGGTTTTCTATTACATATTGCATCATATAAGGGTATAATTCAATGTTTTATAGCATTTTGGGGTTAACTTACAAAGTCCCCCAACTTTTATGGAATTAACCCTGCCTGTCAGAAACCCCGTTTTCTATATTTTTGACGTTTCAGGGGGCAAACTTCCGCGAAATCACCCGAAAATCTGCGGGGGTCATTTTCTTGGAAGGAGAAGACTTGCGGGCGAAGGATCCACGATAATTGGGCAAGGAGGCCCAAAAGAGGACCCTCCACGCGGCCAGATTCCTTGGCCACGTGAGAGGCCCCCTTTAGGCCCCTGTGGCCCCAATTCCTTTCATCTTCGACTTACCGACTCCGTCTTGACCTAAAATCGACTATAAAAAGGGTCCCCCGTACCCTTACAGAGAAGAGCGCCGCCGAAACACCAAAACATCGAAACAGAGACAAGAAGTTCCAGATTGGAGGGGGAAAACTCCGGCAGGGCGCCGCCGGTGTGATCTCCTACCCCTCCAACGTCATCACCATCGACATCTCCATGAAGAGGGAGTAGTCCACCCCAGGGCTATGGGTTTGTGGAAGTAGCACTTGTATCTCTCTCTCTATGTGCTTCACTAATTAGATCCGTATGAGCTGCCTCACATGATTACGGGCACCGTTGTAATTCCTATGTGGTGGATCTTTTCTACGAGTTATTGAATCTGAGATTGCAATTGTTTCTCTTGAGTTATTTGAGTAGATGTATCTTATGTACCCCGTTCTTATTTGCTAGCTTTGATCAATCTAGTTCTTGAGAGCGTGTGTGGGGTGATGGGTGCATTAGTTGGAGTAACGGGGGGTGGCTAGTGCTGTGAAAGTGACAGAAGTTCAGCGATCCACTAGGGATAAAAAGGAGTACCTTGTTACCGGGTATTTGAAGTGACACTAATCAATCTCCATGACTAGATCTAGCAAGTTCTTACTTCAACTTCATGTCACATTGCTTAAAGCTATACTCTGGTTTTTCCTTAATTATCGAGGTGTTATGATTTATTTCGCATCTTGGTGGAGTATAAGAGGGATCAATATGACCGTAGAGATCTCTATGCTAGGACGTGATGCCCATATGAAAGTACTCAATGTTAAACATGTTATTTGTAATCTCACATGTAATTCTTTATGTCCACCGTCTACCACTTTATTTGAAAGAATGCAAGTGTGAAACCATGAACCCCGGTCCTATTTTAATTATAAGAAAACACTCTAGTTACTTTGCTGCAATTTACTTTACTTGCACTTTACTTTACTTGCATCTCCAATTCAAATTTACATTATCTCCATCATCACTTGCATCACAAAAATACAAAACAATCCATTGCATATTTATTTTCTCATTTGCATTTAGTAGTAGATTTAATTATTGCACATTTACTTTCAGTTTTGCATTGCAATTTAGAAGTCTCACACCTTGTGCTTGACAACCACTTGGTGAGGTTGAGGGCACAAAATTCTCTACTTGTTTGCAGGATCCTGGAGGAAGCTTGGAAGACAACTGCTGAAATACTGGCTCCCCAAGAGTTCTATATAAACCCTCGAGTCACCCTCGTGGGGAAGAAGGCTTTCCACTAGCTACACACTCTGCACTTGGAGTCTCAACCTAGCCATCACCGGTCTGCTAGGGAGGAAGAATATCCCCTGCCGACCAGCCAGCCTATTGTGTCTGAGGCGGTCGCGAAGGAAATAGAGGTGCCGAAAATGGGCTGCCCTTCTCGTACAAATGAGGAGGAACCCATTCCAACTTTTGACAAGGAGTTCAAGGTAAAGGAAGAACCGTTTGACGAACACGGATATATGCATCCGTGAGCGACCAAATTCTCCGCTCCTGCTCCCTTAATCCGTCCTTGGCCAAAAGGCGGGTTTGTTGTAAGGAATAACTTCGTATTTTCACCTCGGCAGGTCATCCAGGACGGCCTCTGCCACGTCGGTATTCTTTTTTCAAAGTATGCAAAAGAATTCAACAAAAACTTGCCGGGTCTGCAACGGATGAGCCAGGTAATATCTCTATCCCCCAAGCAATAAGTCAAATGTATACATTGTCTTAATGCTTTTTCCATTACCTTGCTTGATTTTTGACTTAAGCTTTCTTTGTCTCTTTTCCGTGTTTCCGCAAACTGTTGAAAACATCAACATGGAAGTTTTCAACAAACTTACCATCAAGAACAAGGAGGTGAAAACCCTTCTTAAAATTCTTGAAGATAAGGAGGCAGAACTGGCATCCATTCAACAACAACTGAGTGAATCAGCAGGTAAAATATTTCTCTGCTTTCAGTTGTGAGTTTTTCTAAGTAATTTTCCGAGTTTTTAACTCTTCCTTTACTTGCTTTTCAGCTTCTTTGGCGAAAGCCAAACAAATTGCTGAAGATGCCGGCAACGCCGAGAACCTCCGCCGCGAGAACCTGGATCTTCACAAGCTGACTGTGAAGCTCCAAAAGGAACTGGATGCCAACCAACTAGCTGTTGGCATTGCCGAATCTAAGGCCTCCAGCCAGGCCGAGAAAGACAAGTCTACAATCAGGGACCTGGAGAACGCCCTTAACCAGCGCCTGGAAGAAGGCACCGAGATGGATCGGATTCTCGGTAAGTAACTTGTCTTTTACCGGATTTTCCTTGTTTCCCTTCTCCTGTTTTTCCTAACATTTGTTTGTTGATTGAAACAGAAGGTAGCCCCCAGCTTACCCGGATTGAGAGAATCTGGGCTTTCGGGGAAATCTTCACCGCGCTCAAGGCCGCGGGGATGCTACTTATTAATAGGTATATCCCCGAGAAATATGGGGAGCTCTCGGAAGTCAGCAAACTTCCTGAGGCTATTGTGGAGGTGGCGAACTGCAAGGAGTCGTGGCTCCGCTCCGCGGCTCGTGGTGGTGCACGCATGGCCCTTGGGCTCATGCGTATGCACTACCCCACCGCCAAATCTTGGCGCGTGGCGTCCGGCATCCCACAAGGATATACGGATGCCCAGCGTACCAGCATCTTTGATGAAATCAAAGGTCACGCCACCTAGATCGCCAATATGGTGAACATATCCACCTTCTACCCCGAGGAGGAAATCCCGCCAACTCCTGAGGAATCCAGCAGCAAAGAAGAAGACTCGGATTCCTGAGGAAGTTTCTTGGTCCTGGGTAAAAGATAGGAAAATACAAGCATTACTGATCTTACAATGTAACACTTACTGTAATGCTATCTATTCTTTTATATAAACAAGTACTCCTGTTTTGAAGTTAAACTATTAAGTCTTCGTAAGTTTTCCGAATTTTAATTCCTTTATCTTCTAAGTTCTCTGGTTTGTATGTCTTAACTGTCCTTAGTGTTTGAAATGGCTCAATAGTACATAATATTCATGCCAAGTGACTGGGTACAACCAATCAGTCGAAACTCAGAAACATGGATCGTACTAAAGGCATTTTTACTGACTAGTTCCAGTGACCCAACATAAAAACAATCAGATAATACTTAGAAAAAAAGTAAGGAATTGTGAAAAGTATGAAACTCAGGCACGCAGGCACAATCTGGGTTTCCTTAAGCCTCCTTAGGATGAGTAGCATTCAGTTTTTATAACTCCGAGCACGCAGGCACAATTCGGGTTAACATTGAGTATTTTGAAAGATCATTGGGAAATAGATAAAACAGACTTATGCTTTGTATAAAAACAGATAAAAAAGTAATGCATGAATTTCGAGAACTTTATTTTATGATCTCAAAGATGTTTACATATAAATTGAACTAAGTGTAGAAGGGACGCAACTGATGGATGCTCCAGGGCCTCTTCGTCTCTCCTAGCTCGACATCTGTCTTTCTCTTTCTTTTGCGATTCGGACGCTTGGGATCATCTTCCGTGTCTCGAATATCTACAAGATAATAAGATCCATTTTTCATAGCCTTGCTAATGACAAATGGTCCCTCCCAGACTGGGGCTAACTTGTGCTTCCTTTCTTGCACCAATCTTAGCACTAGGTCACCTTCTTTGAAAGATCGATGCCTGATTTTCCGACTATGGTAGCGTCTCAATCCTTGCTGATAAATGGCGGATCTTTGAAGCACAATGTCTCGTTCTTCTTCTAAAAGATCGATGACATCCTGTCGAGCACATTCGGCATCCGAGTCATCGTAAGCCTGCACTCTTGGGCTATCATGGAGCATGTCCGTTGGAAGCATTGCTTCTGCGCCATAAACCAAGAAAAACGGGGTTTTCCCTGTTGATCTATTTGGCGTCGGTCGAATACTCCAAAGCACGGAAGCTAATTCTTCTACCCATGCTCCAACTACTCTATGAAGAGGAGATTCGAGTCTTGGACGTATTCCTTGCAGGATTGAGCTATTCATTCTTTCAACCTGCCCATTGGATTGTGGGTGAGCCACAGATGCAAGGTCTAGGCGTATTCCCGTTTGTCGGCAATATATTGCCAACTCTCCAATAGAAAAGTTTGTCCCGTTGTCGGTGATTATACTGTGTGGAACGCCATATCTCATGACTACGTCAATGATGAAGTTTCTGGCAGTCACACCGTCAAGTTTCTCAATGGGTTTTGCCTCCACCCACTTGGTGTACTTATCCACTGCAACGAGTAGATGTGTAAGTCTGCCTCTTTCAGTTTTGAATGGTCACATCATATCTAGCTCCCAGACCGCGAACGGCCATGTTATAGGGATAGTTTTGAGTGCTTGAGCTGGCAGATTCGTCTGCTTGGCGTAATACTGGCATCCGGCACATGTGTTTACTATGTGTTCGGCATATGTCTTGGCTGTGAGCCAGAAAAACCCTGCACATAATGCTTTTTTGACTATACTTTTTGATTGAGCATGATGTCCGCAAACTCCTGCATGGATTTCTTGCAAAATTTCTCGTCCTTCCTCTGGCAAAATACATCGCTGAAAAATTCTGATAGTGCTACGCTTATACATGCAACTGTTAATTACCGTTTATCCTTTGCATCGACGCTGTATCTGTCTTTGCAAGACCTCGTCAGCTCCATCCGGGAACTTATGATCTACTAAGAAGTTTAAGTATGGAATTGTCCAATCCGGGTTAACGAGCAGAACTCAATTGACTCGGAAACGAGAGGATAATCAACATCTCCACCTTTGATTGATGGTTCGTGCAAATGTTGGACAAACACACCAGGTGGTAGGGTTCTCACTCTTTCCGATCCCATGTGGGCTAATGCATCCGCGTTCCAATTCTATTCCCTTTTGATGTGAAGTACTTGAAATCCAAGGAAGCAAATGGCAAATTCTTCCACCGTTCTCCGATATTCGGCCATGATGGGGCTTTTGGGATCACATGTTTGGTTTAGTTGATGTTGTACCAAATCTGAGTCACCATAGAAAAGTATGCATTTGACGCCTATTTGTTTTGCAACGTGAAAGCCATGAAGCAATGCTTCGTATTCTGCCACGTTATTACTGGCGTTGAAGTGTATCTGCAATACATACTCCATAATGTCACCTTTCGGGGATTTTAGCACTACACCAGCTCCAGCGCCTTCCTTCATCTTGGATCCATCAAAGTGCATGATCCAGTATTCCGACTCCGGCGTTGGTGTGTTCTCCATTGCTTCTGTCCAATCAGCACAAAATCTGCCAACACCTGGGATTTGATTGCCGTCCGGGGTTGGTACTTAATGTCGAACGCGACTAACTCAATGCCCCATTTGGCTACTCGGCATGTTGCGTCCGCATTGTTAATGATATCCCCTAGTGGTGCTTTGCTTACCATTGTTATGGAATGTCCTTGGAAATAATGGCGGAGTTTTCTAGATGCTAAAAACACGCCATATGCCAGCTTTTGATAATGTGGATACCTTTGCTTTGACTCGGAGAAAACTTCACTAACATAGTATACGGGTTGCTAATCCGGTATACTTTGTTATTCTTTCCGCCTTTCCACAATTATCATAATGCTAATAACCTGTTTGTTGCTGTAAGATACAACAACATAGGTCCTTCGTCTTTTAGCGATGCCAAAATCGATGCTTTCATCAAGGTTTCTTTTAGCTAGGTTAATGCTTTGTCCGCCTCTTCTGTCCACTCAAATTTGTCGGATTTCTTCAACAATTTGTATAATGGCAGAGCTTTGTCTTCTAGCCGGCTCATAAACCTGCTGACTGCGGCTGCATAACCCGTCAATCTTTGTACATCTTTTAAGCACGTAGGCTTTGTGATGTTCAAGATTTCCTTGAACTTTTCCGGGTTTATTTCTATTCCTCTGTGAGAAACGATAAAACCCAGAAGCTTTCCTGAAGGAACCCCGAATACGCATTTTAATGGATTCAACTTCATTTTGTAAGTGCGCAAATTTTTGAAAGATTCTCGTAGATCTTCAAGGAGTGTATCTTTTTCCTTAGAAACGTCGGCAATGTCGTCCACGTAAACGTGAACATTTTTGCTAATCTGACTATGCAAACAACGTTGCATGCAACGCTGGTAAGTTGCACCTCCATTCTTCAGGCCAAAAGGCATGGTTATATAATAGTATGTTCCGTACGGGGTTATGAAGGAAGTTTTGATTTGATCTTCTTCCCTCATACGTATTTGATGGTACCCGTAATAAGCATCCAAATAGCATAAAAGCTCAGAGCCAGCAGTGGCATCTATTATTTGATCAATTTGCGGTAATGCGAACCTATCTTTTGCATACAGTTTGTTCAGGCCGGTGTAATCTATAAACATCCTAAGAACAGTATTATCTTTCTTCGGGACTAATACTAGGTTCACAGACCAGTCAGTATGTATAACCTCCCGGATAAAATCTGCTGCTATGTAACACCCGGGGGTTTTCCCCCAAAATAAAAAATTGTTTGTTTTCTTTTTTTTTCGCATCATGGCATCATGCATTGCATTTTTTTTTACCCTTAAAAATTGTTTTCTCTCAATGCTAATTTAATTGTCAACTCAACATATTTTTTTTGGATTGCTTTCTCAATCTTCACATGACTTATAACTAAATCTCTGTTTTTATTCAAATTATTGTACCCACATTGTTTTCCTAATTAAAACCCTCACTAGAATCTCTCTCTCAATAATTTCTGGAAAAAAAAATTTTTAGGGAGAGGCTAGGCCTAAAGCCAGCCCACCCCGTACCATCCCCTAACCCTAGCCCACACGCACACAGCACAACACAGAGCCCACGCACACACACCGCACACAACACACGCACGCGACACAGAAGGGGATCGACCCCATCGTCTCCTTCCTCCTGCTGGACGCCGCCGCCGCACCCTCTGTCTCGTCTTCCCCCCCACGCCTCCTTCCTCCTCTGGCCAGGAGGCCATGCCCCTGCTGCTCCCTTCCCCCCCTCTCTCCATTCCTCATGGACGCCCTCCTCCTCCTTGCATCTCCGGCCGAGCGCCGCCTCTCTACTCCTCCCTCCCTTGGCAACTCCGGCGCCTCCCGCCGGCCGCTCCTCTCCGCCTCCCCTGCCCGCTGTCGGCCGCCTCCCTGCTCGCCCTCGCCTCTCCCTCCTTACACCCGACCGCCTCGACCTCATCTCGGCCTCTCCACTGCAGCGCCATGGACATCAGTGCGCGCCTGGAGCTCCGTCCCCGACGACCTCTTCTTTGAACTGACCAGCGCGCAGGTGCCCGAGCTCCGCCACGACCTCGTCCTGCCGGCTCCATCCACGTGCTACTGCCCCGAAGCTCGTCAGTTCCACGAGCATCTCTGTCGCCAGAGATGCGCCTCCTCGAGGTCTTCATACTGAAGGTCGTCTACAACTCCCGACGCCTCCTTTGGATCTAGTTGTTGTTGCTGTTACTCATCATGATCGCATGTGCCTACTTGTTCGATGCACCCGTCGAGTACATGTTCGATGCCCGCCATGTGTTTGATGCAAGTCCTGCAAGAGGTACGACGCCCCTCTGCCATATGTCATGTCTTGTCGTTGCTTCCGCTGTGTGATGGCCGCCTTCGCGCGCGTCCATGGGACTCCGTCACCGGAGGCGCCAAGTTCACCTTCGATGGAAGCCACCAAGTTACGTCCTCGACCTAGGATCGCCAAGTTCTTCTCCGACAAGACAATATCCGTGGATTCTTGCCAAGATCTGCGTCATGTCCGTTTTGCGTTGGCCGCCTTCGTGCGTGTCCGGGAGATGATGTCGTGAACCCCGAAGACCGGAGAATCGCCCCGTTCGCCATCGACCCCAAAGATCGGAACCACCAAGATCTTCTATACGGACGCGGCGAGTACCTCGACCACGACTATGTCTACTTCCTCTTCGGACCTCGATGAAAAGATCGACAACGACCACCGATGACGTGAACGACTACCTCGGCTACGGAACGAGAACGATGACTTCCCCTACGTCCCCGACGTCGTCTACTTCCTCCACGTTCCGAAGTTTCCAGCGTTGACCCCGGCGATCCTCTTTCCAACGTGCGAACCCAAACCCTATACCCTATATGCCTATTTTCTAAATGTCATCTATATCGTGCATATTAAATCATTCATGTGTTGCATTGCATCTTGTGGGTGCGGGTAATAGTAATATCATCTAATAATTAAATATGGAATGAGTTGGGATAATTAAATATTGTTCCGGTTCCATTTAAAATTGCATAGCTCATCTTTATATTATCTCGCCATGTTAAACAACATTTAATCTTGATGGGTAGATAAATAACGTGAACCTCCTAAATTAAATGTTGGGCTTCCGGCTCAATTTAAATTGATTTAATTGCATAAATCATAACTAATTCATTTTAACTCCAAATTTGAAAAGTAAAATATGTTTTCCAATCAAAATTCTCTAAACCTTGCAAATATCAACTTTGTTTTCCGTTTTGAATAATTTAAATTGCTGAAAACAACTATTTCTTAATTAATGCATTAAAATTGCTAATTTGATAACTTGCTCATTTTAATTCCAAATCCAACAAATAAAATATGTTTTCATACCAAAAAAATGCACTTAATCTGTTCATGCCATCCATGTTCATGTTTGCACCTTGCATGTTGCATTTGTAGTGGTGTTATGTATGTTCACCTAATAGATAAATATGGAATGTGTTGGGGTATTTAATTCAATCGTTGCCCTATTCCATTTCATATTGCTTAACTCACCTATTTACTGTTTTCCATGCTAAACAACATTTAACTTGATGGTTAGCTAAACAACTTGAACCAATTCCTATTTCTCCGGACTCCGGTTCCGATTAAATTGCTTAAGTTGTTTCCCCTGTTGCCTCTTGCCATGCCATGCATATAAAATAGGATCATGCTGGATCTTTTGCCGTAGTAGTAATTGTTGCATCCGGTGTTTGTTCGAGGTTTGTTGCTTCTTCCCGGATAGGACGTTGAGATGATGTGAGCAACGACAGGTTCTTCGGATGTACCTCTACTTGCTGGATTCCAGGCAAGTATACTCACTTGCTGCCAAATGGCTGCCTTTCATCACTTGTTACCGATTCTTTCCGTTGTTCTTATTCTAGCCTGTTGATTCGATGCTTGTGTCTCGATCCTATTATATGTTTACCTTGCAGCCATGATATAGCCTTCCTTCCACTTCCTATTAACTGTTGTTTGTTTACCCTGCTGGCCCTCGTGTCGTAGTTGCATGCTTAGTGTTGTTTTCGCTCAAGTCTTGTTGTCCGTCTTATCAACTGTTTAGTTTGATAGTTGGGTTTCAATTCAATCAACAACATGTTAATGTTTTGGGTAATAATAATTTGATGATAAGGCACCGGCAGGAGGCCCGGCGTGGTTTTGAAGCCTGCTAGTGTCGACCCTAATTAGGAAAAGGGTCTTGTCTACTTATCCATGATGAGCGCACTAACCGCATGTGGGAAGCGAGTATGGGCGCCCCCCTCAATTTGATTCGATTCGCATCTCGTCCAAATCGCCTCATTTAGTTCGGGTTTTCCATTTGCCGCATGCATGATCTTGCGAACCCAGGCCAGGGTGGAACTTTTGTAGTCGGCATTTAGGGAGACACGTTCTTAGAGTGCTATGAGGGTCCCCTTTTCTTCGTGGGGCTTGATTAGACGTGCGCTCAACTGCACGGGGTTCTTTGGGCTTGATGCGAAGAAGAGTTGGGTTGTGTTGAGTACCTCGCTTGGTGGGTTGATCCCCCGTCTGGCGGGTTATTCTTACGTGTACGGCCAAATTGGTGCATCCCTGCAGGGTTAAATCTTCTCGAGAAGCCGTGTTTTCCGCGGTTATGGTTGACTTGGTGAAAGTACTGGCTAACAAGTACTCAGAACAACTTACACCTAACTAATGATACTTGACTAGTAATAGTCTTATTGACACAATAACTTGATCCATCATTAATCCAACAGTGTGAGTTATCCTTGGGTTGCTTCCTTAGTAGGGGGTGACATTGGATGGGTATTGTTTGTTGAGTAGTTGTAGTTGGTTACGATACGCTATCTTATCCCCCTCTTTTAGCCGGATGTTGTAGTGAGTCTCTGTAGTTGGTTAGTGCATCCCGCTGCCGCTTATTGGCAATAATCCCTTCCTTTCCGTTGAACCCAAAGTATTTGTATCTTGTGATGACTGGTTACGCCGGTATCTTGTGAGTATGGTTTATCCACTTGCCAGTACTTAACCGTACTGACCCACGAATCCTTTTTCGTGGCTGCATATTCAACATTGCAGTCAACAGGTTTACAGTCTGACGACGTTAGCTTGGGAATCCCTCCGGCTTGGCCTGGGCAGGGATTGGACGCTCTCGGTTATCTTCAGGACTCTTAGTCCAATTTGTATCTTGTCCGTAGTCGGACGCTATGTTGTTTTCTTCCGCTGTTATTTGGATCTTTGTATGGTGACAGTTGTATCCCTGACTCGTTCGAGTCTTCTTGTATATATCTCATTCTGTTGTTGTTGTGGATTATTCGTGAACTGTTGTAATGTTATCACAAGTGGCAACCTGGAATCGGTTATTATGTGGATTTTGGCGGGAATGCTGAAATCTGCATAGTGCCCGATCTCGGGGCGTCACAAATGGTATCAGAGCCTTGGTTCTGATTCCCGATAATGTTTCGATACGAATGGTTATCGAAGCAACGGGTCCGCAAAGCCTGTAGGATAACCTAGCTAACGGTCGTTGTTTCTAGAATGTCAAAAAGTATTTCTGCTAAACTATTTTGGAAAACATCTCAATAGGATTCTTGTTTTCTCCTTACCCCTATTCTATTTCCCCTCCCATCTTATTTGTTTTGGAGTCTCCCCCCTTGTCTATCTTTCAAAGTGTTAGGACCCTACGTGGGTGGACGTTTTCTGAGCCTTTAACCTAATAGGTTCGATCATCGGAAGATTCCTGGTGGAAGAACATCGTCATCAGCCCGAGCAAGAATCTCTTGTTAGTGGTGTCGAGAAACCCTTGTTACTGGTGTCGAGGAGATCGACTGGAAGCATGAAGAATCGATAGTCGAACTTCTTTCCCCTCCCGGGTTAGCAGGTGGATTGCGAGGGCGCAATCCCTTGTTAGTGGTGTCGACTGTAACACCCGGGGGTTTTCCCCCAAAATAAAAAATTGTTTGTTTTCTTTTTTTTTCGCATCATGGCATCATGCATTGCATTTTTTTTTACCCTTAAAAATTGTTTTCTCTCAATGCTAATTTAATTGTCAACTCAACATATTTTTTTTGGATTGCTTTCTCAATCTTCACATGACTTATAAGTAAATCACTGTTTTTATTCAAATTATTGTACCCACATTGTTTTCCTAATTAAAACCCTCACTAGAATCTCTCTCTCAATAATTTCTGGAAAAAAAAAGTTTTAGGGAGAGGCTAGGCCTAAAGCCAGCCCACCCCGTACCATCCCCTAACCCTAGCCCACACGCACACAGCACAACACAGAGCCCACGCACACACACCGCACACAACACACGCACGCGACACAGAAGGGGATCGACCCCATCGTCTCCTTCCTCCTGCTGGACGCCGCCGCCGCACCCTCTCTCTCGTCTTCCCCCCCACACCTCCTTCCTCCTCTGGCCAGGAGGCCATGCCCCTGCTGCTCCCTTCCCCCCTCTCTCCATTCCTCATGGACGCCCTCCTCCTCCTTGCATCTCCGGCCGAGCGCCGCCTCTCTACTCCTCCCTCCCGTGGCAACTCCGGCGCCTCCCGCCGGCCGCTCCTCTCCGCCTCCCCTGCCCGCTGCCGGCCGCCTCCCTACTCGCCCTCGCCTCTCCCTCCTTACACCCGACCGCCTCGACCTCATCTTGGCCTCTCCACTGCAGCGCCATGGACATCAGTGCGCGCGTGGAGCTCCGTCCCCGACGACCTCTTCTTTGAACTGACCAGCGCGCAGGTGCCCGAGCTCCGCCACGACCTCGTCCTGCCGGCTCCATCCACGTGCTACTGCCCCGAAGCTCGTCAGTTCCACGAGCATCTCTGTCGCCAGAGACGCGCCTCCTCGAGGTCTTCATACTGAAGGTCGTCTACAACTCCCGGCGCCTCCTTTGGATCTAGTTGTTGTTGCTGTTACTCATCATGATCGCGTGTGCCTACTTGTTCGATGCACCCGTCGAGTACATGTTCGATTCCCGCCATGTGTTTGATGCAAGTCCTGCAAGAGGTACGACGCCCCTCTGCCATATGTCATGTCTTGTCGTTGCTTCCGCTGTGTGATGGCCGCCTTCGTGCGCGTCCATGGGACTCCGTCACCGGAGGCGCCAAGTTCACCTTCGATGGAAGCCACCAAGTTACGTCCTCGACCTAGGATCGCCAAGTTCTTCTCCGACAAGACAATATCCGTGGATTCTTGCCAAGATCTACGTCATGTCCGTTTTGCGTTGGCCGCCTTCGTGCGTGTCCGGGAGATGATGTCGTGAACCCCGAAGACCGGAGAATCGCCCCGTTCGCCATCGACCCGAAAGATCGGAACCACCAAGATCTTCTATACGGACGCGGCGAGTACCTCGACCACGACTATGTCTACTTCCTCTTCGGACCTCGATGAAAAGATCGACAACAACCACCGATGACGTGAACGACTACCTCGGCTACGGAACGAGAACGACGACTTCCCCTACGTCCCCGACGTCGTCTACTTCCTCCACGTTCCGAAGTTTCCGGCGTTGACCCCGGCGATCCTCTTTCCAACGTGCGAACCCAAACCCTATACCCTATATGCCTATTTTCTAAATGTCATCTATATCGTGCATATTAAATCATTCATGTGTTGCATTGCATCTTGTGGGTGCGGGTAATAGTAATATCATCTAATAATTAAATATGGAATGAGTTGGGATAATTAAATATTGTTCCGGTTCCATTTAAAATTGCATAGCTCATCTTTATATTATCTCGCCATGTTAAACAACATTTAATCTTGATGGGTAGATAAATAACGTGAACCTCCTAAATTAAATGTTGGGCTTCCGGCTCAATTTAAATTGATTTAATTGCATAAATCATAACTAATTCATTTTAACTCCAAATATGAAAAGTAAAATATGTTTTCCAATCAAAATTCTCTAAACCTTGCAAATATCAACTTTGTTTTCCGTTTTGAATAATTTAAATTGCTGAAAACAACTATTTCTTAATTAATGCATTAAAATTGCTAATTTGATAACTTGCTCATTTTAATTCCAAATCCAACAAATAAAATATGTTTTCATACCAAAAAAATGCACTTAATCTGTTCATGCCATCCATGTTCATGTTTGCACCTTGCATGTTGCATTTGTAGTGGTGTTATGTATGTTCACCTAATAGATAAATATGGAATGTGTTGGGGTATTTAATTCAATTGTTGCCCTATTCCATTTAATATTGCTTAACTCACCTATTTACTGTTTTCCATGCTAAACAACATTTAACTTGATGGTTAGCTAAACAACTTGAACCAATTCCTATTTCTCCGGACTCCGGTTCCGATTAAATTGCTTAAGTTGTTTCCCCTGTTGCCTCTTGCCATGCCATGCATATAAAATAGGATCATGCTGGATCTTTTGCCGTAGTAGTAATTGTTGCATCCGGTGTTTGTTCGAGGTTCGTTGCTTCTTCCCGGATAGAACGTTGAGATGACGTGAGCAACGACAGGTTCTTCGGATGTACCTCTACTTGCTGGATTCCAGGCAAGTATACTCACTTGCTGCCAAATGGCTGCCTTTCATCACTTGTTACCGATTCTTTCCGTTGTTCTTATTCTAGCCTGTTGATTCGATGCTTGTGTCTCGATCCTATTATATGTTTACCTTGCAGCCATGATATAGCCTTCCTTCCACTTCCTATTAACTGTTGTTTGTTTACCCTGCTGGCCCTCGTGTCGTAGTTGCATGCTTAGTGTTGTTTTCGCTCAAGTCTTGTTGTCCGTCTTATCAACTGTTTAGTTTGATAGTTGGGTTTCAATTCAATCAACAACATGTTAATGTTTTGGGTAATAATAATTTGATGATAAGGCACCGGCAGGAGGCCCGGCGTGGTTTTGAAGCCTGCTAGTGTCGACCCTAATTAGGAAAAGGGTCTTGTCTACTTATCCATGATGAGCGCACTAACCGCATGTGGGAAGCGAGTATGGGCGCCCCCCTCAATTTGATTCGATTCGCATCTCATCCAAATCGCCTCATTTAGTTCGGGTTTTCCATTTGCCGCATGCATGATCTTGCGAACCCAGGCCAGGGTGGAACTTTTGTAGTCGGCATTTAGGGAGACACGTTCTTAGAGTGCTATGAGGGTCCCCTTTTCTTCGTGGGGCTTGATTAGCCGTGCGCTCAACTGCACGGGGTTCTTTGGGCTTGATGCGAAGAAGAGTTGGGTTTTGTTGAGTACCTCGCTTGGTGGGTTGATCCCCCGTCTGGCGGGTTATTCTTACGTGTACGGCCAAATTGGTGCATCCCCGCAGGGTTAAATCTTCTCGAGAAGCCGTGTTTTCCGCGGTTATGGTTGACTTGGTGAAAGTACTGGCTAACAAGTACTCAGAACAACTTACACCTAACTAATGATACTTGCCTAGTAATAGTCTTATTGACACAATAACTTGATCCATCATTAATCCAACAGTGTGAGTTATCCTTGGGTTGCTTCCTTAGTAGGGGGTGACATTGGATGGGTATTGTTTGTTGAGTAGTTGTAGTTGGTTACGATACGCTATCTTATCCCCCTCTTTTAGCCGGATGTTGTAGTGAGTCTCTGTAGTTGGTTAGTGCATCCCGCTGCCGCTTATTGGCAATAATCCCTTCCTTTCCATTGAACCCAAAGTATTTGTATCTTGTGATGACTGGTTACGCTGGTATCTTGTGAGTATGGTTTATCCACTTGCCAGTACTTAACCGTACTGACCCACGAATCCTTTTTCGTGGCTGCATATTCAACATTGCAGTCAACAGGTTTGAAGTCTGACGACGTTAGCTTGGGAATCCCTCCGGCTTGGCCTGGGCAGGGATTGGACGCTCTCGGTTATCTTCAGGACTCTTAGTCCAATTTGTATCTTGTCCGTAGTCGGACGCTATGTTGTTTTCTTCCGCTGTTAGTTGGATCTCTGTATGGTGTCAGTTGTATCCCTGACTCGTTCGAGTCTTCTTGTATATATCTCATTATGTTGTTGTTGTGGATTATTCGTGAACTGTTGTAATGTTATCACAAGTGGCAACCTGGAATCGGTTATTATGTGGATTTTGGCGGGAATGCTGAAATCTGCATAGTGCCCGATCTCGGGGCGTCACATGCTAAAAGCCGGATAATTTCCTAGCCTATAGCCTTCCGTCTTCTTGCATCAAAACTGGGTACTCCCGGCATGTCCGCAGGACACCAGGCAAAAATATCCCAGTTCTCACGGAGGAACTCGATGAGCGCGCTTTCCTATTTGTCGGTCATCCCTGTCCCCACTACGACAAAATTTGTCGGATCTTTGGGATCGAGGATAACATGTCTTGTATTCTCGGGAGCTTTGACGCTATATGCCGGCTTCCGGCTTTCTTTTCCTGCCGGCATTTCCATCGGCGATACTTCCTTTCCCAGCTCTTTTAGTTCTTCCTTTGCTATTACTTTTTAAGCACAAAGGGCGTTTCCTTTTTCCAGCTCGTTAGCCAGTTTGAAGTCTCCTGATATGGTGATTACTCCTCCTTTTGGCCCTGGCATCTTCAGCTTGCTATAAATATAACATGATCTTGCCATGAATTTTGCGAAAGCTGGACGTCCGAGTATTGCATGGTATACACTTTCGAACGACACCACCTCGAATGAGATTTTTTCCTGTCGGAAATGTTCTCTTTCTCCGAAGGTTACATCTAGGGAAATTTCTCCTAGGGAATGTGCTTGCCTGCCAGGAATGATGTCGTGGAAACGTATGTTGCTATGTTTGAGCTGGGTCTCGGAGATTCACAGATGCTTCAGTGTATCCAAGTACATAATATTCATACTGGATCCTCCATCCATCAGCACTCTTTTTAGCCTAGTGTTTTGAACAATAGGTCTTACAATTAGAGCTTGTGTGCCGGGGTCTGGGATATTTCCGGGATGATCTGACTGATCCCAGGTAATTGGCGTATTGGAATACTTGGGCGTTGGTGGGACAACCGCGTTTATTTCTTGAAGTGTTCGCTTTGCCTGTTTTGCTGAGGGAGTTGCCAGGAAAGTTAAATTGCATTCTCCATCGACTCGGGAATTTTGGTTCGCCTTTTTGCTGCTGTTCCTGGATTTTTTCATCAGTGTCCGATTCACTGTCTTCTTTTTCAGCTTCTGGCTTTTACTTGGAGAATTTCCTCTCGGAGTTCTTTTCTTTATTCTCGGATCCTGCAGTGCCCTTCATGTGCTTATTGAGGTGACACTACGCATTTGTATGGGTAGGTTTCCCAAATTGCCAATGGTGGACACAGTTTTCAGACTTAATTTTTTCCCACTCTTCCTTAGAATAGGAGATAGGTTCTGTGCTTCTTCCTTTTCCATTTGCCGCCAGTATCCTTTTCAAAGGTTAAATTTGCTTCTTCGGTTTTTGTCTGTGCTTCTGGAGTGGTCTTGTTTTCAGAACGAGGCGCCTTTTTGGCCTGAACCAAAGCATCAATATTTCCACCTCTCGCTCTGATGTCATCTTCGGCCGCTGCATGTTCATTGGCTGTAGTAAGAATAGATCCGAGATCTTTGTGCTCCTTTGAACCAACCATGAACGGTACGAGGCCGGGTTTTAATCCTTTGATGAAAGCATGCATTGCTTGTACATCGCTTACTCTAGAGCATCTGTTTTTCATTGCTATCCATCTTGATATAAAGTCGACATATGACTCGTCTTCAAATTGGACGCATCGATTTAGGTGGTTGATGCTCTTAGGGCGTTTGTACGTACCCCGGAAGTGCTGAGCGAACACTTTAGCCATATCATCCCATCTATCCACTATTCTTGACGGAAGCCCGTTAATCCAATCTGTCAATTCCTTGACCTCGGGGTAAACAGGGCTGGTTTCACCATCCTCTCTTTCCTCATTTGGTGGAGGTGTTTTGGGATCTTCATCGTCTTCGGCATCCGAGTTATCACTCGGTTTTGCCATAAGTACTTCATGGAAGCCCCTGCATGGATTTAACCTTTCTTTCGAAAGCGCCTTCATCTTCATCTTCTGAATCTATGTCTTCAGATCTAGGTTCTGACTCCAATCTTGCCTCTATGGCAGCTAGTACGGAGTCGGCTTCCGAGTTCACCGTTTTGTTGGTGGGTGTCGGATCTTCCACTGGCTCCGTGGGATTGTTATTTTCTCTATCTTCCACGGGATTACTCACTTCCGTGTTTTTCAGCGACCTCGGATTGCACCATACCAATGAAGTGAGATCTGATTGCAGACATCTCCGAAGAGGCAGCAAATTCAGGGTTTTGGCGATCTGAGCAAAATCCGATATCATAGTTTCCTTCAACTGGGTATAGGGCGGGTGGGATAAATTTACTTCCACCACAGAATCCCATTGCTTCTGCAGTTAATCTGATAAAGATATTTGCAAATCCAATCGGTAAAACACAGGCACTTACCATATGATTATGTGCTGGCATGTATGATCCATTGTCGAGGAAGCGCCCGACGTTATTGTCGAATTCCAAGCTTCCGACAATTATGGTACTGCCGATTCCGCCAAGTATCCCCGATCGAAACTTAACGCCCGACATCGTCAGCCCCACGGTGGGTGCCAACTGTCGAGACATTGTAGTAGAATTCATAGACTGGGGTGCCATGAGCCTACGAGTAGAGACGTCGGGGGGACGTGGTAGCACAACAACCAGTAACACCAAATTTACCCAGGTTCGGTACGTCGCAACTAGGCGACGTTCCTACTCCTGCAATCTCACTAAATTAGGGCTGAAGCCTGAAGTATACAATGTACAATGTGAGTAGGGTTTCGCTAACTAGGCGAGGATCAACTTCTCGGCGAGTTGGCTTCTAGCTAATTGTCTTCTATGTTCTTCTCTCCCGTCCGGCTTTCTATAGATAGCCAGGTTAGGGGTTACAGAAAGGAAGCCTAGAAGACTACGGAAAGTATCTAACTTGGAAAGGAAGGAATCCGTCTTCTACTCCAAGCCGCAACACTTTGGGCCGTGGTCCGGGTTATTCTAGAATCCGGCTTCTGCGCGTCAGATTACTGGGCCGCCTAATGGACTGTGATCCATTACCAACAGGCCACCCTAGTAATCTGGCTCTTAGGACAATGTCGAATATACCCCTATTCAGTATATATCAGACAGGCGCCCACCGACATCGCTCTTTCGCCGATATATCCCCCCGACACAAAAACCCTAAATCAATTGGCCTCCATCCATGAAAAGTTCCGTAGCTCCGTGATACGTCATAACGTATCCTTAATTTCTGATATTCCATGTTGTTTTCATGTTATTTCCTACATGTTTGCTATACACTTTATGTCATTTTTTATCGATTTCCGGGACTAACCTATTGACAAGATGCCACAGAGCAGTTCCCTGTTTTCTGTTGTTTTTAGTTTCAGAAAACTTTTTCTGGAAATATTCTCGGAATTGGAAAATTCGAAGCCCGGAAGTCTTAGAATTCCCGAAGGTTCCACGGAGTCCCGAAGGGGCCCGGAGAGGGGCCACACCATAGGGCGGCGCACCCCCTGGCTGCACCTGGGGGTGGTGTGGGCCCCTCGGGCGTCCACCGCCATCGCCCTTTCGCCTATAAAATCCCCCTGAGATGTGAACCCTAAATATATACCACTTTTTCCTGATAAACACCCGAGGCCGCCGTCATCGTCATCCCGAGATTGGGAGGGTTGTGGAGCTCTCCCCGGCACCCTGTCGGGAAGGAAATTCATCACCGGATGCCCTCCACCGAAGTGATGCGTGAGTAGTTCATCCCTGGACTACGGGTCCATATCAGTAGCTAGATGGTTGTCTCCTCCACTTTATGCCTCATGTTTAGATCTCTTGAGCTGCCCTACATGATCGAGATCATCTTTCTGTAATGCTAAATGTTGTGTTTGCTGGGACTCGATGAATGTTGAATGCTATGTCTTATGATTATCAATCTATCATGTTATCTTCATGCATATGTTATTTATGATCTCGCATGCTCTCTGTTATTCAAGAGGGAGTATTTATGCTCGATAGTGGGTTCATGACTCCTTTGCATCTGTGCTCGAGTGACAGAAACATGACAGATGGAGGATGTGTTGTTTCCATTAGAGAGAAAACAACGATGTTTACTTTGTTTACATTGTTTACATTACACACTTTGCTTACTGCAATTATCTGTTGCTTGCAACTTAATACCCAACGTTTGTTCGAATGATATTCGGAGGGTGGATTATTAGTCATAGACGCAGTTGGATGACGATCTATGTATTTTGTTGTAATGCCCGCATGAATGACATAGTAATCTTTATGTCTTGCATATGCACTACGGTGCAGCCTTCATTTCTGTCAATTCCCAGCTGTAATTTGTTCACCACACATGTTATTTATCTTTCACGGAGAGACACCACTAGTGAACTGTGGACCTCGGTCCATTTTCTCATACTGATAATACACACACTTCTTCTACTGTTTTCACACTGCTTCCACTGCTTTCATACTGTTCTCATATTGTTTTCCGCACCATATGTTTAACCTCTTTATGTTCAGCAAAATCAGTGAGCTTGACAACCTCACTGCTTCGTTGGGGCAAAGTGATTTGATTGTGTTGTGTAGGTTCCACTTGTTGCTGAACCGGTAGTGCGCCCTGCCACCTTAGCTGCATCAACCTTCAGAGATTGTTTATCCTCCTACTGTTTGATTCAACCTTGGTTTCTTTTCTGAGGATAAACTTGTCGCTGCACTCTTCACAACCTTTCTCTTAGGGTTTACCAACGCCAGCCATCAACAAGTTTTCTGGCGCCGTTGCCGGGGAGGAAGAGAATTTCAGCAAGGGGAGTTTATTTTATTTTGTCTTGTTTGCTTGTCTTTATCAAAAACACACAAAAAATAGTTCTTATTCTAGTTGTTACCTTTGTTACCTCGTTGTTATTTTTCATCATGTTGTTCCCTAAGTTTACCCTAAAAGACCTTCCAGTTGGTAGTGGATCTATACCTGGAAAGGATACCATTAAAGAATTCTTTAATCATATTAGTAAGCGTGATAATTTTGAGGAAAAATCCATAGTATAACTTGCTCCAATTTATGAAGCTACTGCAACTTCTTTAATTCACATGTTAGAAGCTAGGTTTGTTAACCTTCATCCCATACTGCAGCATATATTCCTCAACTTGAATGACATTGAAGATATTGAGAAAAGGAACTTTATCTTAGAAACCATGCTTAAAGAATTTGGATATGTTGCTATAGAAGTTGTTTCAATATGCTAGGGTCATGTGTAGATATTGTTGGTTCCCTTGAAAAAACTGAAGCTAAAAATGAAAAGGAGGAGAAAATACCAATCCCCTTTAAATTGGTAGCACTGCATGAAGCCCAAGAAAACAATTTTGATTGGATTGTTCTTGAGAATTTATTTGATGAGAATAGTAAGCCTAAAAGTTCTAAGAGATGGGCCTCTGAAACTCACTTAGATAAAATACAATGCATTATTGAGGAATTTCCTTATCTCAATTTGGATGCTTCTTCACTTGAAAACACGTGAATCCACTTTTCTGGGCCTAGCTAAAAGGCGTTAAAGAAAAGCACTTCTTGGGAGATAACCCATGGTTTTATTTTTTGCTTTGTTTTTCTCTGTTTTCTTTGAGTCAAGGGGTTGTATAATTCTGTAGAAACTCCTTTGTATCTTTATTTTCATGTTTTAGTTGTGCCAAGAAAAGTTTCTGACGAAAGTTGGAGTTGGTTTTGGATTTCTGCGCAGGAAACAGATTTTAGTTGTTCACCGTAAAAAATCGTATAATTCACAGAAAAAACAGAATGTGCTGAAATTTTTTGTGCTTATTCCTCGGCTAATTCCCTAACATTTTAGTCTTTTATGTTTTTCGATCTGAACAATGTAAGTTCCCAGGAAAAATTCGTCTTTATAGATTGTTCTGGTTTTGGCAGATTCTGTCATTTTTCTTGCATTTGCTCTTTTACGATGTCAAGTGAATTTCTTTGCTTCACGAAACATCAGTGGCTGTAGATAATGTTTAAAAGTATCAATAGCACTTGTGCCCATATAGAACCCATGGATTTTTTATTGTTGCACTAACCCTCTAATGTGAATCACTCTTTAAGTGTGGTGTGAAGGAAGTTTTCAAGGGTCAAGAGAAGAGGATGATATATGTGATCAAGAAGAGTGGAAGGTCAAAGCTTGGGGATGGCCCCGTGGTTCATCCTAGAAAATTATAAGATGACTCAAGCATCTAAGCTTGAGCATCCCCTTCTTCATCAACAATCTATCAGTTCAATTCTAGTAAAACTATATTTTTATTCGGTCACATCATATGAAGTTTACTTGGAGCGTCTTTTATTTTTCGTTCAGTTTTCTTTTGTTTTCTTTTGCTTTACTTGCTGAAATAATATCATTTGAACCTATCATCCTTGTTTGGGAGATATACATGCTCCTCTTTTTCGTTTGAATACTCGTTATGCTTGTATTCTTAGTTTTTCTTCTAGCTGCTGCAAAATTCCTGTTTAGCTCTTATTTTCATTGGATCTCTTATTCATAGATGTTAGTTTTACTAGTGTTATCTAAGTACTCTCATGTTTTCTTGTTGTACCATTTAGAGAGTCTTTTTAAAACATACTTTGTATGGTGCTTGTTGGGAAAAGAAACTGCTGCTTGTAGTAGGATTTATAATAGTGCAAATAGAAGCTTGTATAGACTGTGGCTATACTTTTTCATGTCATGCTAGATGTTATTTTAATTCTAAATCCTAGTGGTTATTTTCTAGCATGATTTTTCTCAAAAAGATGACAGTGTTTAATGTGCCATTGAAAGAATCATGAGTTGTTCTTGGCATTTTGAAGCATAAATTTGTGGTGTTCTCCTTTGAATGTTTTATTTGGTTGACTTGCACATGCTCACACCATGTTTATGACTATGAACTAGTCACTTATAGCCTATATGATCATTTATTTTTCGAACTTGTGGTACCACTTATGCTTTGATTAATGATGTTTCTGTTTCTATGCATGATTATGACCATTACTGCTCTCTTGATTTGTCGCTCCCAGTCTTTTGCTAGCCTCCACCTGTACCTAGTATGAGATCTACTCGTGCATCCAACTCCCAAAAACCAAAGTATACCCAATGTGTCCACCATAACTACCTACATGTGGTATTTAACCGCCACTCCAAAGTAAATTGCTCATGTGTTACCTTTAAAACTTTCAAAATGACCCTTGTTTTGTGCTCCTGTTTTAGCTCATGAGGACGTAAATAGAGAATCTTTATCTCACTTGTTGATTGGACTTTCACACCCTGTACTAGTGGATTCATCCTCTTATCCAATTGATAGAAGAGCTGGCAGCGGGGTGCCTAGCCCCAAATTAATACAAACAAATTCTCTTCACTATTTCTGCCCCTGATTTATCAGTCAAAGCATAATTGTGTAAACAAAAGAGAAAGAGGGATGACCTTCTGAGCCCGGTTGTGTCCTTCAATGGGAGCCGCTCTTGTGAATTCTAGTTGGCTTGTGACGTATTGTATTTTCTGTTTACCATTCGTTGACATAAGCATACATACCTCTCTTAAAAATGTTTTCAGTACCTTTGTTTAATAAAATAAAAAGCTCTAGCACATGAGTGATCCATGCTTCCCTCTGCGAAGGGCCTTCCTTTTACTTTTAAGTTGAGTCTGCATCTTCTAACTTTATGCACAGTTGAGAGAGCATAGTTGCCATTCTGAGTTTAATGTGCATTTGTCCCAGAAACATTATTAATTGATTCATGATGTGTTATTGTTTGTTCTAGTCTTCCTCGTAAACTTTGAAGGTGTCCTGGCATTTATGTTTTGCCCCACTCTTAAGGACTAGGAAATATCACTTTGCCATGCTTTCTCTATACTTGAAACAAACGTATAACTTTCGATGCATCGTTATTCATGATCTTTTATTTGTGTTACTTCTCATGATGCATGGTGATTGCTATGCTTTATTGTTAAAATTTTATTTATCATGCTTGTGTTAAAGTTCTACGATCTCATATTACAAATGCTTTTACATTATTGATGATCAAGTTTATGCTGGTAGCATGTCACCTCAGAAATTATGTGTTTTTATCGTTTACCTACTCGAGGACGAGTAGGAACTAAGCTTGGGGATGTTGATACCTCATAAACGTATCCTTCATTTCTGATGTTCCATGTTGTTTTCATGTTATTTCCTACATGTTTGGTATACACTTTATGTCATTTTTTATCGATTTTCGGGACTAACCTATTGACAAGATGCCACAGAGCCAGTTCCCTATTTTCTGCTGTTTTTAGTTTCAGAAAAGTTGTTCTGGAAATATTCTCGGAATTGGAAAATTCAAAGCCCGGAAGTCTTAGAATTCCTGAAGGTTCCACGGAGTCCCGAAGAGGCCTGGAGAGGGGCCACATGGGGGCCACACCATAGGGCGGCGCGCCCCCTGGCTGTGCCTGGGGGTGGTGTGGGCCCCTCGGGCGTCCACCGCCATCGCCCTTTCGCCTATATAACCCCCTGATACGTGAACCCTAAATATATACCACTTTTTCCCGAGAAACACCCGAGGCCACCATCATCGTCATCCCGAGATCGGGAGGGTTCTGGAGCTCTCCCCGGCATCCTGTCGGGAAGGAAATTTATCACCGGAGGGGTCTACACCACCATCCCCTCCTCCGAAGTGATGCTTGAGTAGTTCATCCATGGACTACGGGTCCATAGCAGTACCTAGATGGTTGTCTCCTCCACTTTATGCCTCATGTTTAGATCTCTTGAGCTGCCCTACATGATCGAGATCATCTTTATGTAATGCTACATGTTGTGTTTGCTGGGATCCGATGAATGTTGAATGCTATGTCTTATGATTATCAATCTATCATGTTATCTTCATGCATATGTTATTTATGATCTTGCATGCTCTATGTTATTAGTATATGCTCTAGCCAAGTAGATGCTAGTGACTTCAAGAGGGAGTATTTATGCTCGATAGTGGGTTCATGCCTCCTTTGCATCTGTGCTCGAGTGACAGAAACGTGACAGATGGAGGATGTGTTGTTGCCATTATAGAGAAAACAATGATGTTTACTTTGTTTACATTACACACTTTGCTTACTGCAATTATCTGTTGCTTGCAACTTAATACCCAACGTTTGTTCGAATGATATTTGGAGGGTGGATTATTAGTCATAAACGCAGTTGGATGACGGTCTATGTATTTTGTTGTAATGCTCGCATGAATCACATAGTAATCTCTATGTCTTGCATATGCACTACGGTGCAGACTTCATTTCTGTCAATTGCCCAGCTGTAATTCGTTCACCACACATGTTATTTATCTTTCACGGAGAGACACCACTAGTGAACTGTAGGCCTCGGTCCATTTTCTCATACTGATAATACACACACTGCTTCCACTGCTTTCATATTGTTCTCATATTGTTTTCCACACCATATGTTTAACCTCTTTGTGTTCAGAAAAAACGGTAAGATTAACAACATCACTGCTTCGTTGGGGCAAAGTGATTTGATTGTGTTATGTAGGTTCCACATTGCTGCTAAACCGGTAGTGCGCCCTGCCACCTTAGCCGCATCAACCTTCAGAGATTGCTTGTCCTCCTACTTGTCGATTCAACCTTTGTTTCTTTTCCGAGGGAAAACTTGCCGTTGCACTCTTCACAACCTTTCTCTTGGGGTTTACCAACGTCAGCCATCACTCCACCACCATCGAAGACAAGTTTCGGGGGACAGAAATCTCTGTTCCGGCACCCTGCAGGAACGAGGAATTGCCCCCGGATCCATCTCCATCGACTCCACCGCCATCTTCATCATTGTTGCGAACTCCCAGGATGAGGTGGGAGTAGTACTCTCCCGAGGCTGAGGGCTCTACTGGTAGTTATGTGTTTGAGCTCTCTCTCCCATGGTGTGATCTTTATGTGATCATGAGATTTGTAATCTAGTTGAATAAGTAGATGTTACTCTTCATCTATTATGCTACTCAAGTGGTTTTATTAAGGTGTGAAGGTGACAGTGTGAGCACCGTGTGTGACTCTTGTGCTAAAGTTTATATAATTTGTGTTGAATATCTCTATGAAATTGTAGTGTTTGTTTGGAACCATCTAGGGCTAAAGGTGACAGCGTGAGGTTACCTAGACGGGGAATGCGTCTTTAAGGTGTGTTCTTGCAGACCTAGGCAATGAATTGGTGTTCGTTATCCAACCGGAGAGTGGTTCGGAGTATCATAGTGAAGAGATGATATTTATGTATTCAATTATGTTATCATTGTTGAGAGTGTCCACTAGCAAAAGTATGATCCCTATGCCTTGTTTCTAAGCATTGAAACACCGTTTACAATGAGTTCTGCTACATGTTGGATTGCTTCCATTTTTTATTTAAGATTACAATTGCCACTTATAGTCATCCATATTACTTGTATTTCACTATCTTTTTGCCGAACTAGTGCACCTATACAACTGACAATTGTATTAGGTGTGTTGGGGACACAAGAGACTTCTTGTATCTTAATTGCAGGGTTGCTCGAGAGGGATATCTTTGAACTCTACCTCCCTGAGCTCAATAAACCTTGGGTGATCCACTTAAGGGAAACTTGCTGCTGTTCTACGAACCTCTGCACTTGGAGACCCAACATTGTCTACAAGAATAGAAGCGTGCATAGACATCATGCAGCATTATTGGCGACCACCTGAGCCGGGCTGCATTAAAATTAATATAGATGGTGCAGTTGACGCAGTAAATGCGGAGGTATAGCTCGCTCACACATCTCCTTCCTTGGGGCCTAGTGTATGTCTTTTGTTGGGGTAACTGATCCTATGATTGTCGAGGCCTTAATGTTGATGGAAGGTGCGGTCTTCGCTCTGCTATTGATACGTCCATTTTGCATCACTATTTTATATCATAATTTACTACTATTCATTGATATGTTTCATATTTAGAGATGATACGCATGTTATTTCATCTATTTTGCATGTTTTATGATTATTGGAGAATCAACTGCCGGAACCAGAATTATGCTGGAAAAAGAACCGCCAAGATACCATATTTCTGAAGATCAGCGATTCATGGAAAACATCCGAAATTTCCTATTTATCCAGATGCCGGAGCCAGCCAAAAGTGGAGGCAGAACTGGGCCACCAGTGGCCCACACCATGCCATGGCGCGGGCTTCCCCTGGTCGCGCCACCATCTGGTGTGGTGGCTCTGGCCCACCACCGCCGGTGCCCCTTCACGTACTTCATCCCCCCGAAACCCTAAGACTCGGGGATCCATCAAGGAAATATTCCTCCACCACCACAAAGTGGAAAACAACAGAGAGAGAAAAGCTCTCAAGCAGGGAGAAATCTGCCAGGGAAATTCCTTTCCGGAGGGGGGAAATCATCACCATTGTTGCCGTCATCGAGTGATGACCCAAAATTATAGGGGATCGCAACAATCTTGGAGGGAAGTAAAACGCAAATTTATTGATTCGTCACAAGGGGGGGGGCCAAAGAATATTTATAGGCCTTAACAGATGGGTTGTCAGTTCAGCTGCACCTGAAAGTAGACTTGCTCGGAATAATTTATCAGTGGTAACAGATTTATAGCAGTAGCAGTAGTAAGATAATAGCATGAGTAAAATAGTAACAACTGTAGAAATTGTAGGAAACAACATGATTAAAGTATTGTAGGCATAGGGATGGATGAAGGAGCGTTGCATGGATAAGATAGTTCATATAATAATCAAAACATGGGCATTTCAGATAGATAATAATAAAGCATCCAAGTACTAGGTAAACCATAGGCATGTGTTCAAATTTAGTCGTACGTGCTCGCAATGAGAACCTTGCACAACATCTTCTGTCCTACCAGACCGTTGCAGCGGGGCCTCAAGGGAAACTACTGGTAATTAAGGTGATCCTTTTAATAAAGCACCGAAGCAAAGTATTAACACTCCGTGAACACATGCGACCCTCACATCACAGCCATACCCTCCAGTTATCCCAATTATTGTCACTTTGGGGCCTCGGGTTCCGGACAACGACATGTGTAAACAACTTGCAGATATGATCAAGAAACATAATTATACTCATGAAACAATAACATGCTCAGATCTGAGATCATGCCACTCGGGCTCTAGTGACAAGCATTAAGCATAACAAGTTGCAACAACGATAAATATCACTAACAACAGATACTAGGCACCATGCCCTAACAATCTGGCATTATTACATGAACGATCTCATCCAATCCCTACCATCCCTCTCAGCCTACAGCGGTGATTACTCACACATGGATGGGGGAATCATGGATGGTTGATGCATGTAAAATGCATAGATGCATTTTGCATATTTTCACATGGTTTTCTATTACATATTGCATCATATAAGGGTATAATTCAATGTTTTATAGTATTTTGGGGTTAACTTACAAAGTCCCCCAACTTTTATGGAATTAACCCTGCCTGTCAGAAACCCCGTTTTCTATATTTTTGACGTTTTAGGGGGCAAACTTCCCGAAATCACCTGAAAATCTGCGGGGGTCATTTTCTTGGAAGGAGAAGACTTGCGGGCGAAGGATCCACGAGAATTGGGCAAGGAGGCCCAAAAGAGGACCCTCCACGCGGCCAGATTCCTTGGCCGCGTGAGAGGCCCCCTTTAGGCCCCTATGGCCCCAATTCCTTCCATCTTCGACTTACCGACTCCGTCTTGACCTAAAATCGACTATAAAAAGGGTCCCCGTACCCTTACGGAGAAGAGCGCCGCCGAAACACCGAAACAGAGTCAAGAAGTTCCAGATTGGAGGGGAAAACTCCGGCAGGGCGCCGCCGGTGTGATCTCCTACCCCTCCAACGTCATCACCATCGACATCTCCATGAAGAGGGAGTAGTCCACCCCAGGGCCATGGGTTTGTGGAAGTAGCACTTGTATCTCTCTCTCTATGTGCTTCACTAATTAGATCCGTATGAGCTGCCTCACATGATTACGGGCACCGTTGTAATTCCTATGTGGTGGATCTTTTCTATGAGTTATTGAATCTGAGATTGCAATTGTTTCTCTTGAGTTATTTGAGTAGATGTATCTTATGTACCCCGTTCTTATTTGCTAGCTTTGATCAATCTAGTTCTTGAGAGCGTGTGTGGGGTGATGGGTGCATTAGTTGGAGTAACGGGGGGTGGCTAGTGCTGTGAAAGTGACAGAAGTTCAGCGATCCACTTAGGTTTTGTTAAACCTTTCTTAGTTACCTCACTAGGGATAAAAAGGAGTACCTTGTTACCGGGGATTTGAAGTGACACTAATCAATCTCCATGACTAGATCTAGCAAGTTCTTACTTAAACTTCATGTCACATTGCTTAAAGCTATACTCTGGTTTTTCCTTAATTATCGAGGTGTTATGATTTATTTCGCATCTTTGTGGAGTATAAGAGGGATCAATATGACCGTAGAGATCTCTATGCTAGGACGTGATGCCCATATGAAAGTACTCAATGTTAAACATGTTGTTGTAATCTCACATGTAATTCTTTATGTCCACCGTCTACCACTTTATTTGAGAGAATGCAAGTGCGAAACCATGAACCCCGGTCCTATTTTAATTATAAGAAAACACTCTAGTTACTTTTCTGCAATTTACTTTACTTGCACTTTACTTTACTTGCATCTCCAATTCGAAATTACATTATCTCCATCACCACTTGCATCACAAAAAAAATACAAAAACAATCCATTGCATATTTATTTTCTCATTTGCATTTAGTAGTAGATTTAATTATTGCACATTTACTTTCAGTTTTGCATTGCAATTTAGAAGTCTCACACCTTGTGCTTGACAACCACTTGGTGAGGTTGAGGGCACAAAATTCTCTAATTGTTTGCAGGATCCTGGAGGAAGCTTGGAAGACAACTGCTGAAATACTGGCTCCCCAAGAGTTCGATATAAACCCTCGAGTCACCCTCGTGGGGAAGAAGGCTTGCCACTAGCTACACACTCTGCACTTGGAGTCTCAACCTAGCCATCAAGCGTTTTTCTGGTGCCGTTGCCGGGGAGCCATAGGTGAAGGAGTTGTCCAAGGGAGCTCACAAGAAGTCTTCATCACCAACAAGGTGTGCAAACACCTAAGCTTGGGGAGGTTGCATCTACGTGAGTACCGTCCTTCCTATCTCCACCTTCTTTCAAGTAGATTGTTTTGTTTCTTGTCTTGTTTTTGTTTTGTTTTTGTTCTTGTTTTTGTTTTGTCTTGCATATTTATTTTAGTTTGCATTTTAGTTTTGCATTTAGTTATCTAGTTTATTTTAGTATTTCGAATTTTCTTAGTTACTTTAATTTTGTTTTGCATAAAAAATTAAAAACTACATAAAAACTGTTAAAATGGGTGATAGAACTAAATTAAGTGACTACACAAATACACCCAATGACCAATTCATTGCTAGGACAATTACTACACCTGAAATACAAGCTGAAAGCTATGAAGTAAGTCCTAGTTTATTGAATTTAATTACTAGAGAGCAATTTGGTGGTAGTGCTATGGAGGATGCCTCTATGCATCTTCATGATTTCATGGATAATGTGATATGCAAAAATTTAAAAATGTGGAAAGTAGTGTTTTAAAACTGAAATTATTTCCTTTTTCACTTAGAGGAAAGGCTAAAGAATGGTTACTTTCACTACCTACAGCTAGTATAAAGTCTTTGGATGATTTAAAAGAAGTTTTCATTAAGAAATATTATCCTCCCGTTAAAATTTTGCAAAATAGGAATAATATCCTCTCATTTAGGCAAAATGATAATGAACATGTAGCCATGGCGTGGAAGATAATTAAATTAATGATTAGAACATGCCCATCACATGGAGTAAATGAATGGACCATACTACACTCTTTTTATAATGGTCTAAACTACATGTCTAGAAATATACTTGATTCTGCTGCTGGAGGTGCCTTTATGAGTAAAACTGTAGGTGAGGCTAAGAGCATATTAGAAAGCATATTGCAAAATTATAGTTAATGGAATACTTAAAGAGCACCCAATACCACTAAGAAAATAAACTCAATTGAAGAAACCAATGATTTGTCTTCTAAAATGGACACTATTCTTGCTTTTATTAATAAACAAAATATGGAGAATGTGCCTTTGCATGAGCTAGTTGGTAGTAATTCTGAAAAAGTGGATGTTAATTTTGTTAGGAATTATGGTAGCAATGGTTTTGGTAATGCTTAAAATTCATATAGTAAACCTCCTTATGTGCCAAATAAACCTTTTGTTCCATATCCTAATGCTAATGAAAATAAGTGGAAGCCTTCTAGTGAAATTTCTAAATCTAATAAATTTCTTATGGAACAAGTTGCTAGTCACAATGCTATGATACATGAGTTAAATAAGTCTATTGCATCCATTAGTAGTGATATTAAAGGATTGCAACTTCAATCTTCTAATTTAGATAAAGCATTGTCAAAATTAGCTGATAATCAAGCAACTCTATTAAGCATGTTAGCAGGAAAGCCACAAGCACAACCTAGTGTAGGAATGAATTCTATTACTATTTCTGCTCCTATTATTGAAAATATTGATCATATTGCTGAGAATACAAGTGAGCATGTCCCTACTAGCTTAGAAGAAACTTTGAATGAAATAGTGAAGTACCCTGAATATTTACTTCCATATATGTCTTATCTTGCTAGCAAAGATGAAATTAGTCCTCATGAATCAAGAATGCTAGCTAAATTAGAGAGTAAAGTAGAGGACATTATGATGCTTACTGAAATTAAGGATCCATTGCTTGATTTAGAAAAAGGAGCTTGCAAGAACTTATTGCTACTCTACAAAAATTTGCTAGTGATCCCACTATAAATGTTAATCAACCTGGCTTTGGATCTTATATTTCTAATCATGTCTTGCAAGAAAAAATTGCTAGGTACAATAATTATGCCATGATACCTCCTAAGCTTGGGGATGCATGGATCCCCAAGGTGCTAGTTTCAATTGGAAAAGAAATTCACCATGCTATGTTAGATCTAGGTTCTAGTGTATCGGTACTCTCTAAAGAATTATATGAATTGCTAGAACTAGAAAATTTAGAAAAGTGCTCAAGTGAATTTGTCCTTGCTGATAACTCTACTAAACATGATGTAGGACAAGTAAAAGATGTTATGATTGAATTGCACATGACTTTCGTACCCGTTGATTTCATTATTATGGATATGGGGGATAAATCTCCTAGTCCTATTATTTTGCGTACTACAGGTGCAATCATAGACTCCAAGGAAGGGAATGTCAAGTTTCAGTTCCCTCACAAGAAAAGAATGGAGCACTTCCCAAGGAAGAGGGGCACGCTGAAGAACAAGCTCCCTCATGAGCTTTATCCCTCTTGATTATCAAGTAAGTAAAGCCTATCTATATGGCTATAAAGAAAGCGCTTTACGGGAGGCAACCCGATTGTTTTTGTTTAGATTTTCCTAGTGTCCTCTTGATGTCTCAAGAGATTAGTTTTTTTTTTGTTTTAATTCTGGAGTTTTCAATAAAGAGTCAAGTCAAACCCATTTGGACTTATAAGTTGCTATCCTAGTGCATGAAATTTCTGTTTCAGCACGAGTCTGCTCACCGTAAGATTTTACGTTTTTTATTGATATGTCGGATTGAGCTAAGTTTTTAGTATGTTCTGAAACTTTTTGTCCTCTGTAAGCACAAAAATTGGATTAATTTTTTGATGAATCTAGTTTAGGGAAAAACGTTCGTTCTGCTGCTGTTGCTTTTCTGGACAGATTCTGCCTTCTTTTGTTTTAAGCACTCTTTGGGATTGGGAATCGAATTTCCATGATTCTTTCAAGCAAGAGAGTGAACATACAACATAATTAACCTTATTTTCTATCTACTGGAGTATTTGATTTGGAATTTTGCACAGCAAGCATGTGATTTGTTTGTCCTTGCTAATCTCACCCCACAGAAAAAGAATGGGAGAAACATGTTTTGTGAAGTTTTTTTCACAGGGAATAGAGGAGCTGCGCCTCAAGACATCCAAGAATGGTGAAATACATAAGCTTGGGGATGTGATGAACACCCCACTGGAGCTACACTCTTTTGGTTAGCACACGTCTACTTTCTGTTTTTCTAAGCAAAGCATTTATCGTAGAGACTTGAAGCGTCTAGTTTTTGTTTTTATTTTTGTTTTGATAAGACCACCACCATCATTTTATATGATATTGACCTACTGGAGTTTGGGGTTGGAATGTATTGGATGCTAGTATAATGACTTGGAATAGGGATGCCATGGTTGATTTGAAGAGCTACATATGTTTGCATGATTTATAGGCTTTTTATGTGTAGAAATTTGCAATAATGTTGTCTTGAGCTATCTCTTATTCATGTCCTTGATGTTAATTGCTGGTTTATTTAGTTTTTCATGAAATGAGTAGTTCTATGGACATATGCATGCATAGTAGCTGGTCAACTATCTCCCTCTTGCTAGCCCAAAAATTTAAAAATTCCAACAAGTAAAAACTTGTTTCCAACACTCCTTAGCCAAGTATTTCCAGTGAGTCCACCATATCTTCCCATTAACTTCATTGATATTCCAAGTATGTTCACCATGTTATTGTGTTATTTATGTTCTAAATTAAGATATTCACTTTATTAATTGTCATGGGTTGAACTTGGGATAGGACTCTCACGAACTTTTGAAGGCACACTTTACTTTTTATGCATCTAATAAACATGACCCAATAATGGGAGCCACAAGTTTTGCGTTTGACAAGTGTGTGGTTGGGAGCTAGCTATAAACGTGTATCACCGGAAAGCTTTCAACATTGCACAAAAAAAATTACATTTGGTTGATATCATGTACTTTTGTTTTTGGACTCCTGCCATGCCGAAATGAAATAAAGGAATAGTAAGTTTTGATGAGTAAGTATCTATATGACTAGAGAAACGCATTGGGCCGCTAACCCAAGCCATGCTTTATCATGGTGGAAATTTACTTACAGCTTGAGTGACTCTACAACACATCCTATAATAAAATAAGAAGCTATGCATAATAGTGAATGAAAATAAAAGGGATGATGAGTCTACTCCGTTTGTTCATCTTGTCATTGTAACATGGGCTTGTTTCCATGTCATGGGGCAAGAGGTACCTCTTTGCGGTTCTCTATGATGTCATCAATACTTATTATGATTGTACAAAGCTTATTAGGAATCTTAAGTTGAGTAATCATGGAGTAGGTTTTCACACTCACGGGGCATGAGGATTTCAACCACCTTGTCATTCTCATTACTTCAATACTCACAATTTTAAGATGCTAGTGATAAAGGGGCAATGAGAGTCCTAGATCAATGGATACCACATTTCAATTAGTAATTTTAGTTGAATAATTTAGAGGCTAAATAAGACTTGATCATGTTTTACCTCTACTCAATTTTCTCCAAAGTGTCCACCATATTTTCTATTCTCCATTATGCTATTCTTTGACCAATATAGGATTTTATTTTTCATTTTATGTATGCATTTGGTCCATAGTGCTTTTATTTCATTATACACTTTGTGAACTTTCATGAAGCATCTTTGCTTGCATATTTGATATTTCTTACAACATGAATTGTATATTGCTACTCATTTCTAGTATTAATCATTTGATTATATGTAGCATGAATAATCCTCCTTGATATCCCATGATTGTTTCAATATGCAAAACCCATCTTAGTTTTATCACCTTCATACTCGAGGACGAGCATAGGTTAAGCTTGGGGATGTTGATGCATGTAAAATGCATAGATGAATTTTGCATATTTTCACATGGTTTTCTATTACATATTGCATCATATAAGGGTATAATTCAATGTTTTTTAGTATTTTGGGGTTAAATTACAAAGTCCCCCAACTTTTATGGAATTAACCCTGCCTGTCAGAAACCTCGTTTTCTATATTTTTGACGTTTCAGGGGGCAAACTTCCGCGAAATCACCTGAAAATCTGCGGGGGTCATTTTCTTGGAAGGAGAAGACTTGCGGGCGAAGGATCCACGAGAATTGGGCAAGGAGGCCCAAAAGAGGACCCTCCACGCGGCCAGATTCCTTGGCCGCGTGAGAGGCCCCCTTTTGGCCCCTACGGCCCCAATTCCTTCCATCTTCGACTTACCGACTCCGTCTTGACCTAAAATCAACTATAAAAAGGGCCCCCCGTACCCTTACAGAGAAGAGCGCCGCCGAAACACCGAAACAGAGACCAGAAGTTCCAGATTGGAGGGGGAAAACTTCGGCGGGGCGCCGCCGGTGTGACCTCCTACCCCTCCAACGTCATCACCATCGACATCTCCATGAAGAGGGAGTAGTCCACCCCAGGTCTATGGGTTTGTGGAAGTAGCACTTGTATCTATCTCTCTATGTGCTTCACTAATTAGATCCCTATGAGCTACCTCACATGATTACGGGCATCGTTGTAATTCCTATGTGGTGGATCTTTTCTATGAGTTATTGAATCTGAGATTGCAATTGTTTCTCTTGAGTTATTTGAGTAGATGTATCTTATGTACCCCGTTCTTATTTGCTAGCTTTGATCAATCTAGTTCTTGAGAGCGTGTGTGGGGTGATGGGTGCATTAGTTGGAGTAACGGGGGGTGGCTAGTGCTGTGAAAGTGACAGAAGTTCAGCGATCCACTTAGGTTTTGTTAAACCTTTCTTAGTTACCTCACTAGGGATAAAAAGGAGTACCTTGTTACCGGGGACTTGAAGTGACACTAATCAATCTTCATGACTAGATCTAGCAAGTTCTTACTTCAACTTCATGTCACATTGCTTAAAGCTATACTCTGGTTTTTCCTTAATTATCAAGGTGTTATGATTTATTTCGCATCTTGGTGGAGTATAAGAGGGATCAATATGACAATAGAGATCTCTATGCTAGGACGTGATGCCCATATGAAAGTACTCAATGTTAAACATGTTATTGTAATCTCACATGTAATTCTTTATGTCCACCGTCTACCACTTTATTTGAGAGAATGCAAGTGTGAAACCATGAACCCCGGTCCTATTTTGATTATAAGAAAACACTCTAGTTACTTTGCTGCAATTTACTTTACTTGAACTTTACTCTACTTGCATCTCCAATTTATATTTACATTATCTCCATCACCACTTGCATCACAAAAAAAATACAAAAACAATCCATTGCATATTTATTTTCTCATTTGCATTTAGTAGTAGATTTAATTATTGCACATTTACTTTCAGTTTTGCATTGCAATTTAGAAGTCTCACGCCTTGTGCTTGACAACCACTTGGTGAGGTTGAGGGCACAAAATTCTCTACTTGTTTGCAGGATCCTGGAGGAAGCTTGGAAGACAACTGCTGAAATACTGGCTCCCCAAGAGTTCGATATAAACCCTCGAGTCACCCTCGTGGGGAAGAAGGCTTGCCACTAGCTACACACTCTGCACTTGGAGTCTCAACCTAGCCATCAATGGTTGATGGAGAAGTGGTGGCGATGACGATGGCGATGATCTCCTCCGAATCCCCATCCCGGCAGGGTGCCAGAATAGGAACTTCTTATCCCTGAATTGGGTTTTGAGGTCGCGGCGGCGCTCTGGTGTTTTTATTTTGAATATGACGAACCCCCCTCGATTTTTAGGTCACGGGGCTTATGTAATCGAAAGTGGAGACCGAGGGGGCGCCCGAGGCGGCCACACCATGTGGTGGCGCGGCCTAGGGGGCGCGCCACCACGTGGTGTGGGCCCCTCCTTGCCGCCCTCCGGCTCTTATTCTGGCTCCGGGGGTCTTCGGGTAAAATAAGGACTTCGGGATCTTTTCTGGGCATTTTCCTGAAATTTGATTTTCTGCACAAAAACGAGACACCAAGGTAATTCTGCTGAAAACAGCGTTAGTCCGTGTTAGTTGTATCCAAAACTCACAAGTTTATAGGAAAACAACAACAAAAGTGTTCAGAAAAGTAGATACGTTTTGGACGTATCAACTCCCCCAAGCTTAGCTTATTGCTTGTCCTCGAGCAATTCAGTTAACAACTGAGTGCGTTAAAAGAACTTTTATGAACACATTTGCTTCATATGATGTAAATATTCTCACTATATGATCAAGTGCTTAGGCAATTCATAATAAGAAGTGTGCAAATAACGTCACCTAATAGTTATGCAAAACATGCAGAGATACCAACACACTAATAATAAGCAATATGAAATATATCAATCTACAGGATTGCAATGTTCATAATAAGATATGATAAAGTAGTATATCGCTTGACCTTAATAATGGAGCAAAACATAAATTCCAGGGCACCTATGAGGTTCAAGTGAAGACTAGAAGTAAAGATATCAAAGATAAAAGCATCAAAGTTATACCACAATCAACCGTGTTCTAGGACAAGCACATTACACTAAGAATGATAGCTATGCTCTCAAGAAGGTGCATAAAGTGAGAAGGTGAAGACTCACCATGACGAAGGGATGGATCTTAGACCCTGCGGGTAAGGACACCCCGTCTCAGGTCCAACGTTAAGGCCCAAGAAGGGAAGCCCTTGGAGTGTTCCAGAAGGCCCACGTGAAGCCCACCCGCAATACCTTGCGGGATAAGTTAGGAAACTTGTAACCGACATAGGGTTAGAGTTCGAGTCCTCCCCGGGTAAGGTTTGAGACCTGGCCACCTATATAAGGCCAGGAGAACCACCGGAAGAGGACCAAGCAATACCGCACCACCAAAGCCTTGAGCTCGAGATTGTACTCTCGACTTGAGCGATCATCTTTGTAACCGATCTATTCGATAATACAGATCGACAGAGGCAGGAGTAAGCGTTTTACCTCTACGAGGGCCCCGAACCTGGGTAAATTGTGCCCCCTGTCTAGCCGACGATCGCCACCAGCGCTCATGGGTTCTCCTATTCGAAACCCTATAGGTTCACCTGAGGGATTTGCCGAGCAACAGATTCGACAATTGGCGCCGTCTGTGGGAACGGCGGGTGCTGGATCTCCGGCATCATCGGCTTCATCGTCCAACTCGCGTTGGAAACCTTCGACCTCGGCTCCAATCAATCCTATTCAGATCAGATCTATCGTGGTGACCCCTCACTCGCCGGAATCACGCCTGGTATTCAGCGATCTGGAGAAGAGCGTCACCTTGACGTTCGGAAGCCTGAAGTTCTACACCAAAAAGGACGGGATCCTCCACTTCCCTGAAGAATCAGGATCTGAGTCAGAAGCAGTCGACTCGCGCCCCCATCTGGAAAAAAGTGGCGAGTCCATCCGCTTCAACATCAGCGACTACCATACCCTCTCGACAGAGGAACCTTCGCAGATCCAGAAAACTTTCCGAGCAATGCCTAGGACGCACGGACCACGATTGGCTCAAGTCTGCATGGCAGGATCGGAACAACCCCCAGAAACAGAACAAAGCGCTGCAGAGCGCGCTGAGATTGGCGTCTCGCGGGACGCGTGGGACCGAGCTAAAGAAGCTTTGCGAACAAGCAAGCCGCCTGTGGCAGGAGCGCCACACGAAGATATGGTCGCCTACCACTACCACCTAGTGAGAGCAGCCATAGCTATCAAAGAAGCTCGGAGAGACCTGGCACATCGGAAGAGATTGGCGGATGAATCAAGTCAACGCCGGGCTGAGCTGTCCCTAACACCTTCGGTCGGAACTCGACCCACAAGGAAGGGATACGCATCAAGAACAACATCCATGGACGCCGAGTCCCTGGGAGGGATCAGTAAGTCACTCGCACCTTCCCTTATGCGGGTTGACGAGGAAGGAAACGTCTACCCGCAAACTCCTGCCGCCGCCGTCCTGGCCGCAGCAACCTACATGCAGATGAACTAGCCAGCGGAGAACGACCCGCGAGCAGAGCAGTACAAACAGGTTCGGAATGGATTGGGCATGGCAGCCTCAAGGCTCGCCTCCTACGACCGTAGGAAAGCTGCCGAACAGCAAGAGAAGGAAAAAGAAAAGGAGACATCGCGCAAGCATAGGAGCACTTCGCCTAGGAGAGACAAATCACCTCGCCGCGGTCGAGGAAAATAAGCTCGGCGACGCGGTGATAGTCGAAGCAGCAACGAAGGTAGCCCGAGAAATAAAAGCTTGCGGCGTCATAGCAGCCGCTCGCGGAATCGTAGCAAAGAGCCAAGGAAGGAAACTGATCGCGACCAACCAGAATATAACGCGCGGTCAGATATCGTGCAAGACAAGGTGGACAAGGCAAGAGCTGCAAGGAACCGCGCATGCTCCTCGTCCAGTTCTTCGGATGACATGACCTGCGGCGCGCTGTGTTTCGCCCGCAGCATCCGCAAGGCACCCCTACCCAAGAGATTCAAGCTCAGCACAGAAGTCACGAAATACGATGGTTCACTCGAGCCTTCGTCGTGGCTAAACGACTACCTCACGGCAGTAAAATGCCAACGTGGGAATAAAAACATGGCTATGCAGTACCTCAACCTGCACTTGGTCGGCGCGGCACGCAGCTGGCTGGAAGCAAGGCCAAAGTCCTGTTACGCATCATGGGATGACCTGCACTACGATTTCTGCAAGAACTTCCAGGCCACTTACAAAAGACCAGCAACCATTGAAGAACTACGGGCCTGCAGGCAGAAGAGCGGCGAATCCACCCGCGAGTATATTCAGCGATGGACGACACTCAGGAATACCGCGGGAAATATCTCAGAAGAAGTAGCGGTTGAGGCCTTCGTGAAAGGCGCCCGACGAACTGCTTTCAGAGAAGAGCTGGGCCGACCAGCACCCAAAACTATTGGGGAACTGATGATCATAGCCGACAAATGGGCTAACGGAGAAGACGCGGTGCGCAACGGGAGGGCATCATCGCCCGCGCCCGAAGAAGACCGCCATGGTCGAAAGAAAAGGAGAAAATATTACGATCACGACGATCGGGAAGAGATGGTAGCGGCAGAATTCACATGAAGCCGCGATAATGGGCGACGCGGGAGTCGCGAGTGGAAACCAAAAGCTGAAGACAAAAGCCCCGAGGAGGACCTAAACGCATACTGCTCGCCATCTATTTACAGATAAACGCACGGGCAAAACTAAGGCAACGCACCTCCTCAAGGATTGCCGAAAGTTCATCGAAATCCACGAGGACTTCTCGAAGAAAAGCAGATCAACAGCTAATCAAAACTACCCGCCACTCCCAGGAGGAGAACATCAAGGGTTCCAGCCGCCACTACCCCTACCTCCACCTGGAAATCCAAACATGGCGCTAGAAGCACTAAACGCGCCACCCGCACCAAACGCAGGAGCTAACGCGTACCCGAACCCGGCTGGACAGTTAGGGCGATACAAAAAGTCTGCCCATCCCGCAGAGCTCAGAAGACAAACACACGGCAACTGTGCATGGCTGTGCAAACCCCGCCGACAAAGCCCGAGTACCTGAAGATGGCGTACCAATCGATCACCTTCTCAATGGAAGGCCACCCGCCACGAGTCTATCGACCAGGACACGCTGCCTTGGTAATCCAAGCGCAAATTGGTAATTACGAATTGGCTCGCTTATTCATGGACGGAGGCAGTGGCATCAACATTATCTACGCGGATACGCTCCGCCGGATGAACAGGAACCTGGACGGACTTGCAGAGTCAGAAACATCCTTCCACGGGATAGTTCCAGGAAAGGCGATCCGTCCACTCGGAACAATTAACCTAGAGGTTGTGTTGGGCAATCGACGCAACTACAGAAGAGAATAGCTCGACTTTGAAGTAGTCGACTGGCCCTCATAGTACCACGCCATTCTTGGTCGAACAACGTTCGCCAGATTCATGGCAGTTCCACATTACGCGTACCTGAAGCTCAAGTTACCCGGAGAATATGGTGTAATCACCATCGACGGAGATTTCCAGAAGTCCAACAAATGCGACATTGAGTTCAACACCAACAGCGACACCCGAAAGCATTAGGTGCACCCGACAGATTCTGGGATGCAAGAAGAATTGCAGGAGCTGGCAAAGACCACGGACCACTCCGTGATGCCCCTCACAAAGAAAAATGCGCCAGAACTGGAGTTCAGCACCAACAGCGACACCCGAAAGCATTAGGTGCACCCGACAGATTTTGCGAAGACAGCGATGGTCTCAACTACCCTCTCACCAGCATAGGAAAGCGCGCTTGTCGAACTCCTCCGTGAGTATTGGGAAATTTTCGCTTGGCAGCCCTCCGATATGCCAGGAATACCCAGGGAGTTCGCCGAGCACTCACTCGAAGTCTTCAAGGATGCAAAACCGATCAAGCAGACCACTCGACGTTTTTCAGAACCCAAGCAGAAAGCGCTTGGAGAAGAAGTAAGCAGATTGCTAGCAGCAAAATTCATCAGGGGGATCAAGATATCCACCTAGTTAGCAAACCCGGTGCTGGTTCCAAAGAAGAACACTGACATCCTTCGAGTGTGCATTGACTACACGTCATTAAATAAGCACTGCCCCAAGGATAACTTCCCCCTCCCGCGAATCGACCAGATCGTGGACTCTACTACGGGTTGTCAACGCCTCTCTTTCCTGGACGCTTACCCGGGATATAATCAGATCCGGATGAAGCAGGAAGACGAGGAAAAGACATCATTAATCACGCCACACGGTGTGTACTGCTACACGACAATGCCCTTCGGGCTCAAGAACGCAGGCGCGACATATCAGTGCTGCATGCAAAAATGCCTCGCCAAGCTCATTGGCAAGAACATACAAGTGTACGTTGACGACATCGTCATCAAGACTCGAGTAGAGGATACACTCCTCGAGGACATTAGAGAAACATTTGACGCCCTCAACGCATACAGGATCAAGCTCAGTCCGACAAAGTGCGTCTTTGACGTCCCAGCAGGAAAACTTCTCGGGTACCTGGTATCCGCCAGAGGCATCGAAGCCAACCCGGAGAAAATACAAGCAATCTTAATAATGAAGGAGCCAACCAATCTACGGAGACCAACAGCTCGCAGGGCGACTAGCCGCCTTGAGCAGATTTATCGCACGATTGGGTGAGCAGGCATTACCCTTCTACAAGCTGTTGAAAAAGACGGACAAGTTCGAGTGGACACCAGAGGCTAAGCAGGCATTCGCGTATCTGAAACGATCATTGCAAAGCAAGCGCATCCTTGCAACACCGCAAGAGAGGGAGCCGCTATACCTATACCTAGCCGCAACAAACCAGGTCATCAGCACGGCAATTGTAGTCGAACGACCTGAGGAGGGCAAGGCATATGGAGTCCAACGACCAATCTACTACATCAGTGAAGTGCTCTCGCCGTGCAAGCAACGATACCCTCACTACCATAAGCTCGCTTATGGAGTTGTTCTCACGGCTCGAAAGCTCGAGCACTACTTCCAGGAACAGACCATAACAGTGGTTAATGATGCATCACTCGGTACAATCATGACCAACCCAATGGCATCTGGACGAATAGCAAAATGGAGCATCGAGCTGGGCGCTTGGGACATCATCTATGCAGGGCGCAATTCAATAAAATCCCAGGTACTCGTGGAGTTCCTGAGCGAGTGGACAGAGCTACAAACGCCCGGCCCGCCAGAATACACGAGTAATTGGATCATATACTTTGATGGGTCCAAGAGAAACGAGGGAGCATGAGCTGGGATCGTCCTAATATCACCTAGAGGGGACAAACTGCAGTACGTCCTCCGATTGGATTTTCCACCTGATGATCCAGCATCAAACAACGACGCAGAATACGAAGCTCTGTTGCATGGGATGAAGATGGCAGTTGCGTGTGGAGCCACCCGACTGATGATCTACGGCGACTCCAATCTCATCCTGCAACAGACAATGAAGGAATGCGACGCTATCGCTGAAAACATGGTCGCTTATCGCGACATGTACAACCTACTTGAAGGAAGTTTCAAGGGATGCAAGCTGAAGCATATTGCGAGATCCAGCAACGAAGAAGCAGACAGGCGGGCAAACATGGGTTCCACAAACACACCCCTACCGCCAGTGATATATTTCGAGCGGATGACTAGACGATCAGTCAAAATCAAGAAAACTGCAGACGTACCCACAGCATCGGAGACAGAGGTCAGCCCGCAGGTTGCTATTATCGAGTTCATTCATCATATTTCGCGACAAGTTTTTCTGGTCGAGCCAGTCCGGACGCAGAAATACCTCGACTACTTGTCCGCGAAACAGCTCCCAGCAGATCCACGTGAGGCTCGACAGATAGTTAGGCTGGCAAATATGGGTTCCACAAAAACACCTCTACCGCCAGGGATATATTTCGAGCGGATGACTAGACGATCAGTCAAAATCAAGAAAACTACAGACGTACCCACAGCATCGGAGACAGAGGTCAGCCCGCAGGTTGCTATTATCGAGTTCATTCATCATATTTCGCGACAAGTTTTTATGGTCGAGCCAGTCTGGACGCAGAAATATCTCGACTACTTGTCCGCGAAACAGCTCCCAGAAGATCCACGTGAGGCTCGACAGATAGTCAGGCGAAGCAAATCCTTTCGGGTGATCAATAGAGAGCTATACAAGCAAAGCATCTCAGGCATACTGCAATGATGCATAGCACCCAAGGATGGCAAAGAATTATTGCAAGATATCCATCAAGGAGATTCTGGAAATCATGCTAGCTGGAAAGCAATCATGGGAAAAGCCTTCCGAGCAGGATTCTACTGGCTTACAGCAGCCAGAGACGCAAAGGAGCTGGTCGACAGGTGCAACGCTTGCCAGCGATTCGCACCAAAACCACACGCACCCGCTACGGAATTGCATATGATACCCATCGCCTGGCCCTTTGCACAATGGGGGCTGGACATGGTAGGACCACTACGCAAGTCCACGCCAGGTGGATACACACACTTGCTGGTCGCAGTTGACAAATTTACCAAATGGATTGAAGCCATGCCGGTAACCTCGACTAGCGCCCAATGTGCCATCAAGTTCCTCGACTCCATCGTATGCAGGTTTGGAGTACCACACGACATCATTACAGACAATGGTACTAACTTCACGGCAAAGGAAACACAGCAGTTCTGTGAAGAAAAGGGCATCAACTTCAAATTTTCCTCAGTTGCCCATCCGCAAACCAACGGCCAAGTCAAAAGATCCAACGGATTAGTTTCGGCTGGCATCAAGAAACGTCTACTCGATCGTCTACACCCGGCAGCAGGACATTGGGCAGAAGAGCTACCCTCCGTGCTATGGAGCCTCCGCATAACTCCAAACCGATCCACAAACTACACACCATTTTTCATGGTCTACGGGGCCGAAGCAGTTCTTCCCGAGGACGTCAGGTTCAGCGCCCCACGGGTTGTTGCTTACAGCGAAGAAACCTCCAACAGGGCACTCGCGGATGTTATGGACGCACTCGATGAAATACGCGATATTGCACTCGCAAGATCCGCATTATACCAGCAGTCACTGCGAAACTATCATAGTCGCCGCATACGCCACAGGGTCTTCGCAGTAGGAGATCTGGTGCTACGGCTCAAGCAGAAGGAAGGACACAAGCTCGAGCCACCATGGGAAGGACCCTTCATAATACACGAAGTTATCCCACGTGGCGCCTATCGACTGAAGAACCCGGTGACTGGAGGCATCTATTCCAATCCTTGGAACGTTGTACAAATCCGCAAATTTTATCCCTAGATTTCTTTTTTAGCAATAATAAGGCTATACTAGCCATCTTGTAGCTCGACAGAAAGACACATGACTTTTCAGTCATCGCAATAAAATACATGATTTCTCAACCATAGATACTCGAAGATTTCTTATCCTTGCATGCTAAAAGTAACAGGTACACACCCCAAAAACACACAGGGCTACGCCTAACTCAGCATCACAGGAAAATTTATATATACAAGGCTAACACCTTACAACAGCTTTTACAAACTATACAGAACGACAGGATATAAACATCCTACGATCAAACCCGGCGCTGAACATTCTCAGCCGCCAAAACCCGATCTACCTCATCCGAGGTCAACCGAATGATTTCTTCTGCTGCCGGACGAACAGCCCTATAATGAGGAGAAATATCGGCGATTGGACCATCAGGAAGTCTAGCTATGGAGTTAAAGTTCACCTCAGGATGCCACAACCGGACGAAAGAGAGATCCACCACCGAGCCGCAAGTCATCTGATTGCGAACACACTCGTGAATCTCTCCTTCTCGACCGAACACCCTGAGAAGATGGCTCCAATCTTCAGGACCCCTTTGCAGCGGATAGAAAGCAGCGTTCATTGCAATCAAAACCTCGTGAAAGGAACTCACGAGTATCTTCGCCTGGATGACTCGGAACTTCAAGGTAGCAAGCACAAAACCTCGACTACGATCGGACCAAAAATTATTCGAATGAGGTCTCGAGCTGCCAGCTTCTTGAAAGATGTGGTTCTCCATCCATTGTTTCTCATTCATGTCATCGGGCTGAACAACTGGAAAGCAAAGATACATGATCAAAAAAGGATACAAGATAAAGAAGACTTTGGGGCTGCATTACTTATAGAGCAAATCCTTGGCAACAGACGCCAACTCATCCATCACAAACTGCTCGCGTTCAATCGCCAGTTTTTGCTTGGACTTAGCCACATCAGCTATCCCACGCAACGCTTTTAGCTTGCGTTCACCATCGGCTACACGATCACGGAGACCTGCAAAGGTCCCAACAGCGGCAACAAGAGGATTTGCTGGAATAGCAAGTCCACCTGAAGGCTCCACAGCCACCCCGGCTACCTGGAAAATACAAGGAAGTTAAAGGAATAAGATGCCCTATTCAAGATATATTAACCACCTATTCGACAGGTGCTCGGGGGCTACTCCCATCGGGAGGAAACACACAATTGTGGGAAGCATTTCAGAAGAACATCTCGATTAAAACATTAAAAATACGGGAGCACATCCCAAGGTTCATTACAATCGAAACAGCGAAGTATAGAAGAAATATACTAAGGAGCTACAGTTGTGCTGCCACTCGCGGCGGTGGTCCCTCCCCTAGCACAGGCAAACAACTCGGATAATTTCCGAGCAAGGACTCCGGCTGGCTCGCCAAAACGACGAAGCCCTACCTTTTTGCCCGTAGCAGGATCGATGGGAAGCTCCGAGTAGGCCTCCTCCAAACCGGTGACTCCATGCGCCAGCGCGAACTGGATGGCGGTCTTCGCCCCAGATTCTGACTGGGCAACCGCATAAGCATCAAGGAGATTGCTCTGTGAGAAAATCTTCAGCAGATTGCCCAACGCGGGTGGAGACACGGCGTTGACAAGAAGGCGGCCGTGCAGGTACGTCAGCACTTGAGTGACATCGCCAATCAAGGTGCAGACCCCTTCGGCGTGCCTCCTTAGCTGGGCGCAAGAATCCGTCAGCGCATCCACCCAAGGGACCCCAGGAAGCTCCAGTGGGACACCCAAAAGACCTACAAAGAAAAATGTTAAGATCCAAAGGACTCACCACGACAGAAGACAAATCATAGGACAAAAGCAACTTACCCGCAAAGCGCTCGGCAAGGGGACGAAGGAAATCGACGAGGTCGGCATCCGCCTTGGTGCCAGCTTCCTCCAATTTCTTCAGAGCCTCCTGGGCAGCCGCAAGCTTTCCTTCAAGATCAGCTGACAACATGCGGGAGGACTCGAGTTCCCGTCGAGCGGCCGCCAACTCAGCCTCTTGAGCAGTTGCCCGAGTGGAGGCACTCGCCTTCTCGGTCTTCATAAACTCAAGTTGAGTTGCACAACAGTAGTTGTTAGAGCCGAAGCATTGGTGGAAAAATAAAGACGGAAGAAGATAGTAGACTTACTTCGAAGAAGCTCGTTCTCCGAGGCGAGTCGATCACGGTCTGATCGAAGGATCCCGCATTCCGACTCAGCGAGAACAACACGGCGACCAACCGCCGTAAGAGAATCGATAAGCGACTGCAAAGAACATGAAGATAGAAGAATCAGAAAAGAGAAATTTGAGCCTATACTCGATTATAAACATTCGAGTATAGCCTCGGGGGCTACTCCCATCGGGAGCACTGTCGTGCACCCGATAAAAAGAAGAAGAAGAAAAATACTATCTCTGAGCCTGTAGCCGACCGCATGCGATCGACTACAGCCTCGGGGGCTACTCCCATCGGGAGCACTGACGTGCACCCGATAGCAAATCCAAGGATGATAAAGCATTAAGAAGCAGGCAGCAAAGTTTACCTGGCCTTGAGCGAAGGAGAGGGGATCCGCAGAGCTGCCCGTCACCTCCTTTGGAGCCAAAGCCCCAGCAGCGAAACTAGGAATTCTGTATTCCGTAGTCGCCGCGTTGGGGGCTACACTCGGTTAATTTTGGACGGTGTCGGCGGTAGGAGTCTCACCCGCAGCTCCCACTTTATTCCTCTTCTCGGGAGGAAGGGAAGAGGCGTACCTGCGGGGGCTGATAGCTTGCAGGCTACAACGAAGACAATACGTCAAAAAAGATGCGAAAGGAAATGTTCGACTAAGAGCAAGAAGAGAAACTTACTCGTCATCATCTTCCTCGTCCAGCATATCCGCATTCCAGGCGGTTTGGATTGTTGGAAATGAAGGAGAAGGGGCGAGTGTGTGCAGCGGAGTTACGATGAGGGGCCCCTTCCCGGGCGATTCCTCCAAAGAATTGTCCTTGGAAGTGGCCTCGTCACCCTCCACTCGACGGCGTTTGCGCTGGAGGAGACCGTCACCCGAATCCTCCACACTATCCGAGGAGTCACTCTCGGAGCTCGAGGAGGCGTCAGCAACACTGGTGTCGGCTGGGCCGTCCAAGTTACTTGCCAACAAATCCGAGGCATCCTCCCCGGATATGGGCGGGTAGCAGGTGGCCACGGCTAGGCTCTAAGGAAGAAAACATAAGGAAAGAAGAATTTCAGTCAACTAAAAACTTTCGAGCTGGAAAAAGACGAAATCGAAAGAGAAAATTCAGAACTTACATCAGCTGGCGGTGGCCTTGATGCCTCAAAAGCAGCTACTGGGCAGTCGGGGAAAGTGTCGCCCTCCTTTAAACTGGTGATAGCCGCGATCTTCTTCTCGAATTCATCATTCGAGAGTTCTTCTCGGCTCACACGACTAGGATCCTCGGCGCCCTGGTATTCCCACATCGCGGATGGCCTATCCTGCAGGGGCTGAACCCTGCGTTTGAGGAAGACGCTTGCCAAGTGCAGGCCGTTCAGCGCAATTCCTGCGGCTTGGTCGCAAGAGTGACCACCTTGGCGAGTAGAGGAGCGACTACCCGGTTTTCTTCAGCCGAGAGCTTGTGCGCCCAAGACTTTCGTTTCTTCAAAATAGCGAACGGATGGAATTCGTTGACTCCACCCGCACTGTTGTCGGTGACGTAAAACCATTTTTTCCTCCATCCTTGGGCGGAGTCGATGAAGTGCATCGTGAAGTAGCCGTTCTCCGACTTCGCTTGGATCCCGAACCCGCCAGTGCGCAATGGCTCCCCGAGCTCCGTCTCCACCCGCGATCTCTCGCGGAAGACGCGCACCTTGAAAAGGGCTTCCAGAGGCCCCAATGGGGGCGAATGCCCATAAAGCACTCGCCAAGGACAATGAAGCACGAAATGTGCTGCACTGCATTTGGAGGCAAATCATGGAGCTGTATGCCGTAGACATACAGCAGAGCCATGAGGAAGGGGTGAAGAGGGAGTGAAAGCCCGCGCGACACGTGATCCGCGAAGATCACGCGTTCGTTCGTGCGGGGATTAGGTACCTCCTCTTTCTTGCCGAGGCGTATCCGTTTCTCCGCTTCCGGGGGCAGCAACCCATCTCGCTGCATTCCCTTGATGCTTTTGGCCGTGGTGTTGGGCGAGCGCCAATCGCCCGAATGTGGTGCGGGTGGCGCTGGAGCCTCTCCTGACGCCCTCGATGACGAGACAGCAGCGCTTCGTTTCTTGCCTCCCGCCATTGCTGCTAGCACGAGCTCGAAGAGAAGGAAGGTGGAGCGCAAGGAAGAAGATGAGCAAAGAAGGCAAAGGCTGGGAAATTTTCACCGTTCCACCAAGGCCCCCTTTTATACACAAGGCCAGTCGATCCTAGCCACTCGATGTGCCACGTGGCGTCCGTCGCAGCCGCCGCGTGCGAAGGCGAAACGAGAAGGCGGCGGATGCTGTTTCGTGCCACGATCCTAACAGTGGATCGTGCGCATTTACTGCGCAGTTTGCGTAAAAACCGGGAACAACGTCTCGTTTCCGGTCAAAAAGCTGACAAAGTGGGCCAGCCCTTCTGCTCTCACTCCGTCACGTCCCATCGGGAGGATAAAAGTGCGCCATGACGTCATAGCATGCATCATCAAGCTGAAGAATCTTTCGGATGGAAAGCACAAACACGAAAATAACTTCGTATGGACAAACTCCTCTGAATAGAAATTCCAAACACGAAAATTACTTCGTATGGACAAATTATGACGTGAAATCTCTTTCACAGGAAAAATACCCTACACAAGAAAAACTCTTTCGTATGGGCACAATACCCCGAAACAATGAAAACTCTTTCATATGGGCATAAAAACTCCTAACACGAAAACTCTTTCGTATGGACAAGGAACAACAAACCCAAGACTACACAAGTAGGCAGATCCTGCCACTCATCCACACGATGTTTGCACATCATAAACCTGGATTGTTCAGCCGACTAGGTACATCCTGATGCCATATTCTTTCGAATATGAAGGTAAGACCCAAAAGATCTCTCTTGAGGGCCTGGAATCGCACTCAAGCTGCGTCCTCCAGTATGATTCCGTGTCAACAACATGAAGAAAAATCCTAGCGGACGCGCCGGGTAACCCTATAAGTTAAGTTCGACTCAGTAAGACCACTACGGCCCAGTCGCAACAATCACCTCATCGGGTTCGAGTCGGAGGTCTCGAATCTGTGTAGGCCAGAACTGTTTTTGCCCTAGTTGCAATTAATTGGCCCCGATCTCTCGGGAGAGCCAAGCTACTGCGCCATATCCTTCTGCGATAACAACCATAAAAACAGGCACTTTCATTACTCGATACTCGAGTACAAAAGCTCATCACACATGGTACACACCCTCTAAACAGGAAACGACCATACTGGTTATCCGAAGGAAAGATGAAAAATCTGACCGTCTACTCGACTGGAAAAATCCCAATCGAGCAAACGCTCGGGGGCTATTGACGAATGGATGGATCTTAGACCCTGCTGGTAAGGACACCCCGTCTCAGGCCCAACGTTAAGGCCCAAGAAGGGAAGCCCTTGGAGTGTTCCAGAAGGCCCACGTGAAGCCCACCCGCAATACCTTGCGGGATAAGTTAGGAAACTTGTAACCGACATAGGGTTAGAGTTCGAGTCCTCCCCGGGTAAGGTTTGAGACCTGGCCACCTATATAAGGCCAGGAGAACCACCGGAAGAGGACCAAGCAATACCGCACCACCAAAGCCTTGAGCTCGAGATTGTACTCTCGACTTGAGCGATCATCTTTGTAACCGATCTATTCGATAATACAGATCGACAGAGGCAGGAGTAAGGGTTTTACCTCTACGAGGGCCCCGAACCTGGGTAAATTGTGCCCCCTGTCTAGCCGACGATCGCCACCAGCGCTCATGGGTTCTCCTATTCGAAACCCTATAGGTTCACCTGAGGGATTTGCCGAGCAACAGATTCGACACACCATAAAAGTAAAATAAAGGCCCTTCGTAGAGGGAAGCATGGATTAACATGTGCTAGCGCTTTTTATTTTATTAAAAACAGAAGTAAAATGATTTTTGGGAGGTGATTGTTCATGTCAGCAAATGGTAATAGAGTTCTTATTATCTTCCATACTAAACAAGTTGAGAGCGGTTCTGAATTATTTATATTAAGCATTTATAGCATCTCTTTATATAGTATGACACTCCTCCCCACCTTGCTTTCGCAAACCATGGCTAACCGAAGGCTCGTGTGCCTGCCAACAATCTCATACCATAGAGGAGTGACTATTTATTTATTTAGCCTTTTGATGTTATAATGGTCTAACCAGCTCTTTGCAAAATTAATGACGAGCAGATAAAACAAGCAAGTCGGGGTACTCAATTAGTATGGAAGATAATACCCAACTACTACTTCCTCATGAGCTAAAAAAGTGTCACAAAATGAGAAGTATTTTGAAGGTTTTAAAGGTAGCACATGAAAATTTACTTAGAGTGGCAGTTAAATACCACAAATAGGTAGGTATGGTGGACACATTTGGAAAACTTTTGTTTTGGGGAGTTGGATGCACGAGTATAGCTCATACTCAGTACAAGTGAAGGCTAGCAATAGATTGGGAGCGGCAATCAAGAGAGCAACAACTGTCATAATCATTCTTGCGACAAAACAAAATTAACATGGGCATAAAAGTGATACAAATACTATAGGTCGGGGTCTTTACTTAAAAACCACAATACTACACTGCAAAAATTTGAAGAAATCCGCAAGTGACTATAATTTGAATTCACTAGCCGTGTTGAGTTGAGGCTTATTTCAATATAACAAATCTGCCAATCCCGATATTCCCACATTTCATTCTGGTCCAGTGTCCATTCCAGAATGAAAAAATTAGCTTCTTTCTGCGCCTCTTCACTCACTTATGAATGACTCCTTTAGCACTCTCTTAAAATAAATAAATAAATAAATAAATAAATAGAAATAGTTTACCTTTACCATACCTTTCAAGCAAGAGCTATGTCACAATCAATAAGTGAGATGTTGTGGGCGAGGAATCTTCTGTCACAATAGAGGTCTTCTTTTCAAATTTAAGTGGGACTAGCTTCTTCCTCAATTGATATTACTGAAAATCTAGCAATTCCGTCCTTTAGAAGAAGATAAGTAAACCATTTCTTTGAATTGCATGATTGAGTGATGGATGCGGACAAGCACAAGCCTACTTTGTTTACAGAAAAGAGCGACCCCGTCCGACCCCGTTACGACTCTAAGCTTCTTCCTGTGGACTGACATAGTGACTAGTTCTTAGATCACGTGGGAGCGGCTTCCCAACCCAACCAGTAAGTCATTAAGTCCTATCCTCATCTCTACTAACTACCCACTGAGCGTGGTTTCGGTCGGAGGGAATGTTTTTCAAAATCGACCCGGGCATTCGTTGGTGACAAATCGTCCATAGCCGGGATATACACCAGGAAAACTAATGTTGAGCATACGATGATGCCGTCCGTTTTCATTTCGTGAAAGTCCCGGTCAAGATCCAAACAACGACGAAGCACTCAACTACATGTTTAATAAGTAGTTGTCTTTTTCTATTTGGATTTTAGCGCGAACAGGTGAGGAAAAATAAAACATCAAGGCTTAAATAACTTTTTGTTTTCAGTCTTATGCATGCGTGAGAATGTGCCAAGTCAATTCAAGTGAAACATTCAGACGGAGATACCACAATGTCATACCATTCTATGAATAAAACAATGCAAGCAAACATTTATATGACATCCTATCTAATATTAGTAAATTGAAACTGATCATGAGAGAGCACGAACTATTAAGCATCCATTAAATAACATACACCTTACATGAACAAACTGAGAATGTGCACATGGATGAATATATATACAAAAATGAAAACAAACAGAGTTCATACCAGCCTCTCACCACAACTTGAATTGTCGTAAATTGTCATTATTGCTCTTCACTTGTGTGGATCGAATGATATAAAATGATAACCAAGCTCCAACGGAGTCACAAAGTACTATTGAAATCTGCAGCAAACTTTACGAAACCAAAGAAGAACAACAAATATTTTTGGGTTTTCGAATTTAAAACGAGAACATAAGGAAACAAGCAAACAAAGCAAAATCTTGTTGGGTTTTTGAATATTAAACCGAAACTAGAAAGTAAATAAAACTAATAAATGGAACTAAAGAAACAAATAAAGAGAAACAACATAAATATTTTTGGTCTTTTTGCGTTTTGGAAAGCAGAAACAAAACAATAAAAACCAAAACAAACGAAAGAAACGAAAATATGGATATACAAAGAACCGACAGAAACATGATATGTAAATGAGTGTGATGTCGGCATACCTCCCCCAAGCGTAGGCTTTTGGCCTAAGTGGAGATCAATCCCAAGAGGGCCAAGAAGTGACGCCCCCCATAGTGCGAAGAGGAAGGGCCATCCTTTTGATATGAAGTCGAGGATGCCCCGGTGTAATGCACGGTGTAGTCCTCGGAGGGCGCGTCGTGCCCTGCCTGATACTCGGGGTCGTACTGCACATGGAAACCAAGCAAACATAGCTGCTCGTCCAGCTCCTTCTTTGGGCGTGACCTCGGCCCCGCGAATACCAAAACAAACCAGGTTGTGGCAAAGTAACTTCCCTTTTTATCTCCATGAGTAAATAAAACTCTATAGACTAGGTTTTCAACACTAGAGTTAGCAGTAACAAAATGATGAGCTTTCATGGCAGCAATATCAAGTCTCGGTGGGGCTAATAACATATCATTGGGAGCAACAGAAAGGCCAATAGCAGCTATAATACATGCAATAATAATACCCCCATATATGGTCCTCTAGCAGCTAAGCGGCGAGCAATGAGATCACCAAGATTATACTTATGGTTATCATTAAGTGCAGCAGCCAGAAAAGCTAAATGGTTATTTCAAATATTACTAGTGTTTTCCCTACCAAGAACACTAGTGGCAAGATAGTAACAAAAAAATATCTAATGGCTGGGAACTGAATGTTTCTTATCGTGTTGTGCTGAGCTACACGGTAATCATCATTTGTCACTCCTCGGTAGAGCTCCAGCATATCAGCAGGTCGTCCTTGAACTCTCCTTGCCGTCCCAGTTGTATTAATACCTATGATGCTGCAAAATATTGCCAATGACATGGTGAAAGGCCTATCATAGATTCTGAAAGCAATGGATGGGTTATAAGAGGAGTTATAAAGAGTAAATCTCTCAACAAAAGTTTTAGTTAGTATAGCATATTAAGCGGTTTCGTCATTCATATAATCAGTTAGACCAACCCTGCTAATAAGAAGCAAGAAGTCCATCGAGGATCCTGATACGTCCAAAACATATCTATAATTTTTGACGGTTTTGTGCTACTTTTATGCTTTTGATAATTGTTTTTATATTAAGTTTATGATTTATTTGGACTAACCTACTAATAGTTGAAAAAGTGCACAATGTTCTTGTTTTACACTTTGATTAGGAATTATCAAAAATAGAAGAGGAAACCTTGTTGGAGTCAAATTGGGACTTTCCTGAAATCTGTGTGAAAACTCTTCTTAAAGATTGTCACGTTACGGGTTGAAGACAACGTCAAACGGAAATCTCACCGAAGACAAAATTGTGGGGAATTTTGCGACGTACGTTCTAGACTTAAAAGTTGCCTGATTCCGAGTTCTAACGGCCGAGATATGACCGATTTACTGAAACTCTAGATGGGATGGCAGAAATCCGAGAGACTATATAAAAGGAGGAAACCTAGGTCGTGGGAGACACCCCATACCATGAAATTCCAGCCACCAAAGCAACATTTCAGCCTCCCCATGGATCCTATATCCATGGGGGAGGGCTCCCAAGACCATGAAGGAAGAGGGCTAAGGGGAGGCGCTCCCCATGATGCCGGTGGCGCAAAGAAGGAGTCCCTGCGCCACCCCCGACGCTGCCCTGCTCCCCACGTTGTCCTCTCCACCGTCTTCACCGCCATCTCCATCGCCAATTCCTCATTGTATACAGTGGTTCATCCTCCCACACACCTCTGTACCACCCTATGTAAACATAGTGTTTGACGTTATAAATTATTTGCAAATAATCTATTGCATCTATGTCATGTTTGTGTAGATCCCTTTTGTCATATGATTGCTTGTTGAATCTCTATGGATGGTTTGAGCTATATATTGAATTTGTTACAGTCCTACGGTTCTATCATATGTTTATGCATGCAAGGATCACATCATAGGGTTTGCAGTATGTGGAGAAAGCTAGAGGGAGGGCTGCTTGAGTGATAGAAACATGAGCCCCAATCTAGGATTAAAGCATATGGGATAAAGAGGATCTTTTGATCTTAATGCTATGGTTGGGTATTTTTATCTTAATGTATCTTATAGTAGTTACGGATGTTTGCTAGAGTTCCAATCATAAGTATTTGCACTCATTGGATAGTGAGAGCTTGTTAGCATTGCCTCTCCCACATAAAAGAGGAATATCAACCTTGTATTTGACTATTTGATCATGGAAAAATCCATCACAATTACCACCACTTTTCCACACTCATGTTATTCTTAGTTTATAGTCATTTAGTGTACTTTATTGTTTCAGCAACTAACTTTACTTTCATGTATTTATTATCCTGCAAAACTATCTTGTTACCGTATTGTTGCTCTAGTATTGTTTCCTAGGTAAAGTAAACGTCTAGTGTGCGTAGAGTTGTATCAGTGGTTGATAGAACTTGAGAGAATACTTATCCTACCTTTAGCTCCTTGTTGGGTTCAACACTCTTACTTCTCGAAAAGGCTACACACGATCCCCTATACTCTAATGAAAGAATATCCAAGGAAAACATGCATAACCTCAGTAATTAGGGTGAAAACATCAGGAAAACATGCATAAGGATGGTGGAAAACATGATTGTACTCAAGTAGCAATGTAATAACAGAAGTAAACATGGTGAAAACATAATGGGGAAGGTGAAAACATAGTGAAAACATTGCCCACTTCATTTAAAATCATTTTGTTAACAAGGGTGATCAAGTCTTGCTACCAAAATAATTTTATATGAAACAAAACGTTGTTTCTCACTAAATACTTATGTTACCTCAACCTTGATAGACATAATCCCAATCATAATAATTTCATATTCTTTGGGTGGCTTTGGAATAGGACAATAAAATTCTCCAATCTTGATGGTCTCAATATTTTCAATGGAATTTAGACCATATTTTCTATCAATCTTCTTGGGAAAATAAATAGTGTGCTCTTTATCATTAACATTAAAAGTAACTTTTCCTTGATTGCAATCAATAACAGCCCCTGCAGTATTAAGAAAAGGTCTTCCAAGAATAATAGACATATTATCATCTTCAGGCATTTCCAACACAACAAAGTCAGTTAATATCAGACAATTATTAGCAACTTGAACATGAACATTCTCACATATACCCACAGGAATAGCAGTAGACTTATCAGCCATTTGCAAAGATATATCAGTTGGTATCAATTTTTCTAGGAGGAGTCTTTTATAGAGAGTAAAAGGCATGATACTAACTCCAGCTCCTAAATCACACAAAGCAGTTATAACATAATTATTTTTAATACAACAGGGAATAATTGGTATACCAGGATCTCCAAGTTTCTCAGGAACCTTGCCATTAAAAGAGTAATTAGCAAGCATAGTGGAAATTTCCTCATTAGGAATCTTCCTTTTGTTAGAGACAATATCTTTCGTATATTTTGCATAAGGAGGCAATTTAATAGCATCGGTTAAAGGAATTTGCAAGAACAAAGGTTTCATCCATTCACAAAATTTGTTATAATGTTCTTCTTCCCTAGATTTGTGTTCCTTATTAGGAAAAGGCATTGGTTTTTGTACCCAAGGTTCTCTCTCATTACCATGTTTATTAGCAATGAAATCCTCCTTAGTATACTTTGCAGTTTTAGTTTGCTTTTCAGGTTCAGCTACAGGTTCTTCTTTATCAGAAGAATCATTCTTTTCATTACCACTTTTAGTTTCAGCATCAGAGATAGATATACTATTAGGATCTTTAGCAAGTTCAGAGGATTCTACAACAGTTTTATGTTTCTTCTTCTTTTTCTTCTTAGTATGAAGAACATTATCATTAGTTTGCTGAGAATCTTGTTCAATTCTTTTAGGATGCCCCTCAGGATATAAAGGATCTTGTGTAGCAATACCACTTCTAGTTCTTATTTCATAAGCATGTTTTTCTTTAGAAGCATTAACTAGCAAATCTTTTTGCACTTTAGCAAGTTGATCAATTTGAGTTTGAACCATTTGAAAATGTTTAACAAGCATTTTAACATCATTAGAGGTTCTTTCTATAATACCATGCAAATTATCAATAGCTCTAGAGTTTTCCATTAGGTGATTTTGCCCCCTCATATTAAAATTATCTTGCTTGATATCATAATTACCAAATTAATCTAAACATTGATCAGGAGGTTTATTACAGGGAATATCTCTACTATCAAAATATTGGAGAGAGTGTACCTCAATAGTGGGTGAGTGAGGGATTGGCTTACATAATTCTAGGTGGAAGATTCTTCACATCTTCAGATTTAATACCCCTCTCTTTAAGAGATTTCTTGGCTTCTCTCATCACTTCATCATTTAATTGAATCATTCCCCTCTTCTTGGATGTTGGTGTTGGTGTTCATACTGGAGTAGGAGTCAGCTCAGGCTCAACCATAGTCCAATCATCATGATTTTGGATTATTTTAGCCATTAATTCTTGAGCTTCTTCTAGAGTTCTTTGCCTGAAAACACAACCAGCACAACTATCCAGGTATGTCCTAGATTCAACAGTTAGTCCATTATAGAATATATCAAGAAGTTTATTATCTTCCAGCTTATGCCCAGGTGTAGCCCTAACTAAAGAACAGAACCTTGCCCAAGATACAGGTAATTTCTCTCCTTCCAACTGCTTGAAATTAAATATATTTTGTAAAGCAGCATGTTGAGCACTAGCAAGAAAATATTTCTGAAAGAAAGCATTAACCAAACCAATAGGACTATCAATAGATCCCGGAGACAAATTATTAAACCAAGTTTTATCTCCATCTTTTAATGTGAAAGGGAATATTTTAGCAACAAAGTAGCTACATTTTTTAAGATCATCAGAGAATAAACTACTCAAAGAGGACATCTCATTCATATGTTTCGTAGCACTTTCATTTTCAGTACCACAAAAAGGTTCTTTCTCAACAATAGATATATAAGATATATCAAGAGAGAAATCATAATCCTTATCCCTAATATTAATAGGAGAGGTGGCAAACTTAGCATTAGGAGATAATTTATATTTAACAACACGACTTTCAATAAGACACATAACAACATATTTATCCTTCATAGCATGAATTTCATCAATAAGATCATCATTAAGTTCAATATAGGAATCATCAAAATCATCACTAGGATTCTCTATAAGCTCAGGTGAAACAGCACGAGTAACATGATTTTTATCAGGAGTTTCAGTGTTTGCAACATTTTTAGCTTTAGCAATAGTAGCATCTAAGAAAGGACCGAGAGAACCACTCTCATCAAGCACAGTAGAAGCATCATCAAAAGTATCAGAAGTATTTTCAGATTCAGCAGAAGTAGCATGTGTAGCATGCGGTGGTGTAACCAGCTTACTCATAACAAACGGTGAATCAAGAGCAACAGAGGTGTTCAGAGTTGTACCTCTTCTTGTAGTGGATGGTAATATAGGAAACTTTCCATCACGAGTCTTAGCCACGATGAATGATGGCAGTAGGTAATAGTACTCTGCGGTGAGCTCCCAAATAAAGCTATGCTCCCCGGAAACGGCGCCATAAAATAGTCTTGATGACCCATAAGTACAGGGGATCGCAACAGTCCTTGAGGGAAGTAAAACCCAAATTTATTGATCGACACAAGAGGAGCCAAAGAATATTTGTGAGCCTTAACAAGTGAGTTTTCAATTCACCTACACCTGAAAGTACTTTTGTTTGCAATGGTTTATCAGTAGTAACAGTTTTATAGCAGCAGCAGTAGTGAAATAATAGCAGTAGTGAGATGAAAATAGCAGTAGTAGTGTTTGAAGTAAACAACGGGATTAAACACTGTAGGCATAGGGATGGATGAACGGTCGTTGCATGGATAATATAGTTAATATAATAATCAAGACATGGGCATTGCAGATAAATAAGATAAAGCATCGAAGCACTAAGTAACCATAGGCATGTGTTTCGTAAATAGTCGTACGTGCTCGCAATGAGAACTTGCACAACATCTTTTGTCCTACCAGCCCGTTTTCAGCGGGGCCTCAACGGAACTACTGGTAATTAAAGTGTTCCTTTTAACAGAACACCGGAGCAAAGCATTAACACTCCGTGAACACATGTGATCCTCACATCACAACCATCCCCTACGGTTGTCTTACTTTCTGTCACGTCAGGGCCTCGGGTTCCAGACAACAATATGTGTAAACAACTTGCAGGTATGATCAAGAAACAATAATTATCATCGTGATTCAATAACATGTTCAGATATGAGATCATGGCACTCGGGCCAAAAGTGGCAAGCATTAAGCATAAGAAGTTGCAACAATGTCAATAGCACTAATAGAAGATACTAGGCACTATGCCCTAACAATCACGACATTATTACATGAACGATCTCATCCAATCCCTACCATCCCCTTCAGCCTACAATGGGGGAATTCAGCACACATGGATGGGGGAAATATGGATGGTCGATGGAGAGGCGTTGGTGATGACGATGGCGATGATCTCCTCCAATTCCCCGTCCCGGTAGGGTGCCAGAACAGGAACTTCTGTTCCCCAAATCGAGGTTCGGGGTGGCGGGGGAGCTACAGACTTATTTCTGGAAAACTATCGAACCCCCTCGTGTTTTAGGGTTGAAGTCTATTTGTAGTCGAAAGGGGAGACCGAGGGGGTGTGGGAGTGGACCACACCACCTGCTGGCGCGGCCTAGGGGGGCGCCGGGGGGTGGTTTGGCCACCTCCTGGCCCCTCTCCGGGTCTCCTTCTGGTGTTTTAGGGCCAATGGAGTATTTTCTGGGCAATTTCCCGAAAGCTGATTTTTCTGCACAAAAACGAGACACCAAAGTAATTTTGCTAAAAACAGCGTTAGTCCATGTTAGTTGCATTCAAAACACACAAATTTAGAGGCAAACAATAGGAAAAGTGTTTGGAAAAGGAGATACGTTTTCGACGTATCAATGCCCAAGGCATCCCCTTCTTCATCAGCAACTTATCAAGTCACTTCTAGTGAAACTATATTATTATTCGGTCACATCATATGCACTTTACTTGGATCATCTATTTGTTTTTGTTTTGTTTTATTTTTGTTTCCTTTCTGCAATGAACTTAGTTGGAACCTAGCATTCTTGTGTGGGAGAGAGACACACTACGCTTTTTCATATGAATACTCGTATTCCTAATATACTCGTATTGTTCATTTTCTGCAACTCCTCCTCTTTTTAGCTCTTGTTTTCATGAATATCTTATTCAAAGTTGTTAGTTCTCGTAGAGTAGTGTTACTCTCTTGTTTCATTGATCTATAATTTGGAGAGTTTTTGTTTAAAATAAGTGATGGTGTTGGAAAGCAATAAAAATATTCATGCTTATAACGGTGTAATTAGAAGCTTGTTTAGACTGTGGCTAGACTTTATCACGTCATGGTGGATATCATGTTAATTCTATGATTAGTAGTTATTATTGTAGCATGACTTGTATAAAATATTTGAGAGTTCTTAATGTGCCATTGAAAGAATCATGAGTTGTTTTTATCACATTGAAGCATAATATTGTGGTATTCTCCTTCGAATGCTCTATTTGGTTGACTTGGCGCATGCTTACACCATGTTTATGACTACAAACCAGTCACTTATAGCCTTTATGATCATTTAGTTCTTGACTTGTAATACCATTTATGCTTTTATTAATAATGTTTTTGTCGCTATGCATGATTATAGCCATTATTTCTCTCTTAATTTGTCGCTCCCAGTTTTTTGCTAGCCTCCACCTGTATTGAGTATGAGCTCTACCCGTGCATCCAACTTCCAAAAACCAAATTTTGCCAAATGTGTCCACCATACCTACCTACATGTGGTATTTAACCGCCACTCCAAGTAAATTTCTCATGTGCTACCTTTAAAACTTTCAAAATTATTCCTGTTTTGTGCCCCTGTTTTAGCTCATTAGGAAGTAGTAGTTGGGTTTCTTGTCTTCCATACTAATTAAGTACCCCGACTTGCATGCTTCATCTGCTTGTCATTAATTTTGCAAAGAGATGGTTAGACCATTATAACATCAAAAATCTAAACAAATAAATAGGCACTCCTCCATGGTATGAGATTTTTGGCAGGCACCCGAGGATTCGGTTAGCCATGGTTTGCGAAAGCAAGGTGGGGAGGAGTGTCATACTATATAAAGTGCATGCTATAAGTGCCCAAAATAAATAATTCAGAACCACTCTCAACTTGTTTAGCATAGAATATGACAAGAACTCTATTTCAATTCGTTTACATAAGCATACACCTCTCTAAAAAATGTTTTCAATACCTGTGTTTAATAAAATAAAAAACCTCTAGCACATGAGTTAATCCTTGCTTCCCTCTGCGAAGGGCCTTTCTTTTACTTTTATGTTGAGTCGCCATCTTATAACTTTATGCGCAATTAAGAGAGTGTAGTTGTCATTCTGAGTTTAATGTGCATCAGTCGCAAAGATTATTATTGATTGATTCATGATATGTTATTACTTGCTCTCAAAATATTTTTTCTAGCCATCCACTTGAACTTTGAAGGTGTCCTGGCATTTATATTTTGTCCCACTTTTAAGGACAAGCAAAATATCACTTTGCTATGTTTTATTTATACTCGAAACAAACGTATAACTTTCAAGTGTGTTATTCTTCATGATCTTTTATTTTTGTTACTTTTCATGTTGCAACATGGTTTCTAGGTTTCATTGTTAGAATTATATCTATCATGCCTATGATTAGAGTTTATGATCTCAGGTTACAAATGCTTTTACAAATATGATGATCAAGATTATGTTGGTAGCATGCCACCTGAAAAATTATTTTGCTTTTATTGTTTACCTACTCGAGGACGACTAGGAACTAAGCTTGGGTATGTTGATACGTCCAAAATGTATCTATAATTTTTGACGGTTTTGTGCTACTTTTATGCTTTTGATAATTGTTTTTATATTAAGTTTATAATTTATTTGGAATAACCTACTAATAGTTGAAAAAGTGCACAATGTTCTTGTTTTACACTTTTATGTGTAGGAATTGTCAAAAATAGTGTTGGAGTCGAATTGGGACTTTTCTGAAATCTGTCTGAAAACTCTTTTTAAAGATTTCCACGTTACAGGTTGAAGAACGCGTCAAACAGAAATCTTACAGAAGACAAAATTGTGAAGAATTTCACGACGTACGTTCTAGACTTAAAATTCTTCTGATTCCGAGTCCGGATAGCTGAGATACGCCCGATTTACTGCAGCCCTAGATGGGATGATGGAAATCCTAGAGACTATATAAAAGGAGGAAACCTAGGTCGTGGGAGACACCCCATACCACGAATTTCCAGCCACCAAAGCCACGTTTTATCCTCCCCATGGATCTCATCTCCATGGGGGAGGGCCCCCAAGACCATGAAGGAAGAGGGCTAAGTGGCGACACTCCCCCATGATGCCGACGGCGTAGGGAAGGAGTCCCTGCGCCACCGCCGGCGCCGCCCTGCTCCCCGCGTTGTCCTATCCACCGTCTTCACCGCCATCTCCATCGCCAATTCATCCTTGTATACAGTGGTTCATCCTCCCACACACCTCTGTACCAACCTATGTAAATATGGTGTTTGACGTTATAAATTATTTGCAAATGATCTATTGCATCTATGTCATGTTTGTGTAGATCCCTTTTATCATATGATTGATTGTTGAATCTCTATGGATGCTTTGAGCTATATATTGAATTTGTTACAGTCCTATCGTGACTTCATATTTTTATGCGCGCATGGATCCCATCATAGGATTTGTAGTATGTGGAGAAAGCTAGAGGGAGGGATGCTTGAGTGACAGAAACATGAGCCACAACCTAGTGATTAAAGCATATGTGATAAAGAGGACCTTTTGATCTTAATGCTATGGTTGGGTATTTTTACCTTAATGTATCTTGTAATAGTTACAGATGTTTTCTAGAGGTCCAATCATAAGTATTTGCAATCATTGGATAGTGAGAGATTGTTAGCATTGCCTCTCCCACATAAAAGAGGAATATCAACCTTGTATTTGACTATTTGACCATGGAAAAATCCATAACAATTACCACCACTTTTCCACACTCATGTTATTGTTAGTTTATAGTCATTTAGTGTAATTTATTGCTTCAGCAACTAACTTTACTTTCATGTATTTATTATCCTGCAAAACTATCTTGTTTACCCGTATTGTTGCTTTAGTATTATTTCCTAGGTAAAGTAAATGTTTAGTGTGCGTAGAGTTGTATCAGTGGTTGATAGAACTTGAGAGAATACTTACCCTACCTTTAGCTCCTCGTTGGGTTCGACACTCTTACTTATCGAAAAGGCTACACGATCCCCTATATGTGTGGGATATCAGATCCTTGCAGCATTCAAAACGTTAAAACAAGGGAAAGTAGATGGATGTGCATCTCCATCATCTCCCACATCAACAATACTCGGTGCAATGAGATTTTCATTGTAAGATGTTCTCAGCAGAGTAGCTGATCTTGAAGGCCTTGAACTCCTAGGTGCATCACTCTCAAAGATTTCTCCAAAGGTGTAGTTATGCATCTTCTTTTTATGAAATTTTTAACAAGCATCACAAAAATGGATTTTCAAGCAACTACATGATAGAAACTACTACAGAGACTTGTAAGAGGGATATACATGCATCAAAACTAATTTATTTTCAAACAAATAAAGCATGCAAACTCACATAACCTGTCACCTATAGTACCAAAATACTCAAGAAATACTCCACTAAACAAAATTCTACTTGGATAATCAGAGGGGTCACATACCGGAGAGGAAATGCTTCAAATTTTAGCAACAAAGATGGGCTGAGCAAGGAGATCAAAAAATCACGAGGAAGAACAAAAAGAACTCGGGTTTGAGCAATGTTTTCGAGTTTGGTGGAGAGAGAGGGCTATTTGGCAGGAAGGAGAGTAAGTGGAGGGCCAGGGGGATCCACACCATGTGCTGGCGCGCCCTAGGGCCTGCCCATGCCACCAGGTGGTGTGCTGGCATGGTGGGTCCCCCTGGGGTTTCCTAGGTGCCTCTCTGCTCTATTTTTAACGTAACATTTTAATATAATTTTTCTGGAATTTTTAGAGAAACTTTATTTTCGAGCGATTTCCAGAATTTGATAAATGATTATAAACCAGAAAAACAATCATGGAACGATGGAAAACAAGTTCAAAAGCAAATCTACAGAGGTTCTAAGACACTCCAACAAGCAAATAACCAGTGGAATCATAAGGAAACATAGTGAAAACATAAATGGGGATGAAGAAAACATGAGTGACAACAGTAAACAAGGTGAAAACATGATTGTGGAAGGTGAAAACATAAGTGAACTAAAGTAGCATGGTGAAAATATTGTAAAAACATAAGTAGGGAAAGTGAAAACATTGTTATTTCCATTCAAAATCACTTTGTTAACAAGGTTTATCAAGTCTTGTTACCAAAACAATTTTACATGAAGCAAAACTTTGCTTTTCAATAAATAATTATCTTACGTCAATCTTGATAGACATAGTCCCAATCATAACAATTTCATATTTTTTGTGTGGCATTGGAATAGGACAATTGAATTCTCCAATCTTGATGGTCTCAATAGTTTCAATTGAATTTAGAACATATTTCCTATAAATCTTCTTGGGAAAATAAACTATGTCTTCTTTGTCATTCACATTAAAAGTTACCTTTCCTTGATTGCAATCAATAATAGCCCCTGTAGTGTTAATAAAGGGTCTCCCAAGAATAATAGACATATTATCATCTTCAGGCATTTCCAACACAACAAAATCAGTTAATATTAAACAATTATTAGCCACTTGAACAGGAACATTCTCACATACGCCAACAGGAATAGCAGTACATTTATCAGCCATTTGCAAAGATATATCAGTTGGTATCTATTTTTCCAGAAGTAGTCTTTTATAAAGAGAGAAAGGCATAACACTAACTCCTGCTCCCAGATCACATAAAGCGGTTCTAACATAATTATTTTTAATGGAACAAGGAATAGTGGGTATACGAGGATCTCCAAGCTTCTTTGGAACCTTACCATTAAAAGAGTAATTAGCAAGCATAGTGGAAATTTCCTCATTAGGAATCTTCCTTTTGTTAGAGACGATATATTTCATATATTTAGAATAAGGAGGCAGTTTAATAGCATCAGTTAAAGTAATTTGCAAAAACAAAGGTTTCATCCAAACACAGAACTTGTTATAATTTTCTTCTTCCTTGATTTATGTTTCTTATTAGGAAAAGGCATTGATTTTTGTACCCAAGGTTCTCTCTCACTACCATGTTTATTAGCAATTAAATCCTCCTTAGTGTACTTCGCATTTTTAGTTTTCTTCTTAGGTTAAACTTCAATTTCTTCTTTATCAGAAGCATCACTTTTATCATTACCACTTTCAGTTTTATCATCCGAAACATATATACTATTAGGATCTTTAGCACATTCATGAGATTCTACAACAGTTTTATGTTTCTTGTTCTTTTTCTTGGAAGGAGTACTATTTTTTTAGCTTGTTGAGAATCTTGTTCAATTCTTGTAGGATGTACCTCACGATACAAAGGATCCTGAGTAGAAACACCACTTCTAGTGCTTATTTCATAAACATGTTTTCCTCTAGAAGCATTAGCTAGCAAATCCTTTTGCACTTTAGTGAGTTGATCAATTTGAGTTTGAACCATATGGAAATGTTTAACAATCATTTTAACCTCATTAGAGGTTCTCTCAATAATACCATGCAAATTATCAATAGCTCTAGAATTTCCCATTAGATGATTCTGCATTCTCATATTAAACCTATCTTGCTTAACAACATAATTATCAAATTCATCTAAGCATTGATCAAGTGTTTTAGAATAAGGAATATCTCTATTATCAAAATATTGGAGAGAGTGTACCTCAACTATGGATGGATGAGTAATTAACTTACATAATTCTTCTATAGGTGGTAGATTCTTCACATCTTCCGATTTAATACCCTTCTCTTTAAGAGATTTCTTGGCTTCCCTCATCACTTCATCATTTAATTCAATCATTCCCCTCTTCTTTGGTGTTGGTGTTGGGGTTGGTTCAGGTATAGTCCAATCATCACGATTTTGGCTTATCTTAGCTAATAATTCCCCAACTTCTTCTGGAGTTCTTTTCCTGAAAACACAACCAACACAACTATCCAGGTATGTCCTAGATTCAACGGCTAGTCCATTATAGAATATATCTAGGAGTTCATTTTTAGGTAATTGCTGTCCAGGGCTAGCTCTTAGTAAAGAACAAAATCTTGACCAAGATTCAAGCATTTTCTCTCCTTCCATTTGCTTAAAGTTAAAGATTCTTTGCAAAGCAGCATGTTGAGCACTTGCAGGAAAATATTTTTTGAAAGAAAGCATTAACCAAACCAATAGGACTATCAATAGATCTAGGAGACAAATTATTAAACCAAATTTTAGCTTCATCTTTCAATGAGAAAGGAATTTTTTTAGCAACAAAGTAACCGTGTTTCTTAATATCATCAGAAAATAAACTACTCAAAGATGAGAGCTCATTCATATGTCCTATAGCACTTTCATTTTCAATTCCACAAAAAGGTTCTTTCTCAACAATAGATATATAAGATAAATCTAGAGATAAATCATAATCCTTATCTCTAATGTTTATGGGAGATGTAGCAAATTTAGTATCAGGAGACAGTTTATATTTAACATCACGTATTGCAAAAAGACTCTTAATAGCACTTGCACTAGTAGTAGCATGAACTTCTTCAATAAAGTCATCATCAAGTTCAATATAAGTTTCCTCAAGATCATCACTAGGACTATCTCTAGACTCAAGTGAATTAACAGGTGTACCAGTATTTTCATCAAGAATTTTTAGTGTTTTCAATTTGTTTAGGTCTAGCAATTGCAATATCTAGGAAAGGACCTAGTGAACCGGTTTCATCAAGCACAGTAGAAGCATCATCAAACTTATTAGAAGCATTTTCAGACTCAGCAGAAGTAGCAGTGTGTGTAGCATGCGTATGTGGTGGTGTAAGAAGCTTACTCATTACATATGGTGAATCAAGATCAATAGAGGTGTTCAGAGTTGTACCTCTCCTTGTAGTGGATGGCAGTATAGAGACTTTCCCATCACGAGTTTTACCCATGATGAAAAATTTGCAGCGAACAATATCACGTTCAAGTGAGATTATAAATAAAGCTATGCTCCCCGGCAACAGCGCCAGAAAATAGTATTGATGACCCACAAGTACAGGGGATCGCAACAATCTTCGAGGGAAGTAAAATCCAAATTTATTGATTCGACACAAGGGGAGCCAAAGAATATTTATAAGGCTTAACAGATGAGTTGTCAGTTCAGCTGTACCTGAAAGTAGACTTGCTCGCAACAGTTTATTAGTGGTAACAGTTTTATAGTAGTAGCAGTAGTAAAATAACAGCTGGACTAAAATAGTAACATCGGTAGCGACTGTGGGAAACAACAGGATTAAAGTACTGTAGGCATAGGGATAGATGAACGAGCGTTGCATGGATAAGATAGTTCATATAATAATCAAAACATGGGCATTTGCATATTGATAATAATAAAGCATCCAAGTACTAGGTAAACCATAGGCCCGTGTTCCAATTTAGTCGTACGTGCTCGCAATGAGAAATTTGCACAACATCTTCTGTCCTACCAGCCCGTTGCAGCGGGGCCTCAAGGGAAACTAGTGGTAATTAAGGTTCTCCTTTTAATAAAGCACCGGAGCAAAGCATTAACACTCCGTGAACACATGTGATCCTCACATCACAACCATCCCCTCCGGTTATCCCAATTATTGTCACTTTCGGGCCTCGGGTTCCGCACAATGACATGTGTAAACAACTTGCAGATATGATCAAGAAACATAATTATACTCATGAAACAATAACATGTTAAGATCTGAGATCATGGCACTCGGGCCGTAGTGACAAGCATTAAGCATAACAAGTTGCAACAACGATAGAAAACACTAACAATGGATACTAGGCACCATGCCCTAACAATCTGGCATTATTACATGAACGATCTCATCCAATCCCTACCATCCCTCTCAGCCTATAGCGGGGATTACTCACACATGGATGGGGAAATCATGGATGGTTGATGGAGAAGTGGTTGCCATGACGATGGCGATGATATCCTCCGGATCCTGTCCCGACAGGGTACAAGAACATGAACTTCTGATCTCCGGATTGGTTTTCGAGGTGGCGGCGGTGCTCTGGTGTTTTTCTATGGAATATGATGAATCCCCTTCGGTTTTTAGGTCACGGGACTTATGTCGAAATGGGATACCGAGGGGACGCCCGAGGAGGCCACACCATGTGGTGGCGCGGCCTAAGGGGGGCGCCACCAGGTGGTGTGGTCCCCTCCTTGCCCCCTTCGGCTCATCTTCTGGCTCCGGAGGTCTTCAGGTAAATAAGGACTTCATGATCTTTTCCGGGCATTTTCCTGAAAGTTGATTTTGTGCACAAAAACGAGACACCAAGGTAATTCCGCTGAAAACAACGTTAGTCCGTGTTAGTTGTATCCAAAACTCACAAGTTTAGAGGAAAACATCAACAAAAGTGTTCGGAAAAGTAGATACGTTTTGGACGTATCATCGAGCTGGACTTCATTGGGATCATCATCATCATCATCTCCACCACCATCACCATCATATCCACCGCTCCACTCTGTTCTGCTGTAACATCTAGGGTTGAATCTTGTCTATTTCATAGGGGAAACTTTCCCGGTGTTAATTACTCCTTGTGGTTGATGCTATTGAGTGAAACTGTTGAATTAAGGTATATGTCCGGATTGTTATTCATCATTATATCACCTCTGATCATGATCCATATGATGTCTTGTGAGTAGTTCGTTTAGTTCTTGAGGACATGGGAGAAGTCAAGATTTTAGTAGTGGAATTATGTTGAGTAATATTTAATGGTTTGATATTTAAGTTGTGGTGCTATTCTTCTAGTGGTGTCATGTGAACGTCGACTATATGATACTTCACCTTTATGGGCCTAGGGGAATGCATTGTGTATTCGGCTATTAATTGTGGGGTTACCGGAGTGAAAGAAACCTAAACCTCGTTAGAAAACCAATGCATGATGGAGTGTAGGATCCCAGAGTTTAAGGCCGTGGTTAGATTTATCTTAATTACTTTTTTGTAGTTGCGGATGCTTGCAAGGGGTATAATCACAAGTATGTATTAGTCCAAGTTAGGGAAGTACATTAGGATATGTTCATACACACAACACTTGTCAAAACAATAAAGATTAATCAGTTGTATGAAGCGAAATCACTTGAAAAAATTCCCGTGTGTTCTCAAGAATGTTTGGTCATCATAAGTAAACCAACCGGTTTGTCCTTTGCTCTAGAAAGGACTGGGCCACTTGCTGCAATTATTATTACCGTCTTTTATTTACTTGTACTTTATTTATCTGTTATATTAAAAAAACCCGAAAACCTTTCTACTAGTATTTACAGTGAATCCTTCATCCAAACTGCTTGTCAACACCTTATGCTCCTCGTTGGGATCGACACTCTTATTTATCGAAAGTACTATGATAACCACCTATACTTGTGGGTCATCAGCTACATGGCTTTTCACATGTGATATTGGAGGTTGATTGCTCTAGGGTTGTGGACCTCTTGAATGCATGCTAGGGTTCTCGTTCAATCGTGGCGCGTATCTTGGATGACATTGGGAAGATTTCGAATAATTTCATTTCCTTTTAGGTTAAACATGTTAAGAGGGGGGCTAATTATTTAGTGGATTGCTACACCAAGTAAGCATGTGACCTTGCTGTTTCAGAGTGCTGGCTACGCGAGTGCCCGCCGTTTCTTGTAAGCAGCCTTATATCCAGAAGACTACACTCTAAATACTCGTTTCTTTGTCTGGAGTTTATTGATCAAAGAACATACAGGGATATAATGAAAAAAAAAACATCCAAGATTTTTTTTGCATTATACGGGGATATAATGCCAAGATTTGCATTTAACATACAGGGTTATAATGCAAAAAAAACTAGAAAAATCTTAGCTTCCAAAATGGGGATATAATTATCCACTTTGATTTGCATTACAGCCCCGTTTTGGAAGCTAAATTTTTTCTAGTTTTCTCTAAATACCACGGTTTCTAAAAATATTGTTTGCTGGTACGTTTTCAATAAAATACATTGTTGCAAACAAAGTTAAATATATTTAGAAAATATTATGAAAACAAATTTCACAACAAACCTAGTACTAACATTGATGATGTTCCTGTAGGTAATTTGTTCTATGTTAATGGTTAGATTTAGAATTGTTTGTTTGGCCGCCACAAATGCTAAATTTCTTACATTTATGTGGTAGAGAGAGTATATTCCCTTAAAAAATATAATAATACGGTAATATAGTGTTGTCTTTTTTCACACACGGAAAAAGATACTTGTCTATGAAAAGGGTATGAATTTTCTCCTTGGGGTTGATGGAATGTGATGGTCTGAAGAGGATGTCGCCTCTTTGATGTTGAAATGTCGGGAACCTCACCACACTTACCAGTTATTCGTTTCAACGACCAAACTAACATCTACTCCCTCTGTTCCACAATATAAGATGTTTTAGAACTTTTCCATATTCACATATATACACATGTATCTAGACACATTTTAGTGTATATGTCCATTCATTTTAGTTTGAATCTAGACAACACGTGAAACACGTAAAACATCTTATATTATGGAACGGAGGGGGTGTCGAATATGCATCTCAACAAGTCCCTCGGGTGAACCCATAGGGTTTTGATTAGGAGAACGTGTAGGCGCTGGTGACAATCGTCGGCTAGACAGGGGGCTCGATTTACCCAGGTTCGGGGCCCTCGTAGAGGTAAAACCCTTACTCCTGGCCCTGTCGATCTGTATTAACGAGTAGATCGGTTACAATGGGGGATGCTCAAGTCGAGAGTAAGGTCTCGATCTCAAGGCTTTGGTCGTGCGGTATTGCTTGGTCCCCTCCCCTGGCGGTTCTCCTGACTTTATATAGATAGCCAGGTCTCAAACCGTGCCCGGGGGGATACAAACCCTAAACCTAAGTCGGTTACAGGTTTCCTTTCTTAACCCGCAAGGCTTTGCGGGTGGGCTTCGATTGGGCCTTCTAGAACAGTCCATGGCGCCTCTTTTGGAGCTTGGGCCTTGGGCCTGAGACCGGGTAGGCTCACCCGACAGGCCTAAGATCCATCCCTTCGTCAGTAGCCCCCGAGCGTTTACTCGGCTGAGAATCTGTCGGGTGGACGCTCAAAGTTTATCTTGATTTCTTTTCGACTCGTGGCTTCAATCGTTTGAAGAGGATGTGTATCCTGTATGCGATGCATTTCTAGTACTCGAGTATCGAGAAAATAAAAGTGCCTGTGCGTTGGCTGTTTTCGCAGAAGGATGTGGCTCAGTTGCTTGGCTCTCCCGAAAGCTCAGGGCCAATTAATTGCATCTAGGGCAAAAACAGTTCTGCCTACACAAATTCAAGACCTCCGACTCGAATCTGGTGAGGTGATCATTGCGACTGGGCCGTGGAGGTCTTACCGAGTCGAACTTAACCTAATAGGGTACCCGGCGCGTCAGCTAGGATTTTTCTTCGTGTTGTTGACACGGAAATTTACCGGAGGACGCAGCTTGAGTGCGATTCCAGGCCCTCAAGAAAGATCTTTTGGGTCTTACCTTCGTATCGAGAGGATACGGCATCCGGATGTGCCTAGTCGGCTGAACGATCCAGGGTAAGGATGCGTATACATCGTATGCTAGAGTAGTTGGGACCACTCACCCGTGAACATTTCTTCGCGAATTTGCGAGTAAATAATTCTTCCTTGTTTGGAGTTTATGCGAAATAGTTTTTTCGTGTTTTGAGATATCCAAACGAAAGAAATTTCGTGTTTTGGAGTTTATGCGAAAGAGTTTTCGCGTCTTGAAATGTCGGAACGAAAGAAATTTCGTGTTATGGAGCTTATGCGAAAGAGTTTTCGCGTCTTGAAATATCCAAACGAAAGAAATTTCGTGTTTTGGAGTTTATGCGAAAGAGTTTTCGCGTCTTGAAATATCCAAACGAAAGAAATTTCGTATTATGGAGTTTATGCGAAAGAGTTTTCGCGTCTTGAAATATCCAAACGAAAGAAATTTCGTGTTATGGATCCTACCCGAGAAACTTCCCGGGTTTGATGACACACGCAATGACGTCATTGCGCACTTTGTTCGTTCCGACTCCTCCCGATGGGACGTGACGAAGTGAAAACAGGGCATTGCTGGCCCACCTTGTCAGCCTTTTGACCGGAAATGAGACGTCGTTTCCGTTTTTTCCCGCGAGCCGTGTGCAGTAAATGCGCATGATCTGCTGTTAAGATCGTGGCACGAAACAGCTTTCACCGCCTCCTCGTTTCCACTTCACGCGTGGCAGCCGCGATGGGTGCCATGTTGCTTGATGAACGGCTGAGATCGAATGGCCCTGTGTATATATACCGTCCTTAGGTGGAAAGTAAAAACGTCCGGTCATTTACTTCCCTGCCGTCTTCTTCCTCGCGCCCATCTCCTCCTCTTCAAGCACGTACAAGTTCCCATGGCGGGAGGAAGGAAACGCAGCGCCGCTGCCTCAGCTTCGAAGGCGCCCGAAGATGCTCCCGCGCCACCCGCCCTGCGGTCAGGCGACTGGCGCTCCGCCAACACGACGAACAAGAGCATCAAGGAGATGTAGAGGGAGGGGCTGCTGCCCCCCGAGACCGAGAAGCGAGTTCGCCTCGGCAAAAAGGAAGAGGTACCAAACCCTCACGCGAACGAGCGCGTGATCTTTGCGGATCACGTCTCGCGCGTGGGCTCTCGCTCCCCCTCCATCCTTTTCTTCTTGGCCTGTTGTATGTCTATGGCATACAACTCCATGATTTGCCTCCAAATGCGGTGCAGCACATCTCGTGCTTCATCGTACTTTGCGAGTGCTTCCTTGGCATCCGCCCGCACTGGGGCCTTTGGAAGGCCCTATTCAAAGTGCGGGCTTTCCGCGAGAAATCGCGGGTAGAGACCAAGCTTGGAGAGACGCTGCGCACTGGCGGCTTCGGAATCCAGGCGAAGTCTGATAGCTGCTACTTCGAGATGCACTTCATCGACTCCGCGCAAGGGTGGAGGAGGAAGTTGTGCTATGTGGTCGATAACAGCGCAGGTGGAGCTCATGAGTTCCACCCGTTCGCTGTCTTGAAGCGGCGGAAGTCTTCGGCGCACAGGCTCTCAACCGAAGAGAATCGACTCATCGCCCCGCTACTCGCCAAGGTAGCAGCTCTTCGCGACCAGACCGCAGGGGTCGCGCTGAACAGCCTGCATCTGGTGAGCGTGTTCCTCAGGCGCAGGATCCAGCCCCTCCAGGAGAGGCCTTCGACCATGTGGGAGTACCAGGGCAGCGAAGACCCCAGCCGCGTGAGCCGAGAGGAACTTTCGAATGCCGAATTCGAGAAGAAAATCGCGGCCATCACCAAGCTGAAGGTAGGCGAGACCTTTGACATCTGCCCCATCGCAGCATTCAAAGCTTCTAGGTCTCCTCCATCTGATGTAAGTTCTTTCTCCTTTCTGTTTTAACTTCTTCGCCACCCGAGAGTTTGTTTGCTGAGCTTTTCTCTTTTCTCCTTCTTCTTGCTTTCCTTCTGTAGAGCGCAGGAGTGACAACCTGCTACCCGCCAACTTCTGCTGAGGATGCCTCGGACTTGCTAATGAGCAACTTTGAGGCTCCCCTTGACACCAGCGTCGCCGAAGCCGACTCGAGTTCTGAGCACGGTTCCTCGGATGACGTGGAAGAGTCGGGTAGCGACCTCCACCATCGCAAGCGCCGCAGGGAGGGGGACGATGAAGCTACCTCCAAAGATAATTCTTTGGGTGGAGGATCTGAAAAGGCACCCGAGCCTCTCATCGTGACTCCCCTAAACGTGCTTCCTCCTCCTGCTTCCAAGTCGAAGATCTCCACTGCCTGGAACGCGGATATGCTGGATGACGACGACGACGATGAGTGAGTTCTTTTTCCTATCATCCTTTAGTCGAAAGTTTTTCCTCGCTTTTTCTTATGCTGTTGTTTTTTCATGACAGGCTTCAATCCATCAGCCCCGGCCAGTTTGCTTCCTCTATTCCCTCCGTGAAGAAAAAGGATGCTGCTGCGAGTGAAGCTCCCGTCGCTGAGGCTGTCGAGAATTCCCCGAGCCCAGCTCCAGCAACTGTGGCTACGGATTATGAGTTGTCTAGCTTTGCGGGTGGAGCCCCGGCTTCGAAAGAAGCGTCGGGTAGCTCAGCTGACCCTCTGAGCACCGCCCAAGGCCAGGTAAACCTTGTCATCTTCCTTGCATCTTTCACTTCGTTTACTTATGATTTTTATCGGGTGCACGACAGTGCTCCCGATGGGAGTAGCCCCCGAGGATGTGGTCAATCGCTTGCGATTGGCTACAGACTCAATATTTAAGCTTCTTTCTTCTCTTGACTTTATCGGGTGCACGGTAGTGCTCCCGATGGGAGTAGCCCCCGAGGCTATACTCGACTGTTTGCAGTCGTGAATAGGCTCAATTTCTTCCCCTTTTTGTTTTTCTGACTTGACCTTCGTCTTGTGTTTTTGCAGTCTCTTCTTGATTCTCTCGCAGCCATTGGTCGCCGCGTACTTTCGGCTGAGGCAGATTGCGTATCCCTTCGGATGGATCGTGATCGACTCGTCGCGGATGGCCAAGCTCTCCAAGGTAAATTGATCCGTTCCCTTTTCATTATTCTTTTTGATCGTATAAATTCCATTAGGCTAAAGTTCACTGCTGTGTAGCTCAAGTTAACCTCCTGAAGGCCGAGAGAACTGATGCTGTTACTCGGGTGAAAACCCTTGAGGCCGAGTTGGAGACCGCTCGAGAGGAACTTGAATCCTCTCGCAAGCGGTCGACCGACTTCGAGGGAAAGCTCGCTGAGGCCCAGGGTGCGCTGAAGCAACTGGAGGAGGCTGGCGCTAAACAAGACAATGATCTTGTTGGCTTCATTCGCCCTCTGGCTCAGAAATTCGCGGGTAAGTTGCACTTAACTTCCGCTGTGTTGCGACTGAATTGGTTGTCTTAGGAATTTATGACGCTTTTTTGCAGAGGTCCTTGGCGTTGCGCTGGAGCTGCCTGGGGTTTAGCGAGTGGACGTCCTGACGGATTCTTGCGCCCAGCTCCAGAAACATGCGCGTGGGGTCTGCTCCCTCGTTGGCGAAGCCACTCGAGTGCTGACGCAACTCCACGAGCGCCTTTTGGTGGATGCCGCGGTTCCGCCCACGCTGGATGGTCTTCTAAAAGTTTTCCTGGAGGATGATCTTCTTCAGGCTTACTCGGTTGCCCAATCTGAATGCGGAGCGAAGACTGCCATCCAGTTTGCGTTGGCGCATGGAGTCGCGGGTCTGGAAGAGGCATACTCAAGCCTTCCCTTCGATGCTGCCACAAGAAAAAAGGTAGCGCTTCGTCCTTTCGGCGATCCGGCTGCAACCCTTGCCAAGAAGCTATCTGAATTGATTGCTCGTGCTAGTCGCAAGGGACCTTCTGTCGCGAGTGGCAGCACCTCCGTAGTTCCATAGGATAGACTGCTTTTATTTTGCTCTCTCAATGTAATGAACCTTGGGATGCATTCCCGTATTTTGCCTTTAATCAAAGTGTTATTTTGATGTTTTAAAAATGCCCGATTTTTGCGATTGAAGCGGCACGAGCTCCCGATGGGAGTAGCCCCCGAGCACCTGTTAAGTAGGTGGTATATTTATCGAGTGGGGTCTTGGAGTGTATCTAAACTTGTTTCATTTCCTTCCAGGCTGTGGGTCCTAACGCAGAATCTTCGAGTGGATCTGCCGCACGAGTAGATCCCCTTGTTGCTGCTGTTGGTACATTTGCCGGCCTCCGTGATCGTGTCGCGGATGGTGAGCGCAAGCTGAAAGCTTTGCGTGGAGGGGCTGATGTAGCTAAATCAAAGCAAAAGTTTGCGGCTGAGCGTGAACAGTTCGTGATGGAGGAGCTAGCTGTTGTTACCAAGGATATGCTTTGTAAGCACGCTAGCCCCCTAGCACTTTGTTGTTTTACCTTCCCTTCACCTTTTTTACCTTTCACGTTGTTTTTCGCAGTTGTTGAGCCCAATGCTCCTTGTGAAACTCATTGGGTGGACAACCACATTATTCATGAGGCGAGTAGCTCAAAGCCGCATGCGAACAACTTTTGGTCTGACCGCAGCCGCGGCTTTATTCTGGCTACTTTGAAGTACCGGGCTGGCTAGGCGAGGCTGCTTGTGGATTCTTGTCGCGAAGCCTTGTCTTCTGTGCATCGGACGTTCTACCCGCTGGGTATTGTTCCAGAGAAGTTAAGCGACCTGCTAAGACTTTTTGGCCGAGTTGGTGAAGTTCGCGAGTGTGTTCGTCAGCAGCTCATCTGCGGTGCAGAAGTGGCGCTCGCTTTTGTTCGGTTATGGCATCCTGAAGTCAATTTTAGATCCGTGGCCAGGCTCCCCAATGCTCCAGTCGATATGATCCCTCATTATGAAGTCGTGAAACCTGCGGCTGAGGAGATCATTCGACTGACTTCTGAAGAGATTGAACACAAGCTGGCTGAGAGGGCTGCTCCTCATTAATTGTAGTCGTAGGATGTAGATATCCTGTTACATTGTATATTCACTCGAGATTTTATAAGGTGTTTTATAAGGTGTGAACCTTGTTTGTACCTTGTATTTGTATTTTTCCTTGTAATGCTTAGTTAGGCGTAGCCCCCGTGCGTTTGGGGTGTATACCTGTATTGAGCATGTAAAATGAAGAATACACGAGTAGCTATGGTTGAAAAACCATGTGTTTTTATTGATATGACTGAGAAGCCATGTATTTTCCTCGAGCTATAAGATGGCTAGTATAGCCTTATTTTCGCGAATAGAATAATCCTAAGGATAGAATTTGCGGAGATGCGCAACATTCCATGGATTGGAGTAGATGCCACCGGTCTCGGGGTTCTTGAGTCGATAGGCGCCACCTGGGATAACTTCATGTATGATGAAGGGTCCTTCCCATGGTGGCTCTAGTTTGTGTCCTTCTTTTTGCTTGAGCCGCAACACCAGGTCACCTACCACGAAGGATCTGTGGCGTATGCGACGACTGTGGTAATTGCGCAGTGATTGCTGGTATACCGCCGACCTTGCGAGTGCGATGTCGCGAATTTCATCTAGTGCGTCCACGTCTTCTGCGAGTGCCCTATTCGAGGTTTCTTCGCTGTATGCGACGACTCGGGGTGCGCTGAATTTGACATCTTCAGGTAGGACGGCTTCGGCTCCATAGACCATGAAAAATGGCGTGTAGTTTGTTGATCGATTTGGTGTTGTGCGAAGGCTCCACATCACTGATGGTAATTCCTCTGCCCAGTGTCATGCTGCTGGGTTTAGGCGGTCGAGTAGCAGCTTCTTGAGGCCGGCTGAGACTAACCCGTTGGATCGCTCGACTTGACCATTAGTTTGCGGGTGAGCCACTGAGGCGAAACTGAGGGTGATTCCCTTCTGTTCGCAGAATTCATGTGTTTCCTTTGCTGTGAAGTTGCTGCCGTTGTCGGTGATGATGTTGTGTGGTATGCCAAACCTGCACACAATGGAGTTGAGGAATTTCATGGCGCATTGGGCGCTAGCGGAAGTGACTGGCATAGCTTCAATCCACTTCGTAAATTTGTCGACTGCAACAAGCAAGTGCGTGTATCCTCCGGGTGTCGACTTTCGCAGTGGCCCCACCATGTCTAGCCCCCATTGTGCAAAAGGCCAGGCGATTGGGATCATGTGAAGTTCAGTGGCAGGGGCGTGCGGCTTGGGCGCGAATCTTTAGCATGCGTTGCACTTGTCGACTAGGTCCTTTGCGTCCCTGGCCGCTGTGAGCCAGTAGAATCCTGCTCGAAAAGCTTTACCCACGATCGCCTTCCAGCTGGCATGGTGCCCGCAATCTCCTTGGTGTATATCTCGCAGTAGTTCCATGCCGTCCTCGGGTGCTATGCATCTCTGCAATATTCCTGATATGCTCTGTTTGTATAGCTCTCCGTTGAGCACTCAAAAAGCTTTGCTGCGTCGTACTATCTATCGAGCCTCGCGAATATCTGCTGGGAGCTGCTTGTTGGACAAGTAGTCGAGGTATTTCTGCGTCCAGACTAGTTCGACCAGGAAAACTTGCCTTGAAATGTTGTGGCTGAGCTCAATCATAGCAGTTTGCGGGCTGACCTCTGTCTCCAATGCTACGGGTGCTTCTGCTGATTTTTTGACCTTGACTGAGCGCTTGATCATCCTCTCGAAGTATATCCCAGGTGGTATGGGTGTGTTGGTAGAACCCATGTTTGCGAATTTATCTGCTTCTTCGTTGCTGGATCGCGCAGTGTGCTTTAGTTCGCACCCTTTGAAACTTCCTTCGAGTAGGTTGTACATATCTCGATAAGCGACCATGTTTTCTGCAGTGGCATCGCACTCTTTCATTGTCTGATGTACGATGAGGTTTGAATCTCCATAGATCATTAGTCGGGTGGCTCCATAGGCGATCGCCATCTTCATGCCGTGGAGGAGGGCCTCATATTATGCGTCATTGTTTGATGCCGGGTCGTCGGGTGGAAAATCCAATCGCATGACGTACTGCAACTTGTCACCTCTGGGGGATATCAGTACAACCCCGACTCCAGCTCCTTACTTTCTCTTCGACCCGTCGAAATACATTATCCAGTTGCTCGTATACTCTGGAGGACCTGGCGTTTGTAGTTCTGTCCACTCCCTCAGGAATTCCATGAGTACTTGTGATTTGATAGATTTGCGCCCTGCATATATGATGTCCCAGGCGCCGAGTTCGATACTCTACTTTGCAATTCTTCCGGATGCCATGGGGTTATTCATGATGGTACCGAGTAATGCGTCGTTCACCACCGTGACGGTGTGTTCCTGAAAGTAGTGTTTGAGTTTTCGAGCTGTGAGCACCACGCCGTACGCGAGCTTCTGATAATGAGGGTATCGCTGTTTGCAGGGCGAAAGCACCTCGCTGATATAATATATTGGCCTTTGGATGCCATACGCCTTGCCGTCTTTCGGCCGCTCGACCACGATTGCTGTGCTGATGACTTGATTTGTTGCGGCTAGGTACAAATACAGTGGCTCCCGTTCTTGAGGTGTTGCCAGGACACGCCTACTCTGCAATGCTCTCTTGAGGTCCGCGAATGCTTTCTGCGCTTCGGATGTCCACTCGAACTTATCCATTTTCTTCAGTAGCTTGTAGAAAGGCAATGCTTGCTCGCCCAGCCTCGCAATAAATCTGCTTAAAGCGGCTAATCGACCCGCGAGCTGCTGCACGCCGTGGAGATTAGTTGGTTCCTTCATTGTCAGCATCGCTTGGATTTTCTCCGGGTTGGCTTCAATTCCTCGAGCAGAAACCAGGTACCCGAGAAGTTGTCCTGCAGGGACGCCAAAGACGCATTTGGTAGGGTTGAGCTTGATTCGGTACGCGTTCAGCGCATCGAATGTTTCTCTGATGTCATCGAGGAGCGTATCCTCTACTCGAGTCTTGATGACGATGTCGTCAACGTACACTTGTACATTCTCGCCAATGAGCTTGGCGAGGCATTTTTGCATGCAGCGCTGGTATGTTACGCCTGCGTTCTTTAGCCCGAAGGCATTGTTGTGTAGCAGTAAACACCGTGGGGTGTGGTAAACACTGTCTTCTTCTCGTCCGCCTTTTTCATCCTGATCTGATTATAGCCCGAGTAGGCGTCCAAGAAGGAGAGGCGCTGGCAGCCTGCTGTGGAGTCCACGATCTGGTTGATCCGTGTTAAGGGGAAGTTATCCTTGGGGCAATGCTTATTCAATGACGTGTAGTCGTTGCACACGTGAAGGATGTCAGTATTTTTCTTCGGGACCAGCACCGGGTTTGCTAACCAGGTGGAAATCTTTATCTCGCGGATGAACTTTGCTGCGAGTAACCTGTTCACTTCTTCTCCAAGTGCTTTTTGCTTTGGCTCTGAAAACCGTCGGGTTGTCTGCTTGATAGGTTTGGCGTCTTTATAAACTTCGAGCGAGTGCTCGGCGAACTCCCTGGGTATCCCTGGCATATCTGAAGGCTGCCAGGCGAAAATTTCCCAGTACTCACAGTGGAGTTCGACGAGCGCGCCTTTCTATGCTGGCGAGAGGGTGGTGGACACCATCGCTGTTTTCGTAGATTCGGTCGGGTGCACCTGGTGTTTTCAAGTGCTGCTGTTTGGGCGGAATTCGAGCTCTGGAGCGTTCTTCTTGGTGAGAGGCATCACGAAGTGATCCGTGGTTTTTGCTATCTCTTCCAGCTCTTCCTGCATCACGAAGGATTTGGCGATCTCATTGAACTCGATGTCGCATTTATTGGATTTTTGGAAATCGCCGTCGATGGTGATGGTACCATGTTCCCCAGGCAGCTTGAGCTTCAGGTATGCATAGTGTGGTACTGCCATGAATCTGGCGAACGCTGTTCGGCCGAGAATGGCGTGATACTGTGAGGGCCAGTCGACTACTTCAAAGTCGAGGAATTCTCGTCTATAATTGCTTCGGTTGCCGAGCACCACCTCCAAGTTTATTGTTCCGAGTGGGCAGACCGCCTTCCCTGGTACTATCCCGTGAAAGGATGTCTCTGATTGCGCGAGTCCGTCTAGGTTCCTGTTCATCCTGCGGAGTGTGTCCGCGTAAATGATGTTAATCCCACTACCTCCGTCCATGAATACTCGGGCGAGTTCATAGTTGCCTATTTGTGCCTGGATGACGAGTGCGGCATGCCCTGGTCGATAGACTCTGGGGGATAGTCTTCCTTGGATAAAATTATCGGCTGATCGGCCATCTTCAGATACTCGGGTCAGGATGGTGGTGCCTGGACAGCCATGACTACCTGTCGAGTGTTTGTTTTCTAGGCCCTGCGGGACGGGCAAACTTTCTGTATCATCCCTAAGAGTCCTGCTGGATTTGGGTATCCATTGGCTCTTTGGTTTGGGGCGGGTGGCGCAGGTAGCGCAGCTAGCATCGTGTTTTGATTTCCTTGTGGGGGCTGGGCTTGCGGCGGGTGAAATCCTTGGGGTCCTCCTCCGGGGAGCTGCTGGTAGCCCTGATTGACTGCTGCTCTATTTTTCTTCGAGAAAGCCTCGTGAATGTCAAGGAACTTTCGGCAATCCTTGAGAAGGTGTGTTGCTTTAGTTTTGCTAGTGCGCTTATCTGTAAATAGATGTAGCGTGCAGTAACCATCGAGGTCCTCCTCGGGGGTTTTATCCTCTGGCTTTGGCTTCCACTCGCGATTTCCGCGATATCCGCTGTCGCGATTTCTTGTGAACTCCGCTGCCACCAGTTCTTCTCGATCATCGCGGTCGTAATGCTTTCTCCTTTTCTTTCGACCATGGCGATCATCTTCTCGTGCTGGTGACGAGGTTTTCTCATTGCGCACCGCGTCCTCGCCGTTGGCCCATCTGTCGGCTATGGCCATTAGTTCTCCCATGGTTTTGGGTGCAGCCCATCCCAGTTCTTCCCTGAAGGAGGTTCGCCGAGCTCCTTTGGTGAAAGCTTCAACTGCAACCTCCTATGATATGTTTCCCGCTGTATTCCTGAGTGTGGTCCATCGCTTAATATATTCGCGAGTAGACTCGCCACTTTTCTGCTTGCAAGCTCGTAACTCCTCGATGGTCGCCGGTATTTTGTATGTTGCTTGAAAATTCTTGCAGAAATCGAGGTTTAGATCGTCCCATGAACTGTAGCATTCCCTCGGTCTTCCTTCGAGCCAGCTACGCGCAACGCCTACGAGATGTAGGTTAAGGTATTGCATAGCCGTGTTTTTGTTCCCACGTTGGCATTTTACTGCCGTGAGGTAATCTGACAACCAAGCTTGTGGTTCTTGCGAACCGTCGTATTTTTGCACCTCCGTAGAGAGCTTAAACCTCTTGGGTAGCAGTGCCTCACGGATGTTGCTGGCAAAACATAAGGCTCCGCAGACCTCGCCGTCGGAGGAGGTAGATGGGGAACGCGCGCGATTCCTGGCCGCTCGACCTTTGTCAACCTTGCGCTGAGTGATGTCTGATCGTGCATTGTACCAGGGCTCGTCGCGGTTGACTTCTCCACGCGGCTCCTTCCTGCGGTGTCGCGAGCGGCTGCTGTGTCGCCGTGGGCTGCGATCTCGATCTCTCCGCGGGCTGCAGTCTCGACCCCTTCGCGGGCTGCAATCTCGACCTCTTCGCGGGCTGCGATCTCGACCTCTTCGCGGGCTGCGATCTCGACCTCTTCGCGGGCTGCGGCTATGGTCTCGATCTCTCAGGCTGTTTTCACTGCCACTCGGGCTATCTCCGCGTCGTCGAGCTTCTTTTCCTCGCGTGCGACGAGGAGATTTTTGCTTGCTAGGCGATGTGCTCCTATGCCCGCGGGGTGCTTCCTTGTTCTTCTGCGCGACTGTTCTCTTGCGATCATAGGATGCGAGTCTGGCGGCTGCCATGCCCAACCCTTTCTGTACTTGCCTATACTGCTCTGCGCGAGGGTCGTTCTCCCCTGGTTGATTTGTCTGCATGTAGGTGGTTGCAGCCAGTACTACGGCGGCGGGAGTTTGCGGATAGACGTTTCCATCCTCGTCGACACGCATAAGGGAAGCTTCGAGTGATTTGCTGATTCCGGCCAGGGACTCTCCATCCATGGTCGCGGTTCTTGAGACGCGTCCTTTTCTTGCGGGACGATTTCCGACAGAGGGTGTTTTGGATAGCGCGGCTCGTCGCTGGTTGGACTCGTCTGCTATTCTCTTCCGCTCGGCTAGACCAAGCTTGTGGTTCTGCTAAAGTAGCCGCTCTCACTAGGTGATAGTGGTAGGCGGTCATGTCCTCATGAGGAGCTCCGAGCTCCAGTGGCTTTCTTGTGCGGATGGCCTCCTTTGCCCGATCCCAAGCAGCTCACGAGACACCGATGGTAGCGCGTTCCCTTGCGCTGTTCTCAGTTTGTTCGGGTGGATCTCCTGATCCTGCCATGCAGACCTGAGCTAGATATGGCTCGCGGGTCCTAGGCGTAGTTAGGCAGGCTTTCCTAACCCGAGAAGGTTCCTCTGTGGAGAGGGTATGGAAGTTGCTGGTGTTGAGGTGGATAGATTCGCCGCTTTTCGCCAAGTCGCGATTCGCGTAGTAGTGTCGCGAATCGACAACTTCTGGGCTAGAGATCAACCCAGATCCCGATCCTTCGAGATTGGTTTGCTCGGGGAAGTGAAGAATTCCGTCCTTGTTGGCATAGAACTGAAAGCGCCCGAACGTCAAGGTGATACTCTTCTCCAAGTCGCTGAATATCGGGCGTGACTCCGGCGAGTGAGGGGCGACGATGACCGATCCGATCCGGATCGGATTGGTTGGAGTCGAGGTCCCGGGGTTCCAGCGTGAATTGGTTGTCGATGAGGCCGAAGATGCCGGAGATCCAGCGCCCGCCGTTCCCACAGACGGCGCCAATTGTCGAATATGCATCTCAACAAGTCTCTCAGGTGAACCCATAGGGTTTCGATTAGGAGAATGTGTAGGCGCTGGTGGCAATCGTTGGCTAGACAGGGGCTCGATTTACCGGTTCGGGGCCCTCGTAGAGGTAAAACCCTTACTCCTGCCTTTGTCGATCTGTATTAACGAGTAGATCTGTTACAATGGGGGATGCTCAAGTCGAGAGTAAGGTCTCAATCTCAAGGCTTTGGTCGTGCGGTATTGCTTGGTCCCCTCCCCTGGCGGTTCTCCTGACTTTATATAGATAGCCAGGTCTCAAACCGTGCCGGGGGGGGGGGGGGAGGGATACAAACCCCAAACCTAAGTCGGTTACAGGTTTCCTTTCTTACCCCGCAAGGCTTTGCGGGTGGGCTTCGATTGGGCCTTCTAGAACAGTCCATGGCGCCTCTTTTGGAGCTTGGGCCTTGGGCCTGAGACCGGGTAGGCTCACCCGACAGGCCTAAGATCCATCCCTTCGTCAAGGGGTATACAGAAATCGCGCTGTCCTCTAGAAATAAATGATAATGGTGACTTATATATTGACTTTTCTACTATCAATCCCAAAAATTGAATTCTAGTTCCTAGAGTAGGATTAACCTGTGACTTTAAAATCACTGTTTATATATACGATATTGGCCATAATTTACAAGAAATTTAGTAATATAGGTGTGACAGGGAAGTCCTCGCATTCCCCCGGCTGATAATGTACCGATTTTTTTGTTGCACACTATGCGTCTTTGTGATTTGACAAAGCAACATAACTTTGTTAAATTAGTGGATTAAAGTGTAACAAAAATGAAAAAACAAGCAAGCGTTGAGAAGGTAAAATTGGCGTGTTCTTATTCCAATGTTGCATTAGGTGGTTAATGTGTACCCCCTCCGTATCGAAATGTAATATGTTTTAGCATTTTCTAGACAACACGTATCTAAACATGTTTTACTGTAACATGCATATGCAGTGGGAGCCAGCTGATCGATGGAGGCTGGGCAAACACCAAGTGAATTTGCTTTGCTGGATTATTGCCCGTACAAACTTTTGACTGACACTTCAAGTCCAGGTAGTACTTAAAAGGGAAATCGGGAGCTTAGGAAATCTCCAGCTGTCCGCCCCAGAGCCCCCCACGGGGCTTTTTTCGCGGCGAATAGCGCCGCTTCTTCACCACTCGCCCCCCCAGAGGCCCAAATAGCGCCGTTTCGGCGCTATTTAGCGCCGCGGCACCCAGGCCAAACCCAGCCCGCTGGGTTCGGCCTGGGGGGCGAAACTGCGCGGTCGCGCGCGTGGGCCAGGTCGGTCATCGACGCGACGAGAAAGCGCGGGAACAGAACCGCCCCCGTGATCGTCTTCTCGGCTGCCGCGCGGTCAAAGGCTGCCGCCGTTTATGGCGTGGCGGCCGCCCAGTGCATGCGCCCCGCCCAAAGGCTGCCGGCGTAATGGCGTGGCGGGCGGCAGCGAGGGGACGCGCGCACGCAGTAAATGCCCGGCCGCTCGCCGCGCTATAAACCCCCCCCCCCCCGCCGCGCGCCGCGCCCCACCATTCTTCCAACGGCGAGCTCCTCCCCTCTTCTTCCTCTCGACGCTCTTCTCCCCTCTTCTCTCCACGAAAAATGGCCGGCTACAAGGACGGGGCTGCGGCCAACGGGTTCCCGCGCCATAACCTGCGCCGGAGCGAGGCGATGGCGCTCTACCGCGCGGGCTACCCATGCCCGCCGGACATGCGCCTCCCTAGCTCCGCCGCGGGGGCGAGCCGCTGGGCGCTCAGCGCCGGCGGTGTCCCCGTGCCTCCCCTCCCTAGTTCTGACCCCGAGTTCCGGCGCGCCATCCGCGAGATGCGTGACGGCATGCAGCACCCCGCGAACTACCCGCTGGCCGGCGTGGACGAGTTCTGGTGGGGCAGCTCACGGCACGCCGCGATCGGGAGCTCGACTCCGGAACGACAACGGGCCGGTCGACGGGCGCTTCAACGCCAACGGGCGGCGCCGCTGGTGGAGCGCCCCCAACAGGACCTTGGAGGAGGTCCTCGACCACATCCACGGCGGCAACCAGCCGCGCCTGGAGATGCCGCCGCTGCAGGCCCAGCCGTGGGTGGCACGACGGACCGGCGCCTCTTCCTCGTCCGCGACGTCCAGCTCCTCCGCCGGGCAGTCCATGTCAACCTCCCCCACTTTCTGAACGCCGGCGCGCTCCGCCTCGGCGAGCCACGCTTCGAACGCGTGGTTCGCCCGAAGACGGAGGACGGCGGCGACGACGACGAAGCCGAGTGGCCCGACTAGAAGGTCGTGGAGCAGCTGTCGTTGGACACGCTGCAGCCACTCGACGACGACACCGCCACTCGGTGGAGCATGCGGGACACCACCGAGGCGGAGCTCGAGCTCCAGCGCCGCCTGCTGGCGGAAGCCGAGCAGCGCAAGGCGGCGCGCGAACGTGAGGCCGCCGCCAACGCGGCCCGCCTCCGCGTCCCTCCCCCGCCGCCGCAGAAGGAGAACGAGTACATCATCCTCGACCCGGACTCCGACGACGAGGGCGTGATCCAGCAAGCCCTCGAGGCGAGCAGGTGGGACTGCGGTCAGCCTCGGCCTAAAGTAGTTTAGTTTAATTTCTAGTTTAAATTTTTCGTTCTAGCTTAAATTCGCGCCGAATATGTACGCACTTTGCAAATTTCAATAAAAATCGCCTAGTTTGCAATTGCGTTTGTTTTGGGCCGAATCTTGGGCTCGGGATGCGACTGGGAAACCTACCCCCCCAGGTTCCAGAATAGCGCCGTTTAGCGCCGCGGCGGCCCCAAAACGGCGGCGATTTGGGCCCTGGGGGGCGCAACGACTGGAGATGCCCTTAGCCCGGGCATGTCAGGCCCTAGCTCCGCTAGTGTGCATGAATATATATACTAAAACATTTCTAAATACGCTTTGGTTAGAAAATGCTAAAATATCTTATATTTTGATGGAGAGGGAGTATTTTCTTCATATTTTAAAACTTGCCATTTCAAATGAAGCCATGTATTGAGTATACGCACGGGCGCGGAAGAATCAATGGTTCAACGTTGTATGGCACAATTCCTGCGCCTTTTGTTTTCTAATAAAAACAGACGATCCATGAGCCGAAGCGTTTCTCGATGTTTATGGCAAATCTTGATCAATACTACTGTATTTTCTGTACCGTACTTTGATTGGAAGGCAAAATTTTCGGAAGAACCAGGGCCAGTGAGCGAGTCGGAGCTTGGAGCTGCTCGTTTTTGTCGCACAGCGTTCTTCTTCGATGTACCTTTTTTTTTATAGCAAATCTTCTTCGATGTACCTAAGGACGTCTTCTGCGGGGGCTGCTCATTTGTGGACCAATTTGGTCCGCAATCTGTCTGTTTGAGCAGCGGTCCGCGCTGCGTGGACAGGGCCCGGGCCAGGTGCCCCCTGCGGGGCTGCTCACACCAAAAGCGGACTGATATATAGATACGGTAGGGCCCATATGGGCCCATAGATTTACAATTAAAAAATTAAAAATAATAAAAAAAATCTAGCCCTAGCTAGATGGCCACTGGCCAGTGCCCTCGCGGCGGCCGGAGTCTCCCCGGAGTATCCCTAGTCCAGGATGATGTACTCCGGGGTGTCAGGGGCGAGGTGGGGGGAGCGCGGCGGCCCTCTGTGGGGTGGGCGGCTGGGTGGCGGGCAGGGGCGCCGCCCCGTCCAGCTCCGGCGGGGGACCCGTCCACTCCCACTGCATGCCGGCGAGGGGCGCGAACCACGCCGGGATCGGCTGGTTCTCGTCCCGCTTGTCCTCGTCGGCCTCCTCCTCGTGGGGGTAGGGCGCGGCCTGAGCGCGCATGGCCGCCAAGGCCTCGTCCACCGCCCTGGCCTCCGCCGCCTTCGCCGCCTCGTGGGCGGCCACCGCCGCGAGCGCGTCCGCCACGGCGCGCTCCTCCGCCGCGGCCGCCTCCTCCGCCTCCCACGCTGAGGCCTGGATGGCCATGGCCAGCTGCAACTCCTCGCTGGCTGCGCCATGGCGGCCTCCTCCTCGTCGTCGTCGTCGTCGTCTTCCTCCTGGTACCACTGGGGGGCTCCTCCAGTGACTCCTCCTTGACGACCGGCGCGGAGTCGTCGATACGGAGGGGGCGAAGTGGCAGCGCCGCGGGACCACGATGCGCCGGGCGTGGAGGGGAGGGCGGCGGGTACTGGGCCGTGCCGCGCGCCTGGCGCGCCTCAAAGTACGATCAGCGTCGCAGGTCGTGCTCGTCCGTGAACCATGTGTCCCAGTGGGGACTGTCCACGACGAACGCTGGGTGGCCGCGCAGGTCCGGCGGGAGCTCATCCCGGCGGCGGTGGATCTCCACCTCCCGCTCGAGCCCGCTCCTCGGAACGGGCGGCACCGGGATGCGATCTCGGTTCAGATGCCACCTGTCCGGCAGGTGGACGTCCGGCCATGGCACTGGGATCGCGCGGTCCCAGTACCACTGGCACCTCCTCTTATTGAGGTAGGGCCTGTCGCGGACGCGCGTCGGCACAAGGCGGAAGGGGACGACCGGCCCTTGAGAAGGAGGAGGAGGAGGGGGGGGTTCGCACCTGCTCCGCATGAGCGCGGGCGGCGCGGGTCAGAGGGGGCGGTGGCGGTAGGGGAGGGCTGGGTGAGGGCGCGAGGCGGCGGGAGCTGCCGGCCTCGTGGTCGTTCTTCCCGCCCTTCCCCCAGTTCAACCAGCTCCTGCCCATGGCGCGGCGGCGAAGGAGCTAGGGTTTCGCGGCCGGCGGCGAGGGAGCCGAGGAGAGTGGCAGTGGACTGAGGAGGCGGTGTGGGGACTGGTGCGCGTGGGGATGGACGCGTGGCCGCGGTCCCATTTAATAGGACCGGTGGGGGAGGAGAGCCGTCGCCACGGTCACTGACCGGCGGGCCACTCCCTTTGACCGAGAACTGACGCGGCCGCGCGCACGCGTCCGTTTCCCGTCCGCGGGCTGCTCAAATCTGGACCAAATTTGGTCTGGGTTTGAACAGCCACGGATCCAAAACGGACCCAGGCGTGGGTTGAGGCTGCTTTTGTCCAGGTCTGCTTAAATCCGGCCTGTCCGAGCCAAATGAGGAGCCCCGCAGGAGGTCCTAAAAATCATCTTCACCTACTTATCCATCAATCCACTCTGTCCTTTCGCGCCTCCTGGATGACGATTGACAAAGCAGCAAACGCTTTCCCTCCCAAGAATAGAAGCAGCAACGCCCACCATTCGAATTATGGCACGTGAACCTTGCGCTAGGGAGATGATCCATTTTCCTCCACTTTTTTTCGTATTTTTTTTTTTTTGAGCTGGTGGATCGGTAACAGCTATCTATCTAGTAGGAGTATAGAAAAAAAAATCAAATATGAATGAATCTTCACAAGCGGGTTATAGATTTGAAAAGTGGGATTTTAAATTTTGCAGTGTAAACCTAACCATAATGCTATAATCGAATCATTCTGTTATGGTATCCCCGTGCTCCACCACATCACAGCAAGACTCGATTTGCTCGGTTTGAACCAAAAAAAAAAAAACTACGCAGCAGGCGATACTCCAATAATGCTCAATCTGAACCGTCGACAGTCGGTCCAACGGCACATAGCGCATGTGCCGAAGATTCAGCCCCCAGCTTCTCGATCCCTTCACGTCGCCCGTCAGATATAAATACCGGAATTCCTCTGGGATCCCGTCGCGCTATCTTCTTCTGCCTTTCCGAATTTCGATCCCCTCACACTGATCAAACCGGAACCGCCGTTTCCATTCCGCCGTCGCCACCATGGATCCGTCACCGAGCTCGCACCCCATCCTGGCCTACGTGCTCAAACGCCTCCCCTCGATCAAGACGGGGTCCCCGAGGCTCTCCTCCCCGCGCGACCTCGAGCAGCCGCCACCGCCGTCTCCGTCGCCGCGCGCCCCGTCGGGGCCCGCGGAGTTTGAGCTCGTGGAGCGCATGCCGGGCCTCCGCCACCCCTCCGTCCTCGCTGCCATGAAGCGCGCCGTCGCCGACATCACCTGCGCGCGCGACGCGATCAGCCACCTCGACCCCCGCCCCGACCACGAGCTCGTCGACTCCTCTCGCGCCTTCCTCCGCTCGTATTCCCAGGGAGACCCCGTCGAGCCAGGTAAGAACGAGAAGGAGATCGAGGTGAAGGTGGCGGCGAGCCAGGAGGTGGTTCGACTGGACGAGGAGCACGAGGCCTACGGGGCCCTGCAGCGAGAGGCGGAGGAGAAGCTGGAGCGGGTGTACCGGATGGCGATGCACGGGAGGGACGTGGTGGAAGCGGGCGGCAAGAGAGGGCAGGACGAGGGGCCGGACGCTGTCGACGAGGAGGTGGTGCGGCTGCTCAAGGAGGCGGAGGAAGGGAGGGTGGTCGAGCGGGTGCTCCTCGCCGACAGGCAGCTGCGCCACCTGCCCGAGCATTTCGGCCGGATCCGCGGCCTGCTCGTTCTCGACGTCTCGCGCAACAAACTCCAGGTCAGGATTCTATTACGCCGGCATCCATTAATTATACGCAGCACCGTTGAGAGATGAATCCACATTGATCGACGCATGCGAGATTGGAATCGCGTTCAATCCGGGTGATCGAGCCTACAAATAAACGATTTTTTTTCTTATGATCCATTTTGCATATCGTATTTACTTGCGCGGCCCACACTGCAATGCTGGTTAAAATTCTCTGTGTAATCCATAGTTTTCGCCGAATATCGCAGGCTGTCCCAGATGCCATCGGCGGGCTTGAGAACCTGGAAGAACTCCGCCTCGCTTCCAACGCCTTGGTCGCCCTCCCGGACTCCATCGGCTTCCTATCTAACCTGAAGATCCTCGACGTCTCCGGAAACAAGCTGAGGTCTCTGCCCGACAGCATCTCAAAATGCAGGTAACCAAGCATTGATATGATGCTGCATCGTCTTGACAGCATGCGTCCGTTCCAAAGATTTATCCAAGCTAGAAATGCTTGACGTCGGAACTGCTCCAGGTCACTGGTGGAGCTGGACGCGAGCTACAACGTCCTGGCGTACCTCCCCACGGACATCGGCCACGAGCTGGTGAACCTGCAGAAGCTCTGGGTCCATCTCAACAAGCTGCGGTCACTGCCGTCCTCCATCTGCGAGATGCGGTCCCTGCGCCTCCTGGACGCGCATTTCAACGAGCTCCACGGCCTGCCCTCCGCCTTCGGCAACCTGGCGGCGCTCGAGTCGCTCAATCTGAGCAGCAACTTCAGCGACATGCGGGACCTGCCGGCCTCGTTCGGCGACCTGCTCGGCCTGCGGGAGCTCGACCTCAGCAACAACCAGATACACGCGCTGCCGGACTACTTCGGCCGCCTCGAGCGACTCGAGCGGCTCTCCCTGGACCAGAACCCGATCGCCATGCCGCCCAAGGAGGTGGTGGACAAGGGCGTGGGCGCGGTGAAGGAATACATGACCAAGAGGCTGCAGGAGGAGGAGGAGAGGCGGACTGGCGCCGCCGTGGCGGCCGAGAGCCCCAAGGCGTCGTCTCCGATCGCGTGGCTGTCCCGCAGCGTCTCGTCGCTGAGCACCTGGACGAAGCAGGAGAAGGCCGCGGAGGAGGACAAGTTCCTCGAGCAGGAGCTGTGAGGGAGAACCAGCCAGCTCGTCCTCCTCTCGGTGATCCATCGACCAGCGTGTGTATATACGTTTCGCTGCACGTCATAGGATCATTACTGGATTAACACCTGCCTGCCTGCCAGAATGGAACAACCGGAGAACCATGTGAGCCATTCTTTTTCTTTCCTGGTCTTCCATTTATGTTTGTCCTCCGTTTCCTAGTAATGTCTGTGAGCCATTACTGGACTTACACCTGCCTGCATTGTTCGATAATGGAACTTCGTAGCGCACTTAGGTGTTGAGAGTGCGCACGCTGTTGTAGAAAAAACAGCAGCGTCGGGTTGACACTAACTGTGATTACTTGTCTAAACATTTATATCCTTCTTTTGTTTGTCTTTATTCATGTTTTTCTTTGACAAGGGCCTTGTAACTCGTGTGTTGTCTATGAAAATTTCAACTCATGTCAGCTCCAATCTTCTTTGTGTTTTATGTTACTTCATGAAATGGGACACCTGGAGCATGATTAATTCATGCTATACTTTGCCATACTTTTTTCTTCGGCTATCTTGGCAAGAGCACAAAATGTGGCGGAAATTTTTATTCGCCACGAGCCCGACAAAAGTATGGTATGCCACAATGGTGACACTAGCCGAATAGTGTCGCTACACCTTTTAGGCCCCGCTTGGATCTTACAGACCTGCAATCTTTTACCGGCCGGTGTTGAATTTCTGTCGGAGCTCGGTAGGTCTGTAGAATTTTCCGGCCGTTTTGGCTAATAAACGGGGAACCAAGCGGACCCTTAGATGAAAGGCACCACTAATAAAACTAAGAGTAACATAGCTGGGTAAACCAGTTTAACTTACAAGGCTAAACAACCAATAAGTTAGAGAAAAGTACTTTGGGTTACGTGGAGGAACCTAAATTTTCTATCTTGCGCAACAAACCTGATCTACTATCAATTACGACTGAGGATAGATCTGATTGTTACCAACACGGAGATGTGGAAAGTGTGTTGATGACGATGTCGGTGATGGCTGATGAAGAGTCCCACGGCTAAACCTAGCGGTGGGACTGTTGCCGTCTCCCCGTATCGAGTCTTCTAGATCCGGCAGAGTAGTGTCTCGTGCGTTACCCCTCCGAGAGCTCGCACACATACGTCCGTGAAAATCTTGCAGCGCTTCGCCGTTCAGAATTAGGAACCACAAGTGCATATTGAGTTGAAGAGATCCCAACACATGGAGGAAGAGAGAGAGAGAGAGAGAGAGAGAGAGAGAGATTAGCGTTATATCTAATCGGGAGATGACACCTCAAAACCCATAAAAAGAATCTCTAATTAGAGACTTCTAATTCAATGAGCGATAGAGGCACAAGGCCAATTGAGATGTCTTAGATCCCATGGGAGAGGGAGAGACTTGCCTTGGGGGAGGAGCTCCCTACTGGGCTGCGTGTACGGAAATTTAAATTTGTTGCTATGCATGCTACGCAACTGCCAAGATTTATCTATAAAGATACAAGCGAACAATAATTTCAATATCTAGTTCTCGAGATCGCGTAGCAGACACCTTAAAAGCAAAATAGGTGTTAGTGACGATGTCGATGAGTCCTGTAGAAGATCCTCACGCACAAGTATGTGGTCGGCCACATAATTGGTGTGGTAGGGCATCTCATTCCGGGGGCAGCACCACCCACCTGCAGTATGAGGATGACACCATGATTATGGTGGAGGGCTCGGGGTTGAATATTGTCAACCTCAAGTTCCTCCTCTTGTGTTTTGAGGCCATGTCTAGCATGAAGATTAATTTCGATAAGAGTGAGGTGGTTGTGCTTGGATACCCACGGATGAGCAACATCGGATAGCGGACAACTTGAATTGTAAGTTGTCCTCGTTCCCTGTTAATTATCTAGGGGTCCCGTTGAGCGACTCTAGGATCCTAAGTAAAGACCTGGATCCCATGATGGGGCGAGTCGGGCAGAAGGCGGAACCCTGGCGCGGTTGCTTCACTTCCAAGGGGAGCAAGTCCGTGCTAATTGGGTCATGTCTAGCTAGTATCCCCTCCTATATGATGGGGATCTATTCCCTGTAGGAGGGGATACACGATGCCTTTGACAAGGAGCTTTCTCGCTTCTTCTCGAAGGACGCCCAAGGGCGGCAAAAATACCATATGGTTAAATGGGTGGACGTGTGCGGGGCATAGGGATTGTGGCATCCCGGAAGATGAATGTGGCTCTCACGCTTCGATGGTTTTTGGCACATTATGAGGGATGAAGGGGGCATGTGGCTACAACTCGTCAAAGCTAAATATCTGCAGGGTCGCCCTTTGCTCGTCTATGAGCGACATGACAAATCTTTGTTCTGGAGGTCTATCATGTCACTCAAACAGGAAATCAGGAAAAGGGCCCAGGTTCACCATTGGCGATGGTCGAGGCATCCTGTTCTGGCTTGACCCCTGGCTTCGGGAGAGACCATTACAGCTAGAGTTTCTGAGACTCTTTGCTATTTGCTCGGATCCTTCTTGGTGGTGGCATCGGCGGTCCAAAATGGGACTTGGAACATAGCGTTCTGACGAACTTTTGGACCGGCTGAGGCCGCGGCCTGGAGGAGCTCCGGAGTGACCTCCCGGAAGATCTCCCAGGGGGGCCCAGGACCAGGTGTCCTGGACCTTGGCTCCCTCGGGGACCTTCTCGGTTAAGTCTGCGTATCGGGCCCAGTTTTCTGGGCCTACTAGACCTTGGGCCTTTCCCCTTTGGAAGGCCCCGATGCCGTTAAAGATTAAGATCTTTGTATGGCGATTGCTCATGACAGACTACCTTCGGCGGTCGAGGTGGCCAAGCGTCTCGGTTAAGTCTGCGTATCGGGTCCAGTTTTCTGGGCCTACTAGACCTTGGGCCTTTCCCCTTTGGAAGGCCCCTGTTGCCGTTAAATATTAAGATCTTTGTATGGCGATTGCTCCATGACATACTACCTTCGCGGTCGAGGTGGCCCAAGCGTCGCGGCTCGGGTGATGGCTTGTGTCCCCTATGTAGGGTCCCTGAGTCGGGTATCCACATATTCTTTGGGTGTCTGCTGCCCGGTTTATGTGGAACTTTGTACTTGAGGCTCTAGGGCCTGCATGGCTGGCCACGGACCTTGGAGAGTTCCTAGAAAACCAGGTGACGTGGGGATGACTTCCAGACCTGTCAGATCTGCCTACTGATGGAGTGTAGACACACGCTCGTTGGGAGACCCCAAGCGCAAGGTGTGAAGAGTGTAGCAGCAAGTTTTCCCTCAGAAAAGAAACGAAGTTGAATCGACCAGTAGGAGGACAAAGCACTTCTGAAGGTTGATGCAGCTGAGATGGTAGGGCGCACTACCGGTGCAGCATCAACGTGGAACCTACACAACACAATCAAATCACTCTGTCCCAACGAAGCAGTGATGTTGTCAATCTCACCAGTTTTGCTGAACACAAAGAGGTTAAACGTATGGTGAGGAAAAAAGTAGGAAAACAGTATGAGAGAAGTATTAAAGCAGTAGGTGTTTTATCAGGATGAGAAAAAAGGACCGGGGTCCACAGTTCACTAGTGGTGTCTCTCCGAGAAAGATAAATAACATGTGTGGTGAACAAATTACAGCTGGACAATTGACAGAAATGAAGGCTGCACCGTAGTGCATATGCAAGACATAAATATTACTATGTGATTCATGCGGGCATTACAACAAGATACATAGACCGTTATTCAACTGCATCTATGACTAAAAATACACCCTTCGAATATCATCCGAACAAACGTTGGGTATTAAGTTGCAAGCAACAGATAATCGCAGTAAGCAAAGTTTGTAATGTATACAATAACATCATCCTTAGACAAAGCATTGTTATTTTCTCCCTAATGGCAACAGCACATCCTCCATCCGTCACGTTTCTTTCACTCGAGCACAGATGAAAAGGAGGCGTGAACCCACTATCGAGCATAAATACTCCCTCTTGGAGTTACTAGCATCTACTTGGCCAGAGCATCTACTAACAATGGAGAGTATGCAAGATCATAAATAACATAAGCATGAAGATAACATGATAGATTGATAATCAGAAGACATAGCATTCAACATTCACCAGATCCCAACAAACACAACATGTAGCATTACATAAACATGATCTTGATCATGTTAGGCAGCTCACAAGATCTAAACATGAGGCACAAAGTGGAGAGAACAACCATCTAGCTACTGCTATGGACCCGTAATCCAAGGATGAACTACTCACGCATCACTTCAGAGGAGGGCATGGTGGTGTATACCCCTCCGGTGATGGTTTCCCCCTCCGGCAGGGTGCCGGGGAGAGCTCCAGAACCCTCCCGATCTCGGGATGACGGTGACGGCGGCCTCGTGTGTTTCTCGGGTAAAAGTGGGATATTCGCCTCGGGAGGTATAAATAGGCGAAAGGGGAGAGGCGGTGGCTGTGCCACCCCCTGGCGCGGCCAAGGGGGGATCGCGCCACCCTATGGTGTAGGCCCCCTGAGGCTCCCCTCCGGGTCTCTTCGGGACTCCGTGGAACCTCCGGGATTTCTAAGACTTTCGGGTTTCGAATTTTCCAATTACGAGAATATTTCCAGAACAAATTTTCAGAAACTAAAAACAGTAGAAAACAGGGAACTGGCTCTGTGGCATCTTGTCAATAGGTTAGTCCGGAAAATCGATAAAAATGACATAAAGTGTATAGCAAACATGTGGGAAACAATAAGAAAACAACATGGAACATCAGAAATTAAGGATACGTTTATGACGTATCACCTACCTGGTCCAAGGCCCAGCACTGAAGCCCAGCGGAAAGGACTACCCCGTGGCTCTAGAAGGCCCAACAGCGGCCCACCCGCAAGACTTGCGGGTCAACATGGAAAGTCTACACCGACTAGAGCTAGGGTTTGTAACCCCCGGGTACGGCTTGAGACCCAGCTACCTATTTAAGGGCTGGGAGAGCCACCCGAGGGGGTACATCCAATCTAGGTTTTCACTACCATAGCCATAGCTCAAGATCCAATCTCTCGACTTGCGCACCACGATTGTAACCAATCTTCATAATACAAGGACATGCAAGCAAGAGTAAGGGTATTACCTCTACGAGGGCCCTGAACCTGGGTAAATTGTGCCCCCCTGTTAGCCGTCGTAATCGCCAGCGCCTATTTTGTTCCTCCACTCAAAACCCTACCGGATCATCCGAGGGATTTGTCGACATGACTCTTCGACAATTGGCGCCGTCTGTGGGAACGGCAGGCGCTGAATCCACGACATCGCCGGCCTCATCTTTACCGAGCTTCAACTAGAGCCTGGGATCCTCGGCTCCTTCGGAGCCAATTGCTTTGGGTCGTTCATCTACACGCCCCACTCGCTGGAATCTCGCTCGGCGTTCAGCGGTCTCCAGGAGAGCGTCAACATGATGTTCGGTAACCTCCGTTTCCGCGCCAGCAAGGAGGGAATCCTACGCTTCTCCGACCCAACCACGCTCGATGGATCGGACACTCAGTCCATCTCGATCACGGCGACCCAAGAATCGACGCTCAGCGATACCGATCGCAACCCAGAGTCTAGCGATGGCTCCATCCGCTGCAACAGGCTCGACTTCCACACCATCGCGACTGAGGAGACTGCCGAACTCGGCGAGGACTACCTGCCCGCGCCAAAGACTCACGAGCCATATCTAGACCACATCTACATGGAAGATCCAGTCGAAGAAATCGCCAAAACAGAGACCAGCCTCACTGCAAGGCAACAGATCAGTGTTTCGCGAGCTGCCTGGGAGAAGGGAAAAGCAGCGGTGCAAACAGGCCACCCACTAGAGCCCGAGGCCTCCCCAGAAGATCTTATAGCGTACCACTATCATCTGTCGCTGAAAAGCCGCCAGATAGCATACGCCCGCAAAGAACTCGAGGCGCGCGGACGCGCAGCATAAGCTTCGAGCCAACGCCGCGCGGAGCTCTCCAAAACTCACTCGACAGGGAACCAACCTATGAAAAAGGAAAAATACGTCTCGAGGACCGCCCACATGGACCAAGGATCCCTCAGCGAGATCAGCAAAACCATCGAGACCTCCCTCATGCACGTCGACGACGAAGGCAACATGCACCCGACAACTCCTGTCGTCGCGGTCCTGGCTGCCGCTACCTACTTACAGGAAAACCAGCCGCCAGAAAACGACCCCCGCGTAGAACAACATTGCCAAATCCAAAGGGGGCTAGGCATGGCCGGAGCGGCGATCGCCGCCCAAACCCGCAAGAATGCAGCGACCCCTGAAGCGGATAAAACACCTCGAGTGGACAGAACACCTCGCAGACGCGAGAGTACGTCGCCTAGAAGAGGATACAAGGAGTGGCCTCGCCTCCCCAGGGGCAAGGAGGTAAGACGCCGTGGCGACAGCCCGCGCAGAGATGATGATAACCCGTGACACCGTGACAACAACCCACAGCACCACGGAAGCCGCTCGCGACATCGCAGCAGGAAACCGTGGCGAGAAGATAGTCGCGATCGAGCCCAGTACGACGCGTGAGCTTATGCCTCATGATGTTAAAGAAAGCAAAACTCTAAATGCTATCCAAATTTGAATTGATGATTATTGAATGCTATTCTCTTGATTATCAATCTATCATGTTGTCTTCATGTGTATGTTATTTATGATCTTGCATGCTCTCCATTGTTAGTAGATGCTCTGGCCAAGTAGATACTAATGACTCCAAGAGGGAGCATTTATGCTCGATAGTGGGTCCATGCGTCCTTTGCATCTATGCTCGAGTGACAGAAACGTGACGGGTGGAGGATGTGGTGTTGCCATTAGGGAGAAAACAATGATGTTTACTTGTTTACATTACACACATTTCTTACTACGATTATCTGTTGCTTGCAACTTAATACCCAACGTTTGTTCGGATGATATTTGGAGGGTGGATTATTAGTCGTAGATGAAGTTGGATGACAGTCTATGTATCTTGTTGTAATTGAAAGTGCATTTCTTTTTTCCGGTGTTTTGTGTGTTAGTTAACAATACTAAGTACATTATTAATCGAGGTGTTTAGTGTGCAGATGTTATCTTTAACATCAGCATCGATCACCGAAAAGATCGATGAAGATTGGGCTAAGTGATTTGGGACAGTGCGGAACCGGATTATTCTAGCCGGATTATTCTGGGAAACCGGATATTCCGGTTAGGATGTTTTCTGTCCGGTTCGGGACAGAGAAGAGCCGGAATATTGGTACCGGATTGTTCATATCGTACCGGATATTCCGGTTGAGGAACTTTCAGCTCAAAATCTGCTGAGGACTGAAGTTAGATCTCACAGAAGTGAACCGGATTATTCCGGAGCAACCGGAATATCCGGTTCAGGTGCCTGCGCAAGACAGAAGCCAACCGGATTTTTCATACCAGATTATTCAGAGGCAATCGGAATATCCGCTTGAGGTCAACGATTTCAAAGCAGATCTGAAGAATATCCCGACCGGATATTCCGGTCCAAACTTGGACCTGATATTCTGGTACCAGTTTTTCAGCCAAACGGCTAGATTTGAGGAGGGGGTATAAATACCCCTCCTCTTCCTCCTTGAGCTCTAGTTCGTCCCTCTAGCATTTGGTAGCATTTGAGAGCTCACCAAATCTGCCATAACTCCCAATCTCTCCCACCAAACTTGTTGATCTTTGGAGGATTGAAGGAGAAGGCCCCTATCTACATCTTCATCGAGCCGTTCTTCATTTCCCCCTTATTAGCTTGAGGGATCTAGCCTAGGGTGTAACACCTGTGGTGTTACCTGTTTGTTTTGTTTGCATCATATGCATCACATGAGCATTGCATTCTGTTTTTTTCAAAACAATTTGAATTCAATAATGTTGGTATTGTTGCTTGAACTTGTTAAATAAAACTTTGTTATTTCCAAAATTCCCAAAATCAAAACATTATTTGAAATTCCACTAACCACTTAAACATCAAACTAATATACCAATTTTGAAATCATTAACTAACCTTTGCTTTGTTTATTGTTTTGCAACCTAATAAAATTAATTATAAAAATGCAAACCTCAAACCCTATTTTGGACATTTTCAACTAAACAACTTTAATTCAATTAAATTTTTCCTACCTTGTGAAAATAAGGCTAACTTTGCTTTCATCTTCCTGTTTTGGAAAAATAATCAAATTATTTAATGAAAACAAACCACCCCAAAATCCCCAAAATCCTTTTCTATCTCTCCCTTTCATTCCTTTGCAAAAAAAAAATCAAAAGGAAAAATAGCAAGGAGAGAGAGGCAGCAGCCCATCTTTTCTTTCTTCTCCCCAGCCCACCACTTTCTTTCTTCCCCCCAAGCCCATCTTCTTTCTGGCCCACCCCTTCTCCTGCTTGTCGTCTTCTTCCTAAGGTACGGCTGCAACCTTCACCATCTGATCGATCCCACCCCTCCCGGATGAGCAGCCGTACGAGCCCCAGCTCCCCTTAAAACCCTACCCCCGAGCCCTGCAAGCCCTAGACAACCTAGACCCCTCACCCATCGCAGCGCGCCGTCGCCTCCCCTCTCTGCCACTTCGCTCCCTCCTCTGAACCTGCAGCACACCACCACTGCCTCGCCGCCGTCAGACACCTCCACTTTCCCACCACCACCGTCCACCCCGAGGCGGAGCCGCCGCCGGGAATGGAACCGGGACGCTCCCCCGAGGCTCCTCGTGCCCTCGCCTCCCGCTGTGAGAGGTCGTGGACGCCACGCCATCGCCGGAGAAGGGCGTCGGCGCCACCGTCCGTCAGAAGATCGACACACCAGCAGGTGAGTCTCCTCATCTCCCTTCCCTTCCCTTTCCGCCTCGCACGAGCCCGCACGCACACGGCCGGCGACCGCGCGCCGCCGCGGACAGCACCCGCGAGCAGCCACGACCGCGCCGGCGAGCCGTCCTTGGCCTCCGATCGATGGCTGTCCGGTTCCTGAACCTGCACGCAGAGAAAAGTTCAGTTAAAAATATAACTGACGAAAACTGAACTATGTAACCAAACCTGCTCTGTATCTGTCACCAAAACCGAACCAGCCCAAGTGGCTAGCGCACCGTGCACCCAAGGCCCAGCACCCGGGATCGAATCCCAGGGGAGGCATTTGCCTCCCCCCCTTTTTTCCTTCTGTGCGCGCCCCGCGTGGGACCCGCCCGTCAGTGGCCCTGCAAGCCACGTCCACCTCCAGCCGCGCCACGTGTGCGCCTCTGTGGCGCTGGGCCCTCTGTCAGTGGCTGTGTGCAGCCACTGCAGAGTAACAGCAAGTTTCTAACTTTTCTGTTTTAATTTTCAGCCCTTAGAAATTGCATATTAGTCCTCTATTCTAAATTGCTAATAACTCTCAAAATATAACTCTAAATAACAAAAGTAAAATATGTTTATTGTTCTAAATTAAATTGTCTACCCAACTATGCCGTTTGTTTTCTGTTTTGAATTTACAAAATGCAATTCAAATTTGAATTCAAATAATTCCATTGTAATTTGCAACAATTCATAAGTAATTCATACTATTTCCAAATAAGTCAAATAAAATATGTTTTTCACACCTTTTTGAATAACCTTTTCAAATATAATTTTTGTTTCCTGGTTTGAATAATTTAAATTGCCTAAACAATTTAAATCTTGTTTAATTCAATTAAAAAATGTTTAATATTGTTTAATTCATAATTAATTAATCCAAAGTCCAATTTCAAAATGTGAAACATGTAATCCAACTAAAATTTGATAACCTTTTCAAATATCAACCTTGTTGTTTGTTTTGATCACTTTAACTTGATGATAACAACCACTACTTGTTCAACATCATTAAGTAACAATAGTTTCCAAACTTGATAATGTTTTCTAAACTTGTTAACCATCCTTCCAATTGCATTTAATATTGTTATATTCTTGTTCTTCATCATGCATGCATCATTCTAACTCACTTACACATGATGCTCAGTGTTAGAACAATTGATTCAACTATAAGGCATGGGTTTGCCATATGCAATCTTTGCATATGGAATCCATTTAAACCTGTGTATCATATCCACTAGTTTACTTTGGTGCATCTATTAAACATGACATGCATCCATATCTTGATCATGCTGGATCTTTTGCCGTAGTAGTAATTGTTGCATCCGGTGTTTGTTCGAGGTTCATTGCTTCTTCCCGGATAGGACGTTGAGATGATGTGAGCAACGACAAGTTCTGCTACCTTGCGGGATCTCAGGCAAGTATACTCACTTGCATGCCATATGGCTGCCTTTCATCACTTGTTACCGATTCTTTCCGTTGATTCTTTTCTGTTAGCCTTAGTGGTAGTTGTTTCTGTTGCGAACCATCACATGAATCCCTTAACCTTGATATTGCCTCACCTCCATACCTACAGCCTTTGTTTGAGCCTGTTATCATCTAGCATGCTTAGAGTTGCTTTTGCTCGAGCCTGTTGTCGGTTATTTCTTTTACTACCGTACTATTATTGTTGTTACCGTTCCGGGGGCTCGAAATATTAATCAATCAATCCTGTTAATGCTACTGTTAATAATAATTTGATGATAAGGCACCGGCAGGAGGCCCTTTGAGGTTTTGAGGCCTGCTAGTGTCGACCCTAATAGGAAAAGGGTCTTGTCTACTGATCCATGATGAGCGCACTACCCGCATGTGGGAAGCGAGTATGGGCGCCCCCCTCAACTGACTCGATTCGCATCTCGTCCAAATCGCCGTACTAGTTCGGGTGTTCCATTTGCTGCATCATATGCAGGTACGAACCCTTGGCGCCAGGGTGGAACTTTCGTAGTCGGCATTTAGGGCGGCGTGGTCTTCCAGTGCTATGAGGGTCCCCTTTTCTTCGTGGGGCTCGATTAGCCGCGCACGCACAGCACGCGGTGCTTTGGGCTTGATGCGAAGAAGGGTTGGTTGTGTAGAGTACCCCGCTTGGTGGGAGGCATCCCATCTGGCGGGTTATTCTTGCGTGTACGGTTACTATGGTGCACCCCTGCAGGGTAAATCTTCTCGAGAAGCCGTGTTTTCCGCGGTTATGGATTACTTGGTGAAAGTACTGGCTAACAAGTACTCAGGACAACTTCAACATAATGATCAATCATGTTTCACCCAATGATTAATAACTTGACTAGTAATAGGTTATTCACACAATAACTTGACTCATCTTTAATATCACGGTGTGAGTTATCCTCGGATTGCTTCTTCGGATAAGGGGCGAGATCCAGGATGGGTTTGTTTGAAGTTATCTTTCAGTTGGTTACTATCACTCGATCTTATCTCCTTTCTGATAGTTGGAAGTAATAGAATCTCTGTAGTTGGTTAGTGCAGCCTGCTGTTGATTATTTGCAGTAACCCCTTCCTTTCCGTTGATCCTAAAGTATTTGTATCTTGTGATGATTGGCTACGCCGGTAACCTGTGAGTATGGGTTCTTTTCCCCTTGCCAGTACTTAACCGTACTGACCCACGAATCTCTTTCGTGGCTGCAAATTCCAACTTGCAGTCAACAGGTTTGAAGTCTGACGACGTTAGCTTGGGAATCCCTCCGGCTTGGCCTGGGCAGGGATTGGACGCCTTCGGTTATCTTCAGGACTCTTAGTCCACTTTGGATCTTGTCCGTAGCCGGACGTTTGTTTCTTCCGCTGTTATTTGGATCTTTGTAATGTACCAGTTGTAACCCTGGCTCGTTTGAGTCATCTTGTATCTATCTGTTGCTGTTGTAATTGTGGATTATTCGTGAACTATTGTAATGTTATCATAAATGGCAACCTGGAATCGGTTATTATGCGGATTTGGCGGGAATGCTGAAATCTGCATAGTGCCCGATCTCGGGGCGTCACAAATGGTATCAGAGCCTTGGTTCCGATTCCCGAGATTGTTTCGATACGAATGGTTATCGAAGCAACGGGTCCGCAAAGCCTGTAGGATAACCTCGCTAACGGTCGTTGTTTCTAGAGTGTCGAAAACTATTTCTGCTAAACTATTTTGGGAAAAACATCTCAATAGGATTCTTGTTTTCTCCTTATCCCTATTCTATTTCCCCTCCCATCTTATTTGTTTGGGAGTCTGCTCTCGTACTCAATCTTTCAAAGTGTTAGGATTCTACGTGGGTGGACGTTTTCTGAGCCCTTAACCTAATAGGTTCGATCATCGGAAGGTTCCTGGTGGAAGAACATCGTCGTCACTCCGAGCAAGAATCCCTTGTTAGTGGTGTCGAGGAGATCAACTGGAAGCACGAAGAATCGATAGTCGAACTTCTTTCCCCTCCTGGGTTAGCAGGTGGATTGCGAGGGCGCAATCCCTTGTTAGTGGTGTCGTCTGTAACACCTGTGGTGTTACCTGTTTGTTTTGTTTGCATCATATGCATCACATGAGCATTGCATTCTGTTTTTTTCAAAACAATTTGAATTCAATAATGTTGGTATTGTTGCTTGAACTTGTTAAATAAAACTTTGTTATTTCCAAAATTCCCAAAATCAAAACATTATTTGAAATTCCACTAACCACTTAAACATCAAACTAATATACCAATTTTGAAATCATTAACTAACCTTTGCTTTGTTTATTGTTTTGCAACCTAATAAAATTAATTATAAAAATGCAAACCTCAAACCCTATTTTGGACATTTTCAACTAAACAACTTTAATTCAATTAAATTTTTCCTACCTTGTGAAAATAAAGCTAACTTTGCTTTCATCTTCCTGTTTTGGAAAAATAATCAAATTATTTAATGAAAACAAACCACCCCAAAATCCCCAAAATCCTTTTCTATCTCTCCCTTTCATTCCTTTGCAAAAAAAAAATCAAAAGGAAAAATAGCAAGGAGAGAGAGGCAGCAGCCCATCTTTTCTTTCTTCTCCCCAGCCCACCACTTTCTTTCTTCCCCCCAAGCCCATCTTCTTTCTGGCCCACCCCTTCTCCTGCTTGTCGTCTTCTTCCTAAGGTACGGCTGCAACCTTCACCATCTGATCGATCCCACCCCTCCCGGATGAGCAGCCGTACGAGCCCCAGCTCCCCTTAAAACCCTACCCCCGAGCCCTGCAAGCCCTAGACAACCTAGACCCCTCACCCATCGCAGCGCGCCGTCGCCTCCCCTCTCTGCCACTTCGCTCCCTCCTCTGAACCTGCAGCACACCACCACTGCCTCGCCGCCGTCAGACACCTCCACTTTCCCACCACCACCGTCCACCCCGAGGCGGAGCCGCCGCCGGGAATGGAACCGGGACGCTCCCCCGAGGCTCCTCGTGCCCTCGCCTCCCGCTGTGAGAGGTCGTGGACGCCACGCCATCGCCGGAGAAGGGCGTCGGCGCCACCGTCCGTCAGAAGATCGACACACCAGCAGGTGAGTCTCCTCATCTCCCTTCCCTTCCCTTTCCGCCTCGCACGAGCCCGCACGCACACGGCCGGCGACCGCGCGCCGCCGCGGACAGCACCCGCGAGCAGCCACGACCGCGCCGGCGAGCCGTCCTTGGCCTCCGATCGATGGCTGTCCGGTTCCTGAACCTGCACGCAGAGAAAAGTTCAGTTAAAAATATAACTGACGAAAACTGAACTATGTAACCAAACCTGCTCTGTATCTGTCACCAAAACCGAACCAGCCCAAGTGGCTAGCGCACCGTGCACCCAAGGCCCAGCACCCGGGATCGAATCCCAGGGGAGGCATTTGCCTCCCCCCTTTTTTCCTTCTGTGCGCGCCCCGCGTGGGACCCGCCCGTCAGTGGCCCTGCAAGCCACGTCCACCTCCAGCCGCGCCACGTGTGCGCCTCTGTGGCGCTGAGCCCTCTGTCAGTGGCTGTGTGCAGCCACTGCAGAGTAACAGCAAGTTTCTAACTTTTCTGTTTTAATTTTCAGCCCTTAGAAATTGCATATTAGTCCTCTATTCTAAATTGCTAATAACTCTCAAAATATAACTCTAAATAACAAAAGTAAAATATGTTTATTGTTCTAAATTAAATTGTCTACCCAACTATGCCGTTTGTTTTCTGTTTTGAATTTACAAAATGCAATTCAAATTTGAATTCAAATAATTCCATTGTAATTTGCAACAATTCATAAGTAATTCATACTATTTCCAAATAAGTCAAATAAAATATGTTTTTCACACCTTTTTGAATAACCTTTTCAAATATAATTTTTGTTTCCTGGTTTGAATAATTTAAATTGCCTAAACAATTTAAATCTTGTTTAATTCAATTAAAAAATGTTTAATATTGTTTAATTCATAATTAATTAATCCAAAGTCCAATTTCAAAATGTGAAACATGTAATCCAACTAAAATTTGATAACCTTTTCAAATATCAACCTTGTTGTTTGTTTTGATCACTTTAACTTGATGATAACAACCACTACTTGTTCAACATCATTAAGTAACAATAGTTTCCAAACTTGATAATGTTTTCTAAACTTGTTAACCATCCTTCCAATTGCATTTAATATTGTTATATTCTTGTTCTTCATCATGCATGCATCATTCTAACTCACTTACACATGATGCTCAGTGTTAGAACAATTGATTCAACTATAAGGCATGGGTTTGCCATATGCAATCTTTGCATATGGAATCCATTTAAACCTGTGTATCATATCCACTAGTTTACTTTGGTGCATCTATTAAACATGACATGCATCCATATCTTGATCATGCTGGATCTTTTGCCGTAGTAGTAATTGTTGCATCCGGTGTTTGTTCGAGGTTCATTGCTTCTTCCCGGATAGGACGTTGAGATGATGTGAGCAACGACAAGTTCTGCTACCTTGCGGGATCTCAGGCAAGTATACTCACTTGCATGCCATATGGCTTCCTTTCATCACTTGTTACCGATTCTTTCCGTTGATTCTTTTCTGCTAGCCTTAGTGGTAGTTGTTTCTGTTGCGAACCATCACATGAATCCCTTAACCTTGATATTGCCTCACCTCCATACCTACAGCCTTTGTTTGAGCCTGTTATCATCTAGCATGCTTAGAGTTGCTTTTGCTCGAGCCTGTTGTCGGTTATTTCTTTTACTACCGTACTATTATTGTTGTTACCGTTCCGGGGGCTCGAAATATTAATCAATCAATCCTGTTAATGCCACTGTTAATAATAATTTGATTATAAGGCACCGGCAGGAGGCCCTTTGAGGTTTTGAGGCCTGCTAGTGTCGACCCTAATAGGAAAAGGGTCTTGTCTACTGATCCATGATGAGCGCACTACCCGCATGTGGGAAGCGAGTATGGGCGCCCCCCTCAACTGACTCGATTCGCATCTCGTCCAAATCGCCGTACTAGTTCGGGTGTTCCATTTGCTGCATCATATGCAGGTACGAACCCTTGGCGCCAGGGTGGAACTTTCGTAGTCGGCATTTAGGGCGGCGTGGTCTTCCAGTGCTATGAGGGTCCCCTTTTCTTCGTGGGGCTCGATTAGCCGCGCACGCACAGCACGCGGTGCTTTGGGCTTGATGCGAAGAAGGGTTGGTTGTGTAGAGTACCCCGCTTGGTGGGAGGCATCCCATCTGGCGGGTTATTCTTGCGTGTACGGTTACTATGGTGCACCCCTGCAGGGTAAATCTTCTCGAGAAGCCGTGTTTTCCGCGGTTATGGATTACTTGGTGAAAGTACTGGCTAACAAGTACTCAGGACAACTTCAACATAATGATCAATCATGTTTCACCCAATGATTAATAACTTGACTAGTAATAGGTTATTCACACAATAACTTGACTCATCTTTAATATCACGGTGTGAGTTATCCTCGGATTGCTTCTTCGGATAAGGGGCGAGATCCAGGATGGGTTTGTTTGAAGTTATCTTTCAGTTGGTTACTATCACTCGATCTTATCTCCTTTCTGATAGTTGGAAGTAATAGAATCTCTGTAGTTGGTTAGTGCAGCCTGCTGTTGATTATTTGCAGTAACCCCTTCCTTTCCGTTGATCCTAAAGTATTTGTATCTTGTGATGATTGGCTACGCCGGTAACCTGTGAGTATGGGTTCTTTTCCCCTTGCCAGTACTTAACCGTACTGACCCACGAATCTCTTTCGTGGCTGCAAATTCCAACTTGCAGTCAACAGGTTTGAAGTCTGACGACGTTAGCTTGGGAATCCCTCCGGCTTGGCCTGGGCAGGGATTGGACGCCTTCGGTTATCTTCAGGACTCTTAGTCCACTTTGGATCTTGTCCGTAGCCGGACGTTTGTTTCTTCCGCTGTTATTTGGATCTTTGTAATGTACCAGTTGTAACCCTGGCTCGTTTGAGTCATCTTGTATCTATCTGTTGTTGTTGTAATTGTGGATTATTCGTGAACTATTGTAATGTTATCATAAATGGCAACCTGGAATCGGTTATTATGCGGATTTGGCGGGAATGCTGAAATCTGCATAGTGCCCGATCTCGGGGCGTCACAAATGGTATCAGAGCCTTGGTTCCGATTCCCGAGATTGTTTCGATACGAATGGTTATCGAAGCAACGGGTCCGCAAAGCCTGTAGGATAACCTCGCTAACGGTCGTTGTTTCTAGAGTGTCGAAAACTATTTCTGCTAAACTATTTTGGGAAAAACATCTCAATAGGATTCTTGTTTTCTCCTTATCCCTATTCTATTTCCCCTCCCATCTTATTTGTTTGGGAGTCTGCTCTCGTACTCAATCTTTCAAAGTGTTAGGATTCTACGTGGGTGGACGTTTTCTGAGCCCTTAACCTAATAGGTTCGATCATCGGAAGGTTCCTGGTGGAAGAACATCGTCGTCACTCCGAGCAAGAATCCCTTGTTAGTGGTGTCGAGGAGATCAACTGGAAGCACGAAGAATCGATAGTCGAACTTCTTTCCCCTCCTGGGTTAGCAGGTGGATTGCGAGGGCGCAATCCCTTGTTAGTGGTGTCGTCTGTAACACCTGTGGTGTTACCTGTTTGTTTTGTTTGCATCATATGCATCACATGAGCATTGCATTCTGTTTTTTTCAAAACAATTTGAATTCAATAATGTTGGTATTGTTGCTTGAACTTGTTAAATAAAACTTTGTTATTTCCAAAATTCCCAAAATCAAAACATTATTTGAAATTCCACTAACCACTTAAACATCAAACTAATATACCAATTTTGAAATCATTAACTAACCTTTGCTTTGTTTATTGTTTTGCAACCTAATAAAATTAATTATAAAAATGCAAACCTCAAACCCTATTTTGGACATTTTCAACTAAACAACTTTAATTCAATTAAATTTTTCCTACCTTGTGAAAATAAAGCTAACTTTGCTTTCATCTTCCTGTTTTGGAAAAATAATCAAATTATTTAATGAAAACAAACCACCCCAAAATCCCCAAAATCCTTTTCTATCTCTCCCTTTCATTCCTTTGCAAAAAAAAAAATCAAAAGGAAAAATAGCAAGGAGAGAGAGGCAGCAGCCCATCTTTTCTTTCTTCTCCCCAGCCCACCACTTTCTTTCTTCCCCCCAAGCCCATCTTCTTTCTGGCCCACCCCTTCTCCTGCTTGTCGTCTTCTTCCTAAGGTACGGCTGCAACCTTCACCATCTGATCGATCCCACCCCTCCCGGATGAGCAGCCGTACGAGCCCCAGCTCCCCTTAAAACCCTACCCCCGAGCCCTGCAAGCCCTAGACAACCTAGACCCCTCACCCATCGCAGCGCGCCGTCGCCTCCCCTCTCTGCCACTTCGCTCCCTCCTCTGAACCTGCAGCACACCACCACTGCCTCGCCGCCGTCAGACACCTCCACTTTCCCACCACCACCGTCCACCCCGAGGCGGAGCCGCCGCCGGGAATGGAACCGGGACGCTCCCCCGAGGCTCCTCGTGCCCTCGCCTCCCGCTGTGAGAGGTCGTGGACGCCACGCCATCGCCGGAGAAGGGCGTCGGCGCCACCGTCCGTCAGAAGATCGACACACCAGCAGGTGAGTCTCCTCATCTCCCTTCCCTTCCCTTTCCGCCTCGCACGAGCCCGCACGCACACGGCCGGCGACCGCGCGCCGCCGCGGACAGCACCCGCGAGCAGCCACGACCGCGCCGGCGAGCCGTCCTTGGCCTCCGATCGATGGCTGTCCGGTTCCTGAACCTGCACGCAGAGAAAAGTTCAGTTAAAAATATAACTGACGAAAACTGAACTATGTAACCAAACCTGCTCTGTATCTGTCACCAAAACCGAACCAGCCCAAGTGGCTAGCGCACCGTGCACCCAAGGCCCAGCACCCGGGATCGAATCCCAGGGGAGGCATTTGCCTCCCCCCCTTTTTTCCTTCTGTGCGCGCCCCGCGTGGGACCCGCCCGTCAGTGGCCCTGCAAGCCACGTCCACCTCCAGCCGCGCCACGTGTGCGCCTCTGTGGCGCTGGGCCCTCTGTCAGTGGCTGTGTGCAGCCACTGCAGAGTAACAGCAAGTTTCTAACTTTTCTGTTTTAATTTTCAGCCCTTAGAAATTGCATATTAGTCCTCTATTCTAAATTGCTAATAACTCTCAAAATATAACTCTAAATAACAAAAGTAAAATATGTTTATTGTTCTAAATTAAATTGTCTACCCAACTATGCCGTTTGTTTTCTGTTTTGAATTTACAAAATGCAATTCAAATTTGAATTCAAATAATTCCATTGTAATTTGCAACAATTCATAAGTAATTCATACTATTTCCAAATAAGTCAAATAAAATATGTTTTTCACACCTTTTTGAATAACCTTTTCAAATATAATTTTTGTTTCCTGGTTTGAATAATTTAAATTGCCTAAACAATTTAAATCTTGTTTAATTCAATTAAAAAATGTTTAATATTGTTTAATTCATAATTAATTAATCCAAAGTCCAATTTCAAAATGTGAAACATGTAATCCAACTAAAATTTGATAACCTTTTCAAATATCAACCTTGTTGTTTGTTTTGATCACTTTAACTTGATGATAACAACCACTACTTGTTCAACATCATTAAGTAACAATAGTTTCCAAACTTGATAATGTTTTCTAAACTTGTTAACCATCCTTCCAATTGCATTTAATATTGTTATATTCTTGTTCTTCATCATGCATGCATCATTCTAACTCACTTACACATGATGCTCAGTGTTAGAACAATTGATTCAACTATAAGGCATGGGTTTGCCATATGCAATCTTTGCATATGGAATCCATTTAAACATGTGTATCATATCCACTAGTTTACTTTGGTGCATCTATTAAACATGACATGCATCCATATCTTGATCATGCTGGATCTTTTGCCGTAGTAGTAATTGTTGCATCCGGTGTTTGTTCGAGGTTCATTGCTTCTTCCCGGATAGGACGTTGAGATGATGTGAGCAACGACAAGTTCTGCTACCTTGCGGGATCTCAGGCAAGTATACTCACTTGCATGCCATATGGCTTCCTTTCATCACTTGTTACCGATTCTTTCCGTTGATTCTTTTCTGCTAGCCTTAGTGGTAGTTGTTTCTGTTGCGAACCATCACATGAATCCCTTAACCTTGATATTGCCTCACCTCCATACCTACAGCCTTTGTTTGAGCCTGTTATCATCTAGCATGCTTAGAGTTGCTTTTGCTCGAGCCTGTTGTCGGTTATTTCTTTTACTACCGTACTATTATTGTTGTTACCGTTCCGGGGGCTCGAAATATTAATCAATCAATCCTGTTAATGCTACTGTTAATAATAATTTGATTATAAGGCACCGGCAGGAGGCCCTTTGAGGTTTTGAGGCCTGCTAGTGTCGACCCTAATAGGAAAAGGGTCTTGTCTACTGATCCATGATGAGCGCACTACCCGCATGTGGGAAGCGAGTATGGGCGCCCCCCTCAACTGACTCGATTCGCATCTCGTCCAAATCGCCGTACTAGTTCGGGTGTTCCATTTGCTGCATCATATGCAGGTACGAACCCTTGGCGCCAGGGTGGAACTTTCGTAGTCGGCATTTAGGGCGGCGTGGTCTTCCAGTGCTATGAGGGTCCCCTTTTCTTCGTGGGGCTCGATTAGCCGCGCACGCACAGCACGCGGTGCTTTGGGCTTGATGCGAAGAAGGGTTGGTTGTGTAGAGTACCCCGCTTGGTGGGAGGCATCCCATCTGGCGGGTTATTCTTGCGTGTACGGTTACTATGGTGCACCCCTGCAGGGTAAATCTTCTCGAGAAGCCGTGTTTTCCGCGGTTATGGATTACTTGGTGAAAGTACTGGCTAACAAGTACTCAGGACAACTTCAACATAATGATCAATCATGTTTCACCCAATGATTAATAACTTGACTAGTAATAGGTTATTCACACAATAACTTGACTCATCTTTAATATCACGGTGTGAGTTATCCTCGGATTGCTTCTTCGGATAAGGGGCGAGATCCAGGATGGGTTTGTTTGAAGTTATCTTTCAGTTGGTTACTATCACTCGATCTTATCTCCTTTCTGATAGTTGGAAGTAATAGAATCTCTGTAGTTGGTTAGTGCAGCCTGCTGTTGATTATTTGCAGTAACCCCTTCCTTTTCGTTGATCCTAAAGTATTTGTATCTTGTGATGACTGGCTACGCCGGTAACCTGTGAGTATGGGTTCTTTTCCCCTTGCCAGTACTTAACCGTACTGACCCACGAATCTCTTTCGTGGCTGCAAATTCCAACTTGCAGTCAACAGGTTTGAAGTTTGACGACGTTAGCTTGGGAATCCCTCCGGCTTGGCCTGGGCAGGGATTGGACGCCTTCGGTTATCTTCAGGACTCTTAGTCCACTTTGGATCTTGTCCGTAGCCGGACGTTTGTTTCTTCCGCTGTTATTTGGATCTTTGTAATGTACCAGTTGTAACCCTGGCTCGTTTGAGTCATCTTGTATCTATCTGTTGCTGTTGTAATTGTGGATTATTCGTGAACTATTGTAATGTTATCATAAATGGCAACCTGGAATCGGTTATTATGCGGATTTGGCGGGAATGCTGAAATCTGCATAGTGCCCGATCTCGGGGCGTCACATAGGGTTTCCTCTTTTGGAGAACCTAGGCATCTTGCTACTCTTGGTGATTCGAGATTGTTGGGAGCCCCCAATTTGGTTGTGGGTGTGTGCCCCAAGTTGTTTGTAAAGGATTCGATTCCCGCCTCAAAGGGGATCAATAGTGGAAGGTTGACTAGGCCTTTGTGGCGGGGTTCATCGGGGAATAGGGTGAGGCCTTTGTGGCGTTGAGTAGGCCTTCATGGAGACGTACTCCCTTAACAAGGAGGAACTCGGGATTACATCGTGTCTCCGTGTGCTTCATATCGGTTACCTCGTTACCTTCCTCCTTTACTCGTACTTGCATTGTGTTTGTTGTTATCCTTTTCATATAGGTAAATTCACCATAGTTGCATTATCTAGAGAATTTACCTTTATGTCAAGCCTAAACTTGTAGAAAAATTAAAATTGGTCGTAGCACCTATTCACCCCCCTCTAGGTGCCCATACATTACTTTCAATTGGTATCAGAGCTTCAGCTCTTTTATCGGGCTTAACCGCCTAAGAGTTAAGTATGGGAGATGAAACAGAGACCGCCGGTTCTGTGGTGCAAGTCTCTATTGATGATCTCAATGAGTTGAAAAATTCATGGACCTCATCCATGGAGAACAAAATCGATGAATTGCGACAACTCGTGTTGCAACTCATGAAAGCCAAGGAACCGGAAGTCTCTACTTCACCTCCTCTGTACAAAGTTCCAGATGGTGCCGTGAAAGGGGATGATGGTGATCCATCTAAAAATGCTTCCGCTGACAGCTCCACCGATAAGGGTACGGAAGGAGATGAAGAATATAACTCCGTCAAAGGACGTTATTCTCCCGATCCTCCCATCCCACATCCTCATATAATTCCTAGGGGAGATCCACCTAAAATTGATGTTTTTTTCTTTTCGTGAATGGCAATATTACATGGAAACTCACTTGAACTCTTCTTGTACAGAGCTTTGGAGGGTTACTCGTGATGGATACAAGCCTCATGACCCGAAGAACTTGACAAGAAGAGAAGCCGTAGATTGTCAACTCAACTACACCGTCTTGTCAATTCTTCAACAAGCCGTGGGTCCTAACCACATGCCGCATCTTCAACAATATTCAACCGCCAAGGAAACATGGGACGCACTTGTCCTCATGTTTGTGGGCAATAAAAGCATGCAAAGGAATAGGTATGATGCCTTGAGCAATGAGGTCGAAGGGTTCTATATGCAGGATGGAGAGATCCATGAAGACATGTACCAAAGGCTCTAGACTCTTGCCACCACATTCTCCAATGTTGGTGCCAAGTACATTGATGATGCTTGGATTAAAAGGAAGTACATGATTGTTATCATGCCATTTGAGCCCGCGGACTTGAAGAGCATTCAAGGAAGACATGACTTTGCTTCTTTGACCTCAACCCAAGTTATGCAATAGATGTGCTCCTATCAAGTGCAAACCAAGAATGCTCTTGACAACCGTGCTAGGGCCATAGGAATGCACAAAGGGGCATCCGTTGCTTTGAAGGCCAAGGTTGTGTCAAGAGAGGTTGAGTATGAAGAAGAGGGCCATGAGGAGTTGGATCCATTGAAGGATCAAGAATATGATCCCGTGCTCAAGGATATCATTACTCTCACCGTGCAAAAAGTTTTGGAGGAATCCTCCCAAGGCAAAGGCATATGTTGAGGAGAATACCAAGTCTCGCTATGGCAATGATGGGACTCAACGAGTGAGGTCTTGCTTCAATTGTCAAGATAAGCACCATTTCTTTGCGAAATGTCCCTACGAAAATAGAGAACTCCATGGTGGAAAGCTCATTCACAAGGACAAGTCCAAGGTTGACTACAAGAAACCTCACTCCAATAAGAAACTATTCAACAAGAAGTCCCCCACCAAGTTTGTGCTAGTGACTCGAGAGGAGTATGATTCCGGAAGTGATGAAGAAGAAGAAACCACAAGTGAAGTGGCCGCTCTTGCTATTGCTTCTACTCCATCAACTTCATCTCTCTTTGAATCCCCCAATGAGAATCATCCTCACCCAAATTCCAAGTGCTTCATGGCTAAGGCCTCGGAGGTATCACCTTCTCCAAACTCTAAGACCCCAAGTGAACTTGAAAATCCTGATAGTCTTAGAGTAGAAGATGAAATTCTCTCTTTAAAACGTTTTATGTCTAACATACAAGGGAAGACCAAGAAGTACTTTGATCATATCATGAGCCAATTGGGAGAGGCCCATGAAGCTCTTGAGAAGAAAGGTGAGATCGAAAGAAGGAATGCGGATGACATAGCATCTCTCTCTATGACTCTTGAGGAAGAGCATGATGGCAGAGTTTCTCTTGAGGAGGAACTAGAATCTATTGAAGAGTCACATAATGAACTTGTTTCTAATATCACTAAGGAACGTGACCTTGCAATTGCTAAATATAAAAAGGCTAAAAAGGATAGGGTTGAGTTTGGTGTTGGTCATGGTAAACTAACCGAGGAGTTTGAAAAACTAACCAAGGCTCACAAGGCTTTGGAGAGTCAACATTCTTCCCTAAAACAGTTGCATGAACAACTTCAAACTCAACTTAACAACCCTATCACCTCTACTTCTTCTTGTGATCATGCAAATATTATTGAGGAAAGTGCTAGGTTAAAGGAAGAGCTAGCAAGGCTCAAGGGCAAAGGCCCACAAGTTGAGAAGGTTATGGTATCTATCCCACAAATGGTTTCCCCGAGCCCTCATGTGGTTGTTGCTAGACCACAAGTGAGTGCTCAAAGGCAACAAGTGGGCAAGCAAGGTCTTGGCTATGTTGCCAAGAATAAGAAGAAGAGCAAGAAGAAGGCCAACAATGGTGCGCCGGGTGGTGTTGTCATTAGGGACAACACTACTCGTAGCACACCTGCACAAGCTAGCAATGTTGCTTCAAGTAGTGGTGTCATGAGGGACAACACTGCTCGTAGCATTTCCGCGAGAACTAACAATCCACACCATTTCTTATATGTTTATTATTATGGTGTTGTGCAAGCTAAATATGTTGGTCCTATTGAGGGTTACATTGACTATACCATTTGGGTTCCAAAGACCCTTGTTGCTAACATGAAGGGACCCTCCTTGGGTCCTAACTCTAGTCAATGATCTCTTGTAGGACTATGCTTCTGGTGGGTCTAAATGGATAATTGATAGCGGATGCACTAGTCATATGACCGGAAGAAAAGAACTTGTGACGGAGTTGCGCCCAAACGATATTGATGCAACCGTCACCTATGGAGACAAGTCCAAGTCTAAGGTATCGGGGTTTGGCAAGGTTGTGATTGCTCCTGATATCACTATCGTGGACGTCATGCTTGTTGAATCCCTTGGTTACAATTCACTTTTAGTTTGTTCATTAGGTAAGATGGGTTTCTCCGTCTTCTTTGATCCTGATATTGTGGTCCTTTTGAGGAGCAAGACTCTTGACGTCGCATACGTGGGACATGTTGAAAATGAGTTGTTCGTGGTGGACTTTTCGAAGTCTACCAACTCTCAATCAATGTGTCTTTTCGGAAAGGCGGACGTGGGGTGGTTGTGGCATTGCCGCTTATCCCATGTAAACATGAGAACTTTGCAAAGTCTTCACAAAGGTGGCCTTATCCTCGGACTAAAAGAAAATGTTTCCTTTTCCAAAGATCGCGTTTGTAGGTCGTCTGTTGAAGGAAAGATGCATGATGCCGCCCACAAGGCCAAGACTATTATCTCATAAAAGAGGATCTTGGAGCTTCTCCATGTTGATATCTTTGGTGCCGTGCCCGAGGCAAGTCTTGGAGGCAAGAAGTATTGCTTGGTGATTGTTGATGACTACTCAAGATACACATGGGTCTATTTCTTCAAGTGCAAGAGTGAGACCCAACAAACCATAACCGACTTCACCAACAAAGTGCAACGTCAACATAGTGTCCAAATCATGTCCATTAGGAGTGATAATGGCTCCGAGTTTAAGAACTACACTTCGAATGAATTCCTTAGTGATGAGGGTATTCTTCATGAATATTCCGCCACCTACACCCCGCAACAAAATGGTGTAGCCGAGCGGAAGAATAGAACTCTATTGGATATGGCAAGGACAATGTTGGCGGAGTACTCTTCTCCCCAATATCTTTTGGTGGAGGCTATTTCTACCGCATTCCACTCCTCCAACCGCCTCTACATCCGCAAGGGCTTGGGCAAGACTCCATATGAGATCCTCACCGGCAACAATCCCAACGTCTCCTACTTCCGTGTATTCGGTTGTAAGTGCTTCTATTTGATCAAGGGTGTTAGGTTTTCTAAATTTCAATCCAAAACTATTGAGGGTATATTTGTTGGTTACGGTGCCGAATCCCACACTTATAGAGTCTTTGACAAAGCCTCTCGGATTTTCATAGAATCTTGTAGTGTGGTTTTCGAGGAAAATGATGGCTCCCAAGTGGCGCAATTTCATGTTTCTAATGTAGATGTTGAAATGCCTCAAGAAGCCATAGGAAGGATGGGTGTGGGATTTTTCCGCCCCATTGAGGGACACCTTATGGTGACTCGAGAAGGACTATGCTCTACCCAAGTGGTGCCCTCCTCTACAATAGAAGAACAAGCCAAGGAGCCAAGTGATGCACCTAACCAAGAACATGTTGAAGACCCTCCTCTTATTGATCAAGTTACTACGCAAGATGCAGCCACTCCTATCATTCATGCTAGTCAAGATCAAGGCCAAGATCAACCATCCTCATCCTCCTCTCCTCAAGTTGAAGCTAGTATTGAAGAAGTTGATGATGATGATGATGATCAAGGCCAAGTTGGTCAAGACAGGGACCCAAATGATCAAGATGATCAAGTGATTCCTCCTTGCAATAATGAGGAAATCGAAGCCCGTCGTGCTAGAAGGATAAGAAGAGCTTTGAAGCAAATTTATGCTAAAGAAAACAAAGTGTTGGAAGATGTTCAATCTCTAAGATCCACAAGAAGGCAATTGGCACATTTTAGTGAGAATCAAGCTCACATATCTATGGTGGAACCAAAGAAAGTGTTTGAAGCTCTTGAGGACTCCGATTGGGTTGAAACTATGCATGATGAGCTCAATAACTTTGAGCGCAATAAAGTTTGGAAGTGTCGTGGTGGTGTCACGGCAGATGCCATGGGATGGCTAAAGATGTGGGGACGAAGGACGCTGGAGGTGCTCGGGGAGGGATCACGCGACGAGTAGCCGCGTGAGGTACGAAGTAAACACTGCAAACAACACGATCTACCCAGGTTCAGGGCCCTCGTGAGGAGGTAAAACCCCTACTCCTGCCTTTCTTTGTGTATTTTGGTATCTCACCGAGTAGCCACAGTACAAGGTTCTTGCTACCGAGTAGCCACTCTCCTCTAGATGATGAACTAGGTCAAAAACTAGGGTTCCAGTATGCGATGCCTCACGCAGGAGGCGGCGGGGCACCTTATATACATGGTGCCCAGCCGGATACGTCCAAACATGGACAAGTGTCGACATAGTGTGCACATCGTCCTTCTTCCGGGTTCCCGCTGACAGCTTTGGTTCCTAACCTTGGCTGCATCTGGAAAGTCGTTGGGCAAAACAAGGGGACAGACTGGTATCACTGTACCTAAGCACAGAGTAGGCCCCCCTTATCCTGCCACGGCCTGCTTCCATGCTGTCACTGTCAGGCAGGCCGGTCCCAGATGAACAGTAGTTCGAATGCTGCCAAGTACGGACCCAGGATACACGGGATCCTGTGTCAGAACGGCTCCTTTGACTTTCTGGCCCGAGTAGGTTCCCGCCAATTGTTCCCGCCAATTGTACTCGGGCCAACTCTTCTACTCGAACATAGAGAACTTGAATGATTCTTCCTTCTGGTCATCTTGAGGTGAGACCGAGTAGCAGTCGACCAGGTAGCGAGTACCGGGTAGTCGGCTACTCGACCAAACCTCTCTTCTGTAAGACGCCTTTACCACTTGTCTTTACCCTACTCGGGGGTAACCCCCCCGACAGCAGTCCCCGAAGCTGGTTGAGTCTTGCGAACTCGTTCACTAGGCTCTGCCAGCTTAAAACCAATCTTTGCCACATAGCCCTTGAACCCCAAGATGCCGAGTAGAGCCTCCGAGTGGCTCTCTGAATAATACCTTAAGTTTCCCCTCCTCTGCGTGGCAGATGACTTCTACTCTGCGACCGAGTAAAAAGACTTGGAGAATTTTCTTGAATTGAGCCTCTGCGGCGCGGAGCACGATCCAGCCCTCCGCACAGGAACTGAACACGTGTCAAGCATCTGTGGCCCCGTCGTTTCGCTGCCCAGGGCACGACGTGCCACGCGCCTGATTTCCAGGCAGTGGGCCCACCACGCGTCACGTCCCATCAAGAGTAATAATAGGCCACGATCTGGTGGTGGGATCAATTGCGGCCGTTACGCGCGCATCCCGCGCGTGTGTGCGTTTCCAGCCGGCCACAAATCCCACCACACGCCACGATCGATCCCACTTCCACGATGGTAACGGTAAACCCGCGGAGGGGATATAAATACCCCCGCCGGTAACTTCCTTTTCCCCTCCCTTCACACTATTCCTCTTTCGTCCTTTGTTCTTCTCCGCCAACGAGCTCTCCGCCGCCGCGCAATCTTTCGCGCCGCCGCGGACTCACTTCATCCAACCAACTCCTCTCGATTTCTTCCACCGCTCCTACTCGCCACCATGTCTCGCGTCGGCTGGGCCGGCTCGGTCGTCACCGCTGAAGATTGCGCCTGGCTGGTGAACACCCGGAGAGTTCCTCCCGGTGTGGAGTGCCGGGCGCCTGACGGCGAACTCGCGCCAACCCCGCGGGAGGGTGAGCACGTTGTGTTCATCTCGCACTTCGAGCGCGGCTTCGGATTGCCGGCTTCCGACTTCCTCCGCAAGTTCTTGGACCACTTCGGCCTTCAGATGCACCATCTACCACCCAACGCCGTCGTCTTCCTCGCCTACCACGACGTGGTGTGCGAGGCCTTCCTCGGCATCCATCCGACGACGGATACCTGGCTGAGGTACTTCCACCTCCGTCAGCAGACCACCGGGAAGAAAGACAGCACGGGCGTTGGCCGCGCCACTGACACCGGCTGCGCCATGATGGTGCAACGGGCGGGGACCAACCACCCCCGTATCAAGGGGTTGGACTCCGTCCGAATGTGGCAGAAGACATTCCTTTATGTCAAGAACATCCCCGCCGCGAAGGGAGCAACGGTAAGTGACCGAATCAACCTGCCCGCTTGGAGCACTCGTGCTCCGACCGGGATGAATTGGAAGGAGAAGCCCGCCAACGACGACAACGCCATCGAGATAGAGAACAGGCTTGGTTGGCTGAAAAACCAAGGCCTCAAGAATGATGATCCGGTGGCTTGCTGGATCAAGAACCGAGTGCTGCCTCTGCAGGAGCGCTGCCATCTCATGTGCTACATGGGAGGCCCCCGCGACTGCACCAGGACAACCACCATCGAGCTCGACAACATTGGCGTTCCTGCGCACGCAAGGACCATCCTGATGACGAGCCTCGGCGACCACTGGCAGTATGGGTTCGTCCCATACAGCCGCACGAAGCCGATTGAGCGGGTGAGTCCTTCTTACTCTGTTTTCTGCATATGCCTTCCGAGTAGATAATTCCGACTAGCAATTGCCCTCTGTACCGAGTAGGACACTCAGTCGAATAGCCTAGGCTTAATGTGCTTTGTGCCTGCACGCCTTGCCGGGTAGCCTACTCGGGAACAATTCTTAGGCTTAGTATGCTTCGTGTTTGCACGCCTATCCGAGTAGAATACTCTCCTGCTACTCGGCTAACCTGCGATTCTTCTTTGTTCTTCAGACCCTCAATCGCCAGCGTATGGAGAGCTGCGAATGTTTCGAAGGCAACTGGTCTGCTGATCGCGAGGAGGACGACGTGCCCTCCTTCGATGCCGCAGATCAAATCAACCTTGCACACTCCCCCACAATGGAGAAGCGCGACGCCGAATCATCTCTTCGCGATTGGTCCGAGGACGAATTCGAAGGTAATTGCTTACTCATTTTGCTTGTTTCCGAGAAGTGCCAATCCATCGTTTGCTGTTTCTGATTCGCTTCTTTTTTCTTTTGAGTCCATAGACGATGTTGCCGAGGAGAATGATGGTGAGGATGACAATGAGAACAACGGCGATACGGCCCTTGTCGTCAAGCCTCTGTCCGTTGCCGCTCCTGACACCCGCAAGCGTACTGGCAGTGGCGCCCAAGAGCCTCCCGCCAAGAAGAAGAAGCCAGCCGAGAAGGCGACCAAGAAGGTCGTGAAGAAACCAAGGCGAAAGCTCGCCTCCACCAGCGCGTAAGTTTATTCTCTGTGGTCTTCCTTCTCGTACTATGTTATTGTTCCCAATCCCCTTCTGATTTCTGAATTTCTTTTCTCTGCAGACCTCCCATGGACGCGAACGCTGCTCTCGCGCCTGATCAGCCTAAAAAGCCAGCAGTGCCACTTATCAACCTCGACGACGACGAGGACAACACCGCCAATGCCCAGAGCACTGATGCTCAAGGAGCAGATTCAGAGAAGCAGCCCCGTGCGGAGTCAGCAGCACAGGACACTGCCACCCACCAGGAAAGACCCCCTTCTCCTCCGGCCAACACTGCCGAGGAGAACCAAGACGAAGAGATGCAGGATAACACCGCCCTCGAGCGGCCAGAGGCTGAACAGGAGCAGCCAAACACAGACGCTGCAGGCCAAGCGAATCCCGCTGCCGAGCAGCGGGTAGAAGATGCCACCACCACGGATGCCACTATGACAGACGCCTACCCACTGAGTGATGCGCCAACGGGCGCCGCACCGAGTAGCGCCCAGCCGATTGGCGCACCGGATAGCGCGCCCCTAGCGCCGCCAACTGACCAAGTCAGGCGACAAGCCCTAGATGCTTTGAAGGAAGAGGTCGAGAAGAGGGCAGCCGATAAAGAAGCTGCTGAGAAGGCAGAGGCTGAGAAGAAGGCAGCCGAGGAGGAGGCCGCCGAGAAGGCGAAGACCAAGATTGAGGGGAAGAAGGCCAAAGATCCCGAGAAGCAGCGAGCCGAGAAAGAGAAAGCGAAGAAACAAGCCAGAGATCAGATGCCACCTCCGACCTCGACTGGACAGTTGGTTATTCGCGCGTCCGGCCCGGATGCTACTGCTACCTCCGCCGCTCTTGCTGCTGCTGGTCAGCCTTGCTTCCCGGACTACATGGTGCAGGTTAGTCAACAAAACCAGATCGGCTTCTCTCCCCAGGACAAACAAATTGCCCTTCAGAAAGGAAGGAAAGCCGTAGCTGTGAACTCCCCTCCCCCGGCTCCAAACCAGAACAAGTCCGTCACTATTGCTTCTCGGGGAGTCCAGGATCCAGCGATAACATCACGGAGCCTTGAGCAGGTACTCGACACCATTGGCTTCATTGACGCCAAGTGGGACAGCAAGGTTCTCGGCACGGACAATTGGCATGGCCTTGGGTTGGGCGCAATCGATCACATGCGCGTTGAGTGGAACAAGGTGGATTTGGGTTACAAACCCACGACTGTCTCCACCGAGACTGCCACTCTCGCCGCCAAGATGTTCCTGCACCGCAAGAACGCCGAGGACATCGAGCAGGCTTATGCGGTGAGTCTTACTTGCTCTTTCCGAGTTGAATTTTTCTTCTCTCCTGTTCATCTTCATTTTCCTTTACTCTCACCCAGTCCCCGAGATTCTGGCCGAGTAGACGGATACTCTCCGAGTAGCCTCCTACTCGGGTTGAATCTCCACTTCTTTGCCTAACTTGCTTTCTTCCCGCTTCTCAGGATAGCGTTCTGAAACGTACCAATTTGTATCGTGTGCTCCTCTGGAATCATGCTATCGCCAGGAGGCGAATTGTTGCACTGGAAAAGGAGAAGGCAGCTGCGGAGGCAACGAGCAAGAATGCTAATGATAGCACTCAGCAGCTGGCCGAAGTAAAAGGTACGCGTTTAGCTGCGCGGTTGCTGCGTTTTATGTTTACGCCCGCTTCTGCTTTCTTTTGCGCTAACCATTCCTACTCTGCAGATAACCTGAAGGCTTTAGCTGAGGAGCACGAGAAATGCCGTGCGTTTGTGGAGGACGCCGAGGCCACCATCAAAAGATTAGAAGGTGAGTTGTCGTTTACTCGGTTTGCCTCTTGTTTCTTTTGCTGCTCTGCTTCTCTGCTAACCTTGTCTGGCTCTTTGCAGAAGATCATAAACTGTTCGTTGAAGCCCACCAAGACTGCGTCAAACCAGAAGAAGTGCAGCAGCAATTGTCCAACCAGGCCGTGGAGCTGGTAAGAGAGCACACCTCGGAGGTTGAGAAGCTGCAACTCCAACTGCAGAAGGCACTGCAGGATGCTGTCACGCTCGGTGAGGAGAGGGACCGAGTTATCGCCGAGAAGGCCAAGGCTGAGACAACCTTCAGAGCCAAGGAGAAGGCCCTTGAGCAGGAATGCGAGACGCTGAAGAAGTCCAACGCTGGGCTCTTTGCTCAAATGAATACTCTGCGCCAGGTCCAAGAGAGGCACATTTCCAATGAGGAGGAATGGAAGATCCAGTTGCAGCAGCTGCGCCACGAGCTTCACAGTAAGTTTTCTCCTTTTGGCATCTTTTCTTCTCGGTTCTGCCTCTTCTCGGTTCTCGTGACTAAATTCCTTCCTTGCTTCTATGCAGAAATCTTCCCTGATCTCGTGTCCGCCTGTGCGCCAGCCTTGGCCAAGGCTCGAGCAGCTCGCCTTGAGAAGGGCGAGGCCTCGGACACCAGAGCCGAGATCGAGGACAGCTTGGTGGTGATGAAGGGGCACTTCGAACGCCTAGCCGGCGTGGGCACCGACTTGGTGCGCGTCGGCTTCGCGCTCCACAAGCTGTTCTGGCCTGAAGATGCCGCGCCGACAACGATTGGTGGCCTTGCTCTGAAGCTACAGAATGTGAAGGCCGAGCTGAAGAAATGGCGCGCCTCGGGAGCTCGGGCAGGTGCTGACTTAATGCTCCTCTGCGTCGCCTCATGGTATGAGAATCTGAATATGGAAATCATCCGTGGGAAGCGCGAGAAGTCCAAGTGGGAGATAGACCCCAGCTACGTGGCCGCGCGCAAGTTGATTGCGTACGAGGTCGCGGAGTGCGCTGAGACGGATGTCTTCATCGACGGCCTCCCCGAGCCCGACACCGAAGTGGAGGAGGGCGAGGAAGATGATGAGGAGACAGACTCTGATCTGGAGTCGGGTTTCTTCGACTCCCCCAGGAGCAAGGCCGGGAAGGGGAAAAATGTCGCTGTCGCGAGTAGCGATGAGGAGACCGAGCACATCGACACCGCCGCACTCGAATTCGGCACCTCGTCAGGAGCTGCTCTTGACGACACGGTCCGTCCCCCTGGCCAAGCCTCTGGCTCTTCTTCTGCCGCAGGGCCCATCTCGGTGGCCACGGCTACTTCCGAGCGTGACGCCGAGATGGAAGAGTCTGCCACCGTCCAGTCGGAGGCGGATGCCACCCATGCCAGTGCCGACGAAGAATCCGCAAGGACAACCGCCACCAACTCGGAGGCAGAGGCAACCAGGACCACCACAGAAGATGCAGCAGCCAATGCCAGCGCCGACAACATTGCCTCCTCCACATGATTTTACCTGCACACTTTTTACTTGAACATTTATCAGATCCCCGGGATGCCGGGAGCATATGTATCAGACTTATTTTATTCCGTTGCTACTCAATTTTATTTCCACTCGTTATCTTTAATTTAATCATTTTGAGCAGCTCTGGCTCAATGCCGGGTTGCGTTTCCATGCGAGTCCCCGAGTTGCATTTCTTATTCACCCTATCTTTTCATCTCTGCTCTACCCGCAACTTGTTGCTTTTTTGGTATTCGAGTCACAAGAATCGAAGAGTAGAGCTGCAAATACTCAGCCGCTTAGAAACAATCATAGTAACGCAGCCCACCACTTAACCGAAAGGACGAAACAGAGAACAAAAGTAACAAACACTCTACTCGGTTCCTGCACTTTTTTCTTCCTTAGCGATTTTCGTGTGCTCATTGACCTTTTGCTTGTTCTCTTGCTTGCCATGAAGCCGGGTTTCGGACAGCAGCAGAGTCGAAGAGTTGGCATATAGGTTTAAACACAGTACTCAATACGCTTATGAGTTCTGAAGTGGAGCAACCGAATAGACAAAAGGTAAAGCCGAGTAAAAACACTTAGAACAATTTTGGACGAGGGCAGTCCCCGAGAACAATTTCAGATTGCAGAGTAGAAGTTCAACTCGGATAAGAGGGTACATACACATCTTTGCTTACGAATGAAAACGACGGAGTAGAGCTACATTCCAAGGGCGCTTGGTTTCCTCTCCAGATTTATCTGCCCTGTTCGCCTGTGGTGGGCGCACATCTACAAGATAATAAGCATCGTTGTGCAACGCTTTGCTCACAATGAAGGGCCCTTCCCATGGAGGAGACAACTTGTGCATCCCGGCTGTGCGCTGCACAAGCCTAAGGACCATGTCTCCTTCTCGGAAAACCCTTGGGTTCACCTTTCGGCTATGATAACGCCGCAGGTTTTGCTGGTAGATAGCCGAACGTGACAGAGTCAGCTCTCTTGCTTCTTCAAGCAGGTCAACGTCGTTTTCTCGAGCTTCTCTCGCCTCCACCTCAGTGTAGAGGGCTACTCGGGGGGAGTCATGCTCTAAGTCTATTGGCAACACGGCCTCAGCCCCGTATACCAAGAAGAATGGCGTGTAGCCGGTTGACCGGTTAGGGGTAGTCCTTAGACTCCACAACACCGCTGGCAACTCGTCTAACCAACACCCAGGTGTTTTCAGCAGTGGCTCCATCAGCCTTGGCTTGATGCCTGCCAATACCATACCATTTGCTCTTTCAACTTGTCCATTGGAAGCAGGGTGCGTGACTGACGCAACGTCTAGTCGAATATGCTTATCTCTGCAGAACCGCACCAGTGCTCCCTCAGCGAAGTTTGTTCCGTTGTCGGTGATGATACTGTGCGGGTAGCCATATCTCAGGATTATGTCCTTCACGAATTTCACAGCTGTGGCCCCATCACACCTCCGAATAGGTTTCACTTCGATCCATTTGGTGAACTTGTCCACCATGACCAGGATGTGAGTCATGTTGCCTCTAGCCGGCTGGAAAGGCCCAACCATGTCCAAACACCAAACAGCAAATGGCCAGGTGATAGGAATTGTTTTCAACTCGGAAGCAGGCATGTGAATCTTACTTGCGAACATCTGGCAGCCAGTGCACTTCCTCACGATATCCTCAGCTTGCTGCAGTGCTGTGAGCCAATAGAATCCATGCCGGAAAGCTTTCTGGACCAGCGCCCGAGAAGAGGCGTGGTGCCCGCATTCTCCTTGGTGTATCTCTATCAGGATCTCTTCTCCCTCTGCTGGATCCACATAGCGTTGCAGTACGCCAGTGGCACTTCTCTTGTGCAGGACATCTCGGACAATAGTGTAGCCCTTGGATCTTCTCTGAATCTGCCTCGCAGTCACCTCATCTTCAGGTAGAGTGCCGTCCCTCAGAAAGGATAATATGGGCATAGCCCAACTCGGTGTCTCCCGTATGGGAAACACTGGTTCGTCCAGTTCCATTGGGGCAGGCTCTTGTGGTTGCTCAGGAGGAGTAGGAGCACTTCTCTGCAGCCCAGATCGATTGGCGAGAACTTCTTCAATGAATGCGACAGCCTCCGGGTTGAGGGCGGAAGTCCCCGAGTAAGGAGTGGCAGTCCCCGGGTAGGGAGTGGCAGTCCCCGAGTGAGGAGTGGCAGTCCCCGGGTAGGGAGTGGAAGTCCCCGAGTGAGGAGTGGCAGTCCCCGGGTAGGGAGTGGCAGTCCCCGGGTAGGGAGTGGCAGTCCCCAAGTAAGGAACGGCAGTCCCCGAGTAGAGGACGGCAGTCCCCGGGTTTCCTGCAGCACTCTCCCAGTCAATCTCCATTGGATCAGATTCCTCACTTGGCAGAGAAGGAACAAATATAGACTCCGAGTTGGGAGAAGGCTTGATGGATGGCTTCCTCAAATGCTCCAAGGCGATTCCCGCCGGGATGGATTGCCGAGAAGATCCCAACTTGGACAACTCATCTGCTGCTTCGTTCTGTGCTCGGTGAATGTGTTGGAACTCACAACCCTCGAAGAACCCAGTCATAGACGGCACCAGGAAGCGATACGATGCCATGTTGGCATCCAAAGCATCCCAGGTGCCCGAGACTTGCTGCATCACCAGATCTGAATCACCATAGCATATAATGCGCTGCACGCCAACCTCCTTCGCTACTCGCAAACCATGCACCACTGCCTCGTACTCTGCAACATTGTTGGATGCCTTGAAATGAATCTGCAACACATACTTGAGCTGATCTCGCTTGGGTGAGGTAAGCACAACACCAGCGCCAAGGCCTTCTTTCACCTTCGAGCCATCAAAATGCATCTTCCAGTAATTTGAAACTGGAGCAGGAGGTTCATACTGCACCTCGGCCCAGTCCACAAGAAATTCCGCCAGGATCTGCGACTTGATGGCGTCTCTTCTCGCATACGCGGGAGCGTACGCGGCTAGCTCAATCGCCCACTTGGCTACTCTGCCACTCGCCTCCTTGTTGCCCATGATATCCGAGATGGGAGCAGAGCTCACAACTGTGATAGGGTGCTCCTGGAAATAATGTTTCAGCTTCCTGGCGCCCAGGTACACGCCATACGTCATCTTCTGGTAATGCGGATAGTTTTGCTTGGAGCTGGACAACACTTCACTGAGATAATATACTGGGCGCTGCACACTCTTGCCTTCTTCTTCTCGTTCCACCACAATCACCACACTGACTACTCGGTTAGTCGCAGCAATGTACAGCAGCATTGGCTCCTTGGGTAGCGGACTAGCCAAGATGGGAGCACTCGCCAGCATTGCTTTCAGCTCATTGAATGCCACATCCGCTTGCGGAGTCCAGACAAACTTGTCACTTTTCTTCATCAGCTGGTACAGAGGCAGGGCCTTCTCGCCCATTCGACCCAGAAAACGGCTCAGAGATGCCAAGCAACCTGTGAACTTCTGCACATCTTTCAGTGATCTCGGTAAAGACATGCTCTCAATAGCTTTTATCTTAGAAGGATTGGCTTCAATGCCCCGACTAGAAACCAGAAAACCGAGTAGCTTTCCAGCCGGTACACCAAAGGTGCACTTACTCGGATTCAGTTTCATTTTGTACTTGCGTAGGTTAGCAAAGGTTTCCTCCAGGTCGGCAAGCAGAGTATGTGTTTTATTCGTTTTGATGACAATGTCATCTACGTACACCTGCACATTCTTGCCGAGCTGGTCGTGCAAGCATTTCTGCATGCATCTCTGATAGGTTGTACCCGCATTCCTCAAGCCAAAACACATGACACGATAGCAATAAGCCCCGTACGGGGTAATGAAAGCAGTCTTTATTTGATCAGCAGGGTTGAGTGCAATCTGGTGAAAACCAGAGTAGGCATCTATGAAGGACAACAGTTCACAACCAGCAGTGGAATCGATCACCTGATCGATGCGAGGTAGCGGGAAAGGATCCTTGGGGCATGCCTTGTTCAAGTCGGTGTAGTCGACGCACATGCGCCATGCAGTGGCAGCCTTGGGATCCTCCTTCTTCTTCTCGACCATGACCGGGTTGGCTAGCCAATCCGGATGCAGAACCTCCATGATGAAATTGCTTATCAGTAACTTGGTGATCTGATCACCAATGGCCTTCCTTCTCTCATCTCCGAAACGGCGCATAGCCTGCTTCACTGGTTTGGCGTCAGGACGCACATGCAACGAGTGCTCAACCAACTCCCTCGGGACTCCTGGTAGATCTTCATTAGACCAGGCGAATACATCCCGATTCTCACGGAGGAAGTGGATGAGCTCGCTTTCCTATTTCTCCGCCAACCCGGAGCCAATGATGGCTACGCGGTCGGGGAACTCGGGGTCGACCTGGACCTTCTTTGTCTCCTTGGCAGCTTGGAAAGCAGTACCATGCTGGGTACTCGGCACACCTTGTGCGCCAGCTTGTGCGGACTGAGCCATGGCCACCACCTCGTACATCTTCTTCTTCTCGGCAGCGATCACCATCGACTCCGCCAACTGGGAGCTAGCAGAGGCACACTCCATGGACTTCTTGTAATCTCCAGAGATGGTGATGATGCCATTGGGACCAGGGATCTTCATCTTCAGATAGGCCACATGTGTAGAGGCCATGAACTTGCTCAGAGCGGGCCTGCCGAGTAGAGCATGATAGGGGCTCTGATGATCCACCACCTCGAACTGCAGGCGCTCTGTGCGGCAGTTCTCCCGGGTACCGAATAGCACATCGATCCACACTCGGCCAATCGGGTTGCATGAGATCCCGGGCACAATGCCATGGAAAGTGGTCTTGCTAGGCAGCATCATGTTCTCGGCCAGGCCAAGCTTCTCGAGTGTGTCCTTGTACACAATGTTGATGCTGCTGCCGTTGTCGATTAGCACCTTGCTGAACCTCACGTTCTTCTCGGGACCCAGGAAGGTAGGATCCAGCACCAAGGCATAGCTACCCGGATTGGGCATCACCTTGGGATGATCTTCTCGGGTCCACCTGATCTCCTGGTCACACCAATACATGTAGTGAGGGACAGCAGGAATCACTGCATTGACCTCCATGGCCCGCCTGTGCTGTGATTGCTTGTCGACTGGCTCAGAAGTGAAGATCATGTAGCTCTCATGGTGCTCTTGGTACTGATTGGAGCCATTGTCCCCATTGTTGCCATTGTTGTTGTTGCCCTGATAGTTGTTGTTGTTGCCTCTGTTGTTGTTGTTGCGGTTGTAGTTGTTGTTGTTGTTGTGGTATCTCTCATTGTTGAAGTTCTGGTTGGCTCCTAAAGCCACTTGGTTCACATTCTCTCTTCTCGGGTACACTGGCGGCCGAGCTGCGGGTGTGCGAGTAGGCTGCACATTGGCATTGGCTGCTGGAAGGGGAGGAGGAGGAGGCAAGCCATCACTCTTGATTGCCTCCCACCACTCGCACTGCCGAGTAGTGTGGTTAGCAGGCCTCGAGGGATGGTGAGTGTGAAAGCTGCATGGGCCATCCTTCATGTCATCAAAGACAAACTTCTTCGGCTGCTCGGAGTTCCCGCTACCCGACTGAGAGGCGCGAAATGGCTTCTTGTTGCCTTGGCCCTGGTTCTGGTTTTGCCCGTAGGCTCCAGCAGGTTTCTGCCTCTGGCTGCCACCAGCTCCAACAGTCACTGCATTCACCTCTTCGGGATCATACCGATTATCTACTCGGCGCTTGTTGCGGAACTCGTTGCGCTTGCTGTTGCTGAAGTTTCTTCTCGGCTCAGAGGAGTCCATCAGTGGCTGAGTAGGATCACCGAGTGCGTACTGATCCGCAATCTTGATGGTCTCCGCCAGAGTGTTCGGCATCTCCCTCTGCAATCTCTGCCACAACATACTGCCATGCCTGCATCCCTGCGCAAACCAAGTGATGGCCTGTGCTTCATTCACACCCTCACAGGTGTTCCTCAAAGTGCTCCACCGAGTAAGATACTCGCGGTCCGTCTCGTCTTCTCGCTGCCTGCAAGCTGATAGCTGCTGTGGCCTATTCGGCCTCTTGTATGTGCTGGTGAAGTTGCTGATGAAGGCATCCGAGAAGTCCAGCCAGCAGTTGATGCTGTTCTTGGGCAAGTTGTTGAGCCAAGTGCGAGCTGGACCCTCTAGCATCTGCGGCACATAACGCACCGCCCATCTCCTGTTGCCATTCGCGATATGGACCGCGGTGACATAGTCATTGAGCCAATCTTCAGGCTTGGTGCTGCCGTTGTAGCTCTTGGTGCCCCTTGCAAGCTGGAAGCCCTTCACGGAAGGCTCGTTCATGATGCGCGGGCCAAAGCACTCGGGGCCAGGAGGACCCGTTCTCTCAAGCCGCGCAGACAAGCTGATACGGTCCAACTGATGCCTCGCATCTCCAGGCGCCAGCACGCGCTCACCAACACGGTCATGAATATCATAGCCAGCCATCTCCATAGCCGAGTAGCCATCATCATACCTGTCCACCTGCACAGCTGCAGGCTGCTCCACCGGGTTGGCGACTGGTGCCGCTGCGCGCGGCTGCTGCCTCTGCCGAGTAGGCTGAGCCGCGGGTTGCCGAGAAGAACCTAGACGTGCGGCTTCTCGGGCACGGCTTTGAGCTTGATGGGCTTGAGAGCCTGCTCTTGCAGCGTTGTGTTCCCGCCCGGGCTGCTGCGGCACAGCAACCTGTTTCGCGGCAGCAGCCGGGTCATACACCTGCATTTGCCTGTCTCTGCCCGAGCGCCCGCTGCGGCTCTTCTCGCGGCTGGGATGCGGAGACGAGGCCTGATCGTTAGATCTAGCCGTGTGCGAGTGAACCACCTGCGAAGCTCCAGCACCCGGGTTGGCCTTCCGGAACTCCTCGTTCTGCCTAGCGGCCTCCAACACCAACTCGTTGAGCCTCTCCTGCTGCCTGAGACGCGCTTCGCCATCCAGGCGCGGCAACTCGGCAGCCACGGCCTCTGCAGCCCTGAGCGTCTTGGCGGGTGTGCTATACCTTGGCCTTGTGAAGGTGTTCGCGGTGGCGGACTGAGCGGGCACCTCCGCAACCGTTGCCATCTCGACACCCAAGTTGCGCCGCGTAGCGCCTACTCTGCTAGGCCTCCTGGCGACTGGCGTGAAGCCGTGAGCCTTGTTGTACTCGAGCTGGTCTAGACTCAGCTCAAGCCTGATCTTGTCCAACTCCGCCTGCTCGGCAAGCAGCTCCTGGCGTTGCCGCTCGAGCTGCTCCCTCGCGGCTAGGAGCTCGATGTCGGTGGGAGTGGGCATACCGGGTCGCGTAGCAGACGCGGGGATGACCGTAGAGGTGGAAGGCGGCAAGTTGCTCTCCCTCTCGTAGGGCCGGTGAGTCCTGCCACCAGCAGCCGGTTCATCAAGATCCTCGATGACGGCCGCAGCGCCAGTAGCAGCTGCGCCAGTGTTTGCCGCCAAGCCCGTCACCATCACCTCCTCGCAGCTCGCAGAGCGGCATGCGGGCCTTCCGCGAGCAGCAATCACCGCGGGAGGATCCTCCGCGTCATGCACCAGCTCGGGGTACGCGCTGTTGGCGACGGTGGCGACGTAGACGAGGTGAAAGCCGAAGGAGATCACCGAGCCGCCCTCCGGCATGGCCATGCCGCCGAAACAGCCGGCGTTGTCGGTGACGAAGTCGAAGGAGCCGAATCTGTGGACAAGGCCACAGACCACGCGCTCCGCTGAAGAAGATCCCGTCCGAACAGAAACTCCAGCCAGCGCCGCTGGATGCCCCACGGTGGGCGCCAACTGTCGTGGTGGTGTCACGGCAGATGCCATGGGATGTCTAAAGATGTGGGGACGAAGGACGCTGGAGGTGCTCGGGGAGGGATCACGCGACGAGTAGCCGCGTGAGGTACGAAGTAAACACTGCAAACAACACGATCTACCCAGGTTCAGGGCCCTCGTGAGGAGGTAAAACCCCATACTCCTGCCTTTCTTTGTGTATTTTGGTATCTCACTGAGTAGCCACAGTACAAGGTTCTTGCTACCGAGTAGCCACTCTCCTCTAGATGATGAACTAGGTCAAAAACAAGGGTTCCAGTATGCGATGCCTCACGCAGGAGGCGGCGGGGCACCTTATATACATGGTGCCCAGCCGGATACGTCCAAACATGGACAAGTGTCGACATAGTGTGCACATCGTCCTTCTTCCGGGTTCCCGCTGACAGCTTTGGTTCCTAACCTTGGCTGCATCTGGAAAGTCGTTGGGCAAAACAAGGGGACAGACTGGTATCACTGTACCTAAGCACAGAGTAGGCCCCCCTTATCCTGCCACGGCCTGCTTCCATGCTGTCACTGTCAGGCAGGCCGGTCCCAGATGAACAGTAGTTCGAATGCTGCCAAGTACGGACCCAGGATACGCGGGATCCTGTGTCAGAACGGCTCCTTTGACTTTCTGGCCCGAGTAGGTTCCCGCCAATTGTTCCCGCCAATTGTACTCGGGCCAACTCTTCTACTCGAACGTAGAGAACTTGAATGATTCTTCCTTCTGGTCATCTTGAGGTGAGACCGAGTAGCAGTCGACCGGGTAGCGAGTACCGGGTAGTCGGCTACTCGACCAAACCTCTCTTCTGTAAGACGCCTTTACCACTTGTCTTTACCCTACTCGGGGGTAACCCCCCGACAGGAGGCTAGTTGATAAACCCAAAGATTGCCACAATGTTATTGGCACTAAGTGAATACTCAAGAACAAGCAAGATGAGCATGTAATTGTCATAAGTAACAAGGTAAGATTGGTGGCTCAAGTCTACACTCAAGTGGAAGGCATTGACTTTGATGAGACCTATGCGCCCGTGGCTCGCCTTGATTCCATCTATATCCTCCTTGCATATGCATCTTCGCATAATTTCCAATTGCAACAAATGGATGTAAAAAGTGATTTCTTGAATGGTCCACTAAAAGAGGAGGTATATGTTAAGCAACCTCCGAGGTTCAAGAACCTCAGCTTTCCTAACCATGTCTACAAACTTGATAAGGCGCTCTATGGACTTAAACAAGCACCACGTGCGTGGTATGAGCACCTTAGAGAGTTGTTAGTAGACCGTCGTTTCGAAGTTGGGAAGATCGACCCTACCCTTTTCACAAAGAGGTTAAAGGAAGAACTTTTCATATGCCAACTCTATGTGGACGATATTATATTTGGCTCAACTAACCAAGCCTTCAACAATGAGTTCTCAAAGCTTATGACTGAAAGGTTTGAGATGTCCATGATGGGAGAGCTTAAATTCTTTCTTGGCTTCGAGATCAAGTAATTGGCTCGTGGGAGTTTCATTTCTCAAGCCAAGTACACCCAAGACATGCTCAAGAGGTTTAATTTCCAATGTGCAAAGATGAAGCCATCCCCTATGCAAGTAAAATTCCACCTCAAGCGCAATCCGGATGGTAAAGATGTGGACCAAAAGTTGTATCGTTGTATGATTGGTTCATTACTTTACATTTGTGCATCTAGGCCCGATATCGTTTTGAGTGTAGGTGTGTGTGCAAGGTATCAAGCGGCTCCTAAGGAAAGCCACTTAGTGGCGGTCCATAGGATCTTTCGGTATTTGCTTGATACCTCAAGATTTGGTTTGTGGTACCCAAAGGGGGCACAATTCTCTCTCAAGGGCTACACGGACTCCGTTTGGGCCGGTGATCAAGATTATAGGAATTCTACTTCTGGGGCTTGCCAATTTCTTGGTAGGTCCTTGGTGAGTTGGTCTTCCAAGAAGCAAAATTGCATATCTCTCTCCACCGCCGAAGCCGAGTACGTGGACGCCGCAAGTGATTGCACCCAATTGCTATGGATGAGGCAAACCCTCAAAGAGTACGATGTTCACTTGGAGAAGGTTCCCCTCATGTGTGACAATGAAAGTGTCATCAAGATCGCCTACAACCCCGTGCAACACACAAGGATGAAGCACATTGAGATTCGTCACCATTTCATCCGGGATCATGTGGAAAGAGGTGATATTGAGCTAGCATATGTCCCCACAAAGGATAATCTCGCGGGCATCTTCACGAAGCCTCTCGATGATGCAAGATTCATGTTCTTGAGGAATGTGCTAAATATCATTGATTCTAGGAGTTTGACTTGAAGATCTTGCATACACCCTTATAGTTGTGACGTGTTTGGGTTTAGGTGTAGGCATGGACATAGGGGGAGTGTTATCCTAACACATTGGGTTCTCCCTCCCCCCATTATGTCCAAAGCAAAAATTCATTGTTATCTCTCTTTTTCTAATGTTGAATTGTGAGCTTCAATGTCGAGTATTGGCCATGCACCCAAGATATATCTTCGCGGTGTCATACCATGATCTCTTACATGGTGGCTTAGGCCACCAACCTCTTCTTTGTGAAGAGTTGGATCTTAGTTGGGGTTTATTCGATATTTCATTACATTTCTCTTGTTTTTCCCTTGCTAAGTGTTTTCGTAGGAAAATCTTTCTCAGTTGGTCTTTTTGATTGTTTGATTCTTGCAATAGAGTGAGATAATTACTACTTTCAGTTTGGTGTTTCTATCATAAGCCTTCCTACCTAAAAACCAAACTCTATCTAGCACATTTGTCAATCCATTGAAACTAGGAAGTTTCAAATCAGATGGTAGCCAGAATTTCCGGTTAAGTTTTGAACCGGAATAACCGGGTGGTCCCAGAATATCTGGTTCAAACTTGAACCGGAATATCCGGTCCGGCGTATCTTCACTTATTCGGAGGGGCACGGGGAGATAGGCAGTTCCTGCCTTTTCTCCCCCAACTCCTCTTCTCCACCCCAAGCGCCGCCACCTTGATTCTTGTCCTCCCGGGCCACTTCCTCCACAGGATCTGCGAGTTCGTAACCGGATCTTGTTCCCCTACTCCTTGGGAGCGTTTCCATCCAAGCATCTTCATCCATGGACGTCGGTAAAGTTCAAATCCTTTGAATCTTGGTGCCATAACCCTACCCCTCCATGTATTTGTGTTTTCCTTGACAATGCTTGGTAGTGATTGCTCCTTAAGGTACCCTATGCATGCTAGAGACAATAGGTTAGATTCACATGTCACCGGTCTAGTTTTCAACTCTAGTTTAGAATCAATCTAGTGTTGGTTTCGTGCTGTCGGAATATCTGGTTCAGTTTTGAACCGGAATATTCGGTTGTGTTCTGTCGAGCAGCCGAAATATCCGGTTCAGTTTTGAACCGGAATATCCGGTGGTGTTCTGTCACTCACTCGAAATATCCGGTGTAGAACTGAACCGTAATATCCGATTGAGTTATGTCCCGAATTTCATCAGTACTAGTTTGATCCTAACTAGAATTAATTCTCGATCATACCATGGAATCCTCCCTATTGTTTTTACGTATGATTCCTCCATTGTTTGACATATGTGCACTTACCCATATTGCTTCTTCTATATTTCTTCTTCACAGGTAGCTCTCACGTTGACAAGTTGGGCCCTCGCAAGCGTCCTTCGTATAAGGATACTAGTGATGAGGATCCCGGTGACGCTCGCCCTCCAAGGACAGCTATTGCCATGGGCAAGACTCTCTCCTCAAATCCATCAAAGAAGAAGGAAGGAAAGGCAGCTAGGCAGAACTACACGACATATATCTCCACTAAGGACTATGCTCAGATCAGGCAGAAGGATTGGTACAACACTCCCCGTGATGTGGAGTGTGAGGATGCTCGTTTCTGGTGCTTGGAGCAGTCCTATATCTATGTGGATATCTACTCCAACTACAAGTTTCCTATCCGTCAGATGCATCCTACCAAGTTTTAGATGATCAGGGACAAGGAAGATTTTGCTGATGCTGCTAGTATCATAGAGAGGTTCGGCCTTGTGAGGATTCTGGAGACCCGCTGCCCCTATAACACCGAGCTCGTTGTTCAGTTTATGTCCACAGTGGTGTTTTACAAAGTATTCCTTGTGGTCTGAAGTGGATGACTCAGTCCACTCCTTGCTAGGCTCCATTCCATAGGCTGGGTCGTCTGCTTGGGTACTCGCACAGCTATCATCCTCCACTTGGTCACCGTATTCATGAGGTGGAGAGACCACAACGGGAGAGGTCCATGGCTGATATGTATGGTCCAGGGTTCACTATTGGGAAGCTGGAAGGGCTCCTCCCCTTCTATGATCAGCTCGTGCACCTCTTCCGGTCCTTCTTGGTGCCCAGTGGAGGTAACAATGATGCTATCACTAGTCCTTTGTGCAACCTTCTCATTTTGGCTAAGCGGTGTGTGGAGGATGAGGATCCTAATGCCTCTTATACTATGGATGTCATGGATATCATATTTCATGAGTTGCACAATGCTATGATTGGTGGGAACACCATACCTTATGGACCATATATCATGATGGTTATCAAGGACACAATGAAGAGGGAATTCAATGAGTTGCCCAAGGAAGAACATCATTTCGAGAGGCTGTATATCAAGAGGACGAAGGTTGTTCCTGCTCCTGTTCCTCCTTCTGATGGTGGTTCCTCTAGGGGAGGTGTGGCCCCTTCTAGTGCTCCTCAGCCTGATCCTTCCACCACTCTGCGCAATGTCGGGAAGCTCTCCTGGTTTCAGCGCAATGTGCTATGCATTAAGGTGGATATCCACAAGGAGCAGTACCAGGCCTACCGTAGGGACACAGCTATGTCTAGCACTTAGAGTTAGATCCTTCACCATGTGAGTGGTGCTTCTGGTGATCTTCCTGCCCCTCTTGTTCCACAGTCCTACACTTAGTGGTCTGCCAGAGACCATACCCCTTGGGAGCGGATTGAGGAGGCTCTTCATGCCACAACTGCTTCTTCCCGTGCTCATGATGGAGATGGTTTTGATGAGGAAGATGAGGATGAGGACGAGGATCTGGAGAGGGAGGCCGAGGGTGCTTCTGACGCGTCAGCTGGAGAGTCGTCTGGGCATTCCGATGCTTAGATCGTTGTTGGGACGCTAGCACCACTACCTATCTCCTTTTTGGTGTCTTGATGCCAAAGGGGGAGAAGTAGTAGTAGGCCTACGGGGATTTGCATGGGTTTCGTCATGCTTTTACCATTTCTTGAGAGCTTGTGTCATTTAGTCTTATTCGTGAACTATTTTCTTTTATTGCCTCGTTTAAAACTATGTGCTATTATGTGTTGTGAGACTCTATTTATTGGTTATCATGGATCATGGATTATCTATCTTATATGTTGAGGATATTATCTCTTATTGTGCTTGGGTATTCTTGTAATCATCTCTATGCACAAGGTATACTCTACGCACAAGGTATATATTTCTCTCTTATTCTCAACATATCGGCTATATTGTTACTTTGGCATGTTTGCCACTTGTTGGAAATTTCTCTCCTTGTATTGTTGCACTTTTTGCATTTTAGGCAAACAAAAGATGTGCATATAGATAGGGGACACATTTCCATTTTGTTTCAAACATGTACTCGTCAAGGTTTTATTGCAAATCCCAGTATTGTCATCTAACACCAAAAAGGGGGAGATTAAAAGTGCATTCTGTTTTCCTGGTGTTTTTTGTGTGAGTTAACAATACTAAGTACATTATTTATCGAGGTGTTTAGTGTGCAGGTGTTATATTTAAAATTGGCATCGATCACCGAAAAGATCGGTGAAGATTGGGCTAAGTGATTTGGGACAGTGAGGAATCGGATTATTCTAACCGGATTATTCTGGGAAACCGGATATTCCGGTTAGGATGTGTTCTGTCCAGTTCGAGACAGGGAAGAGCCGGAATATTGGTACTGGATTATTCATATCATACCGGATATTCCGGTTGAGGAACTTTCTGCTCAAAATCAGCTAAGGACTGAAGTTGGATCTCACAGAAGTGAACCAGATTATTCCGGAGCAACCGGAATATACGGTTCAGGTGCCTGCGCAAGAAAGAAGCCAACCGGATTTTTATACCGGATTATTCAGAGGAAATCGCAATATCCGGTTGAGGTCAACGATTTTTAAGCAGATCTGAAGAATATCTCGACCGGATATTCCGGTACCAGTTTTTCAGCCAAACAACTAGATTTGAGGAGGGGGTATAAATACCCCTCCTCTTCCTCCTTGAGCTCTAGTTCTTCCCTCTAGCATACAATAGCATTTAAGAGCTCACCAAATCCGCCATAACTCCCAATCCCTCCCACCAAACTTGTTGATCTTTGGAGGATTGAAGGAGAAGGCCCCGATCTACATCTTCACCGAGTCGTTCTTCATTTCCCCCTCATTAGATTGAGGGATCTAGCCTAGGGTTTCCTCTTGTTGAGAACCTAGGCATCTTGCTACTCTTGGTGATTCAAGATTGTTGGGAGCCCCCAATTTGGTTGTGGGTTGATACATCTCCAACGTATCTATAATTTCTGATGCTCCATGATCATATTATGTCAATTGCTACTTGTTTTCTCCCTTATTTATAGCTATACGTTTTCCAGGACTAACCTATTAACAAGATGTCAAGTGTGAGTTCCCTGTTTTCTGCTGTTTTTTGTTTCAGAAAAGTTGTTCTGGAAACATTCTCGGAATTGGACCACACAAAGCCCGAAGTGCCTATTTCCCCGGAACCATCCAGAACACCGAAGAGGAGTCGAAGACGGGCAACAGGGGGGCCACACCATAGGGTGGCGCGGGTCCCCCTGGTCGTGCCACCTATGGGTGTGGGGCCCCTGGAGCTCCACCACCTTTGCCCTTTCGTCTATTTAATCCCCCTGGATGGAAAACCCTAAGCACCTGATCAAAAATCACCGAAAAGTTCCTCAGCCGCCGTCACCGTCAACCCTAGATCAGGGGGATTCTGAAGCTGTTTCCGGCACCCTGCCGGAGAGGAGATCATCACCGGAGGCTTCTACATCACCATGCCTACCTCCGGAGTGATGCGTGAGTAGTTCACCCTTGGACTACGGGTTTGTAGCTGTAGCTAGATGGTTGTCTTCACCTCATATGCCTCCATATTTAGATCTCGTGAGCTGCCTATCATGATTGATATTGATCTTATGTAACTCTATATGCTGTGTTTGCTAGGATCCGATGAATATTGAACTTATGCCAAGTTGATTATAGTCTTTATTTCCATATGCTATTTGTGATCTTGCATGATTTCCGTTGCTAGTGGTTGCTCTGGCCAAGTAGTTGCTAGTGACTCCAAGAGGGAGTATTTATGCTCGATAGTGGGTTCATGCCTCCTCACCACCTTGCTCGAGTGAAAGAAATGTGAAGGGGGGATGTGTTGTTGCCATTAGGGAGAAAACAGTGGTGAGACTGCCCGCGTGCATAATCATTGCTTACATTACACACTTTGTTTAATGCAATTATCTGTTGCTTGCAACTTAATACCTAAGGGGGTTCGGATGATAACCTGAGGGTGGATTATTAGTCATAGATGCAGATGGATGTCAGTCTATGTATATTGTTGTAATTCCCGCACTAAATATCATAGTAGTCTTCATGTCATATATGTGCACTACGGTGCAACCTCTATTTGTCATTTGCCCAGCTGTAATTTGTTCACCCAGCATGCTATCTTTTACGGAGACACACCACTAGTGAACCTATGAACCCCGGTCCATTTTTCCACACTATTAAACAAACCACAACTATTTCCTGCTTTCTTTACTTACTGCAAGCATACGTCATTTTCCACACTATACGTCTAATCTTTGTTTTTAGCAAGACCGGTGAGATTGACAACCTCATTGTACCGTTGGGACAAAGTATTTTGGTTATGTTGTGTGCAGGTTCCACGTTGTTGCTGACACCAGTGAAGCGCCAGCACCACCGTCAGTGGCATCAACATTCCTGAGATCCTCTTCCTCCTACTGGATTGATAACCTTGGTTCTTAACTGAGGTAAATTCTTGCCGCTTTCTCATCACACCCTCCTCTTGGGGTTTCTAAAAACTTCATCAACTCTGCAAGCATCAAGGAATTTCTGGCGCCGTTGCCGGGGAGGAAGAAGTATTCTGGCAAGGGGAGTCTCTCACTCTCAACCTCTTTATTTTGTTTATTGTCTTGTTTTTCTTCTCTCTATTAAAAACACACAAAAATAGTTTACTGCATAGCTTCTATTTATTTGCTTGCTTTTATTCTGCCAAAATGAGTTCCTCTGAGAATACTAAGTTGTGTGAGTTCACTAACACAAACAACAATGATTTTATTTGTACACCTATTGCTCCACCTGCTGCTACTGCTGCTTTCTATGAGATTAAACCTGCTTTATTAAATCTTGTTATGAAAGAGCAATTTTCTGGTACTAGTACTGATGATGCTGCTGCCCACCTTAATAATTTTGTTGAACTATGTGAGATGCAAAAATATAAAGATGTGGATGGAGATATTATTAAGCTGAAATTATTTCCTTTCTCTTTGAGAATAAGAGCTAAAGAATGGTTGCTATCTTTTCCTAGAAATAGTATTGATTCATGGACTAAGTGTAAAGATGCTTTCATTGGAAAATATTATCCTCCTTCTAAGATTATACCCCTGAGAAGTGACATAATGAAGTTTAAACAGTTTTATAATGAACATGTTGCTAAAGCTTGGGAAAGAAGGAAAACTATGGTGAAGAATTGTCCCACTCATGGACTGACTACTTGGATGATTATACAAACCTTTTATGCGGGACTGAATTTCTCCTCAATGAACCTATTGGATTCAGCTGCTGGAGGTATCTTTATGTCCATAACTTTGGGAAATACAACAAAGCTTATTGATGATATGATGATAAATTATTTAGAGTGGCACACTGAGAGAGCTCCACAAGGTAAGAAGGTAAATTATGTTGAGGAAACCTCCTTTTTAAGTGAAAGTCTTGATGTTATTATGTCTATGCTTGTTAATGGTAAATCTCAAGTTGATCCTACTAATGTTCCTTTAGCCTCTTTGGTTGCTCAAGAAGAGATTGTTGATGTAAACTTTATTAGAAATAATAATTTAAACAACAATGCTTATAGAAATAATTTTGGTGGAAACAATAATAAGCCCTATCCTCCTAATAGTGGTAGTGGTTATTCTTATGGTAGATCTGGAATGCCTAATGAGGAAAGGATTGTAGAAGTTGAAAAAGCAACTAAGAACTTTATGCAAATGCAATATGAACAAAATAAGTTGTTTACTAAAACTATGGAAGAACAATCTGCTATGTTGAGGACTATTAGCCAACAAATTGGAAATCTGAATAGAGAAATCTCTGGTTTGCAAGGTAAAATCTCAAGTGCCGAGATTAGTATTTCGCCCCTGTCAGAGGCACAATTTTCTTAGATCAATAAAATGGCTGCTAAAACTGAAACCATTGAAGATAATCCTTTTGCTGCAACCAATACCATCCAAGTTCGAATTGATGATAATGTTAGGTTGATGGCTGAATTACGTGCTAGGTGGGAAAGAGAAGATGAATTGGCTAAAAAGAATAATATTGCTAGAGGTTGCACTATCACAACCACTAGTAAAACTGAATCTCCAAGTGCTAGTAAACCTCCTACTATCAATGGTAAAGTAGTTGATGTTAATAAAGTCCCTACTCCTTTGGTGAAACGTGCTAAATTGCCTCAAACTGCTAAAATTGCTTTTGATAAAAGTGCTAAAAAATTAGAGATATGGGAGATAATGGTCCCATTACTTTTGATGATAATAATTTTGATTTTGATGATTGCAATATCTCTGAAGTTATTATGTTTCTACAAAAGCTTGCTAGAAGTCCCAATGCTAGTGCCATGAATATGGCCTTTACTAAACATATTACCAATGCTCTCATGAAAGTTAGGGAAGAAAAGTTGAAACTTGAGACATCTATCCCTAGAAAATTAGATGATGGTTGGGAGCATATCATTAAGATAAAGTAAATGATTTTGATTGCAATGCTTTGTGTGATCTTGGTGCTAGTATCTCTGTTATGCCTCAAAAGCTTTATAATATGCTTGATTTACCATCGTTGGAACACTGTTATTTGGATGTTCATCTTGCTGATAATGCTAAGAAGAAACCTCTTGGTAGAATTGATGATGTTATTATTATGGTTAACAATAACCTTTCTCTTGTTGATTTTTTTTTTATGAACATTGAATGTAATGCTTCTTGTCCTATTGTTTTGGGAAGACCTTTTCTTAGAACTGTTGGTGCTATTATTGATATGAAAGAGGGAAGTATTAAATATCAATTGCCCCTCAAGAAAGGTTTGGAACACTTTACTAGAAAGAAGATGAAGCTACATTTTTACTCTATTATTAGATAAAGATATGATGTTGATGCTTCTTCACTTGAAAATACTTGAGTTGCCCTTTTATGCCTAGCTGAAAGGCGTTAAAGAAAAACGGTACCGGGAGACAACCCGTTTTATTTAGCTGTTTTCAGCCTGTTTTCTTTGGTCTGCTTTGCACCTGGGTGTTTTATATTTCCTTAGCAACCCCGTTGTATCTTTTCTTTTGTGTTTTTGTTGACCCAAGTAGAGCCTCTAGTGGAAACTTGAGACTATATTTCGGATTTCTGCTGTCCACTGTTAATTCCGTAAAAAATCACAGAAACTTCAAAATGACATAAGTTTTTTTGTGCATAATCCTGAGTTATATACGAAATTTTTCTTAGTTTACCACTTTTTTATTTGAGCAACAGAAGATTTTTGAAAAAATCGATCTTTACCTGCTGTTCTGTTTTGGCATATTTCTGCCATTTATCGCATTTGCATCTTAATCTCTTTCTTTTGGTGTTCTTTTGAGAAAAAGAGTTTTAAAATAAGTTGTGACGGTAGATAATGTGTTTTTGAGTGTTATACTTGTGTTGAAACTGAACCATGTGAATTTATTATTTCAATTGCACTAACGTTGCTAATGAAGATTGTGAGAATTTTGGCGTGAAGGAAGTTTTCAAGGGTCAAGAGAAGAAGATGATATGATGTAACCAAGAAGAGTGAAAAGCCTAAGCTTGGGGATTCCCCGGTGGTACATCCGAGAAAATTCCAAGAAGACTCAAGCGTCTAAGCTTGGGGATTCCCAAGGCATCCCCTTCTTCATCAACAAATTATCAGGTCACTTCTAGTGAAACTATATTTTTATTCGGTCGCATCTTATGTGCTTTACTTGGAGCGTCTTTTTTTTTTGTTTTCAGTTTGTTTTTGTTTTTGCTTTCATTTTATTTTTACTTTTCAATAAGCTTGGTTGGACCCCGACATTCTTTTATTCGAGAGTGACACGCTCCGCTTTTTCATGAGAATACTTTGTATTCTTAATCTCTGTCTAGCTGCTGCATTTATTTAGCTCCTGTTTTGCATTCATCTCTTATTAGAGTTGTTAGTTTTAGTAGTTTTATGTGAGTACTCTCATGTTTGCTTTCTGTATCATAAATAGTATTTTTTTAAAGCATGTTTTGTATGGTGCTTGTTGGGAGTAGAAAATTGTTGCTTGAAGTAGAATTTATAACAGTACTAGTAGAAGCTTGTATAGACTGTGGCTAGAACTTTTTCATGCCATGCTAAATGTTCTTTTAGTTTTAAAGACTTGTGGCTATTGAGTAGCATGATTAGCCTCAAATAGCTGAGAAAGTTTAATATGTCTTGAAAGATTCATGAGTTGTTCTTGTCATAGTAAAGCATCAATATATGGTATTCTCTTTCGAATGTTTTATTTGGTTGACTTGGCGCCTGCTCACAACATGATTATGACTGCAAACCAGTCACGAATAGCCTCCATGACCACTTAGTTTTTGAACTTGTGATACTGCTTATGTTTTAATTAATGATGCTTATGTCGCTATGCATGATTATGGCTCTTATGCTCTCTTGATTTGTCACTCCCAGTCTTTTGCTAGCCTCCACGTGTACTGAGTATGATCTCTACTCGTGCATCCAAACTCCCTTAAACCAAAGTTTTTCCCATTGTGTACACCATACCTACCTACATGTGGTATTTAACTGCCACTCCAAGTAAATTGCTCATGTGTTACCTTTAAAACCTTCAAAATTACTCCTGCTTTATGTTCCTGTTTTTGCTCATGAGAACGTAAATAGAGAATCTTTATCTCACTTGTTGATTGGATTTCACACCCTGGACTAGTGGCTTCATCCGCTTATCCAAATGATAGAAGAGCTGGCAGCGGGGTGCCCAGCCCCAAATTAATGCAAACAAATTCTCTTCACAATTTTTGCCCTTGATTTATCAGTCAAAGCATAATTGTGTAAACAAAAGAGAAAGAGGGATGACCTTCTACACCAGTTGCGTCCTTCACCATGGGATCCGCTCTTGTGAATCCAGTTGGCTTGTGACGTACTGTATTTTCTGTTTACCATTCGTTGACATTAGCATACATCTCCCAAAATATAGACACTCCTCCACGGTATGTGATTGTTGGCAGGCACCTGAGGATTCGGTTAGCCATGGTTTGTGAAAGATGGATGGGAGGAGTGTCAAACTTTTAATACCTCTATTTAATAAAATAAAATCTCTAGCACATGAGTGATCCCTGCTTCCCTTTGCGAAGGGCCTTTCTTTTACTTTTATGTTGAGTCTCCATCTTCTAACTTTATGCACAGTTGAGAGAGCATTTTTGCCATTCTGAGTTCTGTTTGCATTTGTCCCATAAGCATCAACAATTACTTCATAATGTGAAATTATTTGTTCTCAATATCACTTTGCCATGCTTTATCTATACCTGAAACAAATGTCTACCTTTCTTTGCATTATTATTCATGATCCTTTATTTGAGTTACTCTTCGTGATGCAAAGTAATTGCTATGCTTTATTATTGAAGTTCTATTTATCATGTTTGTGTTTGAAGTTCTATGATCTCAGCTTGCATATGCTTTTACATTAGATTGATCAAGTTTATGTTAGTAGCATGTCACCTTAGAAATTATTGTTTTATCGTTTACCTACTCGAGGACGAGTAGGAACTAAGCTTGGGGATGCTTGATACGTCTCCAATGTATCTATAATTTACGATGCTCCATGATCATATTATGTCAATTGCTACTTGTTTTCTCCCTTATTTATAACATTTTTATACGTATTCCGCGACTACCTATTAACCAGATGCCAAGTGCCAGTTCCCTATTTTCTGTTGTTTTTGGTTTCAGAAAAGTTCTTCTGGAAACATTCTCGGAATTGGACCCCACAAAGCCCAAAGTGCCTATTCCAGAACACCGAAGAGGAGTCGAAGACGGGCAATAGGGGGGCCACACCATAGGGTGGCGCGGGTCCCCCTGGTCGCGCCACCTATGGGTGTGGGGCCCCTGGAGCTCCACCGCCTTTGCCCTTTCGCCTATTTAATCCCCCCGGATGGAAAACCCTAAGCACCTGGTCAAAAATCCCCAAAAAGTTCCGTAGCCTCCGTCACCGTCAACCCTAGATCAGGGGGAGTTCTAAAGCTGTTTCCGGCACCCTGCCGGAGAGGAGATCATCACCGGAGGCTTCTACATCACCATGCCTGCCTCCGGAGTGATGCGTGAGTAGTTCACCCTTGGACTACGGGTTCGTACCTGTAGCTAGATGGTTGTCTTCTCCTCATATGCCTCCATGTTTAGATCTCGTGAGTTTCCTATCATGATCGAGATTGATCTTATGTAACTCTATATGTTGTGTTTGCTGGGATCCGATGAATATTAAACTTATGCCAAGTTGATTATAGTCTTTATTTGCATATGTTATTTGTGATCTTGCATGCTTTCCGTTGATAGTGGTTGCTCTGGCCAAGTAGTTGCTAGTGACTCCAAGAGGGAGTATTTATGCTCGATAGTGGGTTCATGCCTCCTCACCACCTTGCTCGAGTGACAAAAACGTGAAGAGGGGGATGTGTTGTTGCCATTAGGGAGAAAACAGCGGTGAGAGTGCCCGCGTGCATAATCATTGCTTACATTACACACTTTGTTTAATGCAATTATCTGTTGCTTTCAACTTAATACTTAAGGGGGTTCGGATGATAACCTGAGGGTGGATTATTAGTCATAGATGCAGATGGATGTCGGTCTATGTATATTGTTGTAATGCCCGCACTGAATATCATAGTAGTCTTCATGTCATATATGTGAACTACAGTGCAACCTCTATTTTTCATTTTCCCAGCTGTAATTTGTTCACCCAGCAGGCTATATTTTATGGAGAGACACCACTAGTGAAACTATGAACCCCGGTCCATTTTTGCACACTGTTAAACAAGCCGCAACTATTTCCTGCTTTCTTTACTTACTGCAAGAATACATCATTTTCCACACTATACGTCTAATCTTTGTTTTCAGCAAGACCGGTGAGATTGACAACCTCACTGTACCATTGGGACAAAGTACTTTGGTTGTGTTGTGTGCAGGTTTCACGTTGTTTCTGACACCGATGAAGCACCAGCACCATCGTCAGTGGCATCAACCTTCCTGATATCATATTCCTCCTACTGGATTGATAACCTTGGTTCTTAACTGAGGGAAATTCTTGCCGCTTGCTCATCACACCCTCCTCTTGGGGTTTCCAACAACTTCATCAACTCTGCAAGCATCATGGGTGTGTGCCCCAAGTTGTTTGTAAAGGATTCGATTCCCGCCTGAAAGGGGATCAATAGTGGAAGGTGGACTAGGCCTTTGTGGCGGGGTTCATCGGAGAATAGGGTGAGGCCTTTGTGGCGTTGGGTAGGCCTTCATGGAGAGCTCACACCCCTCCAACGAGACGTACTTCCTTAACAAGGAGGAACTCGGGATTACATCGTGTCTCTGCGTGCTTCATATCGGTTACCTTGTTCCCTTCCTCCTTTACTTGTACTTGCATTGTGTTTGTTGTTATCCTTGTCATATAGGTAAATTCACCATAGTTGCATTTTCTAGAGAATTTGCCTTCATGTCAAGCCTACACTTGTAGAAAAAATAAAATTGGTCGTAGCACCTATTCACACCCCCCCTCTAGGTGCCCATACATTACTTTAAGTAATGCCCGCATGAATCTCATAGTAATCATCATGTCATGCATGTTTCATTATATATCAATTGCCCAGCTGTAATTTGTTCACCACACTTGTTAGCTATCTTTTATGGAGATACACCTCTAGTGAACTGTGGACCCCGGTCCATTTTCTCATACTGATAATACACACACTGCTTCCATTGTTTTCATACTGCTACTGCGGTTTTCATATTGTTCCCATACTATTTTCCACACCATATGTTTAACCTCTTTGTGTTCCGCAAAACCGGTGATATTGACAACCTCACTGCTTCGTTGGGGCAAAGTGAATTGATTGTGTTGTGTAGGTTCCATGATGCTGAACCGGTAGTGCGCCCTGCCGCCTCAGCTGCATCAACCTTCGGAAGTTGCTTCTTTCTCCTACTGGTCGATTCAACCTTGGTTTCTTTTCTGAGGGAAACTTGCTGCTGCTCATCAAACCTTTCTCTTGGGGTCTCCCAACGAGTGCAAGACCTGCACCATCAAACACCAAGGGTAATTCTGCTGAAAAAAACGTCAGTCCGTGTTAGTTTGATCCAAATCAAGCAAATGTGAGGGAAAACAATAAGAAAAGTGGTTGGAAAACTAGATACATTTGCAATGTATCAGTGTCAAGCCTAAATTGAAAACGTATTAATATTTCGAGGTAGCACCTATTCACCCCTCCCCTTCTAGGTGCCCATATGATCCGTTCAATTGGTATTAGAGCCTCGACTCTTAATTCTGGCTTAACTTCCTAAGATAAAGTATGGACACCGGAGAGGAAACTCCCGTTCCTGGGGCTACGACCATGGATGATCTCAAGTCGATGGAAATATCCTTGAAATCCTCCATGGAATCCCAAATGCAAGTGTTGCATGAAATGATAACGCAACTCATGAAAGCCAAGGACACGCCTCCTTCCACCTCTATGTCTCCGGATGACAAAGAGACAACGGCAGGGGGCGGAGAACATAAAAATGAGGAACCCCTTAAAACTAGAAATTGGAAGGAGTACCATGAAGTCCCCGGATGGTACTCACACAACCCTCCTATTTCACACCCTCATATAAACAATAGAGGTGATCCACCTAAAGTTGATGCACACTCTTTTGTTCAATGGCAATATTTGATGAAAACTCATTTGAAGAGTTCTTGCATTGAGCTATGGAGAATCACTGAAGATGGATACAAGCTTGTTGATCCTAATAACTTGACAAGAAGAGAAGTGGTTGATTGTCAACTCAATTTCGTGGCTTTGCACATGATCCAACAAGCCACAGGAGAGAAGATCATGCTACACATTCAACAATTCTCTACGCCAAAGATACATGGAGTGCTCTATCTCCAACTCCGGTCTCCTCTTTAGAGCATGTCTGTTGTTTCGCGAATCTCGCAGAAGGTCCCTCTGGAGTATGGCTGGAGTGTCCCCGGAGACTCCAGCCCTTGTTCTGCATCTTGGTGAAATATCTCACATAAGCCCCCTCTAGAGTAAGGCTGGAGAGTCCCCAGATACTACGGGCCCCATTTCTTCTCTTTGATCAAAACTTGTAGAGGCCCCCTCCAGAGTGTCACCGGAGTATCCCCGAAAACTTTGAAGACTCCAGCCCAGGCCGGAGACTCCGGGGTTAATCAACTTGCAACATCTAGAAATGGGACAAGGGTATAAATACCCCCTCCATCTTCTCCAAAGAGCCATCTCGTCCAACATTGAAGTCCACCATTAATGATCTCACCTAAAATCTAGATTTCTCCCAATCCCTCCACCCAAACTCGTTGATCTTCAGAGGATTGAAGGAGAAGTCCCTGATCTACATCTTCACCAAGACGTTCTTCATTTCCCCCTCATTCACTTGAGGAACTTGTGTCTAGGTTTCCCTTGTGGAAACACTAGACCTATAGTTGCTCACTTATTGTTTGTAACAGATTCTTGGTGTTTATGGGATCCCCAAATTCAGTTGTGGGTGTGTGCCCCAAGGTCATTGTAAAGGCAGTGGATTCCTCCTTGAAGGATTCCAATAGTGGAAGGTGAACTAGCCCTTTGTGGCAAAGTTCATCGAAGAATAGAGTGTGTCCTTTGTGGCGTTGAGTATGCCTTCGTGGCGAAACTCACACCCCTCCAACGACACGTACTCCCCTAAAAAGGAGGAACTCGTGAATACATCCCCGTCTTCCTGAGCTTCCACCTCAGTTCCTTCTATCCTTTAGCTTTACTTTGTGTTTGTATCTTGCTTAGTGTATCCCTTGTCGTATAGGTAAATTCACCTTAGTTACATATCTGTGTCAATCCTAAATCGAAAAGGTGTCAAAATTTGGAGGTAGCACCTATTCCCCCCTCTAGGTGCCCATATGATCCATTCAGTGAGGATGTTACAGACTCCCCGTTTACAGCACCTTGATCCAGCAAACTGAGGGTCTCACGTGTTACCCCTCTGAGAGTATGCACACATACGTCAAGACCGGTCCTCCAGCGCTCCGTCGTCCAGGACTAGACGATGTAGGTGCATATGAAGGTGGAGTTCTCAACACATGAGAGAGAGAGAGAGTAATTAGAAGCTAGATCTAATTGGGAGAGGACTCCTCAAAACCACAATTAGGAGAAGCTCTCATTCAATTAGAGGGGCTCTAATTAGGAGCTCTAATTAGACCCACTAATTGTACTAGAGAGAGAGAGAGAGAGAGAGAGAGAGAGAGAGGTTTCAGAGCCAATTGTGTGTTTTGCACAGATCCTTGGGGTCCTTTATATAGTGGGATGAGGGAGGGGACCTTCCTTGAGAGGTAGGAGTCTCTCCCTCAATCCACACAGGGGAAACTGACCTACAAGGGTTCACCACACCCCGCCTCTCTCTTGTAGGAATCATATTGCACTCTCCTAGTGGAGTCCAACTCCACCTACCATTTCCTTTTTCCCTTTTATTTTCTAATTTTTCTCTTCACATAATTCCGGAAAAAATGCAGCGAGGAGGTATTACTGGTGTACGCGGCAGAATAAAAAAAATATCGTCCTATGTAACACACAAGATCTACTATGCAGGTAAAGGCGTGGATAGACCTGATTTGTTACCTACACGAAGCGCGAAAGTAATGTCGATGCCGATGCCGGTGATGCCTGATGAAGAGTCCCACGGCTAAGCCTAGCGGTGGGACTATTGCCGATTCCCCGTATCCTACCTTATGGATCCAGCAAAGTGAGGGTATCACATGTTACCCCTCTGAGAGCTTGCATGCATACGCCCGTCGAAATTCTGCAGTGCTTCGACCAGTACTAGGCACCGCAGGTTTGCAATTGAGGTGGAGAAGTCCCAACACATGGGAAAGAGATTAGGGCTAGTTCCAATCGAGAGAGATATTCATCATCTCCCAATTAGAAGAGGCCCTAAACCAATTAGAGGGTCTCTAATCATAAGCTCTAATTCAATTAGATATGTTCTAATTCAGTGGCGGAGCCAGGAGTACAAAGCTGTGATGTCAATTTAAACTTGTGATGTCAAACAGATGTATTTGTATAAATTTTATATTTTTGTTCCATGGTTTTTACCCTATATATGAAGCTGTCTCCAAAATGTTGTGTAGTCAGCTGACTGCACAGCCAAAGGGTGGCTCCGCCACTGTTCTAATTGGAGGCTCTAATCCAATTAGAGAGGTTTTAATTAGAGACTCTAATTCAATTAGAGGGTCTCTAATTCCGAGAGAGAGAGAGAGAGAGAAAGAGAGAGAGAGAAAGAGGGGCCTGAAATGCAATTGTGTGTCTTCAAAACGGGAGTGGGTGGGGATTATATAGTGGGATCAAGGAGGACATGTTCCATGGGGGAGGGTCGGTTTCCCTCTCCCTCCCTTGGCTGCACCAAGCCTCATAGGAGGATTCAGATTGGACTCCCAAGTGGAGTCCAATGCCCCTCCCTTTTTCTTATTTTTTTTCTTTTTCCCACTCATTTATTTCTCAAATAAATTAGAGAAAATTCCTAGGGAAAGAAAAAATGCACTCTGTGAGACCATGTGTCCCACCTGGCATCCCCTAAAATTAGGGTTTGCCCATAAGAGGAAATCTGCCCCCCTCCGGCATTGTCCCCATATATGGAAAGTCCCATGAACTCTTCCGGAACCCCGTGAACCCTATAGATAAAATTATCGACCTTATCTAACGATGTCAGAAACATATTCTCGACATCCCAGAACAACTCATATCCTCTGTTATATCTCATATAACATTCTGCCTACACCTGCATTATTTCTCTCTTATGGTAACTTTCCCGAAGCGACTCTGATTGACACCAGACTTGTTTCTGTGATATGATAATGAAATCTACCATTAGCTATTGATGTCAGAAACATATTTCCAACATCTCTGGACATCTCATTTCCTCCGTAATCTCTCTTGAATATTAATTCTATCACGTCAGAATTACGCGTATGATACCCTACTCTCCTCCGGACTATCCAATGGAAACAAAAAACTTTGATGCCTTAAGTGTGTGATCCCTACAAGTTTGATAACTAGTATACATGATTGGAAAACATATTTCCCAATCAATAATCAACATCGGGACTATGGACATCCATATTGATTCCTACAAGTTATACGAAGCAGAACTGCTGAACATGTTGGTTGTTAAGAAAGTTCCTATTACTTTGCGATACCAATCAATACCTCGGAACGAAATAAATGTTAAGACCATGATTGAACTTTTAAATAACCTTATCAAATTATTCCCGATATCCGGTATGATTCCTTTTACTCGTTATCGTGACATTATCCCCATGACTAGTGTCATGTCCTTGTCTGCACAGACTTATCTACTGATACTATTTCACTGAGTGGATCCTGGATGTATCTTGGGAGGGGGACATCTCATGCCCCTTGCACTTGCTCCATATAGCGTGTAACGACATCTTATGTTTTGTGTGCATGGATGAAGCATGATTGACAACATTGTGTTTTGTGTGCATAGAGGAATCATGTTATCACACAAACCACAATGTTAGAAGTTCAATACCTGACTGGCGGCAAAGACACCAGATAGCGTGACGTCCGCGCCCAATGACAAGCTGCGGCCAGCCTAGGGTTAGTTGCCCACATAGGGAGGGCGGACAAATTGGCCCCCTTCACAGGGACGACGAGCCCTCGTAGGATTGGTTGAGATCAACGGTGATGCCGGTGATCCCGCCATGGCCGCCCTTGTTGCTGCACGGGGAAAACACGACGTTCAAGTAAAAACCACTATGCTCGCTCTCGCAAAATATGGGAGAGAACCTAGACAGAGGTGTGGCACGTCGTGGCACCGACGCTTCTTAGTAGTAAGATGAATCGGAAGGAAATCCGTCTTGACGCACTCTTGGCTTTTGCTGATGGGGCAGCGATGGTGCCCATGGCGGACCCTTGGCTTCAGGCGGCAAGGTGCGCCACCGCCATGGTCACAACCTTCTATAGCACCTTCTTATCACGCCACTCCTTGGAGGACTCAGTGTTCATCGTCCGTTGGAGGAAGTCATGATACCAGTCCGCTTCCGGCATCTCCTCTGGCTTCTCACTGGGTGGGCGAGACTTGCGAGGCCGGCGAGCGATGAGTGTGGTCCCCATCGCCTTCGCCTTCTATTTGGGTGTGCGATGCATTGCCATGGCGACGAGGACGAGGAGGTGGGATAGGCGGGAGTGAGAGCGGTGGGCTGGTGAAATAAATTTAGTGGGAGGAAAAGGGAGGAAAATAAGTGTTTTTATTGTTTAAGTGTCCCTCGTGTCGGTGTCCTCTAACAGGCGGATCTGTGTCTTTGTCCGACGCTACCAAAGGACTGCCAATGGGACGGGGCCGGACTGGTAACGCCGAACGCAATATTGGCCGCGTCAGACATAACACACGTATGGGGACGTGGTTTTATGTCCGGCACGCCCAATGGCGCTATTGAGAGGGCTATGTGGGCGCGAGTAGAGATGCTCAAGAGAAGTTGTGTGAGGGAATGGTTTCCTTGTGATCCCTCTTTACAAATATGTGCATCTTCTCATAGATGGGTCCAATCCGTTCAGAGAAAAGGTGAACTCTCAAGTCGACGATACACAGAGGAAGAAATGAGACCCAGACGGATAGCACTGAAGCAAGGCTCTTGCAACTTTGCAAGTATGAGATCTACCTCCTTGCTAAATTGCCACACGGAAGCCTTAGGCCTTCTGTAATGGGGGTATCTTAGCGCGGGATCATAGACAATTTGCTTACGTGGCACCCTAATTAATGATGAAAGATATTGTAGTTGTATCTTATATAAGATACAACTCTTGCATGAGATTATAGGCAAAAAAGATTGATAGGTCAATCACAAGCAAGTATTAGGCCAAAATCATTAAATGCTACTTGATTTAGATACAACGTATAGGATACAATGCATTAGGGTGGTCGTTTCTTACATTTTTCTTCTTCTAGGACGGCAAGCTAAGATACAATGCATTACGGAATGCCTTTCGTAATGGTCGTCTCTTGACACGGTATCATAGGCAAAGTGCTGATATGGCACTATATTTATTGAAGAGAGAAGTAGGCTTGTACCTTAGCTAAAATACGGCTCTTGCACGAATTCATAGACAAAAAAATGTTGCTAACCAATGACATGTAAGTATGAGGCTAAAATCATTTAATGCAATTCAATTAGATACAACCACTAAGAAACCATGCATTAGGATGATAGTTTCTTATAAAATGGTACCACCTAGGATAACGCGTTAAGAGACTATGCATTACGAAGGTCTTAGGGATTGGACACACCAGGTCGGAGCGGCGAACAAACCTGGCCCGTTCGCACCGGACGAACCTGACCCCATTCGCAAGGACGACGAGCCCTCGTAGGATTCGTTGAGATCGATGGTGATGCCGACGATCCCACCATGGCCGTCCTTGTTGCCTGCACGGGGAGAAGACAACGTTCGGGTCGAAGAAACCATGCTCGCGCTCGCCAAACTCTGGAAAGAATCTGGACATAGGCGTGACGCCGACACTTTCTTGGTAGTAAGCTGAAGTGGACGGCGAGACGTCGCTCCTCAAACGGGCAGCTGCCCTGACGCACTCTTGGCCTTCGCCGATGGGGAAGCAAACCAGCAATGGTGCCCGTGTCGCGATGGGACGGGACTGACCTGGTAGCGCCAAACGCAATATTAGCCCACGTTCTACATAACACGCGCATGGGGACACGAGTGGGTGCGGTTTTACGTTCGGCGCGTCCAATAGCGCTATTGGGAGGCTACGAGGGAGGAGTGAACGAGAAAGTTGTGGGCGCAGGTGAACTCTCAAGTCAGACGGTACAGAACGGATACCACTGAAGCAAGGCTCTTGCGCGACTTTGCGAGTATTATAGCTTGCGACACACCAAACCAAATCGTACAGGACTATAGCTTGCGACACACCCAACCAAATCATACAGGATAAAAAACCCGAAACACAAAGAATAACTGAACATAGATCCACAGATCAATAGATCATATTAAGGTATCATATTACAAGTCACGACAGTACATAGAGCAACTAAGCCCATTAACTTAAACCATACGCAGCTCACCAACTAAGGTCACTGCTTTCCAGAGGCGCGCACGCGCATCATAGTAGAGTTCACACCGCACACAGACTCGCACCACGCCAGCAGCACGGTTCACCACACTAAAATAAGCAAACTGCGAGACACACTGGAGCAGCACACCACGGTACCACTCGTCTCGTTATTTACGCGCAAATAATTAGATATAGATAACTGCGTGCTCGATAGCACACGATCTTCACTTATCCTTCTTCTCCCTGGCGATGAGGTCCATGACAGCCCGCTTGATGCTTCCTCCGTTCTTCACAAGCAGCTCCCTGTTCGTCTCCCTGTCATCAAACCCCTGAAAGAGGGAACAACACTAGGTTCAGGAGCTTGCCGCACCATCATCCATATCAGCGGTATTCAGGCTCGGGTCTTACCATTTCGTTCAGTTCCGCCAGCAGAGGGTCCCATTCATTGACGCCACACAGATCATCCACGGACTGCTCCAGGTTGTACTTGTTCTGCCTCAGTATCTCCTTGTTCAGATCAACCTGTTTAAAGCCCATTTCCTCTAACTCCTGCAGCAGTTTCTCTTCTTTAAGACTGTCAATGTCCGCATCCACAGGTGTGGCTACAGGTACAGCCACATCCACAGGGATACTTGCTGGCACATCAGCGGGTGTAGTCACAGTCCTTGGAATTGTTTCAGGTGCAAGCACATGAACACTTGGCACAGAAGTAGCAGCACCCGCACTGGAGGAGGGAACGTCGACGAGGGGGTACAAAGGAGCTGATGCTGGTGCAGAGGCGGATTCCTTGGGCTCATTGGCTTCATTGTATATTAAGGGCTGCAGCAGTTCCACTTCAGCGCTTTTGGCATGTTCACCCAAGACTTGGTCGACAGGCTCTATGTTGACATCAATCAAATTAGTAGTGTCACTGTGGCTGCCTTCCTGGGGCAGATTCAGGTCTATAGCAGTAGTCCTGTTATCAGTGACAAAAGATGGATCTTCCACCTGTGGATGCATTTAGGACTCAGATCACAAGTCTAGACTACACATCGACATAAAGAAAAGGAATGGTAAAGAAAAGGAATGCTAGGGGTGCACACCTGGATATGAACCCAAACTCGCTGACCAAATTTTTGACCGGAAGGCGATGCCAATCTCCAGTAAGATATATACCTCCCAGGCCTTGCAGGTGCCACAAAATCAACAGCAACGTCCATCTCCTGATCCACTGGAAATCCATTCAATGGAATCTGCACAAGCATACCAACTCAGAATCAGAGAACTTTTGTGTCACAGCTGACATTCAACTGAACATACAATTGATACCATAACTTTACAATATGCATGGTAGCTACCTCTAGTGGGACAGAGGTCTGCAGTGCAAACTGATCTCCACCGACCCAAATTAGCTGTGTGCCCAAGGGCCAAATGATAGACCCATTGTTGTGCATGCGCCAAATCTTAGTAAATGGGCTCGAAGGTGGCATAACAGTCCCATCCAGTACAGTTACATCCAAAATGAAGCGGCTTTCAAGTTTCTCACGCTTTGACTTCATCGAACCACCACGTGAATGGATCTTCCGGCACTGGAATAAGGAAAATAATTAAGTAACTGGTTTCACGGAAATACACGATGCAAATATCATTATTATTCTAAGGAGGTGTATATTATTCAACACAGAGAGTTGCATAATTTATGAAGAACAAGTCAATGCTCAACTGGAAACAAATTGATCTTCCGGGCTTCAAAAGATTGATACAACTCATTTTAGAAGGGCAGAAGTGCCTCATCTAGTTCACACGTAGCAACTTATACATATGACTATAGCAACTCACCAAGTTGGGGTCCCGAGATAACTTGTGTGGCAATATTGGCTTGTCTATTCTGGTGTACTCCACCTCACTACCCATACGACGAAAGCAGGTATCACACAGGTCATAATCTTCTTTCCTGATGGCAAAGGAACGATGTCAGAGTACAAAAATTAGAAAACAGTTATTACTAAATCATATTGTTTAAATAATGGTTGTGACTAATGAAGATCTTACACGTTAGACTTGAAGCGTGGTCCAACAATTGGTTGAACTCCACAACCATCACACTGAATCCATCTGTGTGAAGTTCGTGATAGGTCCTCGCTGTAATTGCCAAGATCTCTGTAACGACGCCCAGTAGACGAAAGGCTGCCAGGGTAAGGAAAACGTGGATAGTGTCCAAAGCCCAGGGGTGCATGGGGCACTGGTGGCGATGGATGGGGCACTTTATGCATCGGAATACGCCATCTAGAATCGCTAGATGGTTTGGCATTAGCTTCAGGCTGCCAAATGGATCTCGGCTGGGACCATTCATCAGCCCATCTTCGTGCCTGGGACCATTCATTTCCATATGCGTTGAAAGGAGTTCTGAAGTCAGGAACAGTGGGAGGGGCGAGAGACGCAGCAGAGGGCGCAACAGATTTTCCCTTCTGATTTGCATATGCATTGAAAGGAGTTGTGAAGTCAGGAACAGTGGGAGGGGCAAGAGGGGCAGCAGAGGGCATAACAGATTTTCCCTTGCTTTGGGTATCACTCATTCCCTTGCAACTAGATCGGTTACCACCTGGGTTAGGGGTGAACACAAACTCTTCAACAGAAGGATATAATGATTCTCGTTGGCCTTGAGAAGTTTCAGAACTGACTGCAGCAGGAGCATCAACTAGCACACTCTTAAGGCCTCCTATCTCAGTTGATCCAGGGTTCCGTGCTTTCAAGGGTCGTGAATCCCTTGCCTCAACTTTGGGCTGGTCATTAGCTTTCAGACCCACCTGTGCTTCCTGCACACCACTGGAGGAGCCGGATGGACTATGAGCATGCCCAGCTGATAGGCTACTGTTGGTTGATGTGATCAAGTTCACAAAAGGTTTTATCAGTTCAGCTAATTGTGGTGGTGCTGCATCAAGTACTTCACGTGATAGCTTTGCAAGGGATTCAGGAATTGGCTCATGGATAGCCTTCATAGATTCCTCGAGAGCTGATTTTAAATGAGCTAGTGGATCTTCCCTTGCAGTGGATGTCAAAGGCTCTGATAGGGGCTTTAGAGCTTCATTAATAACTGATTTTATCTGAGCTAACGGATCCTGAATGGTGGCCCTAAGTGGTGCAGGGTTTGGATCCTGCCGGCCAGTGGGAGATACACCTATGTCGCTGTTCTTTAACTGAACGCTAATCCTGAGAGGGTTCAGTTTCTGGTGGATGGCTGCATCGTGCAAGTCCTCATCATCATCCAGCATGACAACATCCCCATCATCATCAGTGTAAGTGAGAATGAAGTCAACATCAGGGCCAAACTTAAAAGCACCCGCAATTTTGGACCGAAGAGCAGATAGATTCAGAGTGAAGTGTGTTCCATTGACATAACCATTGAACCTCTTGAGTGTATCCCCAAATTTGACCTGGAATACAGGAAAGGGGGAAATGAGAACTCTGTGATTGACATAGTTAGATCATATGACACAACGAGCATAGTAACATCAGGGAATATACAAAGCATGCCATTACAATCCTCCCAACTATATTTCAATAACACAGATCCAAAATGCCATAAATTGTTTTTGTCAACGAGCAATCATGTCAAAACAATGGTTCAGAAATTTGCTGCTATTGATATAGTACATGGTTCTAAAGGATGGTCACAGGACCAACACTCAAAAAGCATATGATGATGGATACATATAGTACAGACATCATGACGATATGATAAAGAGCGAAAAGGACAACTCCTCCTGAGAGTTTGTTATGTTGGCAACAGTGTAACACTACGCTAGAGTAGATGTGAGGTCTGTGAGGCATAATATTTCCGATTAATGGTGAGGGGAAAATTTGTGAGGTAATTATTTCAAACTCAATTAGCATTGACTCTACCAATTAGGTAAGAGGGGTGGAGCATGAACTACTCAATCGTAGCGCAAGTATTATGGTTCTAGATTATCAGTGTACAACGATTGATCAGAATTTCTTCTCTTCTACCAATCAGTTTAAGGAGTAAAAACATAGATCAATCACAGCACAAGTATTATAGTTCTAGATTATCAATGCACAAAGAGGGAAGTGCACGGATGTAGCTTATGTGACATTATCCTATGCGAGCACAGATAAGCTGTGGAGTGTAGACACGAAAACTTGTATCCTAATGGATGCGATGTTAGACATCTTAAAGAGAGAAGACACAATTTAAACAAAAATCAGTCCATCAACGAAACAACTAATTTTGAACTTGTTAGATTATAGGATTATATATGCTACTCGTTCATCAAGTCATAAATTTTTAAATCATTTAGAGGGATCTGTGCACAGGGATATAAATCAGAGAGTAACTGGAACAAACTACAGAGTTATATTGAGAACGACATAAAATGAACATTTCAACACAACATGGTAGGGGATTTGATTGAAGAAAATTTTGTACACTGCACTACACTGACATGTAATGAACATACTTGAACAAAATGATGCACCACACCCCATAATCATGGGAGTCACTAGAAACCAAATGACGTCCACACCAAGATTATGCGTTTGGACTGTGTTACAGTAAAAATTGCTACTATACATTGAATCATATCGATACTGGCATAAGATTAAAAGTTGGCAATTGACTAGATCTACTTCACGCTTTGTATCCTGGACAAGTTTTAAACCACCAATAAACTGTTTTCAAGCGCTCGAGATTTTGACGGTAGAATAGTCTCTTATCCAAGAGATTTGCTCTGTGCTTTGCCTATATCCTAAACAGAAGTGGAAAATGCAGAGATCCATGATATAATGATAATACTGAGTTATTATTGAATAAAGAAACATTTTCTAACAAGCAGATTTTGAGATGAAACATGGGCAGGCGCATATTTCATCTACAAACAGGAGCAACTCCAACGAGATCCAACCTCAATCTCCAAGCTAACATCCCAATTGCTGAGCCACACCACACGCATAACCTAAGTTTCCTCCTAATTTGATCCCAGGAGAGATGACGTACACATATATTACATATTACACCATGATGTGAAACAGAGGAGCCTCGGCCACTCCATGCACGCAACCTATGCCATCGATCTATCCCTCATCTATTCGATTGTAAAAAATTGACGAACTAGAAATCTTTCTACACTTAATTGTCATATGGTCATGGTAGAAGGCAACCAGCACGCAAAATCCTCTGATCGGTGACCGAATAAGCCGTCAGAGACCCCCAGACGACGACAATCAAACCCCAGCAGAAGCGGTTCCTCTCCCTCGCACGCACACGTTCCATAACTCACGAAATAAACCACAGCTCGAGGCCACTAAAAGGACTCACCTTCACGACGACGTCCCACGGGTCGGGCCCTGACGCGAGGCCGTCGAAGGGCGGCGGGTTCAGGCCGGACATCTCGGCGGTGAAACCCTCGGGAGGAGGAAGCGGCGATCGTGCGGATGAGCGGGTCAAACCCTAGACGAAGTTAGCGGCTGGGAACCGTCGGAGAGGGCAGGCGGCGGAACGGGGGTAGAGCTGCGTAGCCGTAAGCCGCAGCGGCGGTGGTTGTGCTGGTGGTGGCGTGGGGGGAGTGGCGATGTGCGGTGCGGCCAAAGCCCGGGGTACCAGAGTCCCCTTTTATCACGCACCCCCGTTTCCTTCGGTGCGAAGGATGGACACCGTTAGGCAATTAAGTCCCTGGCCCCACGCGCCAGCGACAGAGGCCTCGTACCGACTCCGCGGATAGGAGGGGGCTCGGTGTAAAGTCATCTACTGGATTTTGCCAGAGTGTGGGTTTCAGTCAGATTTGGGAGACTGTCGAGGGCGAAAATGCATTTAACGCCTGTCCATGTCCAGTGTCACGTCTTGTCCTGTGGGCACCACCCGTGGGACCGAGGTGTCAGCCACCGATTCTGGATAAGGGTCTTGAGCTTTAAGGTATCTTTACTATTAAGGTTGCTGTGGCGGTGGTGTCACACTTCAACGAAATTACAAAAGGAATGCCACCGCACAACTAACTATCCCACTTCTAGGTAATTACGGAGAATATGCCACCGCCCTAAATCCTCTCCCATCTCTAACCTCACGTGGAAAAAAAACCTTTCACACAATCTCTACTCTCATCCTCCGCTCTCCCGTCGCTGGGTCGTTCGCTAGATTCTGTCGGCCTCTACGATCGCTCCTTGCCTAGCTTACAAACCGAAATCCCCGATCCCTTGGTTGCTCGTGCGCGGACTGGTGGGCCATGTTCATGATCGTGATCGTGATTTGTTCGGTAGTCCGCCCGTGATTAGTGCTGACCTCTTGCTTTTCCACTCATATATGCTTCAACAAATCACGGCCGAAATCCCGACGCAGTCGCCCTCCTGTCCTCCCAACATCAGCGCTGCTTCGGCGAGGACCAGCGCATGCCCTTTGTGTCAGCCGCTCCTTGGGGTTGACACCCTGATCTCCACGGGAGAGCCAAAACGGAGGTGCCCTACTTTCAGGTAGGTTTCTGGTAGGCTCCTTCTTCCTATCACCCGGCCTCTTTCTTCCTTTTCCGCAAGATTTGGTAGATTGAAAGGTCGGATTCATGCTGGTTGGGGTTTTTGCGCGGAATATGGATTTTCCTTTTTCGTTTTCGAATATAATCTTTGGTTCACGTTGGTTGGGGACATTGGATGGATTTGAAAGTTTTATGGTTACTTTGGATTTTGGATTTAGGGTTTTCTTTAGAAATACCTTCATCCCCATTGATGCCGACCCAATTCTGCAAATTAAGCCCCCGTTCAGGCAGACGGAGGATTACTTGTGTTGCAACCTGAACTTACTGGGACTTTTTTGTCCGACGTACCTACTGTCTTCCACTTGAGGAGCTTCCAGATCAACGTGCCTTTGCTGCTAAAAGTGAACAAACTCAGCAGTCGTATACATGTGACGAGTAAATGCAACATATGCCATGCGGGATGCAGCTTAGGAGGACGTGGCTCGTGATTTATTCGGTTGCCCCCATGCTCAAAGCCTCTTGTCCTCAACACACACGCCAGGTATGGCATCTCATGGCTACGGACCCAGGGCCTGACTACAGAACTATGCACGAGAATGGTTTAATGTAAGCATCTATCATGGGCCATGAGTCATGGCCACGCCGGAGACTTTGGTGGATGCGTTCATGCTGGTAGCTTGGAGGGCATGGCAAGGCAGGAACGAGGTAACCCAGGCCTGGACAAGCCTTTACCCTCTGTGGAAAGCTCTAATGCTGTCCTATGCAGGTACGTGGAAAATCTTTAGAGACTCAAGGATTCTAATCCTGAAGAGGTGATCAAAGGGAAACGGCCGGCTATGATAGTCAAGTTAAATCTGGACGAATCGGTGGAACACGAAGATGGTTCTTCCGCTGGAGCAGGTATAGTAGACCATTGCTTAGATAGCATCTTTTTTGGCTTGTGGTCAACTCCTATGTTGTGTGGATCCTCTCGAAGCGGAACTGGAAGCCTGCATGCACCTCGGAAATAAAATACTGAGGAGATCAAGTTCGAACAGTGTCGTTTGTAAAAATGTATCTATGCTAAATATCGTTAGTCATAGCCTTGCAAACTTTGCAAGAGCTGAGAAAAGTGTTGTATTTTGGTTACGATCAGGCCCTGATGTTGCTGTTCGGACCGTTTATCTTGAACGCCCTCTACCCAGTTCTGCTTAATAAAATTCATTTTTGCCGCAAAAAAAAAGTTACTGATCCTCTCATATTGATGTTGTTAGTAAGGCTGCATTGCGGAGAGAACAGATTTCCCTTGTGCCATGTACATTTTTTATTCATATATGTATATTTCAGGCTTGAATTTTTTTTTATGTTCTGATCTGCTTTCATACAATTCAGAATATAACATACACACAGATTCCTTCTTATACACAAGGCAACCTTATCATCTTAGATTGGCGTTCCAATAGATTCTTGCATCAACTTATGGTTCTCTCATAACCACACATTGATGACATGTCCGTGGTATTTGATCCAGATATGTTTCAAGCTTGACATTAGATGGGTTAAGAACAAGCTAATAGATAATTTCCTAGCAGGTCATACTCTTATCATTGGATCATCAGAAAACTTGATGTATTTATGAGTTGAAAGGATATCATCAAGCGCTTTGTTGTTGAACAATATTATTGAGTTGCATTATAAATTTAGAGAAAATGCAAGAGTTACTGGAATCAACTTGTGAAAAATACGTCAATTAGAGGAGTTTAATTTGTACTGACAACTTGGAAGGTGTTGGAATATGTCATGGACAAGTTTTTCTTTTTATTTTATGACACCATTGAGGAAACTTGCATTTTATCTTAAAAGAACTAAGACACTCAAATTCGAATTGAAGAGGGCTTGAGTGGCTAATTATATTTATTACTTCTTCTGGTGGTACCTTATATGATCGCTTCATTGCCTCAAGTTACATGATGATTTATCTTGTTATCATTCTGGAATTGAAAAATGACGCTCAAATTATTTTTGTTCCTGCAAATCTCCTTTGGATTTCAGTAAGATATGTCCTCTATTTTCTTTGGCTAATATCATGAACATGCATGAAGCTATTGACTGCAATATTGCTTGGTCCCTTGGAAGCAGCTGCTATTGAATCAGGTGCTTGTAAGTATTATAAGTAGCAACTTTTAGAGAACGTCCAAAATAATAGGACATTATACCAAAAATATTCACTAACATTAAGCAGTTGCATTTGCATATATACCAATAGGCCACCATCCCTACATTTCATATTGACTTAAGAGTTTACTTAGCATATAACAAGTTTGTTGTGATCGATGTTTAAATGCCCTTTTAATCATTACTTTATAAAGGCATCTTCATTTTCGAACATTTTGGTTTTCTTAAGGAATTTCTCGGGAAGGCAAGATATTTTAAATTTGGAAGCATTGTGCGATGTTGCAGAATTGTAGGCATTGTTTTCTTTATGTGATTTACTGCCTTCTCAGCGGCCAATCAATAAAGCTTTGAATTTTTAACTTGTTGAATTTCGAGTGATCAAATAATTTCGGTGAGATGGACACGTAGAGTGCTAGAATAAAAGCCTACCCATTGGTGGAGAGGAAGATTGTATGTCTTCCTACAAAGCGTGAGGGGAAAATGAGTGATTTTTTCAATAATAGGTAACTATCTTTTCTATACATGAAAGTTTTACATCCATCATTTATATGTGCATAGATTAAAAAAAATTCAGGCGCCGTGGCAACGCACGGGCACCCAACTAGTTTTATTAATCCCTGTCATCTTCTTTGTCCGCAAGGCGAGTGAACCTGGGGCCTTCTCGATCCGACCAGGGTGGATCCGTGTGTACCGATGACGAGTGGGACCCTGATATTACTTCAGTCAGTTGGGACTTTGGAGCATTCAACTCTCTTCGACTTGAGGAAGGGAGCAAGGCGATGCGCTCTTCTTGGCGTGTAAGTTGAGCGTTGCGTTTGATGAGCGAGCTAAGGAACGGACCGTGGTGACGCGTCGTGAAGATCTTGACCAAGCAGAGCCGCCCAGATGCACGACCGCTGTGATGGAAACGTCTACCCTCAAGATTTAACCGCAGTGTCATGGTAACGAGAGCATCTTCAATCGAACTAGACCAATTTAGTTATGGGAAAAGATATGGCACATGCTAGCCGCCCGTCTTAACTGGAGTGCTCCCACGCGTCTGATCTCTGATCTACTGTATGTAGCAAAACGGTTAGCGCACAACTTTTTTCTATAATATTTGCATGTAGCAAATCTATTTCAGAAAATATCTACGTCCAATCTATGTAACAAAAAAAATCGAATTTTTTTCCGTATGTAGAAGGTGTAGCAAAAATTACCTAGTATGTAAAACCATGTAGCACTTTAATCATATTCATGTAGCAAAAACCAACGACGTGTGCAACAAATGACAAATGTAGCAACTTGAACCATGTGTGATGCATTTTCAACACACTCATGTAGCAAAATATATGTTCCCATGTAACATGCTAAAATATGATATGCAACATTTATGTAAAACTACTTACCATACCAATCCACTCACATGAGGTCGTCATCTTTGGATTCAGTGTCATGTAATAAGTTTGCAGTGTGCCTCTTTACCCTCGTTGCAGGTAACAAAAATATTCACCGGTTTTTAAAAAAAAAACTGGTACAAAACAGAACTGTTGTCCGCATTTATCCACTTCGTAAAAAATGCAGGAGAGAAGAGATGCTCATGATGGGGGCAAAGAGATAGCAGTGATAGGGACAGTAGGTGTGACGCGCACACCTAGAGACGTGCGGAAGCTGGCGCTGCTTCAGAATTTTTCACGCGCATGCGATGAGTGGAAGCGACGGTAGTATTCCGTCGGTTCGCAGATAGTATTTTCCAAAAGATATTGTGAGGTCACACGCGCAGTAGATCTGTTTTTTTTTTAGCGAGTTGCTTTGCATCGGACCTTTTGGGTCTAAAACCTGTACGATATAGAAATTGGACGCTCGTGCTTGAATAGCTCATGCAAAGAAACGGCACAGCAATCCGTTGAACGTACGTTGGATGTCTAGCAGTTTTGTTTTCTTTAGAAATTGCTTTGCATCCGAACTTTTGTATCCGAAACCTGACATACGAATCAGACGCTCGTGGTAGAATAGTTGATGCAAAGGAACGGCAGAGCAGTTGAAAGGACATAATTCCTAAATCATATATTCGGTGTTTGATCACAACATATGGAAGGACTAATGTGTACCCTAAGTTTATTCAGAGCATACCATGGTTAAAATGCAACCATATATCCCCGTAGACACGTATACGAAGGATAGCAAAAATGGAGAAAGGTCTAAGAAAAGGAAGGAGAAGAAAGAAGAAGAAAAGGAGAAATTGGAGGGAGCCGGCCTCCCTGGCCGGGCTGGTCGGGCTATCCCCCGGCCTGGCTCTTCTCCACGCCGGCCCGAGGCCGGGTCATAGGCCGGATGGCTCGGGCGGGTGCCCGGCCCCAGCGCGCCTCCACGCCGGCCCCAGGTCGGGCTCCAGGCCAGGTGCCCGGCCCAAGCTGTGCCTCCACGCCGGCCTGGCCGGCCTCCCAGGCCGAGCCAGCACCTGGCCGGGCCAGCACCTGGCCGGCCTCCCCTCCACGCCCACGCCGGCCCCAGGCCGGGGTGGGAGGGCCCTCCGGCCCCTGCGCTGTCCACGCCGGCCCCAAGCCGGGCCCCTAGGACGGGGTGGATTTTGCCTCCGCACCGGTTGCTCCAGGCCGGTCCCCTAGGCCGGGGTGGGCGCTGCAGAGTGGGGAACCCCCCCCCCCAACGACCATATTCTCGCCCACGGGTATAAAAGGGATCTTTCTTCTACCTTTTCGAAGTGTCAATCCCACTCACTCACTCTCCACCATTGATTGACCAAGCTCAAACTCAAGAACAAGCAACTCCTCAAATCCCCAACCAAACCTCGTGATACTTTGGGATTTGAAGGAGACACCACCGATCTACAACTCCACCAAGTCGATTGGAAATCCACCCACTCATCCCTTAGGGATCTTGTCATTCTTAGTTCATTGGAGCCAAGAATCTTGTTGCTCTTAGCTCATCGGAGCTTGGAGCCTTGTTGATATCCCCGGTGCTTTTGTGCTCGTGGATCTTGCTTCTCGGAGTCTTGGTGGCTCTCGGGATTTGGTGAGGACCCTCCAATCTTGTGGAGTGTGCCTCATCCTTGTAAAGGTTCTAGTTGTCAACCTCAAAGGCAACATAGTGATTCGATCCTATCCACATCGGTGGAAGGACTCGAAGGAGATACGGTGTGGCATTTGAGGCCTACTCGGTGTTCCACTTTGGTGGTACCGCACCGCTCCAACGGAGATTAGCTTCCATTGGGAAGTGAACTTCGGGATAAATTTCCGCGTCATTATGTTCGGTTATTCCTCAACTTACCTTTACTAGGTACTACTAGCTTAGTCATATATTCACCTTGTGCTAGTTGTACTTGCTCGACATATAGGATTGTTCACCTAGTTGCATAATCTAAATAATCTATATTTGAGCATTACCTTGTTAACTTGAAAAAGAAGCTAAAATTTGTAGTTAACCTATTCACCCCCCCCCCTCTAGTTAACCTCTCGATCATTCAATTGGTATCAGAGCCTCGTCTCTTTATATAGGGCTTTACCGCCCAAAGAGGAGGTAAGGATGGCCGATGATCCCGTCACCATGGATGGGATTCAAAAGCTAATCCAAGCTATGATTGATAGTTCCGAGAAAAAGATGGAGGGACTAATAAAAGAATTTACATCCCCATCTAATCAATCTAGAGAGAAGGTTATCTTAGATGAACATGGGAACCCCATTCGAACTAAGGAAGGGAGCGCGACATCTTCACCTTTAAATGGTAGTGGTAGAAATTCCTTTGGCTATGCTTATAACAATGCTCCTAATGTCCAACATCCACATGTTAATCATCTTGGTCCACCTCCTATGGTGGATCGGCATCGTTTTACTAACTGGAAAGCTTCCATGAAGTCTTACATGTGCAGCTCTTCAATGCAAATATGGAGAATTGTTGAAAAAGGATACGAGCCAAAGGACGCCGCAAACTTAAGCTCAAGTGACGTCATAGACGAGCAACTCAACGCTCATGCTTTTCACATGTTGGAAAGGGCAATGGAAAAGGAAGGAGTTGAGCACATCCGGTCCTTCACAAGTGCAAAGAAAGCTTATGATTGCCTTGTTGATATGTTTGACGGCAACGTCAACCTCCAAAGATCCAAGAAGTCAATCATTCAAAGACAAGTTGAACACTTTCACTTGAGTGATGGAGAGAACATAGAAGACATGTTTAGAAGACTCAAGGCTCTTGTAAATGATATGAGAGATTGTGGATTCACGGATTGTACGGAGAATTTGGTCAAGGAGAAATTCCTACTCACCTTGATGCCATACAATGAAAACATGGTGATGAATGTGCAAGCAAGGGCCGACTACTTGGACCTATCCCCCAATGATGTCTTGGGTCTCTTTATCACCCTAAAAGTCATGAAGAAAACCTACGATGATGTCATGGCCCGTGTAAACGGAATGAAGAGACCCTCTCTTGCCTTGAAGGCCAAGGTCATTCCCCATGAAGATAATGACTCAAGTGATGATGGTGGATCCACTCATGAGGTCTCCAAGAAAGAGATGAAGACATCACATGAAGAGTGCTTGGATCTTGCTCAACACAAGTGGTGGAAGAAAGGAGACTTTAGATCCAATGCCACCAAGAATAAAGGGAAGGAAGTCTCAAGCATGAAGAAAGCAAGAACTTGCTTCAATTGTGGATATTCCGAGCACTTTGTTATCGAGTGCCCCTTCAAGAGTAGAATTGAAAATGGTGGAAGACTCATCAAGAAATCCACCTTCATTCCCAGGTCCAAGAACTTCATCAAGAGAGGCCCTCCTAGGGCATTGATTTCAAAAGAAGTTGAGTACATATCCGGTGGTGAAGAGAGCGACGATGAAGGCGAGCAAGTAGGTATGGCGGCCATGGCTAGGGGCGTCGTACCTCCTAACTTAAGCTCTCTCTTCTCCAACCCAAATGACAACAAGGGTCCTTAGAATCACAAGTGCTTCATGGCCAAGGGTATATCCCCAAAGGTGACTCCTACACTCAAACTTGCAAACTCTTCTACTCGCTCACTATTAAATTGTGTCGAGGAAGACCCCTTGGTAAACTTTGTGGAAAAACTAGAAGGAGAAACCAAATCTATCTTTGTCTCTTTCATGGATCAATTAAGTGAGGCACATGGCCTCAGTGATGAACATGAGGAGATAATAATGCTACTTGAAAAGTTTGCTCGTGATGATGCTAGTAAAATTGAGGAGCTTGAGAAAGCTCTAGATGAATCACATTGCTTTAGAGAAAGCATGGAGGGAACCTTTGCAATTGACATAGCTAAAGTAAAACTTGATTGTGAACATGCTTTTGCTAAGGTAACGGAATTCATGGCCTTAAATGATGCAACTAACCAAGGTTACAATGAAATCATTAAGGATTTTGATAAGCTTAAAATTGATTATCGAACAATTTCAAATGAGCTCAAGACCTTAAAAGGGGTAAAAGTTGTGAATGAAAACTCTTGTGCTACTAACCCTTTGTGTGTCAAGGTAACTGTAACATCCCAAGTATGAAAAATAGCCATTAGAATGTTTGCTCTCTGTTATTTTATGTTTTGCATCATGACATCATGTTCATTGCATTTGTTTTGCATGTTTTCCTCTGTTTTCATTTGTTTTCCTTTGTTTTCTATTTGAGTTTCAAATCAAATTTCAAACCTTTTTGTTTCATACTTGTGATGTTACAATTTTCCAAATGAATATTCAAATCAAACCAATTAATTGTTTCCATTAAACTATAAATCTCAAACCATCAAATTGTTGAAGTTTCAATAATTCATTTAATAGCAAATTCACTTAATTCAAATTCCTTTCAAATTCACTTAATTTACCAAACAGCAACGCTTTTGAATTTTATGGAAATTACAAAACAAATCTATCATTGTTCCAAATAACCTTGATTTTAAAAACTTTTAATTGCTTAAGTTCAATTATACAATTAATAGTAAATTCACTCAAATTTCAATTAAAAATACAACAGCACCATAATTCAAACTTTTTGAAAACAAAAAGTTACAAATTGTTGCTGTAATCATAACTAACATATAACAATTTTTCTACTAATTTTCTAACCCTAAAAACCTTCTTTTTCTTCTCTTTCCTAGTTCTGCAAAAAAAAAAGAGAGAAAGAAAATAAAATCAGAGAAGCAAAAAAAAATAAGGGGGGAGGCAGCCAGGCCAGCCAACAGGCCGGCCCAGGCCACCTACCACCCCCTGGGCCCAGCCTGCGTACCCCCCTTCGTCCTCCTCTGTACGGAGACAGAGGAGGGATCGCTCTTTCCCACCTGGCCACCTGCTCCTCTCCTCCGCCCATACTTAAGCCAGGACCGTGCCCTAGCTCCCCTCTCGCCATCTTCCTTCCACAGCCGCCGCCGCTCTCTCTCTTTTCCCCTTCCCTGTACCTCTCTTTCTTGCGAATCCGAGGGAGGAGCCGGTAGGGTTCAGAAATCGCCGGCGCGCTATGGAGCTCCGCGGGCCAAGCTGAGCGCCCCGTCGTGTAGCCCTCGACTCCCTCTACGCCGTCAACACCTGCGTCAAGCACGGGAACGAACGGATCGTCCACGACGACGAGCTCTTCTACACGGCCGCCACCAAACCTCGGAGGCGCGTCGTCGCCTCCCTCACCGTCACCCGCAGACAACGGCCCCGCAAGCACCGCGGTGAGCCCCTCGTTCCATCCCCGCCAACCTCGTTACTTTTCGCGCATCAGAGCAGCGGTGACCTCCGGCGATCACCGTCGTGTGCTGCACGCCAACCGCCGCGTTACAGATACCAAAGGCGTGGCCTTGGCCTCGATACCGCACGCGCACGTCGCCCACGCACGCCCACTTGCACCGTTGACACGCACGCACGGCGCCACCAGTTCCTGGTCGCCGCCGTTGCTGCCCCGCCGCGCTCAGGTGTTGCTCTGCAGTACCCCGGTGTGGTTCAGTTTCGTCGGTGCTCAATTAACTGACGGAAACATACCTCAACCCCCTGCGGTATCCCACTCTGTCACGATACGATGCAGTACCGCAGTGGCAGCAGCACTGCGTGTACACCGCGAGGTCGCGAGTTCGAAGCCTTCCCTGCGCGAATAAAAACCACTTTTTTCTTTTATTTCCAGATCCAAATCTTACCACAAACAAGTCCCTGCTAGCTTTTATCTAGGTCCCTGTTAATTTCTTTCCAAGTCCCTGTAGCTTTTCTAGGTCCATGGTTATTTCTATAAACCATAAAAATGCTTAAACTTGGTAATTTAATAACTTTTGTTTGGAACCTCCAATTGCAAAACTTTAAACATGTAAACCACTCCATTTAAAATTCTCTACCCAAATATAAAATTTGTTTACTGTTTTGAATATTTTAAATTGGCGAAATATTTGAATCCTTGTTTAATTCACTTAATTTTGCAAAATTCATAACTTGGGCATAAAAATTCCAAATTCAACCAATAAAATATGTTTTCCATTCCATTTTTCATATACTTTGAAAATATCAACTTTGTGTTCTGTTTTAAATAAATTAAATTGATGAAAACAACTGTTTCTTAATTAATGCATTTAAAACTGCCAAATTAATAACTTGCTCATTTTAAATCCATTTTCAACAAATAAAATATGTTTTCCATGCTAAATTAAACCACCTACCCAAATATCAACTTTGTTTCATGTTTTGAATAATTAAAATTGGTAAAATAATGTAAACCTTGTTTAAATCATTTAATATTGCTAAATTCCTAACTTGCTCAAATTAAATTCTTTTTGAACTTATAAAATATGTTTTCAAACCATAAAAGTATAAACTTTTCAAATATGAACTTCACTCAATGTTTTGTACAAATAAAAATTCAAATAAATTCATACTTGAATTAAATTCATTTAAATCTTGTTTAAACTTGTTTAATTCATAATTAAATCATTGTAATTCCTTTTTCAATAATTGAAACATGTATTCCACCTAAAATGTTGTGTACTTTCCAAATATGAACTTTGTTATCTATTTTGAACAATTACAATGGTGAAAACAACAAATGCTTGTGTAACACCTTTAAGAACCCAAAATTCCAAAACTTAATAACTAAAATCCTAAACTTGGTAAATCTTATTTCAAATTGTTTCCATTGTTGTTTTCTTTCTGTTTTCCTCATCCATGCATCATGCTAATCCACTTTCACCTGTTGGTTAGTTGTAGAACAATTATTCCAACCTTAACTCATGGACCTTTCCATATGCAATCCTAATTGCATGTGGGTCCATTTAATCATGTTATGTTACCATGTCAACTAGTTTATTTTTATGCATCAATTAAATGGTCATGCATCATCCCATGATTGTGCACTATGCCATGTTATTGATTGTTTGTCTCCCTGCGTTGTTTGTTTGCTTCTTCTCGGATAGACGACGACGTTGAGACAGACGATACTTACGACACCCCTTCTGAGGATCTAGCTCAGTACCAGGCTGCTGAGTTTGCAGGCAAGTATTCACTCACATGAACCATTGTGTTCCTTTCCACATTGGATACCGATACTTTCCGTTGTCTATTCTGCTAGCCCTATGAATCGTTGCTTGTGTCCCGAACCTATCACATGTTATCCTTTAACCCTGATATATCCTCACCCCCACACATATAACCCCTTTGCTTGTTGCCCGTGTCTTACTAGCATGCTTAGGGTTGTTTTGCTCGAGTCTGTTGTCCGTTACTTTATGTTACTATATCTTTATGTTCTGGGGCTCGATGTTTAAACAATCAACCTGTTAATGTTTGAGGTAATAATAATTTGCTGATAAGGCACCGGCAGGAGGCCCGGCGTGGTTTTGAGGCCTACTAGTGTCGACCCTAATTAGGAAAAGGGTCTTGTCTACTGATCCATGATGAGCGCACTAACCGCATGTGGGAAGCGTGTATGGGCGCCCCCCTCAATTTGATTCGATTCGCATCTCCTCCAAATCGCCACACTTAGTTCGGGGTTTCCATTTGATGCATGCATGTGCAGGTGCGAACCCTTGGCGCCAGGGTGGAACTTTTGTAGTCGGCATTTAGGGCGGCGTGGTCTTAGAGTGCTATGAGGGTCCCCTTTTCTTCGTGGGGCTCGATTAGCCGCGCACGCACAGCATGTGGTTCTTTGGGATTGATGCGAAGAAGAGTTGAGTTGTGTTGAGTGCCCTGCTTGGTGGAAGGGCCATTCCATCTGGCGGGTTATTCTTACGTGTACGGCCAAATTGGTGCACCCCTGCAGGGTAAATCTTCTCGAGAAGCTGTGTTTTCCGCGGTTATGGATGACTTGGTGAAAGTACAGGCTAACAGGTACTCAGAACAACTTACACCTAACTAATGATAACTTGACTAGTAATAGTCTTATTGACACAATAACTTGAACCATCACTAATCCAACTGTGTGAGTTATCCTCGGATTGCTTCTTTGGATAAGGGGCGAGATCCAGGATGGGTTTGTTTGGAGTTAGTTGGTAGGTTGGTTCCGATACGCTATCTTATCTCCTTTCTGTTAGCCGGAAGTTCTAGCATGTTTCTGTAGTTGGTTAGTGCAGCCAGCTACCGCATCTTTTGTATCACCCTTTTCTTCCGTTGAACCCAAAGCATCTGTGCTTGATGTTGTTGGGTACACTTTGGTGAACTGTGAGTCTTGCTTGCCAGTACGTTTATGTACTGACCCCTTTGGGGCTGTGGTTTATGCAGACTACGTTTCCGAGGATCCCCATGGTGGCTACTACGTGGAGTATGACGAGACTGCTGACGAGTAGATAGCGGACCCGGGCAGGATCCGAGACTGCGTGGATGGGCTCCGTCTTTTCGTTTCCGGCCTCTTAGGACTATTTGGATCTTGTTTGTACTCAGACATTTTGGATGCTTCCGCTGTGTTGTAATGATGAATTGTTGGGACATGTGTCCTCTGGATGATTGTATTTGCTATCTCTGCTCTAGTGAGAGCTATTTGCAACTTATTTTCAATCTTTTGTGTCTTAGAGATCTGTTGTGATATCACTTGTTCAAATGCCGTTGACGTACCATGTGTGTATGTTTTGAAGTACGTCAATGGAAGTATCTGGATTTCTATGGGATGGTTTGCGCAGACGATGAATAGTAGAGAATGGTTGTCACACGTTTACGTGTTGGCCTACTCATATTGAGATGCGGGTGCCGGTATGCCCCATAAGCCATTTATCTACTGTTTAACGGACTGTGAGTATCCCCTAGAAGTCCGGGTGCGACAGTAACTCTCATTTAGGAGAACAATAGGTTGAAGGCACAACTCAACAAAGGTCTTGCCACATGCATTCAGGGGCAAAAGAACCTTAACGATCTTTTGAGTAATCATAAGAGAGTTATTGGCAAGGAAGGTCTTGGTTTCGGCACCACTTCCAAGGTGGCTTACAAGAAGAAGTCAACTCCCTCCACTAACTCTATTGTCTTTGTGAAAGAGGGGGAGTTGGCTAATGATGAAGATGAGTTTGATATTATTTCTAAAAGTATTGTTCCTAGGAACACTACTACTCACAACAACTTTGCGGGAAAGTATAACCCATCTTATGTGCTTCTTAAATCTATTGATGGTCACGTTTATGCAAAATATGTTGGCACCTCATATGGTGATGATTACAATCATGCTATTTGGGTTCCTAAGACCCTTGTGACTAACAAAAAAGGACCCATCCAAAAATGGATACCTAAGACAAGAAGTTGATTTATTGTAGGGTTGTATTTCCGGTGGAACATCATGGATGCTTGATAGTGGTTGTTACGCACACATGACCGGAAGCAAGGAAGTATTAGAAGATTTGAAACTCCAACTTCTCAAATTTTCTCATGTTACTATTGGTGATCGCTCACAACTTAAGGTATTGGGACATGGCAAGGTGGTCATTTCTCCGGATTCATCCATTGAGAAAGTCATCCTTGTTGAGTCCCTTGGCTATAATCTTCTTTTCTTCCTACAACTTTGTGAATGCAATTTTACTTGTGTATTTGGGCGTCATCACGTGCTTGTCCTTCACACTATTTCTCTTAAGGTAGACTTTGTTGGATTCGTGGAAAACAGTATGTACATAGTGGATTTCTCGAAAGAAACTACACATATCGCCACGTGTCTAATGGCTAAATCCGACGTGGGGTGGCTTTGGCATCGCCGTCTAGGCCACGTCGGTATGAGAAATCTACAAACACTTGTGAAGGTGAGCATGTGGTAGGACTAACAAGTGTGAACTTTGCCAAAGATCGTCCTTGTAGCTCTTGTGTTGCCGGAAAGATGCATGAGAAGAATCACCCCAAGAAATCAATCATCTCCACAACAAGGCCCTTTGAGCTTATTCATTTGGATCTATTCGGGCCTCCAACATATGATAGTCTTGGGGGTAAGAAGTATTGTTTGGTAATTGTTGATGATTATACAAGATACACTTGGGTTTTCTATATCAAGAAGAAGAGTGAGACTCAAGAAAGATTCATAACTTGGGCCACCGAAGTGCAACGCCAATATGACACCAAGATCTTGTCTATTAGGAGTGACAACGGCTCCGAGTTCAAGAACTACACCATGGATGAATTCTTGAGTGATGAGGGGATAAGACATCAATATTCCGCTGCGTACACCCCTCAACAAAATGGTGTAGCGGAGAGGAAGAATCGCACACTTATTGATATGGCAAGAACTATGATGGCCGAGTTCAAATCCCCATATAACTTTTGGGCCGAAGCCATCAACACCGCTTGTCATTTATCTAACCGACTCTTCCTTCGTCCGATGATTGGCATGACTCCATATGAGCTCCTAACCGGTAACAAAGCCAACCTCAAATATCTTCGAGTTTTTGGGTGCAAATGTCAAGTCTACATAAAGGGAACTAGATTGTCTAAGTTTGATTCTAGAACTTTTGAAGGCATTTTTGTTGGTTACGCCACGAACTCTCACACTTATAGAGTCTACAACATATCCACCGGGTGTGTTGAAGAATCTATGAATGTGGAATTTCATGAGGATAATGGCTCCCAAGTGGAACAAATTGATTGTGATGATGTAGGTGATGAACCGTCCTCCATAGCCATAGGAAGAATGGGTATAGGTCCACTTACACCCATTGAGGGACACCTTGTGGCAAATAAGGACGGAACTAGATCTACGCAAGTGGAGCCCTCTACATCAACTACTAATCAAATGGTAGACCAAGAACAAGTACAATACCTTCAAGTGGATACCACTCATCAAGAAAGTGATCAAGGTCCATCCAATAATAATGGTGGAAACGATCTTGGTGATTCGTCACCAAGAACTCCACTCCGAATGGACAATGGTCTTGATGAATAAAATGATGAGGATATTCCCCCAAATGAAAATCCCGATGATGCACTAGTTCATATCATGACTCGTCAAGCATCAAGATTGCAATAAAAGTCAATATACCAAAAGAATATCATTGGTGGCTTGGGAAGAAGTGTATCCACTCGTGGACAAGTACTCAAGTTTTGTGGTATTCATTCATATGTCTCTCATGTTGAACCTATCAAAGTGTATGATGCTCTTGAATATGAAGATTGGATTCAAGCCATGCAGGAAGAGCTCCATAATTTTGAGAGAAACAAAGTATGGTCACTAGTGGAAAGACCCAAGGATCATAATATCATTGGGACTAAATGGGTGTTAAAAAACAAGCAAGATTCTCATGGGCAAGTGATTCGCAACAAGGCTCGATTGGTTGCTCAAGGCTACTCTCAAGTCGAAGGACTTGACTACGGTGAAACTTTCGCTCCCGTAGCTAGACTTGAATCCATTCGTATACTACTTGCATTTGTCACTAGTCATAACTTCATCTTGCATCGAATGGATGTTAAAAGTGCTTTTCTAAATGATCCTCTAAATGAAATGGTATATGTTAAACAACCTCCGGGATTCGAGGATCCCAAGTACCCTAACCATGTCTACTTCCTCCATAAGGCTTTGTATGGACTCAAACAATCCTCACGTGCTTTGTCGTGGTGGTGTCACGGCAGATGCCATAGGATGGCTAAAGTTGTGGGGACGATGGATGCTGGAGGCGCTCGGGGAGGGATCACGCAGCGAGTAGCCGCGTGAGATAAGAACCTAGCACTGCAAAAAACAAGATCTACCCAGGTTCAGGGCCCTCGTGTGGAGGTAAAACCTCTACTCCTGCCTTTCTCTCTTTATATTCGTGTCTCACCGAGTAGCCACAGTACAAATGATGCTCACAACCGAGTAGCCACTCTCCTCTCTAGGTGACTGTAGCCCTTAATCGTGTCGTCCCTCACGCAGGAGGAGGCAGGGCACCTTATATACTGGTGCCCAGCCAGATACAACCCAAGATGTCGACATAGTGTGCACACTGTACACTTCCAGCTTCTCGCTGACAGCTTTGGCTTCCAAGTTTGTCTCCGTGCATAAAGTCGTTCCGCAGTACCGAGAAACTGATATGTTATCACTGACACTGTCACGGGGTAGGCCCCCCTAACCTGCGACGCCCTGCTGACACCCTGGCGCGGATAAGCACGCGCTCTGCAGATGAACAGTGCCCCAGTACGGACCCAGGATACGCGGGATCCTGTGTCAGAACGGCTCCTTTGACTTCTGGCCCGAGTAGGAGACCGCCATCTCTACTCGGTCCACTTCCTCAACTCGGAGGAGAATAACTTCCTTGATTCTTCCTCCTGGCCATCAGTGCGTACGGCCGAATAGCAGTCGACCGGGCAGCGAGTACCGGGTAGCCAGCTACTCTGCCAAACGTCTCTTTTGATCTTGCCCTTAGCACTTGCCTTTACCCTACTCGGGGGTAACCCCCCGACATTAGTCCCCGAAGCTGGTAGAGTTCTGCGAACTTGTTCACTGGGCTCTGCCAGCTTAAAAACCAATCTTGCCTTTGAGCCTTAAGTTGCTGAGTAGAACCTCCGAATAGCCCTTAATCCTGTCTCGAGCTTTCTCTTTTCCGAATAGAACCACTTCTATTCTCTGTCGCCGAGTAAAAAGACTCAGCGAAATTTCCATTCAGAATCTCTGCGTGTCAGAGCAAAATCTGGCTTTTCGTACTGCAACTGGGCACGTGCCACGCTACCACACCCCCGACGCCTCGGTGCCCGGGATCTGACAGGCCACGCGCCCCGTTTTCACGGCCTGGGCCCACTAGCCCGTTAGGTCCCATCAAGTGCAGTAATTACCCACGATCGCGTCATGGGATCGAATGCGGCCGTTACGCGCGCCAACTGCGCTGTGTGCGTTTCTATCCGGCCCACACACCCCACGCCGCACGATCTCCGTGCGTAACTGATCCCACTACCTCCGATTGTAACGGCAACCCGAGGGGAGGTATAAATACCCCCTCGGTAACTCCTTCTTCCCCTTCCTGCCTTCATTCTCCCTTTGCCCCTTCGTTTCTCCGTCGCCACCGAGCTCTTCGCCGCCGTGCATCTCACAACGCCGAAAGGCCAGTCCTTTCTGGCAAATTCCACCAAATCACCATCAAATTTCCTCTCCTGCTCGATGGCTCGCGACGATGACGCCCGCGCCGGGTGGGCTGGATCCAACGTCACGGCAGACGAGAGCCAGTGGCTGGTGAACACCCAGCGAGTTCCTCCCGGCGTTCGCTGCCGGCATCCCGATGGCGAGATCGTCCCCACTCCGGAGGCGGACGAGCACGTGGTGTTCCTCGCGCACTTCGCGCGGGGATTCGGCCTGCCCGTGTCGGACTTCTTCCGCACCTTCCTCGACCACTTCGGGATCCAGCCGTACCACCTGCCGCCGAATGCGATGGTGATGCTCGCATACCACGCCGTGGTGTGCGAGGCGTTCTTGGGCGTGCGCCCCACGCCGATGACCTGGGCGCGCTACTTCTTTTTTAGGAAGCAGAGCAAGCCCAAGCCGGGTAGCACAGATAGCGGCCGCGGCATGACCGAGACCGGCAGCGCCATGATGGTGCAGCGCAGCGGGACCAGCCATCCGCGGGTCAAGGGCCTTGACTCCGTGCGCAAATGGCAGAGAACCTTCTTCTACGTGAAGAACATCTCTGTCAAGGAAGGCGAGCCCCCGGTGGACCAGATCAATCTTCCCCGGTGGACCAATTCGACTCCTACCGGGCAGAATTGGGGGTTCAAGCCGGCGCTAGAAGGTGACATCAAGCAGATCAACACGCGCCTTGCCCAGCTGAAGGAAAAGGGGCTCAAGAACGACGACCCCATCGCCTGCTGGATTTCCAGGCGAGTGCTCCCGCTGCAGCGCCGCGCACACCTCATGTGCTACATGGGCGGCAACAGAGATTGCACCCGGACAACCACGTTCGAGCTCAGCAATGCGGATGAGGCCGTCTGGGAGCGCTCCATCATGAGCACTGGCCTCAGCGACCACTGGCAGTACGGCTTTGTGCCGTACAGCCGCACGAAGCCAATCAAGCGGGTTAGTACTTCTCATCCTGTTTCCTGCATCTTGATTCCGAGTAGATAGCCTTCTTAGCTTGGTGTGCTTAGTATCCGCACTCTGTACCGAGTAGGACACTTAGCCGTATCTCTTTAGGCTTCATGTGCTTTATGTTTGCACTACATGCCGAGTAGAACACTTGCTACTATCTGTTAGGCTTCATGTGCTTTGCGTTTGCACGCCTCGTTGAGTAGGGCGCTTACTCTGTTATGCTTTGTGCTTGCATCCCGTCCCGGGTAGAATCCCTTACGCTGCTCAACTGATTCGTGTTGCTTGCTTATATCTCCAGCGCCTTGCTCGCCAGCTCGCTGAGAGCGAGGAGCGCTTCGAGGCCAACTGGCACGAAGATCGAAAGGAGGACGACGAGGTCTCCTACGACACCGCGGACACCCTCTGCATCCCTCATGTCGTCCATCCGGGTAAGCATCATGTCGATGCGTCCATTTGGGACTGGTCCGAAGACGACGACGAAGGTGACCGAGTTCACCTTTTTGGTCGCGAGTAGCGCAACTTAGTTTCTTTCCGTTTCTCAATTGTTTTCTTCTCCTCAACTCTACAGATGATATTGATGCTGAGGAAGAGGACGAGGACGCCCTCGATGTTGATACGCTTGCGGTTGCTGCTCCCACCACTCGGAAGAGGGCGGGCAGTGGTGCCCAGGAGCCCCCCGGCAAGAAGGCCAAGAAGGGCGAGAAGAAGACCAAGAAGGTCTCTGGGAGACGGCCACCCCCTTCACGTGTAGGGTAAGTTCTTTTCTTCCAAGTTGTAATCTGCTGTTGCTGCTTTTCCTAAATCCCTTGTTCCACCACTGCTTCTCGGTTTCTTCTTTCTCTCTTCTTTTCCTCAATCCCTTTTTCTCTTCAGCGCCCCCTTGGACGCTGATGCTGCTGCCGCTCCCTCCAAATCCAAGAAGAGATCCGCCATTGACGTCGACAAGCTCATCGACCTTTCTGATGAGGACGAGACCGCGGCGCGGGACGAGCCGCGTGCGCCCTCTCCCGTAAAGGGGGAAGATGAGGACGGCACCAACGTCCAGGGCATGGACCTTGGTGGCTAGGACGCCGAGCAGGAGCAGTAGGCCCGCGCGGAACAACAAGCGCAGGATGCTGCTCACGACGAGAGACCCCCTTCTCCCCCAGCTGCCACAGCTGGGGAGAACACAGAACTAGCCACCGAGCATCAAGATCGTGCCGCCCTTGAGCGGCAGGAAGAGAGCCAGGAGCAGCAGGACACTGATGCTACTGCCCGAGATGACCCCGCGGCCCAGCCGCGGGTAGACGAACACGAGGACGTACAACCAGACCCCGCTGCCGAGCAGCGGGTTGAGACAACTGCGGTGGAGCAAGCGCAGCCGGACGCGACGCCGGGTAGCCAGCCCTCTGCGCCGCCTACCCAACAGGCTGCTCCTCCTACTGCGCCAAGCTCCCCGCCCGTGAAGAAGACCAAAACCACAGCCAGCCCTCCAGCCAAGCAGACCACAAAGAAAACTGCTTTCGATGCTACTGGCAAGAAAGATGTAGCCGAGAAGAAGGCTGCTGAGGATAAAACTGTCGAGAAGCAAGCTGCCGAGAAGAAGGCCGCCGAGAAGCAAGCTGCCCAGCCAGACGCCCCCGTCCGCAGGAATACCTCGCGTGGCGCTGCTCAAGAATCTGCCGTGATGCCGCCACCTAAACCAACTGCGAAGCCTGCCGCGAAGAGTGGGCAGCTCACCATCGGTGCTTCCGGCAGCGCTGCAGGCGCAACCGCGGGATCAAGCGTTCAAGATCCTCCTGTCTTCCCGCCTTACATGGTGCAGATGAGCAAACAATATGGCAACGGTTTGAACAAGACCGAGAAGCATCTCGCTCACACAAAACGCAAACAGACCCAGGCTGTGGATTCCAAGCTGCCGGCCAAGGACAAGGCCCTTTCAATCTTCTCGCGCGACATCCAGGAGACCGAGGTGGTGTCCAAAGGGCTCGAGCAGATCATTGACCGGGTAGGCTTTATTGACGCCGAGTGGAATAGCGCGTTCCTTGGCAACGAGTTCTGGAATGGCCTGGCCTTGGGCAAGCTGGACCACTGGCGCACCGATTGGAACAAGGCGGGCATGGGCTACAATCCCATGACCATCTCGTCCGCCACTAGCACTCTTGCCGCGAAGCTGTTCGTCCACCGCAAAGCTGCAGAGGACCTCGAGCAAACTTATGCGGTAAGTTTTGCTTGCCTGTTCCGAGTTGCACTTTTCTTCTCTTCCATTCTTCTTCTTCTTCTTATCCATCACCCAGTCCCCGAGATTCGGGCCGAGTAGACGGGTACTCAACCGAGTTGTCGTCTTCTCGGGTCAAATCTTCAAAACATTGTCTAACTCCTTTTATTTCTGCTCCTCAGAATAGCCTTTTGAAGATAATGACCCTTTATCGGCATCTGCTCTGGAATCACAGCATCGCGAAACGTCGCCTTGAGGCCTTGGAAGCGGAACGCAAAAGTGATGCTGTGACCGAGAAGGAGGCCCTAGCTCGTACCCTTCAACTTTCCGAGCTCGAGAGTAAGCTTCTAGCTATTCGGTTCATGCGTTTTGTGTTTACGCTCGTTTTTGCTTTCTGCTCTAATTCCTTGTACTCTGTAGGCAAGATCGCGGCGCTGACAGATGAGCACAAGCACTGTCACGTCTTTGTTGAAAATGCCGAGACCACCATTAAGAAGTTGGAAGGTAAGTTGGCGTCTTCTCGGCTTGTTCTCCTCCTTCTTCTCTGCTATTTGCTGACCATGCCCTTCTCCTCCGCAGAAGATTACAAGAAATTTCGTGAAGAACATCTTGACTGCGTGAAACCCGCCGAGTTGCAGCAGCAATTGGAAAGCCAAGCCGTAGAGCTCAAGAGCCAACACACCACCGAGCTGGAGCCGCTGCAGGTCCAGTTAAGGGCTGCCCTTCGGGACGTCATAGACATAGCCGCCGAGAAGGACAAGTTGGAGGCAGCCGCCAAGGCTAAGCAAAGGGCCCTTGAGATGGAGTGTGAGACGCTGAAGAAATTAACTCGGATCTCATGGTCCAATTGGCCCAGTTCCGGAGGGTCGAAGAGCGGCACACTACTGACGAGGAGTCATGGAAGAGGAAGCTGCAATCGCTACTCTGCAACCTGATCAGTAAGTTCTCGCATCTTTGTGCCTCCCTGTTTCCTTCTTCTCCTCTGTTGACCGGTTTGCATCTCTTTGCTGCTTTCTTTTCTAATCTTTTTTGATAGCATTTTCAGAAATCTTCCCTGACCTCTGCTCAGCTTGCAAACCTGCCCTGTCAAAGGCCCAAGATCTTCGAGTAGAGAAGGGGCTTCCCATTGATACCAAGGCCTCGATTGAGGACAGCTTTACGAACATGCAGGGTCAGCTTCAGCGCCTTAAGGGCTTGGGCACGGACTTGACGTCTACCGCCTTCAAACTCCATGCATTGTTTTGGCCCCAAGATCCCTTGCCCTCCACCATCCACGCGCTCGCCGAGAAGCTGAATGGTGTTAAAGCCGAGCTGAAGAAGTGGCGAGCATCCGGAGCTCGGGCATGCGCTGACATGCTGCTCCTCTTCGTCTGCAGCTAGTATGAGAATCTCAATCTCAATACCATCCTCGAGATGCGCCGGCATTCAAAGTGGGAGAAGGATCCCGAGTGCGTGGCTCGCCGCCAGGCAGTCGCGTGGGAGATCGCCTCCTACGCGGATACCGCTCGCTTCATCGATGGCCTCACCGAGCCCGACACGGATGTGGAAGGCGAGGGCGAAGACGAGGATGAAGACGATGACGAGGAGGCCACTGAGTCAGACGGGCTGAGCTTCTTCGATAGCCCTGGCGCTGATGACAAGTTCGGGAAGGGGAAAGGCGCGGTCGTCGCGGATAGCGACGAGGAAGCCGAAAGCGAGAAGATAACTGTCGACACCGCGACACTTGAGTTCGGCTCTTCATCAGGCGCGGCCCTTGACGACACGGTGCTACTCCGCACCCAATCTGTTGCCTCCACTTCGGCGACGGACCTCATCTCGGTGGCCACAGCCACTTCTGATCAGGCTGCCACCAACCCAGAAGCAGATGCCACGAAGACCGATGTCGCCAACCCGGAAGCTGACGCTGCCAAGGCCAACTCCGAAGTTGATGCTGCCAAGGCCAACACCGAAGCTGATGCCGCCAAGGCCAACACCGAAGATGCTGCTACCTCCACCTGATTATGTCCTGCAACACTTATGCTCGAGATTTTTATCAAATCCCCGGAATGCCGGGTGCAGATGTACTGAACAATTATCCTTTGCATTGCTACTCAGTTTTATTTCACTTGATATTTTATACTTAGCAATTTGAGCAGCTTTGGCTTGATGCCGGGTTGCGTTATCATGCGAGTCCCCGAGTTGCATTTTTCATCCACCCTTCCTTTTTTTCTCAGCTCTTACCTGCAACTTGTTGCTTTTTTGGTATTCGAGTCACAAGAGTTCAAAGTTGGAGTTTCAAATACTTAGCCACTAGGAAACAGTCATAGTAATGCTACCCACCACATAGCCGAACAAGTTAACAATAGACAGTAAAAAACACTCTATTCGGTTGCCACACGCGTCCTTCCCTTTGCAATTTTTCATGTGTTCATTGACTCTTTGGCTTGTTCTCTGGCTTGCCATGAAGCCGGTTTGCGGACAGCAGCAAAGTCGCAGAGTGTCCGGTGAGTATAAACACACTACTTTGTATGCTTTTGAAATTCTAAGCGTAGCAACCGAGTAGACAAAGATACAACAGAATAGAAACACTTAGAGCAATTTTGGACGAGGGCAGTCCCCGAGTTCAATTTCAGATTGCAGAGTAGGAGTAGGGGTTTAACTCAGATGAGAGAATACATACACACTTTTGCTCACGAATGAAAGCGACGAAGTAGAGCTACATTCCAAGGGTGTTTGGATTCCTCCCCAGCTTTATCCGGCCTGTTCTTCTGTGATGGTTGCGCATCTACAAGGTAGTACGCAGCATTGTGTAGAGCCTTGCTCACAATGAACGGCCCTTCCCACGGAGGGGATAGCTTGTGCATCCCGGCTGTGCGCTGCACGAGCCTAAGGACCATGTCTCCTTCTCGGAAAACCCTTGGGGTTTACTTTTCGGCTATGATAACGCCTCAGGTTTTGCTGGTAAACAGCTGAACGTGACAGAGTAAGCTCTCTTGCTTCTTCTAGCTGGTCAACGTCGTCTTCCCGAGCTTCTCTCGCCTCCGCCTTAGTGTAGAGGGTTACTCGGAGGGAGTCATGCTCTAAGTCGATTGGCAACACGGCCTTAGCCCCGTAACCAAGAAGAATGGTGTGTAGCCGGTTGATCGGTTAGGGGTAGTCCTTAGACTCCACAACACCGCTGGCAACTCATCTAGCCAGCACCCTGGTGTTTTCAGCAGCGGCTCAATCAGCCTGGGCTTTATGCCTGCAAGCACCATGCCATTTGCTCTTTCCACCTGCCCATTGGATGCGGGGTGCACAACAGACGCGACATCTAGTCGGATGTGCTTATCTCTGCAGAATCTCACCATGGCTCCCTCAGCAAAGTTAGTGCCGTTATCTGTGATGATGCTGTGCGGGTAGTCGTATCTCAGGATTACATCCTTCAGGAAACTCACAGCAGTAGTTCCATCACACTTCCGAATAGGCTTCACTTCAATCCACTTGGTGAATTTATCAACCATGACCAAAATGTGTGTCATGTTGCCTCTAGCCGGTTTGAAAGGACCAACCATATCCAGACACCAAACAGCAAATGGCCAAGTGATGGGAATTGTTTTCAACTCGGAAGCGGGCATGTGGATCTTACTTGCGAGTCTCTGGCAGCCATTACATTTCCTCACAATATCCTCAGCCTGCTTCAAAGCAGTGAGCCAGAAGAAGCCATGCCGAAAAGCTTTCTTGACTAGAGCCCGAGAAGAGGCGTGATGCCCGCATTCCCCTTGGTGTATCTCCACCAGAATCTCTTCTCCTTCTTCCGGTTCCACACAACGTTGCAATACGCCAGTGGCACTTCTTTTGTGCAACACCTCTCTGAAGATGGTGTAGCCCTTGGACCTTCTCTGAATCTGCCTTGCGGTAACCTCATCATCTGGAAGGGTACCGTCCTTGAGAAAGGATAATAGGGGCATGGCCCAACTCGGTGTCTCCCGTGCGGGAAACACTGGTTCGTCCACTTCCATTGGGACAGCCACTGCTGCGTCTTTTTATGGATTGGGGTTGACTCTCTGCAGCCCCGAACGGTTTGCAAGGACTTCTTCAAGGAATGCAACAGTCCCCGAGCTGAGAGGGGCAGTCCCCGAGTAAGGAGGAGCAGTCCCCGAGTAGGGAGGGGCAGTCCCCGGGTTGCAGGCGCCAGTCCCCGGGTCCTCTTTTGCACCTTCCCAGTCAATCTCCATTGGAACTGCTTCTTCATTAGGCAGAGAAGGAACAAAAATGGACTCCGAGTTGGGGGATGGCTTGATGGATGGCTTTCTCAAATGCTCCAAGGCAATCCCAGCCGGGATGTACTGCCGAGAAGATCCCAACTTGGACAGCTCATCAGCTGCTTCATTCTCTGCTCGGTGGATGTGTTGGAACTCGCAACCCTCAAAGAATCCTGTCATGGTTTGGACCAGGAAGCGGTATGACACCATGTTGGCATCCAGAGCATCCCAAGTGCCAGAAACCTGCTGCACGACTAGATCCGAGTCTCCATAGCATATGATGCGCTACACACCAACTTCTTTTGCTACCTTCAAACCGTGTACCACGGCCTCGTACTCTGCAACATTGTTGGATGCCTTGAAGTGGATTTGCAGGACATACTTGAGTTGATCTCGCTTGGGTGACGTAAGCACCACGCCAGCACCAAGGCCCTCCTTCATATTGGATCCATCAAAGTGCATCTTCCAGTAGTTTGATACCGGAGTAGGAGGCTCATATTGCACCTCAGCCCGATCCACCAGAAATTCTGCCAGGATCTGAGACTTGATGGCTTCTCTTCTCGCATACGCGGGAGCGTACGCGGCCAGCTCGATTCCCCACTTGGCTACTCTGCCACTCGCTTCCTTGTTGCCCATGATATCCGAGATGGGAGCTGAGCTCACCACTGTGATGGGGTGTTCTTGGAAGTAGTGCTTCAGCTTCTTGGCGCCCAGGTACACACCGTAAGTCATCTTCTGGTAGTGAGGGTAGTTCTGTTTGGAGCTGGACAACACCTCACTAAGATAATATACCGGCCTCTGCACACTCTTGCCTTCCTCTTCTCGTTCCACCACAATCACCATGCTGACTACCCGGTTAGTAGCAGCAATATATAGCAGCATTGGCTCCTTGGGTAGCGGACTAGCCAAGATGGGAGCGCTACCCAGCATTGCCTTCAGCTCATTGAATGCCACATCCACTTGCGGTGTCCAGACGAACTTGTCGCTTTTCTTCATCAATTGATACAAAGGCAGGGCCTTCTCACCCATTCTGCCCAAGAAACGGCTCAGAGATGCCAAGCAACCAGTGAATTTTTGCACATCCTTCAGGGATCTCGGCAAAGACATGCTCTCAATAGCTTTTATCTTTGAAGGATTGGCCTCAATGCCCCGACTGGACACCAAGAAGCCGAGTAGCTTGCCAGCCGGGACGCCAAAGGTGCATTTACTCGGGTTCAGCTTCATCTTATACTTGCGCAAGTTAGCGAAAGTTTCCTCGAGGTCACTAAGCAGAGTATGTGTTTTATTCGTTTTGATGACAATGTCATCTACGTACACCTGCACATTTTTGCCGAGTTGGTCATGCAAGCATTTCTGCATGCATCTCTGATAAGTGGCACCTGCATTCCGCAACCCGAAACACATGACACGATAGCAATAAGCCCCGTACGGGGTAATGAAAGCAGTCTTTATTTGATCAGCAGGATTGAGAGCTATCTGGTGAAAACCAGAGTAGGCATCTATGAAAGACAACAGTTCACAACCAGCAGTAGAGTCGATCACCTGATCGATGCGAGGTAGCGGAAAAGGATCCTTGGGGCATGCCTTGTTCAAGTCGGGGTAGTCGACGCACATGCGCCATGCGGTAGCGGCCTTGGGATCCTCCTTCTTCTTCTCGACCATGACCGGGTTGGCTAGCCAATCCGGATGCAGCACTTCCATGATGAAATTGCTTATCAGCAGCTTGGTGATCTGGTCACCGATGGCCTTTCTTCTCTCATCTCCAAAACTGCGCATAGCCTGCTTCACTGGTTTGGCGTCAGGACGCACATGTAGCGAGTGCTCAACCAACTCCCTCGGGACACCTGGCAGATCCTCATTGGACCAGGCAAACACGTCCCGATTCTCACGGAGGAAGTGGATGAGCTCGCTTTCCTATTTCTCCCCCAACCTGGAGCCAATGATGGCAACTCGGTCGGGAAACTCAGGGTCAACCTGGATCTTCTTTGTCTCCTGAGATGCCTGGAACGCCGTCCCGTGCTGGGAACTCGGCATGCCAGGCGCACCAGCTTGCGCGGATTGCGCCATAGCCACCACCTCGTACATCTTTTTCTTCTCGGCAGCAATCACCATGGACTCCGCCAACTGAGAACCAGCAGAGGCACACTCCATAGACTTCTTGTAGTCACCAGAGATGGTGATCACTCCATTGGGACCAGGGATCTTCATCTTCAGATATGCAGTGTGGGTAGAGGCCATGAACTTGCTCAGAGCAGGCCTGCCGAGTAGGGCATGGTAGGGGCTCTGGTGATCAACCACCTCAAACTGCAGGCTCTCTGTGCGGCAGTTCTCTCTGGTGCCAAATAGCACATCTATCCATACTCGGCCAATCGGGTTGCAAGAGACTCCTGGCACAATGCCATGGAAAGTGGTCTTGCTGGGTAGCAGCATGTTCTCGGCCATACCAAGCTTCTCAAGCGTGTCTTTGTACACGATGTTGATGCTGCTGCCGTTGTCAATCAGTACCTTGCTGAACCTCACGTTCTTCTCGGGACCCAAGAAGGTAGGATCCAGCACCAAGGCATAGCTACCCGGGTTGGGCATCACTTTAGGATGATCCGTTCTGGACCACGTGACCTCTTGGTTGCACCAATGCATGTAGTGAGGAACAGCAGGGATCACATCATTGACCTCCATGGCACGCCTGTGCTGGGATTTCTTGTCGACAGGCTCAGAGGTGAAGATCATGTAGCTCTCGTGGTGCTCCTGGTACCGCTTGCGGTCTCCGCCACCATTGTTGTCGTTGTTGTTGTTGCCTTGGTTGTTGTTGTTGTTGTTGTTGTTGTTGTTGCCTCTGTTGTTGTTGCGGGTGTAGTAGTAGTTGTTGTTGTTGCGGTAGCCATCGTTGTTGAAGTGGCGGTTGGCTCCTAAGGCCACCTGGTTCACATTCTCTCTTCTCGGAAAGGCTGGAGGCCGAGTAGCGGGTGCGCGAGCAGGCTGCACTGTGGCATTCGTGGCTGGCATAGGAGGAGGAGGAGGCAGGCCCTCGTTCTTGATTTCTTCCCACCAACTGCATTGCCGAGTAGTGTGGTTGGCGGGTCTTGCGGGATGCCGAGTGTGGAAACTGCATGGGCCATCCTTCATGTCCTTGAAGACAAAGTTTGGTGCCGGACCCGAGTTGCCGCTACCCTGCTGGGAAGCGCTGTATGGCTTCTTGTTGCCTTGGCCCTGATTCTGGTTCTGCCCGTACTGGGCTCCAGCAGTTTTCGGCCTCTGGCTACTCCCAGCTCCGGTTGCCACAACATTCACTTCCTCAGGATCGTACCGGGTATCAATCCGGTCACCTCTGCGCTTGTTGCGGAACTCATTGCGCTTGCTGGTGTTGATGTTGTAGTTCCTTCTCGGCTCCGCAGCATCAAGAAGAGGCTGTGTCGGGTCGCCGAGTGCGTACTGATCCGCAATCCGGTTGGTCTCAGCGAGAGTACTCGGCATCTCCCTCTGGAGCCTTTGCCACAACATGCCGCCATGTCTGCAACCCTGCGCAAACCAAGTGATGGCCTGGGCCTCATTCACACCCTCACAGGTGTTCCTGAGAGTGCTCCACCGAGTGAGATACTCTCGGTCCATCTCCTCTTCCCGCTTCCTGCAAGCGGTAGCTGATGCGGCCTATTCGGCCTCCGGTAGGTGCTGGTGAAGTTGCTGACAAATGCCTCCGCGAAGTCTAGCCAGCAGTTGATGTTGTGTTTGGGCAGGTTGTTGAGCCAAGTTCTTGCCGGTCCCTCGAGCATCTGCGGGATGTACCGCACGGCCCATCTCCGGTTGCCGCCTGCAATGTGCACGGCTGTGACATAGTCGTTGAGCCAATCTTCCGGCTTGGTGCTGCCGTCATAGCACTTGGTCCCTCTGGCGAGCTGGAACTGCTTCACGGATGGCTCCGTCATGATGCGGGGGCCAAAGCACTCTGGGCCAGGTGGCCCCTTGCTCTCAAGCTGCGCGGACAGGCTGATTCGGTCCAGCTTGTGCCTGGCATCACTGGGCTCCAGCACACGCTCACCCACGCGATCCAAGATGTCGTAGCCAGCCAACCCCATGGACGAGTAGCCATCATCATATCTGTCCACCTGCACGACTGCAGGCTGCTCCACCGGGTTGGCGGCTGGTGCGACAGCGCGCGGCTGCTGCCTCTGCCGAGTGGGCTGAGCAACTGGATGCTTAGAAGGGCCTGGGCGCTCTCCATCTCGGGCCTGGCTTTGAGCTTTATGGGCTTGATAGCCCGCTCCTGCAGGGTTGTGTTTTTGACCGGACTGTCGCGCCACAGCGTGCTGTTTTGCGGCGACAGCCGGGTCGTACACCTGCATCTGCCTATCTCTGCCGGAATGCCCACTCCGCTCCTTCTTGCGATTGGGATGCGGTGATGAGGCCTGATCGTTAGATCTAGCCGCATGCGAGTGCACCACCTGAGAAGCTCCAGCACCCGGGTTGGCTTTCCGGAACTCCTCGTTCTGCCTAGCAGCCTCTAGCACTAGCTCATTGAGCCTTTCCTGCTGCCTAACGCGCGCGTCGCCAGCGAGATGCGGCAACTCAGCGGCTACAGCCTCAGCAGCTCTAAGGGTTTTGGCGGGGGTGCTGTATCTAGGTCTGGTGGTGGCGGTGTTTTGGCTAGCAGCTTGGCCAGTAGTTTCACCAACTGCTGCCATCTCGGTGCCTAGGTTGCGGCGCGTAGCGCCTGCCTTGGAAGGCCTCCTCACTACCGGCGTAAAGCCGTGAGCTCTGTTGTACTCGTTCTGGTCCAGGTTCAGCTCAAGCCTAACCTTATCCAGCTCCGCCTGCTCGGCGAGCAGCGCCTGGCGCTGTTGGTCGAGCTGCGCGCGCATGGTCATCAGCTCGATCTCGGTGGGAGGCGGCATGCCCATCCGCACGGCGGACGCAGGTATCGTCGGAGTAGTGGAAGGAGGCAGGTTGCAGTCCTTCTCGTAGGGCTTGTGGGTCTTCCCGCCAGCACTCGGGCCAGCGAGATCCTCGACGACGCCCGCGGCAGTAGCCGCACCCTTCCCGGCATCAGCAGCAGGGCCGGTCATCATCACCTCCACGCGGTCCGCAGAACAGCCAATCGGCCTCCCGCGTGCAGCGATGACAGCAGGGGGATCTTCCGCGACATGCACCTGCTCGGGGTACTCGCGGTCGATGACGGTGGAGATGTAGACAAGGTGCGAGCCGAAGGAGAGCACCGAGCCGCCCTCCGGCATGGCCCTGCCGCCGAAATCACCGGCGTTGTCGATGACGAAGTGGAAGGAGCCGAATCTGTGGATGAGGCCACAGACCACGCGCTCTCCGGTAGCAGAAATCGATCCCGTCCGAACGGAAACTCCAGCCAGCGCCGCTGGTTGCCCCACGGTGGGCGCGAACTGTCGTGGTGGTGTCACGGCAGATGCCATAGGATGGCTAAAGTTGTGGGGACGATGGACGCTGGAGGCGCTCGGGGAGGGATCACGCAGCGAGTAGCCGCATGAGCTAAGAACCTAGCACTTCAAAGAACAAGATCTACCCAGGTTCAGGGCCCTCGTGTGGAGGTAAAACCCCTACTCCTGCCTTTCTCTCTTTATATTCGTGTCTCACCGAGTAGCCACAGTACAAATGATGCTCACAACCGAGTAGCCACTCTCCTCTCTAGGTGACTGTAGCCCTTAATCGTGTTGTCCCTCGCGCAGGAGGAGGCAGGGCACCTTATATACTGGTGCCGAGCCGGATACAGCCAAGATGTCGACATAGTGTGCACACTGTACATTTCCAGCTTCTCGCTGACAGCTTTGGCTTCCAAGTTTGTCTCCGTGCGTAAAGTCGTTCTGCAGAACCGAGAAACTGATCTGTTATCACTGACACTGTCACGGGGTAGGCCCCCCTAACCTGCGACGCCCTGCTGACACCCTGGCGCGGATAAGTGTAACACCTGGGGTGTTTTCCCTAAGTTAGAAAGTTGGTTGTTTTTCTTTTGCTTTGCATCACATGCATCGTATGCATTGCACCCTGTTTTCAAAACAACTCAAAAGTTCAAACCAATTTAAACTTTCAAACATGTCCAAAGTTTCCAATTTAAAAATTGCAAACTAAACAACTCGAATTGTTTCCAATAGTTTTGAAGTTGATCTATTTAAATTGCTTGTTAATAAAATTTCCCTTTTATTAACACCCAAATGGTAAATTCAAATTCAAATCAAAATCATTCATACTTGGCATGTTCCAAATGTGGTTTTAAAAATTAAAATCTTGCAAACAATTAAATTCAATAAGTTTTCATAATGGGTTGAGCTTATTGAATAAAAATTGGTTATTTCAAAAATCAACTCCCTATGACCCCTATTTGAAATTCAAATAGCAAACTAAAATCAAATTGACATTTCAAATTTTTGAAACTAATGATAACATGCTTTGACCTTGCTGTTTTGTAAATCAACAAAAAATATTTCATAAAATAAAACCCCTAAACCTATTCATTTTCTCTCTCTTTTCCTTCCTACAAAAAAAAGGAAGAAAAGAAATAAAACAGCTGCTGCGGGGAGGCAGGCCAAGTGGCCCACCTACCACCCACGGCCCAAACCCTTCCAGCCCATCCCACCACACCACCGAAGCCCACCTCTTCCTTCTTCCTCGTACGGCAGCACATCGACAGTGCCGACGTCGACACTGCCTCGATGGGACGGCCAGCAGAGCTCCTCCTCCTCCTTATAACCTCTCCCTAGACCTCCTCCCTGCTGCCCTAGACCCCCTCCTCCAATCTCTCCACTGCCGCCGCCGTATTTCTTCCTCCTCCCTCCTCCGCTTCTCCCTGCTCTGAACCACCGCACGCCACCGCGGCAAACCCCGGCGATCGCCGCCGCTATGAACCCCCTCCGCACAGCCTGAGCTCGGGAATCGAATCCCCGAGGCTCCATCGTCACCCTCGTTTCCAGGAGCAGGCCAGGGAGCAGCTGCATCATCGCCGTCGTCCACCTCTCCGTCGCCGGCCACATCCACCGCATCGGGCTCCTCCTCTCCTTCCACTCCCCGGTGAGTACCACGTCACCTCCTTTCCCTCCTTTCTCCTCCGGGCAACCACACGCACACCGTACACCTCCCGCACACATCCACGGGCAGAAGCAGCCACCGCAGCGCCGCTCGTCGCCGGCGTTTTTCCCCGCGCTGTCAGGTTTCAGTTAACTGAAACTTTCAGTTTCAGTTAACAGCCCGCAGCTGCACCTCATACCGCCCCAAGCCCCTATCCTGTCACAATACAGCAGCCACCCCAGTGGCTTACGCACCGCGCGCATGCACCCGAGGTCGCGGGATCGAGTCCCCGTCCGCGCGGAATAAAACCCATTTTTGCAACGCGCACTGACAGGTGGGGCCTCCCTATCAGCGATCCTGCAGCCACGCGTGCGCATCGCTCTCTTCGTCCTCGCAAGAAGAGTGATGCTGCTGTTGCTGGGTCTACTCCCTCACGGAGACAGGGTTCTTCTATTCCGGTCAATCCAAATGAACCCGTGGTCAAGAACTGGGGTGGTCTCAGTACCACTGACTTTGAGAATGCTAGGCTGAAGTTCAACCCCTATGAGTTTGGTCAGAGTACTAGTGCCGACCTTTGGTTCTATTGCAAGATGCATCAGGTCATGTATGATTTCATTCTTGGTAAACTCCAGAACAGCTATGTGGACCAACACTTCTTTGATGTGGAGTCAGCTCGCGTTCATTGGCCCCGTGTCATGGAACTCATGGATTTTCACGGTATCACTCCTCTCATGGGTGAAAATAATGCTCGTCCATTTGCCCCTGATTTTCTCAAGGAGTTCTATGCCATTGTTTTCTTCTCATCTGGAGAGGGCTCAAGAAATCCTCGTACATTGACTTGGATGAGTGGTGGAGTTAAGTGTGTTGCTACCATGGAGGAGTTTGGTTCCCTTCTTGGCATTCCCTTGGTCAAATATGATGGTATGAACAACATACGCATTCATGGTGATCCCAAGAATATTATGAAGGCCAAAGATGGTATCCGTCATTGCTATCCAGAAGGTACCAGCTCTTCATTCATCCCCAAAGTCAAGCACTTCTCTGAATATTGGTACATTGTGCACACCATCCTCCGCAATACCATCAATGTCAAGTATGGTGAGAAGGGTGAGGTCCGTAAATGGTTGATCAATCTTCTCTTTCACATTGAGACTGCTATGAGGAACAATAAGCCATTGGACATTCTGGATTTCATGTGGCATGAGATGAGGACAGTGGTTCATGACAAGAGGGTACCCATCTATGGATCCTATCTTCAGATTCTTATTGAGACCAAGATCCCAGTTGGTCTCATCAACAACTATGCCAAGGTGACTCCCAAGAGGTATGTCCTTATCACTAAAACTGAGGCTGAGTTAGCTGCTGCTCAATGCCCTAAGCGTACCCGCACACTGTCCTCAGCACCTAGTACATCTCAGGGTGTCCACCGCTCTCCTTCTCCTGCTCCTACTGGCCCTACTACTGACGCTTTCAGCATTAAGAGGGCACTCCAGAAGATGAACTGGTTTTCATTGATAAGCAGCAGCGGGACTATGAGGCATATCGCAAGGGCAAGGCCTCTAGTCGCCGTCAGCGAGCCATCATGACATCTCTTCAGATCCCCCTCAGCCCTCCTAGCTCAGATGAGATTCCCGAGGATAAGTGGAAGTCCCAGCACACATATTGGCTTGGCGATGACGCTAGCTCTCTCGGCTCTTTTGCGGCCCACTACACTACTACTGCTAGCTCCAGCCAGGCTCCTCCTGAGGACTTCACTGTTGAGGATGATGAGATGGAGGGCGACGAGTTATTGGACTTGCATCTTTCTCCCTTTTTGGTGTCTGATGCCAAGGGGGAGAAACACTCACGCATTGCATTGCATTTCATGCATCCATTTGCGTTTTATCCTTGCTATTTGTTTCCTTTGCTCTTAGTTGATGCTACTATTTGTGTGGTTTGTTGAACCTTGGTACTATTGTAAGACTATGTCTTTATTTACTTATCGTACTATCTATCTATCTATTATACGTGTGATATTTGAAATGTTGAAGATCATAGCAAGGCTATTATGTTATCTATCTACTCACTATTTGATGTGTTGAAGCCATAATGAGGGTAGTCTTTATCCATCTACCACTATGAGAAGAATGCCATGGTGAGATCTATCTTATGTACAATACTATCACTCATCTAAAAGAGAACACTATGCCTATACATGTGCATCTATAATGATAAATCATGATTGGATAATCCTCACACTTCACATAGGTATATCATGGTTACATCACATACCCTATTATTCTATAAAACATAGTGTGAAAGTAAAATTATGTTCGCTACACTTCATATGATAATCAAATATATACCTCTCATGATTGGGCACACAAATAGGGGGAGTACCACTATAAGTTTTGTCTCTTCGCAAATAGCCATGATAAATTGTTCTTTATGCAAATCCATATGTTGTCATCAAACATCAAAAAGGGGGAGATTGAAAGGACATAATTCCTAAATCCTATTTTCGGTGTTTGATCACAACATATGGAAGGACTAATGTGTACCCTAAGTTTATTCAGAGCATACCATGGTTAAAATGCAACCATATATCTCCGTAGACACGTATACGAAGGATAGAAAAAATGGAGAAAGGTCTAAGAAAAGGAAGGAGAAGAAAGAAGAAGAAAAGGAGAAATTGGAGGGAGCCGGCCTCCCTGGCCGGCCTGGCCGGGCCCTGTCGCACCCGGACTTCTAGGGGATACTCACAGTCCGCTAAACAGTAGAGAAATGGCTTACGGGGCATACCGGCACCCGTATCTCAATATGAGTAGGCCAACACGTAAACGTGTGACAACCATTCTCTTACTATTCATCGTCTGTGCAAACCATCCCGTAGAAATCCAGATACTTCCATTGACGTACTTCAAAACATACACACATGGTACGTCAACGGAATTTGAACAAGTGATATCACAACAGATCTCTAAGACACAAAAGATGGAAATAAGTTGCAAATAGCTCTCACTAGAGCAGAGATAGCAAATACAATCATCCAGAGGACACATGTCCCAACAATTCATCGTTACATCACAGCGGAAGCATCCAAAATGTCTGAGTACAGACAAGATCCAAATAGGCCTAAGAGGCCGGAAACGAAAAGACGGAGCCCATCCACCGAAGTCTCGGATCCTGCCCGGGTCCGCTATCTACTCGTCAGCAGTCTCGTCATACTCCACGTAGTAGCCACCATGGGGATCCTCGGAAACGTAGTCTGCGGAAACCACAGCCCCAAAGGGGTCAGTACATAAACGTACTGGCAAGCAAGACTCACAGTTCACCAAAGTATAACCCGTCAACACCAAGCACATATGCTTTGGGTTCAACGGAAGAAAGGGGATATAAAAGATGCTGCAACTGGCTGCTCTAACCAACTACAGAACATACTACAACTTCCGGCTAACAGAAAGGAGATGAGATAGCGTATCGTAACCAACTATAACTAACCACCAAACAAACCCATCCTGGATCTCGCCCCTTATCCAAAGAAGCAATCCGAGGATAACTCACGCAGTTGGATTAATGATGGTTCAAGTTATTGTGTCAATAAGACTATTACTAGTCAATTTATCATTAGTTAAGTGTAAGTTGTTCTGAGTACTTGTTAGCCAGTACTTTCACCAAGTAATCCATAACCGCGGAAAACACGGCTTCTCGAGAAGATTTATCCCTGCAGGGGTGCACCAATTTGGCCGTACACGTAAGAATAACCCGCCAGATGGGAAGGCCTTTCCCATCAAGCGGGGCACTCAACACAACTCAACTCTTCTTCGCATCAAGCCCAAAGAACCACGTGCTGTGCGTGCGCGGATAATCGAGCCCCCACGAAGAAAAGGGGGACCCTCATAGCACTGGAAGACCACGCCGCCCTGAATGCCGACTACAAAAGTTCCACCCTGGCCTCGGGTTCGCACCTGCATATGCATGCGGCAAATGGAAAACTCGAACTAAATGAGGCGATTTGGACGAGATGCGAATCGAATCAAATTGAGGGGGGCGCCCATACACGCTTCCCACATGCGGTTAGTGCGCTCATCATGGATCAGTAGACAAGACCCTTTTCCTAATTAGGGTCGACACTAGCAGGCCTCAAAACCACGCCGGGCCTCCTGCCGGTGCCTTATCATCAAATTATTATTACCTCAAAATTAACAGGTTGTTGTTTAACATCGAGCCCCAGAACATAATAGAAATAGTAACAGAAAGTAACGGGTAACAGACTCGAGCAAAACAACCCTAAGCATGCTAGTAAGACACGGGCTCAAACAACGGGGTTATGGGAGTGGAGGTGAGACAATATCAGGGTTAAAGGATACATGTGATAGGTTCGTAACAGAAGCAACGATTCATAGGGCTAGCAGAATAGACAACGGAAAGTATCGGTAACCAATGTTGAAAGGAACACAGTGGTTCATGTGAGTGAATACTTGCCTGCAAACTCAGCAGCCTGGTACTGAGCTAGATCCTTAGAAGGGGTGTCGTAAGTATCGTCGGTCTCAACGTCGTCGTTTATCCAAGAAGAAGCAAACAAACAACGCAGAGAGAAACAATCAATAACATGGCATAGTGCACAAACATGGGATGATGCATGACCATTTAATTTATGCATCAAAACTAAACTAGTTGACAGGATAACATAACATAATTAAATGGACCCACATGCAATTGGATTGCATATGGAAAGCCCATGAATTAAGGGTGAAACAATTGTTTTACAACTAACCAATAGGTGAAAGTGGATTAGCATGATGCATGGATGAATAAAACAACAAAATAACAACAATAGAACCAAATGGAAATAAGGTTTATCCATTTTGAAATTTTAGTTATTAAGTTAAGGAATTTTGGTTCCTTAAAGGTGTCACACAAGCATTTGTTGTTTTCATCAAGTTCAATTGTTCAAAACAGATAACAAAGTTCATATTTGAATAGAACACACAATTTTGGGTGGATTACATGTTTCACTTGTTGAAAAAGGATTTGGAAATAATTACTTACGAATTAAACAAGTTAAACAAGATTTAATTGAATTTAATTCAAACATGAACTTATTTGAATTTTTAGTTGTGCAAAACATTACATGAAGTTCATATTTGAAAAGTTTATACTTTTAGGGTTGGAAAACATATTTTATATGTCCCAAAAGAAATTAGTTTGACCAAGTTATGAATTTAGCAATTTTAAATGATTTAAACAAGGTTTAAATTATTTAACCAATTTTAATTATTCCAAACATGAAACAAATTTTATATTTGAAAAGGTGGTTTAATTTTGCATGGAAAACATATTTCATTTGTTGAAATTGGATTTAAAATGAGCAAGTTATTATTTTGGCAATTTTAAATGCAATAATAAAGAAACAGTTGTTTTCAGCAAGTTAAATTATTCAAAACAGCAAACAAAGTTGATATTTGGAAAGTACATGAAAAATTGATTGGAAAACATATTTAGTTTGTGGAATTTGGAATTTTTATGCCCAAGTTATGAATTTTGCAAAATTAAGTGAATTAAACAAGGATTCAAATATTTCACCAATTTAAAATATTCAAAACAGTAAACAAATTTTATATTTGGATAGATAATTCAATTTGGCACAGAAAACATATTTAAAAAGTTGAATTTGGAGCTAAGATGAATTATTTATGCATTTGTGAAGTTTAAGTATTATTCTGCCATTTTTATTACAGCTAGGGACTTAGAATTAATTAAACAGGGGCCTAGAAGGAAATATACAGGGACATGTTGGTGATTTCTGTGAAGGTGCTGTGTCAAAACAAATAGAAATAAAAAGTTTGGGTTAATTGCGGGAGGGGGACTCGAACCCACACCCTCCTGGGCGCGCAAAGGGGCAGCTAACCACTGCGGTAGTTGTTCTGTTTGTTGATAGAAGAGGGGCGGGGTGAGGATAAGGTGTTGCACTGGCGTTAACTGAACTTTTTGTTTAACTGAAACATTGCAGGCCGGTTTCTGTATCTCGACAGAGGCAGCGGCAGCGAACGACAGCGGACTGCTCGACGTGGCTCGCCGTGCATCGGGCTGCTGTGGCCGTGTGATGCGAGAGGGGGGAGAGGGATCGAGGGTGGAGGCTCACCTCGAGCGGAAACGGAGGCGAGGTGACGCAGGCGTACGTCGGGGCAGCAGTGGCAGAGCAGAGGGCGACGGCGGCAAACCTTGGACGGCGGCGGCGCCGTGCTGGCTCCCGGCCCGAGCCGAGGGGTGGAGGAGGGAGAGGGCGTCGGGGAGGTTCCATTCCCGTGCCTCCCTTGGCCGGAGGGGACCCTGGCTCCGATGATCGCCGGAGGGAACAGAGGTGGGTTCTGGTTGTGGTACAGGTACAGAGAGAAGAGAGCAGAGAAAAAGAGAGGGAGAAGGGAGAGAACGGCGGGGGAGAAGGAGAAGGAGGAGAAGTTAGGGTTAGGGAGCTAGGGCTCGGCCTAGGTCTTATGGAGGGGGAGGAGGTGGTGATCGCCGTTGCTGCTCTGCTCTGAACCGACGTGGACACCTTCAGATGGCGCCGTACAGAGGTTGAGGAAAGAGATCGAAGGGGTATGGGCCAAGGGGGAAGAGGTGGGCTGGGCCTCTCTCTCTACTGTTAGCTTTTTTATTATTTCTTGCTATTTATTTTTATTTTTATTTTGCTGAAAAGAAATAGGGAGAAAAGAATAGGTTTTGAGTGTTAGAAAAATTTAGAAAAATTTGGTATTTCCTAGCTATGTGACAGCAACAACTTGTAGACTTTTGTGTTCAAAAAGTTTGAATTAGGGTGTTGTTTGAAATTTGTTTGAAATTGGAGTGAAATTAATTATTAATTGAGTAATTTGAATTAAGCAACTTAGAGGTTTTAAGTTCAAGTTTATTTGAAACAAAAGATGGCTTTGTTTTGATAATTTTCATAAAGTTCAAAAAGGGGTTGCTGTTTGGAAGATTTAATTCGAAAGGCATTTGAATTAAGTGAATTTGGTATTAAATGAATTGTGGCAACTTAAACAATTTGATGGTTTGAAATTTATAGTTTAATGGAAACAATTGATGGAAGTGTTTTGTCATTTTCATAATTTTCAAAAGGGGTTGATGTTTTGGAAATTAATGGAATTTGCAAAGGGTTTGGTATTAAATGAATTTTTGTTAGAAACAAAACAACAGTTTGGAATCACAACTTTTATGGAAACAAATGATTGTTTTGATTTGAAATATCATTTTGGAAATTGTAACATCACAAGTATGAAACAAAAGGTTTGAAATTTGAGTTGAAATTCAAATAGAAAACAAAGGAAAACAAAGGAAAACAGTTGGAAAACAAAGCAAAACAGAGGAAAACAAATGGAAAACAAGCAAAACAAATGCAATGAACATGATGTCATGATGCAAAACATAAAATACCAGAGAGCAAACATTCTAATGGCTATTTTTCATACTTGGGATGTTACAGGCCCCTAGGTCGGGCTGGTCGGGCTGTCTCCCGGCCTGGCTCTTCTCCACGCCATCCCTAGGCCTGGTCCTAGGCCGGACGGCTCGGGCGGGTGCCCGGCCTCAGCGCGCCTCCACGCCGGCCCCAGGCCGGACTCCAGGCCGGGCGGCTCGGGCGGGTGCCCGGCCCCAGCTGTGCCTCCACGCCGGCCTGGCCGGCCTCCCAGGCCGGGCCAGCACCTGGCCGACCTCCCCTCCACGCCCACGCCGGCCCCAGGCCGGGCTGACCCAGGCCGGGGTGGGAGGGCCCTCCGTCCCCTGCGTTGTCCACGCCGGCCCCAAGCCGGGCCCCTAGGCCGGGGTGGATTTTGCCTCCGCACTGGTTGCTCCAGGCCGGCCTGGCCGGCCTCCTAGGCCGGGGTGGACGCTGCAGAGTGGGGAACCCCCCCCCCCCCAACGACCATATTCTCGCCCACAGGTATAAAAGGTATCTTTCTTCTACCTTTTCAAAGTGTCAATCCCACTCACTCTCTCTCCACCATTGATTGACCAAGATCAAGCTCAAGAACAAGCAACTCCTCAAATCCCCAACCAAAGCTCGTGATACTTTGGGATTTGAAGGAGACACCACCGATCTACAACTCCACCAAGTCGATTGGAAATCCACCCACTCATCCCTTAGGGATCTTGTCATTCTTATTTCATTGGAGCCAAGAATCTTGTTGCTCTTAGCTCATCGGAGCTTGGAGCCTTGTTGATATCCCCGGTGCTTTTGTGCTCGTGGATCTTGCTTCTCGGAGTCTTGGTGGCTCTCGGGATTTGGTGAGGACCCTCCAATCTTGTGGAATGTGCCTCATCCTTGTAAAGGTTCTAGTTGTCAACCTCAACGGCAACATAGTGATTCGAGCATATCCACATCGGTGGAAGGACTCGAAGGAGATACGGTGTGGCATTTGAGGCCTACTCGGTGTTCCACTTTGGTGGCACCGCACCGCTCCAACGGAGATTAGCTTCCATTGGGAAGTGAACTTCGGGATAAATCTCCGCGTCATTATGTTCGGTTATTCCTCAACTTACCTTTACTAGCTACTACTAGTTTAGTCATATATTCACCTTGTGCTAGTTGTACTTGCTCGACATATAGAATTGTTCACCTAGTTGCATAATCTAGATAATCTATATTTGAGCATTACCTTGTTAACTTGAAAAAGAAGCTAAAATTTGTAGTTAACCTATTCACCCCCCTCTAGTTAACCTCTCGGTCATTCAGCAGTCCGAACGCTACGTCGGACGTCTAGAAGTTCTGTTTTTCTTTATAGTGAGACGATGCATGCATGCATGAAGAATCTAATGATATCACAGCATTAAACGCGATTTTTTTAAAATGATTTATCTTGCAAAACATTAATCCGATTATATATCCGTTTACATTGCTAACTTTGTCTTGACGAGGGCTTCAAAACTAAATCTCATGTTAGTATGTTTCGCTGAATGTTTTTTCACACCAATTATCATATTAGCAACGAACAGGATAATTGTAGATGGTTACCAAATTAAAAATAAAAAAATCACATTTTTAGACATTGCAACACAGCCATATATCGAATGTGAAAAATCGGTCACATTAATTACCGGATTGCAACATTATAGATATCAGATTAATATCATAAGAACTATACATGATTATCGGATAATTTCTATGGTAAATATTATATATCGGCCAAAAACTGGTCCGATGGGAAGTATAGTACCGGACGCCGATTCCTAACTGCGTTGTTACGTTTTATGTTTTTACTCCATAGATCATACCAGTAGTAGTAAAGTATTTTTAAGGATTATTATAATGTTATAAAAAATTAATGAATGTATTAATGGTGTCACACTTCGCAGTACATAAACAACAAATGTCACCCTCATGTTCTTTTACTCATACGCATTCTGTAGAACAACCGGCCCTCCTATTTCCCGTCGTGGTAGACTACCCCTTTTTCATTCCAAACTGAATTATTCATGTGCGCACACGGACTCTTGACCATACGGTCGTTTAAGACATCTCCTACGGGGCTGCTCATTAGTCCCGGATAGACCATTGTTTAGCAGTCCGATAAAAAATCAGGTCCCTACCAGGCTGCTTAAACGGACTGTGGTCCGATTTTTTGTCTGTGACTGCTTAAATCCTCCTCAAAATTGATCCCGGTAACAGTGCGCGAACGCGGTTCTGTCCTGCATTTCCCCGTCTGGCCCACTTGTCCCACCAACCGTAGTGCCCCTCTCTTCTCTCTTTCCCATTTTTTCTCGACTAGTCGTCCGATGGTGTCGACGTGGGCAGCCTCTGAATGCATCGGCGCTCCTGCACCGGTCCACGTCCGCATCCGCTCGGCCGAGGTGCTCGGGAAGGGCTGCTCGGCATGACGTACCGCGCCACGCTCGAGGGAGCTCCTCCATGTCGCCAGCCACGGCGCGGACGCCGCGCATCCTTTCTTCCTTGTGCGCGCGGCCAAGCACGCCGGCCACTTCGGCGCCACCTCCAGGGAGAAGGGGAAGTTCGGCCTCAACGTCGGGGAGATACTCTTCGTGGTGTCCAAACTCAACGTCGGCTCTGTGACCGCAAGGGGGTGTAGCACCCAGTCATCTGCAGCAAGACCGTCGTGCACTGGTGCCGCACCACTCAGTCCTCGTCTTCGAGGCCTTCTCTGCGTCGGCGCCTGCTTCCAACATCGACTCTGCCACCGCCTACCTGCTCGACGAGCTCACCGACGACTACGGCTACAAGCTGAGGCACTGCCTGCAGGATGGCTACGGCGTGCACCGCTAGCTGGTCGACGGGCGTCACCTCCTCATCCAGGAGGCGGCTACTTCTAGTGCGTCGGCCAGTCCCATCCACCACCAGTTATTCTCTGAAAGTGCATTTTGCATCTTTGATCTCTCGTAGGTTTTGGAGTTGATAACAACACTACTAAGCATCTAACAGTGCGTCAAGTATTTCAGGTTACATCAACTAGACGCCAAAAAGGTGAAGAGAATTCCAAGACAAAGCCACCAAGATTTATATGGTCCAGCGGTAGTGCCGGGCGTGGCAGCGGTAGTACCGCTCTGCACAGCGAGCGGTAGTACCGCGCCCAGTACCGCCAGAAGTACCGCCAGGAGAAAAATGTGTATTGTCTCCAGAGGTACTGAAGCGGTACTGGCTCGGTAGTACCGTTGTACTAATATTTATCTTGAGCAAAGCCTTGCTCAGCGGTAGTACCGCTACTGGCTGGCGGTAGTACCGCTGCCTTCAGGAAGCGGTAGTACCGCCCTCAGTACCGGTCGTTGTACCGCTGGCTAGGTTTTGTTCGCAGTAACGTTTATGGTACTGAGGCGGTAGTGACCTAGTACTACCGCCAGCCACTTCGATTTAATTCGAAGATTGTGGCGAGCGGTAGTACCGGTGTGCACCCGCGGTAGTACCTCTGCTGGAGTACCACGGTACTTTGGCGGTAGTACCGCCCGCGCCCTATCACTGTGACGCCCTACCGCTTATGTTACCAGGTAGCGGTAGTACCGCTGGGACCAGCGGTAGTACCGCCAGGGTTGAAAAAGGGTCAAACGACTAGTTTGGGGAGGGGGCTATAAATACCCCATCCCCTTCTTCCCCAAGAGGTCACTCGCTCCAGCATTAAAGTCAAGCATTTATTGAGCCTCCAAAGTTAGATCTCTCCCAATCCCTCCACCCAAACTCGTTGATACTTGGAGGATTGAAGGAGAAGACCCGGATCTACATCTTCACCGACTCATTCTTCATTTCCCCCTCTCTAGCTAGAGGGATCTAGCCTAGGGTTTCCTCTTGTGGAGAACCCAGGCATCTTGCTACTTGTTGGTGATTCAAGGATTGTTGGGAGCCCCCAATTTGGTTGTGGGTGTGTGCCCCGAGTTGTTTGTAAAGGACTCGATTCCCGCCTCAAAGGGGATCAATAGTGGAAGGTGAACTAGGCCTTTGTGGTGGGGTTCATCGGAGAATAGGGTGAGGCCTTTGTGGCGTTGAGCAGGCCTTTGTGGCGAGCTCACACCCCTCCAACGAGACGTACTCCCTTAACAAGGAGGAACTCGGGAATACATCGTGTCTCCGTGTGCTTCTCATCGGTTACCTCGTTCCCTTCCTCCTTTACTCTCGCTTGTATTATTATTGTGCTTGCCTTGTCATATAGGTAAATTCACCCTAGTTGCATCCTATAGAGAATTTACCTTTGTGTCAAGCCTAATTGTTAAAGAAAAAATAAAATTGGTCGTAGCACCTATTCAAACCCCCCCTCTAGGTGCCTATAATTTACTTTCAATTGGTATCAGAGCATTGTCTCTTCTATCGGGCTTAACCGCCTAAGAGTTTAAGTATGGGTGAAGATTCAGACGCCGAAGGTTCCGTGGCTAGGGTGTCCATGGATGATCTCAATGAGTTGAGAAATTCATTGACCTCATCCATAGACACCAAATTTGATGAGTTGCGTCAAGTCTTGGCGGAACTCCTCGAAGCCAAAGGACCGGAGGTCGCCCACTCTACTCCTCCAGAAGTTCCTCCGGAGGGCGCCAAGAAAGAATTTGATGGTGAACCATCTAAAATTGCTTTCGCCAAAAAATCCACCGAAAAGGGTACGGAGGGAGAGGGAGAATTTCACTCCTTCAAAGGACATTATACTCCCGATCCCCCCGTCCCACATCCTCATATAATCCCTAGGGGAGATCCACCTAAAATTGATGCATATTCTTTTCGTGAATCGCAATATTACATGGATACTCACTTGAACTCTCCTTGTATAGAGCTTTGGAGGGTCACTCGTGATGGATACAAGCCTCATGACCCCAAGAACCTCACAAGAAGAGAAGCTGTGGATTGTCAACTCAAATACACCGCCTTGTCAATTCTTCAACAAGCCTTGGGTCCAAACCACATGCCGCGTGTTCAACAATATTCCACTGCCAAGGAAACATGGGACACTCTTGTCGTCATGTTTGTGGGCAATGAGAGCATGCAACGGAATAGATATGATGCCTTGACAAATGAGGCCGAAGGGTTCTATATGCTTGAGGGAGAGAACCATGAAGATATGTACCGAAGGCTCAAGACACTTGCCACCGCATTCACTAATGTTGGTGCCAAGTACATTGATGATGCTTGGATCAAAAGGAAGTACATGATTGCCCTCATGCCATTTGAGCCCGCGAACTTGAAGAGCATTCAAGGAAGACATGATTTCCCTTCCATGAACTCAACTCAAGTTATGCAAGAAATGTTCTCCTATCAAGTGCAAACCAAGAATGCTCTTGACAACCGTGCTAGGGCCATTGGAATGCACAAAGGAGCATCGGTTGCTTTGAAGGCCAAGGTTGTGTCAAGAGAGGTTGAGTATGAAGAAGAAGGAGAAGAGGCGTTGCGTCCCTTGAAGGAACAAGACTATGATCTCGTGCTAAAGGATCTCATTGCTCTCACCGTGCAAAAGTTTTGGAAGAATCCCCCTGTCGAATATGCATCTCAACAAGTCCCTCTGGTGAACCGATAGGGTTTCGAGTAAGAGAATGAGTAGGCGCTGGTGACAATCGTCGGCTAACAGGGGCAAGATTTACCCAGGTTCGGGGCCCTCGTAGAGGTAAACCCTTACTCCTGCTTCTATCGATCTGTATTAGCTCAATAGATCGGTTACAGTGGGGGTGCTCAAGTCGAGAGTAGATCTCAATCTCGAGGCTAAGGTGGTGCGGTATTGCTTGGTCCTCCTCCCGGTGGTTCTCCTGGCTTTATATAGGTAGCCAGGTCTCAAACCGTCCCCGGGGGGATACAAACCCTAACCTAAAGTCGGTTACAGGTTTCCTTTCTTAACCCGCAAGGTTTTGCGGGTGGGCCTTGGTTGGGCCTTCTAGAACAGTCCACGGCGTCTCCCTTGGAGCTTGGGTCTTGGGCCTTGGACCGGGTAGGCTCTCCCGATAGGTCTAGGATCCATCCCTTCGTCACCCCCCAAGGGCAAGAAGTTTGTTGAGGAGAAGACCAAGTCTCGCTATGGCAATGATGGGGCTCAAAAAGTGAGGTCTTGCTTCAATTGCCAAGATAAGCACCACTTCATTGCGGAGTGTCCCTGTGAAAATAGAGAACTCCATAGTGGCAAGCTCATTCGCAAGGACAAGTCCAAGGTTGTGTACAAGAAACCTCATTTCAAGAAGAAACCTTTCAACAAGAAGTCTCCCACCAAGTTTGTGCTATTGACTCAAGAGGAGTATGATTCCGGGAGTGATGAAGAAGAAGAAACCACAAATGAAGTGGCCGCTCTATCTATTGCTTCTACTCCATCATCTTCATCTCTCTTTGAATCCCCCAATGACAATCATCCTCAACGAAATGCCAAGTGCTTCATAGCTAAGGCCACGGAGGTATCACCTTCCTCCAACTCTAAGACCCCTAGTGAAATAGAACATCTTGCTAATCTTAGAGTAGAAGATGAGAGGCTCTCCTTGGAACGTTTTATGTCTAACATGCAAGGGGAGACCAAGAAGTACTTTGAGCATCTCATGAGCCAATTGGGAGAGGCCCAAGAAGCTCTTAAGAAGAAAGGCGAGGTTGAAAGAAGGGATGCGGATGAAATTGCATCCCTCTCTATGACTCTCGAGGAAGAGCATGATGGTAGAGTTTCTCTTGAGGAGGAACTTGAATCTGTTGAAGAAACTCATAATGAACTTGTCTCTAATATCACTAAGGAATGTGATCTTGCTATTGCTAAATACAAAAAGGCTAAAAAGGATAAGGTTGAGTTTGGGGTTGGTCATGGTAAACTAACCGAGGAGTTTGAAAAACTAACCAAGGCTCACAAAGCTTTGGAGAGTCAACATTCTTCCCTCAAAGAGTTGCATGAACAACTTCAAACTCAACTTAATCAAGTTAACAACCCTAGCACCTATACTTCTTCTTGTGATCATGCAAATATTATTGAGGAAAATGCTAGGTTGAAGGTTGAGCTTGCAAGGCTCAAGGGCAAAGGCCCTCAAGTTGAGAAGGTTGTGGTCTCTACCCCACAAGTGGTTGCCCCTAGCTCAAATGTGGTCATTGCTAGACCACAATTGAGTGCTCCAAGGCCACAAGTGGGAAAGCAAGGTCTTGGCTATGTTTCCAAGAAAAAGAACAAAGAAGAAGAAGAGCAAGAAGAAGACCAACAATAGTGCTTCGAGTGGTATTGTCATTAGGGAAAACTCTACTCGTAGCACACCCGCACAAGCAAGAAATGTTGCCTCGAGTAGTAGTGTCATGAGGGACAACACTACTCGTAGAACCTCCGCGGGAACTAACAATCCACACCATTTCTTATATGTTTATTTTGATGGTGTTGTGCAAGCTAAATATGTTGGTCCTATCGAGGGTTTCATTGACTATACTATTTGGGTTCCTAAGACCCTTGTTGCTAACATGAAGGGACCCTCCTCGGGTTCTAACTCTAGTCAATGATCTCTTGCAGGACTATGCTTCCAGTGGGTCTAAATGGATAATTGATAGTGGATGCACTAGTCATATCACCGGAAGAAAAGAACTTGTGACGGAGTTGCGCTCAAATGACATACAAGCAACCGTCACTTATGGAGACTCGTCCTCGTCTAAGGTATCCGGGTTTGGCAAGGTTGTGATTGCTCCCGATATCACTATCGTGAACGTCATGCTTGTCGAATCCCTTGGTTTCAATTTACTTTCCGTTCGCTCTCTTGGAAAGATGGGTTTTTCCTTCTTTTTTTATGTTGATATTGTGGTCCTTTTGAGGAGCAAGACTCTTGACGTCGCTTACGTGGGACATGTTGAAAATGAGTTGTTCGTGGTGGAATTTTCGAAGTCTACCAACTCTCAAACAATGTGTCTTTTCGGAAGGGCGGACTTGGGGTGGTTGTGGCATCGCCGCTTATCCCATGTCAACATGAGAACTTTGCAAAGTCTTCACAAAGGTGGCCTTATTGTCGGACTAAAAGAAAATGTTTCCTTTTAAAAGGATCGCATTTGTAGGTCGTGTGTTGAAGGAAAGATGCATGATAAGGCATACAAGGCCAAGACTATTATTTCATCAAAGAGGATCTTGGAGCTTCTCCATGTTGATCTCTTTGGTGTCGTGCCCGAGGCAAGTCTTGGTGGCAAGAAGTATTGCTTGGTGATTGTCGATGATTATTCAAGATACACTTGGATTTATTTCTTCAAGTGCAAGAGTGAAACTCAACAAACCATCATCGACTTCTCCAACGAAGTGCAACGTCAACACAATGTGCAAATCATGGCTATTAGGAGTGATAATGGTTCGGAGTTCAAGAACTACAATTTGAATGAATTCCTTAGTGAGGAAGGCATTCGTCATCAATACTCCGCCATTTACACTCCTCAACAAAATGATGTTGCCGAAAGGAAGAATCGCAATCTCTTGGATATGGCAAGGATCATGTTGGCGGAGTACACTTCTCCCCAATATTTATGGGCCGAGACCATATCCACCACATGCCACTCCTCCAACCGCCTCTACATCCGCAAAGGCTTGGACAAGACTCCATATGAGATCCTCACCGGCAACAAGCCCAACGTCTCCTACTTCCGTGTATTCGGTTGTAAGTGCTTTTATTTGATCAAGGGTGTTAGGTTGTCTAAATTTCAATCCAAAACTATTGAGGGTATATTTGTTGGTTACGGTGCCGAATCCCACACTTATAGAGTCTTTGACAAAGCCTCACGGATTGTCATAGAATCTTGTAGTGTGGTTTTCGAGGAAAATGACGACACCTAAGTGGCGCAATTTCATGTTTATAATGTAGATGTTGAAATACCTCAAGAAGCCATAGGAAGGATGGGTGTGGGATTTTTCCTCCCCATTGAGGGACACCTTATGGCGACTCGAGAAGGACTATGCTCTACTCAAGTGGAGCCCTCCTCTACAATAGAAGAACAAGCCAAGGAGCCAAGTGCTACACCTAACCAAGAACATAATGAAGACTCTCCTCTTATTGACCAAGTTACTACGCAAGATGCAACCACTCCTATCATTCATGCTAGTCAAGGTCAAGGCCAAGATCAACCATCCTCTTCATCCTCTCCTCAAGTTGAAGCTAGTATTGAAGATATTATTGTTGATGATGATGATGATCAAGGCCAAGTTGGTCAAGATGGGGACCCAAATGATCTGCATGATTTGTTGGCACAAATGGAGACAAACCCCCGCGAGAGACTGTCGCTAGTGGGGGAGGGGGGGGTTGCCTTAGCGGTGGGTGCACCTCTCATGTAGACAACGACGAGCGCGTACCAGGTCGTCCGGATATCGACGGAGATCTCTGCTGCCCGCTTCAACTGCCCGAGCAGCCTGCGCGGTGCCATCCTCGATCTCGTCTCGGGGTGGGGGAGGAAGGCGGTGCAGGGGTGGCTTCAAGCAAGCAGCACCTGTGGAGCGGCATTCACCGGGCTGCGACGCCGTGTCCGGAAGAAGGCGAACTGTGCCTCCATGCAAGGCGTTCCACAGCTTCCTCGTGGGCTCAGGTCGCACTTTACTAGAGAGGAAGAGACTGGCGTCGGAAGGAACAAGTGATGATGCGGATTAAGCTGGATTTTATACTTTCGGTCAGTCATAGTTTTTCCCTTTTGTAGACAACCAGTGATAAGCTGTGTGAGTAATGTACTGATGTTGTATTTGTTTTTACCATGTGTAACTTTGAGATGGTATAGATTTTGATTCCAACATATTCGGCATTGTCTATCAGGATGTTAGCCACAAGATGCACATAAGCAAAAAAAATTGACCTTACAGACAATCCTAAGGATGCAGACGGACTATCCGCTGAACGAAGCGGACGGTCCGCGTCCACCTGCACTGCACCCCCTAGGTAAAATGGAGTACATGACGTGCCACGAGGAAGGGAATTGTTTCACAGGAGTCATGATCCCAGGCGGACGTCCGCTGCATTAGTACACAACCTGATACATAGTGTCACCTATGTATAAGCAATCCATAAATCCATGAGCTCAAAAACATGTGGGCAACCCACAATCTTGTAGTTCGCCCACATGAAATAGAATAAAGTTACTTTTACAGCTATAGTACAGACAAAATATACAATATTTATTACAAAGCTATTGTTATTTTTACTGTTCTCTTTTCTTATTTTTTTTCATGACGTATGGGAGCTATTTTAAGGTGCACTTTTGCAACATACATTGTGATGGAGCATATATACTACAAGACTGACTTGTGGGAATTAGACCATATACATGGTTGATGCCCACTCACGCAAAGGTGTGTGCTAGGATGAGCACGACTATAAGCTTTTGCCTTCAGAACGAAATTTGGTAGAGCTTGGCCTACTGTCAAATTAGTTTCTTTCACCCCTTGTAATGCCTCCTCCGAGGAAGATTAGAGTAACATGGTATTATGCTGCACTTTTTGAGGGATGTATGGCCGTCGATATTTTACTTTCCTTAGTGATCGGTTTTTTATAGCTAATTATTGTGTTTATTCGAGCTTGTTTGTGATATTGCAAATAAATTAATCCATGGCAATCCGCGGTGGAATGGTCATACTTTTGTGTTTCTGTTAGTTGGTTTCATTTCGCAACGATTTGAGATTTTAGGTTAAAAAAGATAATTCAATTTTTATTAGATCACGTGAATACCTTAGACTTGAGACTTCAGATACCATGTTTATCGAGTTTAACCAAGCATTCAAATTGTGAGTTGGCTTCTCTACTTCACTGTGCTTCAATTTGACATTACCGTCGATGATCCATTGCTGCATCAATTAGGTGGTTTGTTTCTGCATCTGGTGACCTTTTCATATTTTTTCTTGCTGTTACTAAGTACTGTCTACAATCTATGGTCCCTCGTGATTACCTTCCTGCTGGCATATCAAATAACTAGTGAAATTATATGTCGATATGTATTTGACGTGCTTGGCCCAAGTAGTGTACAATCAAATTTTAACTTAATTACAGTTGTAAGTCCACTACAATTTGCTTGTCAGTGGGAGTGCATGTGAGACAAACAACCAAACAGCCTTTTATTAACGAGTCTGCTACAATAGTTATTTGTATACGTAAGGTGATGTTGATCATATTTTGGTTTCACTTTGGAGCATTGTGGACTTTTCTTAACAGTCAGATAGATGCATAATCTGTGACGTGTATGGAAGACATATATAAAGAGCAGAGGCTATGAAAAAGGTGGTACAAGTGGCCAATAAGTCTATCATGCACATAGCTAACAGGATAAAAATGAGGATATGTTTATCATTGTCACTCTTATCACTGAAGGAAGAAAGAACTGAAAGATGATGTGCATCTGTTTTGCGCATCATTGTCATTACAGCAAGTGTTTGTTCTTTTTGCTCTCATCTTGGTTCAGTTATTTACTCATGTCAGCTGAAAAATATGATCTGATAGCTATGCAGTAACTATTTATTTCTTCTTATTTTGCAGTGTTGTTCTCAACATTTTATTAACTGACTTTATTAATGGGTCTGCTACAATATTATTACGATACCGTTGCTGAATTTCCCAAGAGGGTCAAGTCTCTAAGGATCCAACTTTGTGTATTATGTAAGCATATAGTATCATGTATCTGCGAGTCAATTCTAATTTTATTGGGGCTGAGTCGATTCTAATGGAAGCAGATAAATTACTACATTGATGAAACTTACATATAGCTAAGTTTATGTTACTCGATACGTTCATTTGCATGTGCACTATTGATAGTCTCTGAAGGAAATCAGAGTGCCTCAATATAAAACATGTGGTAACAAAATTTTAATATCCTTATAAATAGCACTAGAGTCCTATGATAATTTGGCAATTTTAAAAACCAGCAAACAGCAACTAGCTGAATTAGATTCCAATTTGATCCAACTAAAAGAAACAAGCTAGTAAGGATAAACCTTCGTGCAATCTAACTCAAAAAAAAAAACACAAAAGCAGATGTACATGAATTGTGTACTAATACACCCGAAACAAAAGTCAAAACTCAAAACAAAGTAAACTTGCATCAACTCTGTACACTAATGTTACTTGAGATGCAGGTTCCAACTTCATGGCATGGGTGGACGAGCATCTGCACCGGAACAGTGACAAGTTATAAATGAAATTTCGCATACTTGCAATCATGCATAACTTGGGAATATCCGTATTAGCCCTGGTTAGAAATTACCTTCAACTGCAGGCCGAGAAAGATGAATGTGCCCATGCCTTTCAGATAACAAAATAACACACACTCATTTGTTGGACGACACACGGCTGTAGTACTCAGTGAAGTCTAAACGGAAGAGGAGGAATTTTAAATCAACATGCTGCTGGAGTGGCAACTGGGAGATAAATGAATCAAGAGAAGCTGAATAATCCTTTGCAATGCTATCCAAATCTTCACCCATTTTCCGAAAAAGCTCCCCAGCAAGCTGAATCATGGCTTTTCGACCGCCATCTAGCCATGAACCTGTTTCCTTGGATTTTGTTTTTGATTTACCCTTTCCCCTGCAGTAAGAAGGAAAACTCAAAGTAAATCGAACAGTACATGTGATAAGATTTTGAGGAAAATATGGCATTGGATATTTCTGCAATAATCTAACCTTAGCTGCAACTCATATATCCGTTCAAACCACCTATCAGCATGACTGCGGAACTGTAATATGATATCAAACAGTGCAAAAAGATTTCTCAAAATTCCCAGGGATCGCTCACCGAGGAGAGATTTCTCCACAATTGAGGTGAGATATTTATCATGTCCCATGAGAAGATCATCTAAATCTTTTGCTGCATCCATTTCTTCTGAGAAACGAGCCCAGGAAATTTCCAGGACCTCAAACATTATGTAGTACTGGAAGTTGGTAACAAAATGGTTCATTTCATTAAACAGAACTTGGCATTTACGAAGAACTGAAACAAACTGAGCCCTGATGCTTGTTCCTTCCTTGTAAAATGGAGAAGAAACTATGCAATTAGGCTTCATTGTCTTCCAGACTCCAGTCAAGGAATGGTCAACACGCTTAAGCTTCCATAGGAAGTTGAATATTTTGAGGTACATCTTCATAACTGTAGCAGTGAACACCGTATCCAGAGGAACCCTAGCATCATACTCCAAGGAGAAGACGTCCCAGCCACGATCACCATCTCCATGATCCATCATCTTTACTTTTATCCGGTCCAATATGTCACGGTCATCATATTGTGCGTCAGATGCACGTATTGCAGTCTCCAGCAAGCCAGCAAGGTGGAAGGGGCTAATTCTATTGGCTGGTTCAGACAGCTCAGGACCAACAACATCCATCAGATACTGAACAAAATCACCCTGCCCGAGAAGCAAATATCTCTTGATAGCGAGACAATGGTCTTTAAATCGATATCTCTTATGGATCACGTCCATCAAACGTTGATCAATCCTCTTGGCTGCTTCTACCACCAATGCCTCCAAAGCATCAATCTGCCCATAACCAAGCCCACCACGACTTGTTGTGGTGCCAACATAGGCTGCAGCCTCGGTGGCGGCCTCAGCCCAACCATTATCATCACAGCAGACTCTAAGAAAGTTGATTGACTTTCCTGTTCTGAGAATCCTTTGTGCTAGCACCGGAGAAATGAAAGTCGGTAGCATGTCAGACTGAATAAGGTAGCCTTCACGCCACAAAGATTCAGCCTTGACTGGCTGCCCAACGATGAAGAACTCGCTGAATACATCCTCCAGCTCCCCTTCAAGCACCCAGCTCCGGACCATTTCAAACAGCGGGGAGCACACCCGCCGCAGCAAGCGGCCCATAAAATCTTGAAACATGGGGTCCCCATGCTGTGCATGCACATGGATGGCACCAGCCATTCCACCGCCTCTCAAACCACGGCATCCATCCACCAAGACAGCCATTAAGCGCATCCTCACTGCAGGCTCAGCAAGCCACACAACAAGACGCCGCAGTGAGAGGTAATTGCCTGAGACGCCCGAATCAGATCCAGGCGTTGGAATCGGATTCAACGAGTATGACTCTAGAACGGCAAGCAGCTTATAGTAATCAGATAGTTCCTCCTGTAGAGCTGAGCAGAAGGCCTGAGCAACAGTGCCGACCTCGGTGGCAGCATCAGAGGGCAACCGGCTGACATTGTCTGAAATGAAACCCCGCACCTTGCGGAACAGCCACCCGACCTCACACAGCTTGCGTACCAGTGTGCGAGTGGAGCGCGGCACGCGGACAGCGTCAGGAAGGTCGTAAGTATCGTTGCCCTTGTCATACCGAACATACCGGCCGTCGATGCCCTGGCAGGCGTACAGCACGTCGCGCACTAGCGCAGCTTCTGACACCTCCGTCTCGTCGAGCACCAGTTCAGTGTACTCCCGCAGCGCGATCTCGCGGATGTTGTCTGGATCTTTAGAGACCAGCACCACGCCGCCGGGCGGCGCACCGGGCACCCTCGAAGCTGGCTTCCCTCCTGTCGGCGGCGGGCCGCGCGGCGGCGCGGCCGTGGCGAGGTTGGGGAGGCAGGAGGAGGCGGCGGCCCCTCGGCGGTGAGAGGACAGCGAGTCGAGCAGGTAGAGGAGCGGCCAGAGCGAGGCGGGGCGGGATCGTACGGAGAGCTTGGAGTGGAGATCAGCGAAGGCGAGGGCGTCGTCCGGGCGGCCGGAGGCGGCGAGGCGGCGCTTGATGGACTCGGCGAGCGCGTGCTCATCGGGGAGGACGGCCGGGGCGAGGCGGCTGGAGAGCAGCCGGTGCGCGAACCGCAGCGCGCCGCCCGCATCGCGGCCCCCGACACCGGATTCGGCGGAGACGAGGCGAAGGACGAGCTCCTTGACGAGATCCTGGGTTTGGTGGTCCTCCATTGGGAGAGAGTGGGTGCTAGGGTTCGAGCCGAGAGCGGCTGAGTTGGATGGGGGTTTGGGAATTTTGCGGGGTGGTTTCTCTCTCTTTGATTTGTTTTGTATTTTGGGGGGATTGGATATGCATTGCGGGGAGTTTCAATATTTTTAGGCGCGGGCGATGATTCTCTTTTGAAAAAAGAGTAGAAGGTCTTATGTGTCCTGCCAGAGGGCCCAAGGGTTCGAAAATGGCTATAACTTAGGGCCTCTTTGGATCACATGGTTAAAAAAACACAGTAATGTGAAAAACGTAGGTATCTCACAGGTTTGCTTGTGCAAAACAGAGAAATGTAAAAATAAGTAAAAGTGCAGTAATAGTTGTTTGGATGAAACGCACTTATAAAGCGGCGCGAAGAGAACTGGGCAGAGGCCCAATGGTTAGGGGAGCAGTGCCTGACCCAGACAACCAGAGTTCGAGCCGGGACGAATTTCTGGAATTCTCGCAAAGGAGCAATTCTACTATAAAAGTAAGCCTTGGGTGCTAGTGCCCATGGGTCTCTTTTTTTATACCCTCGAAAAAAATAAAGCGGGGCGAAAGCCTGTTTCGGCGTTGGATGAAACACAGGAAAAGTAGAGGAAACGTGACTCGATCCTACGTACTTGAGTCTAAAAAAGAGATTGGAGTGGATGTTTAAATTCTATAGAATTGGGGCATAGGAATTCAATCCATAGGAATTTCGGTAGGCCATTCCTTTGAACTAAACACAATCCATAGGAAAAATTCCTAAGGATTGGAATTCTATAAAAATCCTATGGAATTCCTACGATCCAAAGAGGCCCTTAGGGTTTGTTTGTTTGTACGACTGCTGTTGAGAATCAGATGTAGCTGATGAGCTGCTAGAAAGCAGATGTGGAAGAGCGGGTGTTGGATTCTGAGATTTGATGTTTGGCAGGACGACTCTTGGTGGCTGTTGTTGTTGGATTGAAGAATAAAATGTCTGGAATGCCCCTGAATGCTGAAGAATTTGTATAACTGTTTATTGAAAACAAATTAGGTAATTCTGACACTTTTTTAACATAGTTGTCATGTTTAAGGGTTGAATTGTCTCAATTTACCTTGTTCTTTTGCTAAATTAATTGTAAACAACTTTTGATTGTTAGGCATTTTTGGCTTTTTTCCTTTTGGCTTTTGACATGTAAGTTGGGATTTTTGTGGCTATTATATTTGGGACCGGATGACAAATGCTCCCCAAATCCTCCACGCGTTTTGAGATCCACCGCTAAAGTAGCAATTTTGGTCATCGTTTGATTATTTTGATGATACGGTGAAAATGCACGACTATATATCCCCAAATCCCCAACCACAACTGCTCTCCAAGATAAATACACGAAATATGTGCACATGCAGCAATAACCGCATCATATGTGTATTTATTGTATATTGCCGAATTTGACGCCACGTTGTAGAGCATTGCGACAAACACCTGGACAACTTCTTGGCACTCAACCCGAGTGTTCGGTCTGTTCTGTTTGCTCGGTTCGGTCTTTGAAAATTTCGGTCATCTAGAAATGCCACCTGTATTACGTTCGGTATTTTGGGTCGGTCTTTTGGTATTCGGTCCGGTCCTTGGTTAGATCATATAGACCAAACATAGAAAATAATACATTAGATTCCTTTTATTTTCATATTTCAAATAGCACAAGTATATCAAAATGGCAGCACAACGTAGTGAGCATTCCAAGAATTTCAATTTGTTGGACACTACGAGCGGCACAAACCAAACAGATGTTCTTTTTATAAATTTAACCAAGCAGATGTACAAGTAGCACAAAAATGAACAAGCAGAGCAAAGATAGAATCATAGAACCATGTTGACGTGAGGATAACTCCTGAGTCTCTGAAGTGGGCTTATCTGGTTTACGGCCCAGCACCCAAGCTCGGCACAAAGGACTACCCGATTGTTCTAGAAGACCCAACTATGGCCCACCCACAAGACTTGCGGGTCAAGATGGTAGTAACTTGCCGACTAAGGCTAGGGTTCTGTAACCCCCGGGTACGAGTTTGAGACCCATCCTCCTATATAAAGGCTGGGAGAACCACCCGGGGGATTCATCCAATCTAAATCACACGCAATAGAAGCCGCCTCTCGAGATCCAATCTCTCGACCTACGCGCCCGTCATTATAATCATACTTCATAATACATAGACAACAAGCAGGATTAAGGGTATTACCTCTACGAGGGCCCCGAACCTGGGTAAATCGTGCCCCCTGTTAGCCGTCGAGATCGGTCGTGTCTAATTCGTTCCTCTACTCGAAACCCTATCGGATCATCCGAGGGATTTGTTGATATGAGTCATCAACAATTGGCGCCGTCTCTGGGAACGGCAGGGTGCACCGAGCTTCAACTAGAGCCCGGAATCTCCGGCCCCTACGGAGCCAATATGCTTCGGGTTGTTCGTCTACACGTCCCACTCGCGGCTTCTCGCCTGGCGTTCAGCAGTCTCCAGGAGGGCGTCTCGATGACTTTCGGCAACCTACACTTCCGCGCCACTAAGGAAGGAATTCTGCGCTTCCCCGACACTCCCGCATACGCCGGATCTGATACTGAGTCCGTTTCGAGCACGACGACCCAAGAATCGCCACTCGACGACGCCGACTGCAGCTCGGAGTCAAGCGACGGTTCCGTTCACCGCAACAACCTCGACTTCCACACCATCGCGGCTGAAGAACCCGCCGGTCGCGGTGAAAGCCATTGACCAGCACCAAAGACTTACGAGCCATATCTGGCCCACGTCTGCATGGCCGAGCCTCACGAGGAACCCGCCAAAACAGAGGCAAGCTTGACGGCGAGGCAGCAGATCAACGTCTCGCGGGCCGCCTGGGTCAAAGCAAAAACGGCGGTACAGAAGAGCCAACCATTGGCAGTCGGAGCCACGCAGGAAGATTTGACAGCGTACCACTACTTCCTGCCGCTAAAAAATTAAGAGATGATAAACACCCGCAAATAACTTGATGCGCGCCAACGTGCGGCTAAAGCTTAGAGTGTGCGTCGGGCGGCACTCTCCAGAACTCGCGACTCAACGAGAGAGCAACCTCCCAGGAAAGGAAAGCACACCTCCAAGACTGCTCGCAACGTCGACGAGGACGGCAACGTGCACCCGACAATCCCCGCGGCCGCGGTCCTGGCCGCTACTACCTATCTACGGGTAATCCAGCCGTCGGAAAACGACCCCCGCGCGGAGCAGCATCGCCAAGTCCAAAGGGGGCTAGGTCTAGCCGGTGGTGCGATTGTCGCCCAAGCTCACAAGAAAATGACCACCCCGAAGGCTGCAGCGCCTCGAACAGAAAAATAGCCTCGCAGACGCGAGGATACGTCACCAAAAAGACGAGATAAAGGATCGCCCTGCCACCACCGAAGCAAGGAGGCAGCCGTGACGACAGTCCGCGAAACAGTGACGACAGCCCGCGACACCGTGAAGGCCGCTCGCGACATCGTGAAGACGAACCACGATGCAGCGGCCGCGATTCGAGACACTGCAGCAGGGAGCCGCGATGAGATAACAGACGCGATTGAGCCTCCTATGATGCGTGGAACGACATCACCCAGAACAAGGTCGAGAGGGCTCACGCACGCAGGAATCACGCTCGATCACCGTCCTCCTCTAACGAAGAGGCATGCGGCGCGTTGTGCTTCATCAACAGTATTCAGGAGGCACCGATGCCCAAAAAATTCAAACTCACTTTGGAAGTCCCAAAGTACGATGGCTCGCAAGAATCTAGGACTTGGCTCTCGGATTACCTGACCGCAGTCAAGTGCCAACGCGAAAACAAGGTGACAACCATGCAGTACCTCAACCTGCATCTCGTTGGAGCTGCCCGAAGCTGGCTTGAAGGCAGGCCGTGTGCGTGTTACAGATCCTGAGACGATCTCACTTGCGACTTTGAGAAGAACTTTCAGGCGACGTACAAGAGGCCCACATTTGTCGAGGAGCTGCAAGCCTGTAGACAGAAGAGCGGTGAATCGACTTGCGAGTACATCCAAAGATGGACTACGCTCAGAAACACGACTGGAAACATATCGGAGGAAATAACGGTTGAAGCTTTCACAAAGGGCGCGTGACGTGCAGCTTTCCGAGAAAAATTGGGACGATGCGCACCCAAAACTATAGGAGAACTGATGGTGATAGCCGACAAGTGAGCGAACAGCGAAGAATCCCTACGAAATAAGAAACCCACCTCACCGACGCACGACAACAATCGCAATGGCGACCGCCGAAGGAGAAAGAGACGACACTATGATCAGGACGATCAGTCAAAATTTGTGGCGGCCGAATTCACGAGAATTTGCGACGGCTGATCCCGCGAGAATCGCGGGTGGAAGCCAAAGCCAGATGACAAAACACGTGAAGAAGACCTCGACGGATACTGCTCCCTGCATGTGTTCACAGATAAGCACACGGGCAAGCTCAAGGCCACCAATCTCCTTAACGACTGTCAAAAGTTCCAGAACATTCACGAGGCATACTCGAAGAAGCATCGGGTAGCCACAAGCCAGGGATACCCACAACTACCTGGAGGACACGCAGTCGCACCAAACGCACCTACGACTCGACTTCTCGCCAGATGACCCAGCATCCGACAACGACGCCGAATACGAAGCACTCATGCACGACATGAAGATGGCATTGGCTTGCGGCGCCACTCACCTAATGATATATGGAGACTCCAACCTCATCGTGCATGACACAATGAAGGAATGCAATGCAATCGCAGATGAAATGATCGCTTATCGTGACATGTACAACCTGCTCGAAGGAAATTTCCAAGGCTGCGAACTAAAGCACCTAGCGCGCTCGAGTAATGAGGAAGCTGACAGATTGGCAAACATCGGGTCGACCAATGCACCGGTACCGCCAGGAATTTACTTTGATAAAATCAACAAAAGGTCTGTCAAACTGAAAAAGTCAACGAAAGTGCCCGCAGAAACAGAGTCAGAAGCTAGCAAACAAAGTGCGATGATCGCCCTAATTCATCATATCTCGCGTTAAGTCTTTCTGGTCGAGCCAGTTTGGACACACAAGCACCTGGACTACGTGCTTCGACAGCAGCTGCCATGAGATATCTCCGAAGCAAGACATATAGTACGGCGCAGTAAATCCTTTCGGGTGCTGAACGGAGAACTGTACAAGCAAAGTATCTCGGGAATCCTCCAGCATTGCATCGCATCTGAAGATGGAAAAGAATTTCTCCAGGACATACATCAAGGAGATTGCGGGCACCATGCTAGTTGGAGAGCTATCCTGGACAAAGCCTTCCGGGCAGTGTTCTACTGGCTTAAAGCAGCCAGATATGCTAAAGACCTAGTCGAAAGATGCGACGCCTGCCAGTGATTCGCACCCAAGCCACACATGCCAGCTACGGAGCTCCACATGATACCATTGTCTTGGCCCTTCGCTCAATGGGGACTCGACATGGTAGGGCCACTTCGCAAAGCAACACCCGGAGGATACACGCATCTGTTGGTAGCAGTCGACAAATTTACGAAATGGATAGAAGCTGCTCCGGTTACATCTCAACATGCGAAGTGCACCGTCAAATTTCTCGACTCCATTGTGTGCAGATTTGGTGTCCCCCACAACAACATCACGGACAATGGGACCAATTTCACAGCCAAATAAAATCAAGCCTTCTGCAAAGAAAAGGGGATAACTCTCAGTTTCGCCTCTGTAGCACATCCCCAAACCAACGGCCAAGTCGAGCGATCTAACGGCTTAGTTTCAACTGGCGTGAAAAAGAGACTACTCGCCAGATTGGAGGCAGCATACGGGCACTGGACTGAGTAGCTACCATCTGTCTTATGGAGCTTGAGGACAACCCCAAACAGGTCAACACAATACACGCCATTTTTTATGGTTTACGGGGCCGAGGCAGTCCTACCCGAAGACGTTCGATTCAACGCACCGCGAGTCGTCGCCTACAGTGAAGAAGCCTCCAACGCAGCACTCATCGATGACGTGGATGCACTCAAAGAAGCTCGAGACATCGCACTAGCCAGATCTGTCGTCTACTGACATGTCATAAATGTATCCTTAACTTCTGATGTTCCATGTTGTTCTCATGCCATATGCTACATGTCTTCATTACACTTTATGTCATTTTTATTGATTTCCCGAGACTAACCTATTGACAAGATGCCACAGAGCCAGTTCCTGTTTTCTGTTGTTTTTAGTTTCAGAAAAGTTGTTCTGGAAATATTCTCAGAATTGGACGATTCAAAAGCCAGAAGTCTTAGAATTCCCGGAGGGTCAAGGAAGTCCAAAGGAGACCCGTAGGGGGGCCCCGGAGCCCCCACACCATGCCTGGGCGCGGGTGGACCCCTGGCCACGCCAGGGGGTGGCGTGGGCCCCTCTAGCGCCCACCGCCATCGCCCTTTCGCCTATATATGCCCCCCGAGGCATAAACCCTAAAGATATCAGCATTTTTCTACGAAAAGTTCAGTAGCTCCGCCGCCACCGACGACAAGTTTCGGGGGACATAAATCTCTGTTCCGGCACCCTGATGGGATGGGGAAGTGCCCCCGGAGCCATCTCCATCGACTCCACCACCATCTTCATCGTTGTTGCTGTCTCCTATGATGAAGAGGGAGTAGTTCTCCCCCGGGGCTGAGGGCTTTACCGTTAGCTATGTGTTTCTTCTCTCTCTCCCATGGTGTGATCTTTATGTGATCATGAGCTTTGTAATCTAGTTGAATAAGTAGATGTTTCTCTTCATGTATTATGCTACTCAAGTGGTTCTGTTATGAGATCTCTGTAGACACTTTGATCACGGTGTAAAGGTGATAGTGTGTGCACCGTGTGGTTTAGCATGTTATTTATATTATGTGTTGGATGACCCTATGAAATTGTGGTGTTTGTCTAGTACCTTCTAGGGCGTTCAAGTTGACAGTGTGGGTTGACTAGACATGGGAATGCAACTTTAAGGTGTGCTTTGTAGCCATACGCAATGAATTGGTGTTCGTTATCCGACCGGAGAGGAGTAGCATAGTGAAGAGATGATATTTATGCATTCAATTATGTTTCCATTGTTGAGAGTGTCCACTAGTGAAAGTAGGATCCCTAGGTTTTGTTTCTAAGCATTGAAACATCATTTACAATCAGTTTTGCTACATGTTTGCTTGCTGTCATTTTTATTTCAGACTGCTATTATCACTTATACTCATCCATATTACTTGTATTTCACTATCTCTTCAACGAACTAGTGCACCTATACAACTGACAATTGTATTAGGTGTGTTGGGGACACAAGAGACTTCTTGTGTCATAATTGCAGGGTTGCTTGAGAGGGATACCTTTGACCTCTACCTCCCTGAGTTCGATAAACCTTGGGTGATCCACTTAAGGGAAACTTGTTGTTGTTCTACAAACCTCTGCACTTGGAGGCCCAACACTGTCTACACGAATAGAAGCGTACGTAGACATCAAGCTCTTTTCTGGAACCGTTGCCGGGGAGGTAAGTTAAAAGGTACTCACATCCTCGGGTGTGAGTGCTCGAAGTTATTTCCTCTATATTCTGCAATTATATCTTTTTGTTTCTTGTTTTTATTTTCACTAGTTAGGCTTATTTTTACTTGTTGCTTGTTTTTATTTTTACTAGTTAGTCTTAATGGAAAACAACAAAATATGAGAGAGATTTATAATATTTATCTTGAGTTAGGACATGAAGTGTTTGAAGAGAAAATTAAAAAACCTATGGAGCTCTATTTGCATGTTAGCAACAATGTTATTAGTATGAATTCTTTGAACACCGTTATTGCTAATGCTATGGAAAAGTCTAAGATTGGGGAAGCTGGTTTTGATGAATATGATATTTTTAGTCCCCCAAGTTTTGAGGAGGAAATTTTCTTTGATGATACTTTGCCTCCAATATATGAATATTATAATGATTGTGGTATTCTAGTTCCACCTGCTATTGATGATAAGTTTAATTATGATCATAATATGCCTTCTATATATGATGTTTACAATGATGACCGTGCTATTTTCAGTCCACCTACTATTGAGGAGAAAATTAATTATGATTACAATATGCCTCCTATATTTGATCATTATGGTGATGAGAATGATAATGATAGCTATTTTGTTGAAATTGCTCCCACTACTATTAATGAGAATGACTATGCTTATGTGGAGAGTATTAATTCTTTTATGCATGTGGCTCATGATAAGAATGTTTTATGTGACAGTTATATTGTTAATTTTATTCATGATGCTACTGAAAGTTATTATGAGAGAGGGAAACATAGTCTTATGCATCTCAACAATATCAAGCTTCCCCTCTTTATGTTGATTTTTTTGAAACTGCACTTTTTTGTCTTCCTATGCTAGCCACTTTGTGCTTTCATGACTTGTTTTTATACAAGATTCTTTTTCATAGGAAGTGGGTTAGACTTAATTTTTTTAAAATTTTCTTCTTGATGCTCTCTTTTGCTTCAATCCATATTTCTCATGTGAGCATCTTCTCAAATTATCATGCCTAGCTAAAAGGCTATAAAGAAAAGCACTTCGTAGGAGATAACCCATGGTTTTATTTTTTCTTTGTTTTTCTATGTTTTATTTGAGTCAAGGTGTTGTATACTTATTTAGAAACTCTTTTGTATCTTTATTTTAATTTATTAGTTGTGCCAAGTAAATTTTCTAGCGAAAGTTGGAGTTGGTTTTGGATTTCTGCGTAGAAAACAGATTTCTGCTGTCCACCGTAAAAAATCGTATAAAATCCAGAAAGATCATAATGACCTGAAACATTTTGTGCTTATTCCTAAGCTAATTCCTAAACTTTTTCGTTCTTTATGTTTTTCGATATGAGCAATATAAGTGCCCCGAAAAAATTCGTCTTTATAGACTGTTTTGGTTTTGGCAGATTCTGCCATTTTTCTTGCATTTGCTCTTTTATGATGTCAAGTGGATTTCTTTGCTTCACGAAACATCAGTGGTTGTAGATAATGTTTAAAAGTATCAATATCACTTGTGTCCATGCAGAAACCATGATTTTTGTTACTATTGCACTAACCCTCTAATGCGAATTACTCTTTGAGTGTGGTGTGGAGGAAGTTTTCAAGGGTAAAGAGAAGAGGGTGATATAATGTGATCAAGAAGAGTGTAAGGTTAAAGCTTGGGTATGCCCCCGTGGTTCATCCTAGAAAATTCTAAGAATACTCAAGCATGTAAGCTTAGGGATGCTCAAGGCATCCCTTCTTCGTCAACAATTTATCAAGTCACTTCTAGTGAAACTATATTTTTATTCGGTCACATCATATGAAATTTTCTTGGAGCGTTTGTTTGTTTTTATTTTGTTTGCTTTGCTGCAATAATATAGTTGGAACCTAGAATTCTTTGTGTGGGAGAGAGACATGCTCCGCTTTTTCGTTTGAATACTCATTATGCTTGTATTCTTAATTTTTCTTCTAGCTGCTACAAAATTCATGTTTAGCTCCTGTTTTTCTTGCATCTCTTTAGAGTTGTTAGTTTAGTAGAGTGTTGTTAGTACTCTCTTGTTTCATTTCTGCATCTCTTGAAGAGTTTTTGTTTATTATGAAATGTTTGGTGTTGGAAACCAGTAGTACAGCTTTCGTGCTTTTAACGGTGCGAATAGAAACTTGTATAGACCGTGGCTAGTATTTTTCATGTCATGTTAGATGTTATTTTAATTCTAAAGCCTAGTGGTTGTTTTGTAGCATGATTTGTCTCAAATAGCTGAGAGTGTTTAATGTGCCTTTGGAAGAATCATGAGTTGTTCTTGTCATATTGAAGCATAAATTTGTGGTGTTCTCCTTAGAATGTTTTATTTGGTTGACTTGGCACATGCTCACACCATGTTTATGACTACAAACCAGTCACTTATAGCCTTTATGATCATTTAGTTTTTGAACTTTTAGTACCACTTATGCTTTTATTAATGATGTTTTTGTCGCTATGCATGATTATGGCCATTATTGTTGTCTTGATTTGTCGCTCCTAGTCTTTTGCTAGCCTCCACCTGTACTGAGTATGAGCTATACTCGTGCATCCAACTCGCATCAACCAAATTTTTCCAAATGTGTCCACCATACCTACCTACATGTGGTATTTAACTGCCACTCCAAAGTAAATTGCTCATGTGTTACCTTTAAAAACTTAAAAATTACTCTTGTTTTAGCTCATGAGGACGTAAATAGAGAATCTTTATCTCACTTGTTGATTGGACTTTCACACCCTGGACTAGTGGCTTCATCCGCTTATCCAATTGATAGAAGAGCTGGCAGCAGGATTCCTAGCCCCAAATAATAATACAGAAATAAAAACAACACTCACAGTAAAAGTTTCTCTTACCAATTACACTTACCAATAGCACTTCACTCCCCGGCAATGGCGCCAGAAAATAGTCTTGATGACCCACAAGTATAGGGGGTGCATCGTAGTACTTTCGATAAATAAGAGTGTCGAACCCAACGAGGAGCAGAAGGTGTTGACAAGCAGGTTGGATAGAGGATTCACTGTAAACACTAGCAAACGGGTTTTTGGGGGTTTTGATATAGCAGATAAATAAAGTGCGAGTAAATAAAGTGTAGTAAATAATATTGCAGCGAGTGGCCCAATCCTTTTGAGAGAAAAGGATAGGCCGGTTGTTTTACTTATGATTACCAAACGTTCTCGAGGACACATGGGAATCTCGTCAAGTTCTTTCGCTTCATTACGGTTGATTAATATTTATTGGTTCGTTAAGTGTTGTGTGGGTGAACCTATGCTAATGCATTGCCCAAATAGGACTAATACATACTTGTGATTATACCCCTCATAAGCATCCACGAATACAAGAAAGTAATTAAGATAAATCTAACCACAACCTTAAAACTCTGGGATCCTACACCCCCTCGTGCATTGGTTTCCTAACGGGGGTTTAGGTTTCTGTCACTCCGACAACCCCACGATTAGTAGCCAAATACACAATGCATCCTCCTAGGCCCATAAAGGTGAAGTATCATGTAGTCGACGTTCACATGACACCACTAGAAGAATAGTATCAAAACTTAAATACCGAACCACGAGATATTACTTCAACATAACTTCACAACTAACATCATGACTTCTCCCATGTCCTCAAGAACTAAACGAACTACTCACGAGAGATCATATGGATCAAAATCAGAGGTGATATAATGGATAATAACAATCTGGTCATAAAGTGCTAACATCGATAAATCTCACAAGCATCAACTACTAACAAGTAATCCACACCGGGAGAGAGATCTAATGTAAAACAACGATAGAGACCCCTAATTGTTATAGCGGGATGAAGGTGGATGATGAGGGTGATGGTGCTGCTGGTGATGATGATGACGATGATGATCTTGATGATGCCCGGAGCGATACGGTGACGATGCTGATGATTCCCCCTCTCCGGGGAGAAATTTCCCCCGGAAGATTTCTCCAGGTCGGAGAGCTTTTTTCTCTCTCTTGTTTTCCGCCCCGAGGCGGCGGCAAAATAATTCTTCGATGATGTTCTAGGGCTTAGGGTTCCCTGGGGGTCAAGTACGCGAAAGGGGGTTCCCGGGAGTGGGCCAGGGGGCCACACCACCCCTAGTCGCAGCCAGAGGGGGGGGGCGCCGCCTGGTGGTGTGGGCCCCAGGTGGCCCCCCTCCGGGTGACCTTCTGGCTCACTTCCTCCTCGAAACTTCTAAGACTCCTCCGGCATTCCCCCTCTTCTTCTGATCTTCTGAAATAGGGTATCTTGACGGTGCTCTTTTCCATCAGATTTCTGGTTCTGGTGTTTATTCTCCAAAAACTATGAAACATGCAAAATAAGATAAAATAACATAAGTGATGCACCATAACATGCAATATATCTACGAATAATAGAAAATAACAATATAAAACGGTGATGTAAAATGGACGTATCAGCCATCTCCATCGACTCCACCGCCATCTTCATGGTCGTTGCTGTCTCCTATGATGAGGAGGGAGTAGTTCTCCCATGAGGCCGAGGGCTCTACCGGTAGCTATGTGTTCGTCTCTCTCTCCCATGGTGTGATATTTATGTGATCATGAGATTTGTAATCTAGTTGAATAAGTAGATGTTTCTCTTCATGTATTATGCTACTCAAGTGGTTCTATTATGAGATCTCTGTAGACACTTTGATCACGGTGTAAAGGTGACAGTGTGTGCACCGTGTGGTTTAGCATGATATTTATATTATGTGTTGGATGACCCTATGAAAGTGTGGTGTTTGTCTAGTACCTTCTAGGGCGCTCAAGTTGACAGTGTGGGGTTAACTAGACATGGGAATGCGACTTTAAGGTGTGCTTTGTAGCCCTACACAATGAATTGGTGTTTGTTATCCGACTGGAGAGTGGTTTGGAGTAGCATAGTGAAGAGATGATATTTATGCATTCAATTATGTTTTCATTGTTGAGAGTGTCCACTAGTGAAAGTAGGATCCCTAGGCCTTGTTTCTAAGCATTGAAACATCGTTTACAATCTGTTCTGCTATATGTTTGCTTGCTGCCATTTTTATTTCAGATTGCTATTCTCACTTATACTCATCCATATTACTTGTATTCCACTATCTCTTCACCGAACTAGTGCACCTATAAAACTGACAATTGTATTAAGTGTATTGGGGACACAAGAGACTTTTTGTATCGTAATTGCAGGGTTGCTTGAGAGGGATACCTTTGACCTCTACCTCCCTGAGTTTGATAAACCTTGGATGATCCACTTAAGGGAAACTTGCTGCTGTTCTACAAACCTCTGCACTTGGAGGCCCAACACTGTCTACAAGAATAGAAGCATGCGTAGAGATCATCTACCAACAAACACTACGTAACCACCACAGTCGCCGCATCCACAACAGATCTTTCATGGTGGGGGACATGGTGTTGCGACTCAAGCAGGACAGCTGCCACAAGCTCGAGCCACCTTTGGAAGGACCCTTTATCATACACAAAGTTATTCCAGAGATGCATATCGCCTGAAAAATCCAAAAACAGCCGGTATCTACTCCAACCCATGGAACGTTGCGCACCTGCGCAAATTCTATCCTTAGAAGAGCACTTTACTCGCAAATAAGGATGTCCCTTCCACGATGTAATCCGAGCAAATACATGGCTTCTCAACTGTAACAATAAAGAATATTCGAGTGCATATTTCCGTTGTCGATTGATCAAATACATGCTAAACATGGTTACACCTCAATACACGGGGGCTACACCAAACTAGCATAAAAATTACAATGTATCTGCAAACACCTCACTATATACAAGGTTACAAGGTACACACCTTAAAACGCCTTAACAAATAACAAAGGGTACGCACACCTCAAGCAATAATCAAACTACTAGCAGCTGTCACCCTCCCGAAGCAGTCTATCCGTCTCGACAACAGTTAGCCGAACAATGCGCTCAGTAGCTGGGCACACTACCTCATAATGAGGACCAAAATCTACAGAAACCCCTCGGGTAATAGGCAGCTGCCCTGTAGAATTGAAGTTCACCTCTGGGTGCCACAACCGCACAAAAGCCAGACCAACCTGAGCTCCACGGATAAGCTGATGATGCAAGCTCTCGCGAATATCTTCTACTCGACGGAAGATCCTCAGCAGCATGCTCAGTCGGTCAGGTACAGTCCCGAAAGGATAGAAGGTCCGATGAACCGAAGAAAGAGCCTCTCGGCAAGACTCGATGAAAATCTACACTTGACGCACCCGATACTGCAAAGTCGCCAAGATGAAACCTCTTCTTCGATCAGACTAGAAGTTACACGCATGAGGATTTGCACCGCTGGACTCGCAAGCTATCCTATTGTTCACCCATTGACCTTCAGATGATGCATCAGGCTCGACAACTACACGAACAAGAAAAACGTAAGCACATAGCACATAACACCGAACTGACTCAGGGGCTTGTGGAACTTACACAACAAACTTTTGGCGACACTGGCCAGTTCTTCCATGACAAACTGGTCACGCTCAGCAGCAAGCTTTTGCTTGAACTTAGCAACATCCGCCACTCCTTGCAAAGCCTTCAGTTTACGCTCGCCATCTGCAACACGGCCACAGAGAGAAGCGAGCATACTTGTATGCATTAACAACGGCGCAACCGAGGGTGTAGGAGCATGATACGTCGATTTTGCATCACTATTTTATATTATAATTTTCTATTATTCATCGATATATTTCATGTTATGATGCATCCTGCCGAGACATCGTAGTAGGGTTCATAGACGGGGGTGCCATGAGCCTACGGGTAGAGACGTGGGGGGAACGTGGTAGTATGACAACCAGGGACACCAAAGTTTACCCAGGTTCGGTACGTCGCAACTAAGCGGCGTTCCTACTCCTGCAATCTCACTAAATCAGGGCTGAAGCCTGAAGTATACAGAGTACAATGTGAGTTTGGGTTTGCTAACTCGACAAGGATCAACTTCTCGGCGAGTTGGCTTCTAGCTAATTGTCTATGTTTTTCTTCTCTCCCGTCCGGCTTTATATAGATAGCCGGGTTAGGGCTTACAGAAAGGAAACCTAGAAGACTACAGTAAGCTTCTAACTTGGAAGGCAAGAATCCACCTTCTACTCCAAGCTGCAGCACGTGGGCCGTGGGTCGGGTTCTTCTAGAATCCGGCTTCTGTGCGTCAGCTTACTGGGCTGCCTAATGGACTGTGATCCATTACCAATCAGGCCACCCTGGTAATCCGGATCTTTAGGAGAATGCCGGATATACCCCTAATCGTTATATATCTGACAGTAGCCCCCAAGAAGGATTAAGACTTCAATTCGCCGTCTTTCGTCAATTTGAATTATTTCCGAGAAATGTTGGCTCTTCGTCTCGATTCTTATTTTCCTTAAATCATGCTTTAACGCGAAACTCAGATTTCGGGAAAAAATCCGGCTTTCTCTTCCACGAGTCTTCATGGAGAAGGAACTTCCTACGTCAGCGATAAAATCATGCTGACGTCAGGGGAGTTTGGGTTCCGAATGTGAAACCCTGAAACGTATCTCTGACAGATTCTCGCGGGAAACGAGGAGATAGCAATAATCACCTGTCTCCTCATTTACCGGATTTCCGGCGAATGACATGCGTTGAATATCTAACGGTCCAAAGAGCCGTTGACGCGCATCTCAAAGGTTTTACGACTATAAATAGCCTCCCTCGAGCCCTCCGGCGATTCTTCTACTCTCACTTCACCTCCCAGCTCCCAAGCGCCATAGCCCCCGAGCCAAGGTTCTTCTCGCGAGAGCAGAGCTCGTGCACGTCCGGCACCTTTCCCGGAATTTCTTCGTCGGAAGCTCGAGACCCTCACTGCGCCGCAGAGGAGCACTCGGTCTCCGTCGACATCGACGAGATCATTAACAACATTGACCCGCAGCTCGACTCTTCGAGCCGCGCTGCCGCCAGCGCGCCGTAGAAAACTTCCGGCGACCATCCCGCGAGGATCCTCCTGTCGCGGCTGAGAACCTGGCCGTCTCTTCCTCTGCGCCGCCTCCGCCACTCATCCCTGAAACGGCGGAAGATAAAATCCTCCTCGTCGGGGAAGAGCTTGCCGCTGCGACCGCCGCCGCCAGAGCCGAAGACGAGGGCGAGATGTCGGACAATTGGAGCCGATGCAACTTGGCCCCTTCCCTTCTTACAACAATGGAGAAGGAGGGGCTGATTGTGAAGGGGAAGTGGCGGCACGAGGAGGACGACTCCGAGCCCTTGCCCAAAGCCGGGGAAAGGGTTCTCCTGACCTCGCATCTTTCTCGAGGTATGGGAATTCCACCTTCCGCCTTCTTCCTCCAAGTTCTGAACCACTATAACATCCAACCCCACAACCTGCCTCCAAACTCTATTCTATATTTAGCCGGGTTCCAGGCCCTCTTCGAAGGGTATCTAGGATTAGAGCCTAGGCGATTTTTGGCAGTATTGCTTCGAGGTTAAGCGAAACCCCTCAGAGGGCGCACTCCCGACTTGCGGGACCATATCATTTACCCTGCGTAGATTCAGGGAGGATTGGTTCCCCAAGATCAAAACCTCAGAATTCGTCAAGTTTTGGACGGGTTCCTTCTTCTACCACCAAGACATCCCGTATCCTAGAAAGGAAACGGGGATTCCACCTTTCTCCAACTGCGCTGCCACTCCCCAAGATAATTGGGCAGTGGAGGCAGTTTAGATTATGTCGCCGGATTTGCTTAGGATTAAGCGGCGCATCGCCAAACTCGTCTCCGCATCCCCACCACTCACCGGCATGGATACAGTCCTATGCTGGTTAGGAAGGCGGATTCAGCCTCTGGCTCATCACGGTCCTCGACTTATGTGCGAGTACTCGGGAACCGAGGACGCCATGCGGACAACAAACAAATAATTGACGGCGAAAGATTTGAGGAAGCGGTAAACCAGTTGGTCGCAGCACGCGACCAATATGAGGAAAGTCGGCCGATGTACACGGCGACAAACCCGGCTCCAAAGGTACATCTTTTACATTATGGGCTTTGGTTTTGCGTTTCTTCTTTCTCGGATAAATGTCTTAACCCGGACTTTGTCTTTTTTGACAGATTGTCGATCTTCCTGAGGCAGATCTTGCGACCGATGCTGAGTTGGACGTAATGCGTGCCAATTTTGCAGGCGGACGGAAACGCAAGAAGCCTTCCGCTACCTAGGAGATAATCGACCTTGACGGGGTTCCCGTCGCTACTTCCAAGTAAACCATCCAGGTTACTTTTTTCTGTGCTTTTTGTCGCAGGACTTCTTATTATTTCCTCGAAATTCCAACATCTCGGATTTTATATTTCTAGTCTGGCTTCGACAACATTGAAGCCAAAAGGCCGGAAGAAAATCAAGTCTGTGGCTAAAAGAGGACCACAACCTTCTCTTGCTACTGCCCCAGACACTCCGGTCACGGCCGCATAAGGAAACACTGCTGCCAGGGAAGAAGAAACCCAGCAGACCAGCCAGCTTATTGTGCCGGAAACGGACACGAGGGAAAAGGTGGTCCCGTAAATGGGTGGTCCTTCTCACACAGCTGAGGAGGAGCCCATTCCAACTTTCAATAAGGATTTCAAGGTCATCCAGGACGGCCTCGGTCACGTCGGGACTCTTTTTGCAGAGTATGCAAAAGACTTCAACGAAAACTTGTCGGGGCTGCAGCGGATGAGCCAGGTAATATCTCTAGCCCCCAAGCAATAAGTCAAATGCATATTTTTGTCTTAACGCTTTTTTCATTGTTATGCTTGTTTTTAACTTAAGCATTTTTTTGTCTCTTTTGCATGTTTCAGCAAACTGCTGAGAACATCAACATGGAAACAAACTTACCATCAAGAACAAGGAGGTGAAAACCCTTCTTTCCATTCTTGAGGATAAGGAGGCAGAACTGGCATCCACTCAGCAACAGCTGAGTGAATCAGCAGGTAAAATTTTTATCTTCTTTCAGTTGTGATTTTTTCTAAGTAGTTTTCCGAGTTTTTAACTCTTCCTTTACTTGCTTTTCAGCTTCTTTGGCGAAAGCCAAACAAATTGCTGAAGATTCCGGCAACGCCAAAAACCTCCGCCGCGAGAACCTGGATCTCCACAAGCTGACCGTGAAGCTCCAGAAAGACCTGGAGGCTAGCCAACTAGCTGTTGGCATTGCCGAATCTAAGGCCTCCAACCAGGCCAAGAAAGATAAGGCCACCATCCGGGATCTGGAGAACGCCTTGAACCAGCGCCTGGAGGAAGGCACCAAGATGGACCGGATTCTCGGTAAGTTACTTTGCCTTTTACCGGATTTTCCTTGTTTCCTCTTCTCCTGTTTTTTCTAACACTTGTGTGTTGATTGAAACAGGAGGTAGCTCCCAGCTTACCTGGATTGAAATAATCCGGGCTTTCGGGAAGGTCTTCACCGCGATCAAGACTGCGGGAATGTTACTTATTAATAAGTATATTCCTGCCAAATCTAGGGAGTTCTCGGAAGTTTAAAAACTTTCGGAAGCTATCGTGGAGGTGGCGAATCGCAAGGAGTCCCTGCTCCGTTCTGCGGCTCGCGGTGGTGCACGCATGGCCCTTGGGCTCATGCGCATGCACTACCCTATTGCCAAATCTTGGCGTGTGGCGTCCGGCATTCCTCAGGGATACACGGAAGCTCAACGGGCCAGCATCTTTGATGAAATCAAAGGTCACGCCACCAAGATTTCCAACATGGTGAACATCTCCACCTTCTACCCCGAAGAAGCAATCCCGACAACTCCCGAGGAATCCAGCAGCGAGGAAGAGTCAGATGCCTGAAGAAGATGCCTGGTCCTGAGTAGGAGATGGGAAAAATAGAAGTATTATTGTTCTTACAATATAAACCTTATTGTAATGCTTTCTATTCTTTTGTATAAACAAGTACTCCGCTTTTGCAGTTAAATTACTAAGTCTTTACAAGTTTTCCGGGTTTTTATTCCTTTATCTTCTAAGTTCTCTGGTTTATATGTCTTAACTTTCCTTAGTGTTTGAAATGGCTCGATAGTATCTAATCTTCATGCCAAGTGACTGGGTATAACCAATCAGTCGAAACTCGGAAACATGGATTATACTAAAGGCATTTTTACTTACTAGCTCCAGTGACCCAACATAAAACAATCAGATAATACTTAGAGAAAAAGTAAGGAATTTTGTATGAAACTCAGGCACGCAGCCACAATCTGGGTTTCCTTAAGCTTCCTTAGGCTGAAAATCATGCAGTTTTTTAACTCCGAGCACGCAGGCACAATACGGGCTAACATTGAGTATTTTGAAAGATCATTGGGAAATATATAAGGCGGAATTATGCTTTGTATGAAAACAGATAAAACAGTAACGCATGAATTCCGACAACTTTATTTCATGATCTCAAAGATGTTTACATAGAATTTGAACTAAGTGTAGAAGGGACGTAACTGCTGGATGCTCCAGGGCCTTTTTGTCTCTCCTAGCTCAACATTTATCTTTCTCTTTCTTTTGCGATTCGGACGCATGGGATCATCTTCCATGTCTCGAATATCTACAAGATAATAAGATCCATTTTTCATAGCCTTGCTAATGACAAATGGTCCCTCCCAGACTGGGGCTAACTTGTGCTTCCTTTCTTGCACCAATCTTAGCACCAGGTCACCTTCTTTGAAATATCGATGCCTGATTTTCCGACTATGGTAGTGTCGTGGTGGTGTCACGGCAGATGCCATGGGATGGCTAAAGATGTGGGGACGAAGGACGCTGGAGGTGCTCGGGGAGGGATCACGCGACGAGTAGCCGCGTGAGGTACGAAGTAATCACTGCAAACAACACGATCTACCCAGGTTCAGGGCCCTCGTGAGGAGGTAAAACCCCTACTCTTGCCTCTCTCTATGTATTCTGGTGTCTCACCGAGTAGCCACAGTACAATGTTCTTGCTACCGAGTAGCCACTCTTCTCTCTTTGTGATGAACTAGGTCAAGATTCTAGGGTTTCCTCTGTTCCAGTATGCGATCCCTCACGCAGGAGGCGGCGGGGCACCTTATATACACGGTGCCCAGCCGGATACGTCCAAACATGGACAAGTGTTGACATAGTGTGCACATCGTCCTTCTTCCGGGTTCCCGCTGACAGCTTTGGTTCCTAATCTTGGCTGCATCTGGAAAGTCGTTGGGCAAAACAAGGGGACAGACTGGTATCACTGTGCCAAACACAGAGTAGGCCCCCCTTATCCTGCGACGGCCTGCTTCCATGCTGTCACTGTCAGGCAGGCCGGTCCCAGATGAACAATAGTTCGAATACTGCCAAGTACGGACCCAGGATACGCGGGATCCTGTGTCAGAACGGCTCCTTTGACTTTCTGGCCCGAGTAGGTTCCCGCCAATTTTACTCGGGCCAACTCTTCTACTCGAATGGATGGAACTTGACTGATATCTCCTTCTGGTCATCTTGAGGTGAGACCGAGTAGCAGTCGACCGGGTAGCAAGTACCGGGTAGTCGGCTACTCGACCAAACCTCTCTTCTGTAAGTCGCCTTTACCACTTGCCTTTACCCTACTCGGGGGTAACCCCCCGACAGCAGTCCCCGAAGCTGGTTGAGTCTTGCGAACTCGTTCACTAGGCTCTGCCAGCTTAAAACCAATTTTTGCAACATAGCCCTTGAACCTCAAGATGCCGAGTAAAAGACCTCCGAGTAGTACTCTAGAAAGTACCTTGAGTTTCCTGTCTTCCGAGTAGCACCAGCTCTTCTACTCTGTAACCGAGTAAAAAGACTTAGAGAATTTCTCCTCTAGCGTCTCTGCAGCGCAGAGCACAATCCAGCCTTCCGTGTCGCAACTGGACACGTGCCAAGCATCCGTGACCCCGTCGTTTCGCTGCCACGACACGACGTGCCACGCGCCCAGTTTTCACGGGGCGGGCCCACTGGCTCGTTATGTCCCATCACGCGCAGTAATTGGCCACGATCTGGTAGTGGGATCTGCTGCGGCCGTTACGCGCGCGCCTCGCGCGTGTGTGCGTTTCCAGCCGGCCACAGACCCCACCACACGCCACGATCGATCCCACTTCCCCGATGGTAACGGTAAACCGCGGAGAGGATATAAATACCTCCGCCGGTAACTTCCTTTTCTCCTCCCTTCGCACTTTTCCCCTTTCGTCTCTTTGTTCTTCTCCGCCGCCGAGCTCTCCGCCGCCGCGCAACCTTTCGCGCCGCCGCGGACTCACCCACTCCATTCACCACCTTCCAACTCTTCCCATCCTTCCTGCTCGTGACCATGTCTCGCGCCGGCTGGGCTGGTTCGCACGTCACCGCCGAGGACTGCGCCTGGCTCGTGAACACCCGGAGGGTCCCTCCCGGTGTTCAGTGCCGGCCGTCCGAAGGCGAGATCGTGCCAACCCCGCGGGAGGGCGAGCATGTTGTCTTCCTGTCGCACTTTGAGCGCGGATTTGGCCTTCCGGCCTCCGACTTTCTCCGCCGCTTCCTGGACCACTTCGGTCTCCAGATGCACCACTTGCCACCAAATGCCGTCGTCTTCCTCGCTTACCACGCCGTGGTATGCGAGGCCTTTCTCGGTATCCATCCCACGACGGATACCTGGTTGAAGTACTTCCATCTCCGCCAGCAAACCATCGGGAAGAAGGATGGCGCGGCCGCCAGCAGCCGCGCAACCGATACTGGCTGCGCCATGATGGTGCAGCGGTCGGGGACCAATCACCCTCGCATCAAGGGTTTGGAATCCGTCCGGATGTGGCAGAAGACCTTCCTCTACGTCAAGAACATCCCCGCCACGGAAGGAGGCCAGGTAACTGACAGAATTAATCTTCCTGCTTGGAGTACTCGCGCTCCATCCGGGAAGAATTGGAAATCGAAGCCCTCCAACGACCTCAACTCGAAGGAGATAGAGGCGCGGCTCGGTGTTCTAATCGACGAGGGCCTCAAGAGCGATGATCCTGTGGCTTGCTGGATCAAGAATCGCGTGCTGCCTCTGCAGGAGCGCAGCCATCTGATGTGCTACATGGGAGGCCCCCGCGACTGCACCAGAACGACCACCATCGAGCTCGACAACGCGGATGTTCCCGTGCACGCCAGGGCCATCCTGACGACAAGCCTTGGTGACCATTGGCAGTATGGGTTCATCCCATTCAGCCGCACGAAACCGATTCCCCGGGTACGTTCTCCTTATTCTGCTTTCAATATTTGCCATCCGACTAGAAAATCTTCTCTCTTGGCTGCGACTAGCAACTGCACTCTGTACCGAGTAGAGTACTTAGTAGAATTGCATAGGCTTGGTGTGCTTTGTGCCTGCACGCCTTGTCGGGTAGGATATTCAGTAAGGTTGCTTAGGCTTAGTGTGCTTTGTGTTTGCACGCCTATCCGAGTAGAACATTTGGTAAAGTTGCTTAGGCTTAGTGTGCTTTGTGTTTGCACGCCTGTCCGAGTAGGACACCTTCCTGCTACTCGGCTAACTTGTGACACTTCTCCACTCTTCAGGTCCTCAATCGCCAGCTTATGGAGAGCTGTGAGCGCTTTGAAGGCAATTGGTTTGCTGACCGAGAGGAGGACGACAAGGCCTCTTTTGAGACTGCAGATCAGATCAACCTTCCTCACTCCCCCACGACAGAGAAGCAGCCTGCCGAAACATCTCTTCGCGACTGGTCTGATGACGAGTTCGCAGGTAACTGGATTCGCGCTCTCCCTCTGCGAAAAGCTCAAGCCTTTGCCTGCTGTTTCTGAAGTGTTTTCCTTCCTCCCTATTTCACAGATGCTGCAAATGCTGAGGACGAGGGTGAGGATGAAGACGAGAACGAGGGCGACAGGGTCCTTGACGCCAACCCTCTGTCCGTCGCCGCTCCTGTCACCCGTAAGCGGACAGGAAGTGACGCCCAAGAGCCCCCCGCCAAGAAGAGAAAAGCAGCCGAGAAGAAGAAGGCGACCAAGGCGGTCGTGAAGAGAACCAAGCGAACAATCCCCTCCACCAAAGCGTAAGTTCCTTCTCGGTTAACTCCCAATTTTGTACTCTGCTGTTTCTCTTATCCTTCCTCTGCTTCCCTCTAACTTCTGATTTTTCCTTTCTCACCAGAGCTCCCTTGGATGCGAACGCTGCTTTCGCGCCTGACCAGGCCAAGAAACAAGCTGCCATTGACGTCGACAAGGTTGTCGACCTTGAGGGCGACGAGGCCGACACCTCCCACACGCAAACGGGGTCTGAGCAGCAGTCCCGCGCCGATCCCGATGCGCAGGACGCCGCTCACCAGGACAAGCCTCCTTCTCCTCCGGCCAACACCGCCGAGGAGCACCAAGAGGAAGACCAGGAGATGCGTGATGATGACGCCGCCGTCGAGCGGCAAGAAGCTGAACCTGAGCAGCCAGCCACAGGTGCTGCCGGACAAGAGGATCCCGCTGCTGAGCAGCGGGTAGAAGATACAGTCAGGGCTGAGGAGTATCCCCTGAGCAGCGCGCAACCAGGCGCTGCACCGAGTAGCGCCCAACCAAATGCTGCACAAGGCGATGGATCCGTGGCGCCACCCATTGATCAAGGCACTGCACCGCCAGATTCCTCCTCGGTGCCGCAGACCAAGGACGCAGCCAGCCCTCCTGCCGGGCGAGTAACCAGGAAACAAGCCCTAGATGCTCTGAAGGAGGCAGTCGAGAAGAGGGCAGCCGAGAAGAAGGAAACCGAGACGCAGAAGATCGAGAAGCCAACCTCCGAGAAGCCACTTGCTCAGAAAGAGATAGCAAAGAAGAAGGCTGTCCGACAAGCCGCCGCCGACATCAGCTGGCCAGTCCAAGCAGTTGGTTATCCGCAATCCCAGTGCGGTTCCTGCCGCCGCTACCATAGCTGATCAGCCCCTCTACCTGGATTATATGGTGAAGGTCAGCCAACAGCGCCAGATTGGCCTTTCCGTCGAGGACCGGAAGCTTGCTCTCACAAGAGGAAGGAAAGCCGTGGCGGTGGACTCCGGGCCCTCGGCCCCAAACCAGGACAGATCCATTGCTTCTCGGGGAGCTCAAGACCAGGCGATATCATCCCAGAGCCTCGAGCAGGTACTCGACTTGGTTGGTTTCATCGATGCCAAGTGGGACAGCAAGCTTCTCGGCACAGACAAATGGCATGGCCTTGGCCTGGGCGACATCGATCATATGCGGGTCGACTGGAACAAGGTGGACTTGGGCTACAAACCCATGACCGTCTCCTCCAGCACCGCTACTCTTGCTGCCAAGATGTTCGTGCACCGCAAGAATGCAGAAGATCTCGAGCAGTCTTACGCGGTAAGTCTTAACTTGTCCTCTCCGAGTAGCATTTTTCTTCTCTCCTATCCGTTTTCATTTTCCTTTACCATCACCCAGTCCCCGAGATTCTGGCCGAGTAGGCGGATGCTCTCCCGAGTAGCCGCCTTCTCGGGTTGAATCTTCACTTCTCTGTCTAACTTGTTTTCTTTTCGCTTCTCAGGATAGCGTTTTGAAGCGGACCAGTCTGCATCGCCAGCTTCTCTGGAATCATGCTATCGCCAGGAGGCGAATTGCTGCACTGGAAAGAGAGAAAGCAGCTGCGGAGGCAGCCGGTAAGGATGCGAAGGATAGCACTCTGAAGCTGTCTGAGGTGGAAGGTACGCTTCTAGCCGCGCGGTTCTTGCGTTTTTTGTTTACGCCCGCTTCTGCTTTCTTGCGCTAACCTTTTCTACTCTGCAGGGAAACTGAAGGCCCTGGCTGACGAGCACGAGAACTGTCGCACCTTTGTTGCGAATGCCGAGACCACCATCAAGAAGCTTGAAGGTAAACCTCCGTCTACTCGGTTTGCCCTTGTGTCTGTTTCCTTTGCTTCTCTGCTAACCGTGCTTTGCTCTTTTCAGAAGATCATAAGAAGTTTGTTGTCGAGCATCAGGACTGTCTCAAACCGGCTGAAGTGCAGGTGCAACTAGCAAGCCAATCTGCTGCTCTGCAGAGCGAACACGCTACAGAGATGGAGAAACTGCAACTCCAGCTGCAGAAGGCACTCCAGGATGCTGTCACGCTTGGTGAGGAGAGGGACAGAGTGATCGCCGAGAAGGCCAAGGCTGAGACAACCTTCAATGCTAAGATAAAGGCCCTTGAGCAAGAGTGTGAAGTGCTGACGAAATCCAATGCTGGGTACTTCACTCAATTGGATGGACTTCGCTTGCTCGAGGAGAGGCATGTTTCTAATGAGGAGGAGTGGAAAATCCAATTGCAGCAGCTGCGCCACGAGCTTCACAGTAAGTTTCCTCCTTTCTGCATCTCTTCTTCTCGGTTCTGCCTCTTCTCGGATCCTGTGACTGAATTTCTCCCTTGCTTTTGTGCAGAAATCTTCCCTGACCTCGTGTCCGCTTGCGCGCCAGCTTTGGCCAAGGCCCGAGCAGCTCGCCTTGAGAAGGGCGAGGCCGCGGACACCAGAGCCGAGATCGAGGACAGCCTGCTGGTGATGCGAGGGCATTTCGAACGCCTAGCCGGCGTGGGCACCGACTTGGTGCGCGTCGGCTTCGAGCTCCACAAGCTATTCTGGCCTGAAGATTCCGCGCCGACAACCATCGATGGCCTTGCTCTGAAGCTACGCAATGTGAAGGCCGAGTTGAAGAAGTGGCGCGCCTCGGGAGCTCGGGCGGGTGCTGACTTGATGCTACTCTGCGTCGCTTCCTGGTATGAGAACCTCAACATGGAGATCATCCGCGGGAAGCGCGACAACTCCAGGTGGGAGACGGACCCCAGCTGTGTGACCACGCGCAAGCTAATTGCGCATGAGGTTGCGGAGTACGCGGACACGGCCACCTTCATCGACGGCCCCACCGAACCCGACACCGAGGTGGAGGAGGACGAGGACGCAGATGAAGAGACAGACTCCGAGCTGGAATCGGGCTTCTTCGATTCACCCAGGAGCAAGGCCGGGAAAGGGAAGGCCACCGTCGTCGCGAGTAGCGATGAAGAGATGGAGCAGATCGACACAGCTGCGCTCGAGTTCGGCACTTCATCCGGTGCCGCCCTCGACGACACGGTTCGCCTTCCCGGCCAAGCCTCTGGTCCATCCGAGATGGAGCAGTCCGCCACCGTCCACCCGGAAGCGGATGCGACCAACACAAGCGCCGAGGAGGAAGCCGCGAAGGCAGCTGCGTCCAGCTCGGAGGCGGAGGCGAACAAGACCGCCACCGAGAATGAAGCAGCCCAGGCCAGCACCGACAACATCGCCTCTTCAACATGATCTTATCCTGCAAGCTTTTTTACTCAAACACTTATCAGATCCCCGGGATGCCGGGTGCAGATGTATCAGACTTATTTACGTTTTCTCTTGCTACTCAATTTTATTTCCACTTGTTATCTTCAATTTAATCATTTTGAGCAGCCCTGGCTCAATGCCGGGTTGCGTTTCCATGCGAGTCCCCGAGTTGCGTTTCTTATTCACCCTATCTTTTCATCTCTGCTCTACCCGCAACTTGTTGCTTTTTTGGTATTCGAGTCACAAGAATCAAAGAGTAGAGCTGCAAATACTTAGCCACTTAGAAACAATCATAGTAACGCAGCCCACCACTTAGCCGAAAAGACAATTCACAGAACAGTAATAAAAACACCCTACTCGGTTCCTGCACTCTTCTTTTCCTTAGTAATTTTTCTTGTGCTCATGGACCTTTTGCTTGTTCTCTTGCTTGCCATGAAGCCGGGTTTCGGACAGCAGCAAAGTCGAAGAGTTGGCATGTAGGTTTAAACACAGTACTCAATGTACCTTTGAATTTTGAAGTAGAGCAACCGAATAGGCAGAAGGTAAAGCCGAGTAAAAACACTTAGAGCAATTTTGGACGAGGGCAGTCCCCGAGATCAATTTCAGATTGCAGAGTAGAATTTCAACTCGGATAAGAGGGTACATACACATCTTTGCTCACGAATGAAAACGACGAAGTAGAGCTACATTCCAAGGGCGCTTGGTTTCCTCTCCAGATTTATCTGCCCTGTTCGCCTGTGGTGGGCGCACATCTACAAGATAGTAAGCATCATTGTGCAGCGCTTTGCTCACAATGAAAGGCCCTTCCCATGGAGGAGACAACTTGTGCATCCCGGCTGTGCGCTGCACAAGCCTAAGGACCATGTCTCCTTCTCGGAAAACCCTTGGGTTCACCTTTCGGCTATGATAACGCCGCAGGTTTTGCTGGTAGATAGCCGAACGTGACAGAGTCAGCTCTCTTGCTTCTTCAAGCAGGTCAACGTTGTCTTCTCGAGCTTCTCTCGCCTCCACCTCAGTGTAGAGGGTTACTCGGGGGGAGTCATGCTCTAAGTCTATTGGCAACACGGCCTCAGCCCCGTATACCAAGAAGAATGGCGTGTAGCCGGTTGACCGGTTAGGGGTAGTCCTTAGACTCCACAACACCGCTGGCAACTCGTCTAACCAACACCCAGGTGTTTTCAGCAGTGGCTCCATCAGCCTTGGCTTTATGCCTGCCAGTACCATGCCATTTGCTCGTTCAACTTGCCTGTTGGAAGCGGGATGCGCGACTGACGCAACGTCTAGTCGGATATGCTTATCTCTGCAGAACCGCACCATTGCTCCCTCAGCAAAGTTTGTGCCGTTGTCGGTGATGATACTGTGCGGGTAGCCATATCTCAGGATCACATCCTTCACGAATTTCACAGCTGTGGCCCCATCACACCTCCGAATAGGTTTCACTTCAATCCACTTGGTGAACTTGTCCACCATGACCAAGATGTGAGTCATGTTGCCTCTAGCCGGCTGGAAGGGCCCAACCATGTCCAAACACCAAACAGCAAATGGCCAGGTGATAGGAATTGTTTTCAACTCGGAAGCAGGCATGTGAATCTTACTTGCGAACATCTGGCAGCCAGTGCACTTCCTCACGATATCCTCGGCTTGCTGCAGTGCTGTGAGCCAGTAGAAGCCATGCCGGAAAGCTTTCTGGACCAGCGCCCGAGAAGAGGCATGGTGCCCGCATTCTCCTTGGTGTATCTCTACCAGGATCTCCTCTCCTTCTGCTGGATCCACACAACGTTGCAGCACGCCGGTGGCACTTCTCTTGTGCAGCACATCTCGGACTATAGTGTAGCCCTTGGATCTTCTCTGAATCTGCCTTGCAGTCACCTCATCTTCAGGTAGAATACCGTCTCTTAGAAAGGATAATATGGGCATAGCCCAACTCGGTGTCTCCCGTGCGGGAAACACTGGTTCGTCCACTTCCATTGGGACGGGTGCCTCTGGTTGCTCTTTAGGGGTGGGAGCACTTCTTTGCAGCCCAGATCGATTGGCGAGAACCTCCTCAATGAATGCGATAGTCCCCGGGTTAAGGACAGCAGTCCCCGAGTAAGGAGTGGCAGTCCCCGAGTAAGGAGTGGCAGTCCCCGAGTAAGGAGTGGCAGTCCCCGAGTAGGGAATGGCAGTCCCCGAGTAAGGAGTGGCAGTCCCCGAGTAGGAAATGGCAGTCCCCGAGTAGAGGACGGCAGTCCCCGGGTTTCCTGTAGCACTCTCCCAGTCAATATCCATGGGATCAGATTCCTCACTTGGCAGAGAAGGAACAAATATGGACTCCGAGTTGGGAGAAGGCTTGATGGATGGCTTCCTCAAATGTTCCAAGGCGATTCCCGCCGGGATGGATTGCCGAGAAGATCCCAACTTGGATAACTCATCTGCTGCTTCGTTCTCTGCTCGGTGAATGTGCTGGAACTCACAGCCTTCGAAGAACCCAGTCATAGACTGCACCAGGAAGCGATATGATGCCATGTTGGCATCTAGAGCATCCCATGTACCCGAGACTTGCTGCACCACCAGATCTGAATCTCCAAAGCATATGATGCGCTGCACGCCAACCTCCTTTGCTACTCGCAAACCATGCACCACTGCCTCGTACTCTGCTACATTGTTGGACGCCTTGAAGTGAATCTGCAACACATACTTGAGCTGATCTCGCTTGGGTGACGTAAGCACTACGCCAGCACCAAGGCCTTCCTTCACCTTTGAGCCATCAAAGTGCATCTTCCAGTAGTTAGAAACTGGAGCAGGAGGTTCATACTGCACCTCGGCCCAGTCCACCAGGAATTCCGCCAGGATCTGAGACTTGATGGCTTCTCTTCTCGTATATGCGGGTGCATACGCGGCTAGCTCGATTGCCCACTTGGCTACTCTGCCACTCGCCTCCTTGTTACCCATGATGTCCGAGTTGGGAGCAGAACTCACGACCGTGATGGGGTGCTCCTGGAAATAATGTTTCAGCTTCCTGGCGCCTAGGTACACACCATAGGTCATCTTCTGGTAATGCGGGTAGTTCTGCTTGGAGCTGGATAACACCTCACTGAGATAGTATACTGGACGTTGTACACTCTTGCCTTCTTCTTCTCGCTCCACCACTATCACCACGCTGACTACTCGGTTGGTCGCAGCAATGTACAACAGCATCGGCTCTTTGGGTAGCGGACTAGCCAAGATGGGAGCACTGGCCAGCATTGCTTTCAGCTCGTTGAATGCCACATCCGCTTGCGGAGTCCAGACAAACTTGTCACTTTTCTTCATCAATTGGTACAGAGGCAGCGCCTTCTCGCCCATTCGGCCCAGAAACCGGCTCAGAGATGCCAAGCAACCTGTGAACTTCTGCACATCTTTCAGTGATCTCGGCAAAGACATGCTCTCAATAGCTTTTATCTTTGAAGGATTGGCTTCAATGCCCCGACTAGAAACCAGAAAACCGAGTAGCTTTCCAGCCGGTACACCAAAGGTGCACTTACTCGGATTCAGTTTCATTTTGTACTTGCGTAGGTTAGCAAAGGTTTCCTCCAGGTCGGCAAGCAGAGTATGTGTTTTATTCGTTTTGATGACAATGTCATCTACGTACACCTGCACATTCTTGCCGAGCTGATCGTGCAAGCATTTCTGCATGCATCTCTGATAGGTTGCACCCGCATTCCTCAAGCCAAAACACATGACACGATAGCAATAAGCCCCGTACGGGGGTAATGAAAGCAGTCTTTATTTGATCGGCAGGATTGAGTGCAATCTGGTGAAAACCAGAGTAGGCTTCTATGAAAGACAACAGTTCACAACCAGCAGTGGAATCGATCACCTGATCGATGCGAGGTAGCGGGAAGGGATCCTTGGGGCATGCCTTGTTCAAGTCGGTGTAGTCGACACACATGCGCCACGCAGTGGCAGCCTTGGGATCCTCCTTCTTCTTCTCGACCATGACCGGGTTGGCTAGCCAGTCCGGATGCAGCACCTCCATGATGAAATTGCTTATCAGCAACTTGGTGATCTGGTCACCAATGGCCTTCCTTCTCTCATCTCCGAAGCGGCGCATAGCCTGCTTCACTGGTTTGGCGTCAGGACGCACATGTAATGAGTGCTCAACCAACTCCCTCGGGACTCCTGGTAGATCTTCATTGGACCAGGCGAAAACATCCCGATTCTCACGGAGGAAGTGGATGAGCTCGCTTTCCTATTTCTCCGCCAACCCGGAGCCAATGATGGCTACGCGGTCGGGGAACTCGGGGTCGACCTGGACCTTCTTTGTCTCCTTGGCAGCCTGAAAAGCAGTGCCGTGCTGGGTACTCGGCACAGCTTGCGCGCCAGCTTGCGCGGATTGCGCCATAGCTACCACCTCATACATCTTCTTCTTCTCGGCAGCAATCACCATCGACTCCGCCAACTGGGAGCTAGCAGAGGCACACTACATGGACTTCTTGTAATCACCAGAGATAGTAATGATGCCATTGGGACCAGGGATCTTCATCTTCAGATATGCAACATGGGTAGAGGCCATAAACTTGCTCAGAGCAGGCCTGCCGAGTAGAGCATGGTAGGGGCTCTGATGATCCACCACCTCGAACTGCAGGCGCTCTGTGCGGCAGTTCTCCCGGGTACCGAATAGCACATCGATCCAGACCCGGCCAATCGGGTTGCACGAGATCCCGGGCACAATGCCATGGAAGGTGGTCTTACTGGGCAACATCATGTTCTCGGCCAGGCCAAGCTTCTCGAGTGTGTCCTTGTACACAATGTTGATGCTGCTGCCGTTGTCGATTAGCACCTTGCTGAACCTCACATTCTTCTCGGGACCCAGGAAGGTAGGATCCAGCACCAAGGCGTAGCTACCCGGATTGGGCATCACCTTGGGATGATCTACTCGGGACCACCTGATCTCCTGGTCACACCAATACATGTAGTGAGGGACAGCAGGAATCACTGCATTGACCTCCATGGCCCGCCTGTGCTGTGATTGCTTGTCGACTGGCTCAGAAGTGAAGATCATGTAACTCTCATGGTGCTCTTGGTACTGATTGGAGCCTCCGCCCCCATTGTTGCCGTTGTTGTTGTTGCCCTGGTAGTTGCTGTTGTTGCCTCTGTTGTTGTTGTTGCGGTTGTAGTTGTTGTTGTTGTTGCGGTATCTCTCATTGTTGAAGTTCTGGTTGGCTCCTAAAGCCACCTGGTTCACATTCTCTCTTCTCGGGTACACTGGCGGCCGAGCTGCGGGTGCGCGAGTAGGCTGCACATTGGCATTGGCCGCTGGCAGGGGAGGAGGAGGAGGCAAGCCATCACTCTTGATCGCCTCCCACCATTCGCATTGCCGAGTAGTATGGTTCGCAGGCCTTGATGGGTGGTGAGTGTGAAAGCTGCATGGACCATCCTTCATGTCATCAAAGACAAACTTCTTCGGCTGCTCGGAGTTCCCGCTACCCGACTGAGAAGCGCGGAAAGGTTTCTTGTTGCCCTGGCCCTGGTTCTGGTTCTGCCCGTAGGCTCCAGCAGGTTTCTGCCTTTGGCCACCCCCAGCTCCAACAGTCACTGCATTCACCTCTTCAGGATCATACCGAGTATCTACTCGGCGCTTGTTGCGGAACTCGTTGCGCTTGCTGTTGCTGAAGTTTCTTCTCGGCTCAGAGGAGTCCATCAGTGGCTGAGTGGGATCACCAAGTGCGTACTGATCCGCAATCTTGATAGTCTCCGCCAGAGTGTTCGGCATCTCCCTCTGCAATCTCTGCCACAGCATGCTGCCATGCCTGCATCCCTGCGCAAACCAAGTGATGGCCTGTGCTTCATTCACACCCTCACAGGTGTTCCTCAGTGTGCTCCACCGAGTAAGATACTCTCGGTCTGTCTCATCTTCTCGCTGCCTGCAAGCTGATAGCTGCTGGGGCCTATTCGGCCTCTTGTATGTGCTCGTGAAGTTGCTGATGAAGGCATCCGAGAAGTCCAGCCAGCAATTGATGCTGTTCTTGGGCAAGTTGTTGAGCCAAGTGCGGGCTGGACCCTCTAGCATCTGCGGGACATAGCGCACCGCCCATCTTCTGTTGCCGTTCGCGATATGGACCGTGGTGACATAGTCATTGAGCCAATCTTCAGGCTTGGTGCTGCCATTGTAGCTCTTGGTGCCTCTTGCAAGCTGGAAGTTCTTCACGGACGGCTCGTTCATGATGCGCGGGCCAAAGCACTCGGGGCCAGGAGGACCCGTGCTCTCAAGCCGCGCTGACAAGCTGATCCTGTCCAGCTGATGCCTCGCATCTCCAGGCGCCAACACGCGCTCACCAACACGGTCATGAATATCATAGCCAGCCATCTCCATAGCCGAGTAGCCATCATCATACCTGTCCACCTGCACAGCTGCAGGCTGCTCCACCGGGTTGGCGACTGGTGCCACTGCGCGCGGCTGCTGCCTCTGCCGAGTAGGCGGAGCAGCGGGACGCCGAGAAGGACCGGGACGCGCTTCATCTCGGGCTCGGCTTTGAGCTTGATGGGCTTGAGAGCCTGCTCTTGCAGCGTTGTGTTCCTGCCCGGGCTGCTGCGGCACAGCGAGCTGTTTCGCGGCAGCAGCCGGGTCATACACCTGCATTTGCCTATCTCTGCCCGAACGACCGCTGCGGCTCTTCTCGCGGCTGGGATGCGGAGACGAGGCCTGATCGTTAGATCTAGCCGCGTGCGAGTGAACCACCTGCGAAGCCCCAGCACCCGGGTTGGCCTTCCGGAACTCCTCGTTCTGCCTAGCAGCCTCCAACACCAACTCGTTGAGTCTTTCTTGCTGCCTAACACGCGCATCGCCATCTAGGCGAGGCAACTCGGCAGCTACAGCCTCTGCAGCTCTAAGTGTCTTGGCGGGTGTGCTATATCTGGGCCTAGTGGAGGTGTTTGCGGTGGCGGACTGAGCAGGAGCCTCTACAACTGTCGCCATCTCGGCGCCAAGATTGCGCCGAGTGGCACCTACTCTGCTAGCCCTCCTAGCAACTGGCGTGAAGCCGTGAGCCTTGTTGTACTCGAGCTGATCTAGACTCAACTCCAACCTCACCTTATCCAACTCCGCCTGCTCGGCAAGCAGCTCTAGGCGTTGCCGCTCGAGCTGCTCCCTCATGGCCAGGAGCTCGATGTCGGTGGGAGTTGGCATGCCAGGTCGCGTAGCCGATGCAGGAATGACCGTAGACGTGGAAGGCGGCAAGTTGCTCTCCTTCTCGTAGGGCCGGTGCACCCTGCCACCAGCAGCCGGTGCATCAATCTCCTCGACGACGGCCGCAACGCCTGTAGCGGCTGCGCCAGTGTTTGCCGCCAAGCCCGTCACCATCACCTCAGCGCAGTTCGCAGAACGGCACGCAGGCCTTCCGCGAGCAGCGATCACCGCGGGATGATCCTCCGCGTCATGCACCAGCTCGGGATACGCGCGGTTGGCGACGGTGGCGACGTAGACGAGGTGGGAGCCGAAGGAGATCACCGAGCCGCCCTCCGGCATGGCCATGCCGCCGAAATCGCCGGCGTTGTCGGTGACGAAGTCGAAGGAGCCGAATCTGTGGACAAGGCCACAGACCACGCGCTCCGCTGAAGAAGATCCCGTCCGAACAGAAACTCCAACCAGCGCCGCTGGTTGCCCCACGGTGGGCGCCAACTGTCGTGGTGGTGTCACGGCAGATGCCATGGGATGGCTAAAGATGTGGGGACGAAGGACGCTGGAGGTGCTCGGGGAGGGATCACGCGACGAGTAGCCGCGTGAGGTACGAAGTAATCACTGCAAACAACACGATCTACCCAGGTTCAGGGCCCTCGTGAGGAGGTAAAACCCCTACTCCTGCCTCTCTCTATGTATTCTGGTGTCTCACCGAGTAGCCACAGTACAATGTTCTTGCTACCGAGTAGCCACTCTTCTCTCTTCGTGATGAACTAGGTCAAGATTCTAGGGTTTCCTCTGTTCCAGTATGCGATCCCTCACGCAGGAGGCGGCGGGGCACCTTATATACACGGTGCCCAGCCGGATACGTCCAAACATGAACAAGTGTCGACATAGTGTGCACATCGTCCTTCTTCCGGGTTCCCGCTGACAGCTTTGGTTCCTAATCTTGGCTGCATCTGGAAAGTCGTTGGGCAAAACAAGGGGACAGACTGGTATCACTGTGCCAAACACAGAGTAGGCCCCCCTTATCCTGCCACGGCCTGCTTCCATGTTGTCACTGTCAGGCAGGCCGGTCCCAGATGAACAATAGTTCGAATACTGCCAAATACGGACCCAGGATACGCGGGATCCTGTGTCAGAACGGCTCCTTTGACTTTCTGGCCCGAGTAGGTTCCCGCCAATTTTACTCGGGCCAACTCTTCTACTCGAATGGATGGAACTTGACTGATATCTCCTTCCGGTCATCTTGAGGTGAGACCGAGTAGCAGTCGACCGAGTAGCAAGTACCGGGTAGTCGGCTACTCGACCAAATCTCTCTTCTGTAAGTCGCCTTTACCACTTGCCTTTACCCTACTCGGGGGTAACCCCCCGACAGGTAGCGTCTCAATCCTTGCTGATAAATGGCGGATCTTTGAAGCACAAGGTCTCGTTCTTCTTCTAAAAGATCGACGGCATCCTGTCGAGCACATTCGGCATCCGAGTCATCGTAAGCCTGCACTCTTGGGCTATCATGGAGCTGGTCCGTTGGAAGCATTGCTTCTGCACTATAAACTAAGAAAAATGAGGTTTTCCCTGTTGATCTATTTGGCGTCGTTCGAATACTCCAAAGCACGGAAGGTAATTCTTCTACCCATGCTCCAGCTGCTCTATGAAGAGGAGATTCGAGTCTTGGGCGTATTCCTTGTAGGATTGAGCTATTCATTCTTTCAACCTGCCCATTCGATTGTGGGTGAGCCACCGATGCAAGGTCTAGGCGTATTCCTGTTTGTCGGCAATATTTTGCCAACTCTCCAATAGAGAAATGTGTCCCGTTGTTGGTGATTATACTGTGTGGAACGCCATATCTCATGACTACGTCAATGATGAAGTTTCTGGCGGTCACACCGTCAAGTTTTTTATGGGTTTTTCCTCCACCCACTTGGTGTACTTATCCACTGCAACGAGTAGATGTGTAAGTACGCCTCTTGCAATTTTGAATGGTCCCATCATATCTAGCCCCCAGACCGTGAACGGCCATGTTATAGGGATAGTTTTGAGTGCTTGAGCTGGCATATTCATCTGCTTGGCGTAATACTGACATCCAGCACATGTGTTTACTATGTGTTCGGCATCTGTCTTGGCTGTGAGCAAGAAAAACCCTGCGCGGAATGCTTTTTTGACTATGATTTTTGATTGAGCATGATGTCTGTAATCCCCTGCATGGATCTCTTGCAGTATTTCTTGGCCTTCTTCTAGCGAAATACATCGCTGAAAGATTCCGGTAGTGCTGCGTTTATACAGGCAACCATTGATTACCGTGTATCCTTTGCATCGATGTTTTATTTGTCTTTGCAAGACCTCGTCTGCTCCATCCGGGTACTTCTGATCTACTAAGAAGTTTAAATGTGGAATTGTCCAATCCGGGTTAACGAGCAGGACTTCAATTGACTCAGAACATCTCCACCTTTTATCGATGGTTTATGCAAATGTTGAACAAACACATCTGGTGGTAGGGTTTTCACTCTCTCCGAGCCCATGCAGGCTAATGCATCCGCGTTCCAATTTTCTTCCCTTTTGACGTGAAGTACTTCAAATCCCAGGAAGCAAATAGCAAACTCGTCCACCGTTCTTCGATATTCGGCCATGATTGGGCTTTTGGCGTCCCATGTTTGGTTGAGCTTATGTTGTACCAAATCTGAGTCACCATAGCATAATATGCGTTTGACACCTATTTATTTTGCAATGTGCAAGACATGAAGCAAAGCTTCGTATTCTGCCACATTATTGCTGGCATTGAAGTGTATTTGTAATACATACTCCATAGTATCTCCCTTTGGGGATTTTAGCACTACACCAGCTCCGGCGCCTTCCTTCATCTTGGATCCATCAAAATGCATAACCCAGTATTCCGACTCCGGCATTGGTGTGTTTTCCATTGCTTTTGTCCAATCAGTGACGAAATCTACCAACGCCTGGGATTTAATTGCCGTCCGGGGTTGGTACTTAATGTCGAACGCAGCCAGCTTGATGCCCCATTTGGCTACTCGACCTATTGCGTCTGCGTTGTTAATTATATCCCCTAGTGGTGATTTACATACCACTGTTATGGAATGTCCTTGGAAATAATGGCGGAGTTTTCGAGATGCGAAAAACACGCCATATGCCAGCTTTTGATAGTGTGGGTACCTTTGTTTGGAATCGGAAAAAACTTCGCTTATATAATATACCGGATGTTGATCTGGTATGCTTTGCTCTTCTTTCCGCCTTTCCACAACTATCACATCGCTAATAACCTATTTGTTGCTGTGAGATACAGTAACATGTGTTCTTCGTCTTTTGGTGATGCCAAAATCGGAGCTTTGGTCAAGGTTTCTTCTAGCTGGGTTAATGCTTTGTCCGCCTCTTCTATCCACTCAAATTTGTTGGATTTCTGCAACAATTTTTATAATGGCAGAGCTTTGTCTCCTAGCCGGCTTATGAACCTTCTGACGGTGGCTGCAGAACCCGTCAATCTTTGTACATCTTTTAAGCATGTAGGCCTTGTGATGTTTAAGATTGCCTTGATCTTTTCCGGGTTTACTTCTATTCCTCTGTGATAAACAGTAAAACCCAGAAGTTTTCCTGTGGGAACCCCGAATACGCACGTTAATGGATTCAACTTCATTTTGTAAGTGCGCAAATTTTTGAAGGTTTGTCGCAAATATTCAAGGAGTGTGTCTTTTTCCTTGGAAACGACGGCAATGTCGTCCATGTAAACGTGAACAATTTTGCCAATCTGACTATGCAAACATCGTTGCATGCAACGCTGGTAACTTGCACCTGCGTTCTTCAGGCCAAAGGGCATGGTTATGTAATAGTATGTTTCATACGGGGTTATGAAGGAAGTTTTGATTTGATCCTCTTCCCTCATACGTATTTTATGGTACCCGGAATAAGCATCCAAAAAGCATAATAGCTCAGAGCCAGCAGTGGCATCTATTATTTGATCGATTCGTGGTAATGCGAACCTATCTTTTGGACACAACTTGTTCAGGCCGGTGTAATCTATACACATCCTAAGAACAGTACTATCTTTCTTCGGGACTAATACTGGGTTCACAGACCATTCAATATGTATAACTTCCCGGATAAAATCAGCTGCTAATAGCCGGATAATTTCCTTGCCAATAGCCTTCCGTCTTCTTCCGTCAAATCGACGGAGACCTTGTTTGACGGGTTTAGATCCTGGAATCACCTTGAGTTGATGCTCAGCAAGTTCCCTGGGTACACCTGGCATGTCCGCAGGACACCAGGCAAAAATATCACAGTTCTCATGGAGGAACTTGATGAGCTCGCTTTCCTATTTGTCAGTCATCCCAGTTCCTACTACGAAATTTTTTGTTGGATCTTTGGGGTCTAGGATAACCTGCCTTGTATTCTCGGAAGCTTTGAAACTATCTGTTGGCTTCCGGCTTTCTTTTTCTGCCGGCATTTCTGTCGGCGATACTTCTTTTGCCAGCTCTTTCAATTCCTCCTTTGCTATCACTTTTTCTGCGCAGAGGGCGTTTCCTTTTTCTAGCTTGTTTGCCAATTTGAAGTCTCCTGATATGGTGATTACTCCTCCTTTTGGCTCTGGCATCTTCAGCTTGTTATAAATATAACATGATCTTGCCATGAATTTGGCGAAAGCTGGACGTTCGAAAATTGCGTGGTATACGCTCTCGAACGACACGACCTCGAAAGAGATTTTTTCCTGTCGGAAGTGCTGTTTTTCTCCAAAGGTTACGTCTAGGAAAATTTCTCCTAGGGAATGTGCTTGTCTGCCAGGAACGATGCCGTGGAAACGTATGTTGCTATGATTGAGCTGGGTCTCGGAGATTCGCAGATGCTTCAGTGTATCCAGGTACATTATGTTAATGCTGGATCCTCCATCCATCATCACTCTTTTTAGCCTAGTGTTTTGAACAATAGGGCTTACAATTAGAGCTTGTGTGTCGGGTTCTGGGATATTTCTGGGATGATTAGACTGATCCCAGGTAATTGGTGTATTCGAGTACTTCAAGAATTTGGGGGTTGGTGGAACAACCGCGTTTATTTCCCGAAGTGTCCTCTTTGCCACCTTTGCTGAGGGAGTTGCGAGGAAAGTTAAATTGCATTCTCCATCGACTATCGGGAACTTTGGTTCGCCTTTTCGCTGTTGTTCCTGGATTTTTTCGTCAGTGTCCGATTCACTATCTTCTTTTTCAGCTTCTGGCTTTTGCTTGGAGAATTTCCTCTTGGAGTTCTTCCCCTTGTTCCCGGATCCTGCACTGCCTTTAATATGCTTATTAAGCCGACATTGTGCGTTAGTATGGGTGGGTTTCCCAAATTGCGAATGGTGGACACAGTTCTACGACTTAATCTTTTCCCACTCTTCCTTTGTGTAGGAGATAGGTTCTATGTTTCTTCCTTTCCATTTGCTTCCATTATCCTTTCCAAAGGCTAGGTTAACTTCTTTGGGCTTTGGCAGTGTTTCTGGAGTAGCTTTTTTCTCAGAACGAGGCATCTTTTTGGCCTGAGCCAAAGCGTCGATACTTCCACCTCTCGCTCTGATGTCATCTTCGGCCGCTGCATGCTCATTTGCGGTTGTAAGCATAGATCCGAGATCTTTGTGCTTCTTTGAACCAACCATGAACGGTACGAGGCCGGGTTTTAAGCCATTGACGAAAGCATGCATTGCTTGTACATCACTTACTCCAGAGCAGCTGTTCTTCATTGCAGTCCATCTTGAGATGAAATCTACGTATAGCTCATCTTCAAACCGGGTGCAACGGTTTAGCTGGTTGATGCTGTTGGGGCGTTTGTAAGTTCCCCGAAAATGCTGAGTAAAAACTCTAGCCATATCATCCCAGCTATCTACGGTTCTTGACGGAAGCCCGTTAATCCAATCTCTGGCTCCATCCAGTAACATTAGGGGGAGGAATTTTACCGCCTCTAAATATGTCCCTTTGTTGATCTAGACGGCTGTATAATAGTCTGAGAGCCAGGTATCCGGGTTTGTACTGCCGGTATATTTTTTATATGTTGGACCAACTTTGGCAAAGCCAGAATGTAGAGTTATTCTTCGGATCCTGTCAGTGAAACACTTAGGTCCAAAGTATAGATCATCTCTTTCCGCTTTATCAGTGTGAACGGAATATGTGCCGGCTGAATGGATAGAAGGGGATGTGCTCCTTTCTTGTCTATTGTCGCGCGAGCGCGCTTTTCCGGGATTATCCCTGTTTTCTCCATCATCGTGTCCTTTGGAATAAGGTGGAGTTCTTCTCCCGTGTCTTTCCTTATTCCTAGGAGGGGTATGGGATCTCTCACGCTTGTGAGGAATATCGTATCTTCCAGCTTTTTCAGCAGGGCGTCTCGGAGGCGGCATTGCTTTTCCATCCTTCTGATTATGTTCTTCCCGATCATGGGGGTTGATTCCACCTTTCGACGGATGGGATCCTGTTCTGGACGTTGCGTCCTTATTATAGGGAATTTTCTTGTCCTTGCTCGGATCTCCTTTCTTCTCTTTTGAATTGCCCGGATCTCCAGGTTATCCAGATCCAGGTGCTCCAGCGGCGCATGTGGCTGTTTTGCATAGGGCCGAGTTGTCATGCAACTTTCCTGATCTTGCCTGCCCTTGCTGCTATTGTTGCAATACTTTTCCTAAGAAAGCATACACCCCTTGGAGTTTTTCGTCATTAGGGTACAGATCATCATTGAGGATGGCGAATGCGGCTTCCACGTTTTCTGCTGCGGTTTTGTATACAGGTTCACCCCTGGTATCGATGTCGTTTACTTGCTATTGCCAGGCAGGGTTTTGGAACCGTTCCTTCGGCTGCAATACTTCCGGTCTTACGATTTCTGGTAACCGTGTAGGTCTTATGCCAGATCTATTCCTTCTCTCGTACTCCTCGATTTCTTCCTGCTTCAACTTAATGTCAGCCTGGGTTTGTAGGAGATTTTCCCGAGTTCTGAATAGATGTTGCTGTTGCCTTTGGAGAGCTTGTCTCCCGGCTTCCAGCACTTCGGGGGGTCGTGTAGTCCCACTGGTGTTTGAAGTAAATCCCATTCGTCCTGTTCTGAGATTAGTGGAACAGGGATTTCCTTTGTTTTCTTCTCCGCAGACTTGACTCCGCTTCCTCCTCCTACTTCGAGGTTTTCGTTGGCGGGATCCACCAGTTTTTTCTTCCGGAGTTTGTACTGGAGTTTCTTGGTAGCCTTGTTTCTTTTCTTGGAAGATGGACGTTTTTTACCAGGTTCCTCTTCTGTCAATTCCTTGACATCAGGGTAAATTGGACTGGTTTCATCGTCCTCTCTTTCCTCATCTGGCGGAGGTGTTTGAGGGTCTTCCTGACTTTCGGCATCCCTGTTTTCAGCTGGTTTTTCCATAAGCACTTCATGGAATCCCTCTTGAAGAGATTTGACCTTTCTTTCGAAAGCATCTTCATCTTCATCTTCGGAATCGAGCTCGTCAGATCCGGGTTCCGATTCCAATCTCGCCTCAATGGCGGCTAGCACAGAATCGGCTTCCGACTTCATCGTTGTATCGACGGATGTCGGATCTTCCACCTCCGTTGTGGGATTGTTTTCTTCTGCCTTTTCCACGGGATTGTTTTCGTCCGTGTTTTCGGCGATCTCGGATTGCACCATACCAATAAAGTGCGATCTCATTGCAGGCATCTCCGAAGAGGCAGCGATTTGAGCAGGATATTGGTGATCCGAGCAAAATCCGGCATCATAGTTTTCTTCAACTAGGTATAGGGCGGGTGGGATAAATCTACTTCAACCACAAAATCCCATTGCCTCTGCAGTTAATCCGATAAAGATGTTTGCAGATCCAATCGGTAAAACGCGGGCACTTACCAGATGATTCCGTGCTGGCATGTACGATCCATTGTCGAGGAAGCCCCCGACGTCGTTGTCAAATTCCAAGCTTCTGACAGTTATGGTACTGCCGATTCCGCCGAGTATCCCAGATCGAAACATAACGCCTGACGTCGCTGGCCCCACGGTGGGTGCCAACTGTTGAGACATCGTAGTAGGGTTCATAGACTGGGGTGCCATGAGCCTACGGGTAGTGACGTGGGGGGAACATGGTAGTATGACAACCAGGGACACCAAAGTTTACCCAGGTTCGGTACGTCGCAACTAAGCGGCGTTCCTACTCCTGCAATCTCACTAAATCAGGGCTGAAGCCTGAAGTATACAGAGTACAATGTGAGTTTGGGTTTGCTAACTCGATGAGGATCAACTTCTCGGCGAGTTGGCTTCTAGCTAACTGTCGTGGTGGTGTCACGGCAGATGCCATAGGATGGCTAAAGATGTGGGGACGATGGATGCTGGAGGCGCTCGGGGAGGGATCACGCAGCGAGTAGCCGCGTGAGTATGAATCTAGCACTGCAAACAACAGGATCTACCCAGGTTCAGGGCCCTCGTGTGGAGGTAAAACCCCTACTCCTGCCTTTCTCTCTTTGTATTCGTGTCTCACCGAGTAGCCACAATACAAGTTTTTTCTTACAACCGAGTAGCCACTCTTCTATCTAAGTAACTGTAGCCCTTAGCTGTGTCGTCCCTCGCGCAGGAGGAGGCAGGGCACCTTATATACTGGTGCCCAGCCGGATACAACCAAGATGTCGACATAGTGTGCACACTGTACACTTCTAGCTTCCCGCTGACCACTTTGGCTTCCTAGCTTGTCTTCATGTGTAAAGTCGTTGTGCAAAACCAAGAAGCTGATCTGTTATCACTGACACTGTCACGGGGTAGGCCCCCCTAACCTGCGACACCCTGCTGACACCCTGGCGCGGATAAGCACGCGCTCTGCAGATGAACAGTGCCGCAGTACGGACCCAGGATACGCGAGATCCTGTGTCAGAACGGCTCCTTTGACTTCTGGCCCGAGTAGGAGACCACCATTTCTACTCGGACCACTTCCTCTACTCGGAGGAGAATAACTTCCTTGATTTCTTCCTCCTGGCCATCAGTGTGTACGACCGAATAGCAGTCGACCGGGTAGCGAGTACCGGGTAGCCAGCTACTCTGCCAAACGTCTCTTCTGATCTTGCCCTTTGCACTTGCCTTTACCCTACTCGGGGGTAACCCCCCGACATTAGTCCCCGAAGCTGGTAGAGTCCTGCGAACTTGTTCACTGGGCTCTGCCAGCTTAAAAACCAATCTTGCCTTTGAGCCTTAGGTTGCTAAGTAGAACCTCCGAGTAGCCCTTAATTCTGTCTCGAGTTTCTTCTTTTCCGAATAGGGCCTTTTCTCTTCTCTGTCGCCGAGTAAAAGGACTTTGCGGAATTTCTGGAGAGAATCTGGGCGTGGCAGACCAAATCCGCCTTTCCGCATTGCAACTGGGCACGTGTCACGTTCCCGTACCCCCGACGCCTCGGTGCCCGGGATATGACAGGCCACGCGCCCATCACTGCGACCTGGGCCCACTGGCCCGTTAGGTCCCATCAAGTGCAGTAATTACCCACGATCGCGTCGTGGGATCAATTGCGGCCGTTACGCGCGCCTCCTGCGCTGTGTGCGTTTCTAACTGGCCCACATACCCCACGTCGCACGATTTCCGCCACGACTAATCCCACTAACCTCGACTGTAACGGCAACCCGAGGGGAGGTATAAATACCCCCTCGGTAACTCCTTTCTCCTCTTCCTGCCTTCATTCTCTCCCTGCCCCTTCACATCTCCGCCGCCACCGAGCTCTTCGCCGCCGTGCATCTCACTGCAGCGCCAAGCTCTCGCGACGCCGAAAGGCTAGCTCTTTCCACCAATTCCCACCAAATCTCCATCGAATTTCCTCTCCTTCTCGATGGCTCGCGATGATGACGCCCGCGCCGGATGGGCTGGATCCGAGGTCACGGCAGAGGACTGCCAGTGGCTGGTGAACACCAGGCGCGTTCCTCCCGGCGTCCGCTGCCGGCATCCCGACGGCGAGCTCGTCCCCACCCCGGAGGCGGGCGACCACGTGGTGTTCCTCGCGCACTTCGCGCGGGGATTCAGGCTACCCGTGTCGGATTTCTTCCGCTCCTTCCTCAATCACTTCGGGATCCAGCCGCACCACCTGCCGCCGAACGCCATGGTGATGCTCGCATACCACGCCGTGGTGTGCGAGGCGTTCTTGGGCGTGCGGCCCACGCCGATGACCTGGGCACGTTACTTCTTCTTCAGGAAGCAGAGCGTGTCCAAGCCGGGTAGCACGGAAAGCAGCTGTGGCATGACCGAGACCGGCAGCGCTATGATGGTGCAGCGCAGCAGGACCAACCATCCGCGCGTCAAGGGCCTCGACTCCGTGCGCAAATGGCAGAGATCCTTCTTCTACGTGAAGAACATCTCTGCCAAGGAAGGAGTGCCCCCTGGACCAGATCAATCTCCCCAGGTGGACCAACACGGCTCCTACTGGGCAGAATTGGGGGTACAAGCCTCCGCTAGAAGGCGACATCAAGCAGGTCAACACACGCCTCGCCCAGCTGAAGGAATTGGGGCTCAAGAATGACGACCCTATCGCCTGCTGGATTTCCAGGCGAGTGCTCCCGCTGCAGCGCCGTGCGCACCTCATGTGCTACATGGGCGGCAATAGAGATTGCACCTGGACAACCACATTCGAGCTCAGCAACGCGGATGTGGCTGTCTGGGCGCGCTCCATCATGAGCACCGGCCTCACTGACAACTGGCAGTACGGCTTTGTGCCGTACAGCCGCACGAAGCCAATTAAGCGGGTTAGTACTTCACATCTCGTTTCCTGCATAGTGATACCGAGTAGATGGCCTTCTAGCTAGGTATGCTTAGTATTCCCACTCTGTGCCGAGTAGAACACTCAATAGTATCCCTTAAGGTTCGTGTGCTTTGTGTTTGCATGCCATGTCGAGTAGGGCACTTGCTAGTATCTGTTAGGCTTCGTGTGCTTTGTGTTTGCACGCCATGTCGAGTAGGACACTTGCTAGTATCTGTTAGGCTTCGTGTGCTTTGTGTTTGCACGCCATGTCGAGTAGGATGTCTTATACTGCTCAGCTGATTCGTGTTGCTTGCTTATATTTCCAGCGCCTTGCTCGCCAGCTCACTGAGAGCGAGGAGCGCTTCGAGGCCAACTGGAGCGAAGATCGAAAAGAGGACGACGAGGTCTCCTACGATACTGCGGATACCCTCTGTATCCCTCACGCTGTGCAGCAGGGTAAGCGCTCCGTCGATACGTCCATTCGGGATTGGTCCGAGGACGAAGAAGAAGGTGACCGAGTTCGCCTCCCTAGTCGCGGGTAGCGCAACCCATCTTTTCTTTCCGCTTCTCAATTTTTTCTTCTCCTCTACTCTACAGATGACGTTGATGTTGACGAAGAGGACGAGGACGTCCTCGACGTGGATCCGGTTGCGGTTGCTGCTTCCACCACTCGGAAAAGGGCGGGTAGCGGTGCCCAAGAGCCCACCACCAAGAAGGCCAAGAAGGGCGAGAAGAAGACCAAGCAGGTCTCTGGGAGACGGCCACCCCCTTCTCGTGCAGGGTAAGTGATTTCTTCCAAGTTGTAATCTGCTGTTGCTGCTTTTCCTGAATCCCTTATTCCACTGCTGCTTCTCGGTTTCTTCTTTCTCCCTTCTTTTCCTGAATCCCTTTTTCTCTTCAGCGCCCCCTTGGACGCTGATGCTGCTGCCGCTCCCACCAAGTCCAAGAAGAGATCCGCCATTGACATTGACGAGCTCATCGACCTTTCTGACGAGGACGAGACCGCGGCGCGGGATGAGCCGCGTGCGCCCTCGCCCGTGAAAGAAGAAGACGAAGGTACCAACGCCGCGGATACGGGCGCTGGTGTCGAGGATATGGAGGCAGAGCAGCAGGCCCGCGCGGAACAACAGGCGCAGGATGTTGCTCACGACGAGAGACCCCCTTCTCCCCCCGCTGCTTCAGCTGGGGAGAACGCCGAACGGGACGCTGAGCACCAGGATCATGCCGCTCTTGAGCGGCGGGAAGAGACCCAGGAGCAGCATGACACTGATGCTGCTGACCAAGATGACCCCGCGGCCCAGCTGCGGGTAGAAGTACAAGAGGATGCACGACCAGATCCCGCTGCCGAGCAGCGGGCTGAGACGACTGCGGTGGAGCAGGACCCGCAGAGCCAAGCGCAGCCAGACGCTGCGCCGAGTAGCCGGCCACCTGTGCCGCCTACTCAGCAGGTTGCTCCACCTACCGCCTCCAGCCCTCCAACAAAGAAGACCAAGACCCTGGCAAGCCCTCCAACCAAGCAAGACACCGAGAAGACCGATGCCGCCGAGAAGCAGGCTACTCAGCCTGACGCTGCAGTCCGCAAGAACCCACCGCGCAACGCTGCGCTGGATTCTGCCAAGATGCCGCCGCCTAAATTACCCGCGAAGCCTGCCGCGAAAGCTGGGCAGCTTACCATTGGTGCTCCTGGCAGTTCTGCTGGCGCGGGTGCTCTTGGCGGTTCCGCTGGCGTAGGCGCAGGATCAAGCGCTCAAGATCCACCTGACTACCTGCCCTACATGGTGCGGACGGCCCAGCAGTATGGCATCAAACTGACTGCGGGCGAGAAGAAAGCCGCGCTTACAAAGGGCAAGCAGGCCACAGCTGTGGATACTAAGTTGTCGGAAAAGAAGAAGAAGGCCCTCTCGATCTTCTCGCGCGAGGCCCAAGAGACTGAGGTGCAGTCCGCAGGGCTCGAGCAGATCATCGACCGGGCATGCTTCATCGACGCGGTGTGGGAGAGCGATTTCCTTGGCAACCCGACCTGGGATGGCATGACCTTGGGCCCGCTGGACCATTGGCGCACCGACTGGAACAAGGCGGACATTGGCTACAACCCCATGACCATCTTGTCCGCCACTAGCACGCTGGCCGCGAAACTGTTCGTCCACCGCAAGGCTGCAGAAGACCTCGAACAAACTTATGCTGTAAGTTGTGTTTGCCTGTTCCGAGTTGCGGTTTTCTGTTTCGAGTTTCGTTCTTCCTTCTTCTTCTATCCTTTTCTTTCTCCTTAACCACCATCCAGTCCCCAAGATTCGGGCCGGGTAGACGGGTACTCAACCGAGTTGCCGTCTTCCCGGGCCAAATCTTCAAAACATTGTCTAAGTCCTTTTCTTTCTTCTTCTTAGAATAGCCTTTTAAAGAGAACGATCCTTTACCGGCGTCTGCTCTGGAATCATTCCATCGCCAAGAGGCGCCTTGAGGCCCTGGAAAAGGAGCGCAAGACTGATGCTGAGACAGAGCAAGCAGCCGTGGATCGAGCCCTTCAGCTCTCTGGAATGGAAGGTAATCCTTTTAGCTATTCGGTTAGTGCGTTTTATGTTTACGCCCGGATTTTGCTCTTTGCTCTAACTCTGTTTACTCTGCAGAAAAACTCAAAGAACTGCAGGAGCAGCACCAGCACTGCCATGTCTTCAGCGCCTCCGCCGAGAGCAAGATTAAAGAACTGGAAGGTGGGTTGCCGTCTTCCCGCTTGCTTATCTCCTTTCTGTTGGTTACTCTGCTCACCGTGCTGTTTCTGTTCGCAGAAGAGTACAAGAAGTTCCGCGAGGAGCATCTTGACTGCTTGAAACCTGCTGAGGTGAAGCAGCAGCTTGAGGGCCTAGAGGTAGAGCTCAAGAACAAGCACGTCACCGAGGTGGAGCCGTTGCAAGTCCAATTGAGGGCTACCCTCCAGGATGCCATAGACTTGACTGCCGAGAAGGACAAGATGGAGGCGACCTTCAAGGCCAAGCAACGGGCCCTCGAGTTGGAGAACGAGGTGCTCAAGAAGAGCAATGTGGACCTCATGAGCCAGCTGGCCGAGTTTCGCAAGGTTGAAGAGAAGCACATTGCGGACGAGGAGTCGTGGAAGAGGAAACTGCAATCGCTACTATGCGACCTGAACAGTAAGTTCTCGCTCCTCTGCGCCTTCCTGTTTCCTTCTTCCTCTTTGTGTCTTGATTTGTATCTTTTCTCTGCCTCTGTTTCTAACCCTTTCTGATAGCATTTTCAGAAATCTTCCCCGACCTCTGCTCGGCTTGCAAGCCTGCCCTGTCCAAGGCACAAGAACTTCGAACCGAGAAGGGACTGCCCATGGACACCAAGGCTTCCATTGAAGATAGCTTCACAAATCTGCAGGGGCAAGTTCAGCGACTGAGGGGCTTGGGCACTGATTTGGCATCCACGGCCTTCAAGCTGCATGCGCTGTTCTAGCCCCAAGAACCTTTGCCGAGGACCATCCGCGCGCTCGCCGAGAAGCTCAACGGTGTCAAAGCCGAGTTGAAGAAATGGCGCGCATCTGGAGCTCGGGCAGGCGCCGACATGCTTCTACTCTTCATCTGCAGCTGGTATGAGAATCTCAATCTCAATACCATCCTCGAGATGCGCCAGGACTCCAAGTGGGAGAAGGATCTCGAGTGTGTGACTCGCCGCCAGGCAGTCGCATATGAGATCGCCTCCTACGCGGATACCGCACGCTTCATCAAAGGCCTCACCGAGCCCGATACGGACGCGGAGGGTGATGATGATGATGAAGACGAGGAAACCGAGTCGGATGACTTGGGTTGCTTCGAGAACACAGGTGCCGAGAAGGGGAAGGGCAAGGCTGCCGCGGGTAGCGACGAGGAAGTCGAGGATCCAGGATGCCACCATTATTGCCGATTTGGCGACCCAGGGTGCGGCTCCCGAGCTGGGCTCGTCCTCTGGCGCGGCACTCGACGACACGGCGCCACCCCGCTCTCAGTCCAATGCTTCTACATCCGCTACGGACCCCATCTCGGTGGCCACCGCCACCTCAGATCAAGCTGCTGCCAACCCCGAAGCAGATGCTGCCCAAGCCAACTTGGAAAACACCGCTACATCGAACTAGTTCTGTCCTGCAACACTTATGCCTCGAAACTTTTTATCAGATCCCCGGAATGCCGGGTGCAAATGTATCAAACAATTACTCTTCCCGTTGCTAGTCAGTTTTATTTCACTTGATGTTTTATACTTAGCAATTTGAGCAGCTCTGGCTTGATGCCGGGTTGCGTTATCATGCGAGTCCCCGAGTTGCATTTTTCGTCCACTCTTCCTTTTTATCTTAGCTCTTACCTGCAACTTGTTGCTTTTTTGGTATTCGAGTCACAAGAGTTCAAAGTTGGAGTTTCAAATACTTAGCCACTTGGAAACAGTCATAGTAACGCTACCCACCACATAGCCGAAAAAGTTAACAACAAACAGTAAAAAAACACTCTATTCGGTTGCCACACGCGTCCTTCCCTTTGCAATTTTTCATGTGTTCATTGACTCTTTGGCCTGTTCTCTGGCTTGCCATGAAGCCGGGTTGCGGACAGCAGCAGAGTCGCAGAGTGTCCGGTGAGTATAAACATACTACTTTGTGTGCTTTTGAAATTCTAAGCGTAGCAACCGAGTAGACAAAGATACAGCAGAATAGAAACACTTAGAACAATTTTGGACGAGGGCAGTCCCCGAGTTCAATTTCAGATTGCATAGTAGGAGTTTAACTCGGATAAGAGAGTACATACACACTTAGCGACGAAGTAGAGCTACATTCCAGGGGCGCTTGGATTCCTCCCCAGCTTTATCCGGCCTGTTCTTCTGTGATGGTTGCGCATCTACAAGGTAGTACGCATCATTGTGTAGAGCCTTGCTCACAATGAACGGCCCTTCCCACGGAGGGGATAGCTTGTGCATCCCGGCTGTGCGCTGCACGAGCCTAAGGACCATGTCTCCTTCTCGGAAAACCCTTGGGTTTACTTTTCGGCTATGATAACGCCTCAGGTTTTGCTGGTAAACAGCTGAACGTGACAGAGTAAGCTCTCTTGCTTCTTCTAGCAGATCAACGTCATCTTCCCGAGCTTCTCTCGCCTCCGCCTCAGTGTAGAGGGTTACTCGGGGGAGTCATGCTCTAAGTCGATTGGCAACACGGCCTCAGCCCCGTAAACCAAGAAGAATGGCGTGTAGCCGGTTGACCAGTTAGGGGTAGTCCTTAGACTCCACAACACCGCTGGCAACTTGTCTAGCCAACACCCTGGTGTTTTCAGCAGCGGCTCAATCAGCCTTGGCTTTATGCCTGCAAGCACCATGCCATTTGCTCTTTCCACCTGCCCATTGGATGCGGGGTGTGCGACAGACGCGACATCTAGTCGGATGTGCTTATCTCTGCAGAATCTCACCATGGCTCCCTCAGCAAAGTTAGTTCCGTTATCTGTGATGATGCTGTGCGGGTAGCCGTATCTCAGGATCACATCCTTCAGGAAACTCACAGCAGTAGCTCCATCACACTTCCTAATAGGCTTCACTTCAATCCACTTGGTGAATTTGTCAACCATGACCAAGATGTGTGTCATGTTGCCTCTGGCCGGTTTGAAGGGACCAACCATGTCCAGACACCAAACAGCAAATGGCCAAGTGATGGGAATTGTTTTCAACTCGGAGGCAGGCATGTGGATCTTACTCGCGAATCTCTGGCAGCCGTTGCACTTTCTCACAATATCTTCAGCTTGCTTCAAAGCAGTGAGCCAGAAGAAGCCATGCCGAAAAGCCTTCTTGACTAGAGCCCGAGAAGAGGCGTGATGCCCGCATTCCCCTTGATGTATTTCCACCAGAATCTCTTCTCCTTCTTCCGGGTCCACACAGCGCTGCAGCACGCCAGTGGTACTTCTCTTATGCAGCACTTCTCTGAAGATGGTGTAGCCCTTGGATCTTCTCTGAATTTGCCTTGCGGTGACCTCATCATCTGGGAGGGTGCCGTCCTTGAGAAAGGATAATATGGGCATGGCCCAACTCGGCGTTCCCCGCGCGGGAAACACTGGTTCGTCCACTTCCATCGGAACAGCCACCGCTGCGTCTTTTTCTGGGTTGGGATTGACTCTCTACAGCCCCGAACGGTTTGCAAGGACTTCTTCAAGGAATGCGACAGTCCCCGAGCTGAGAGGGGTAGTCCCCGAGTAAGAAGGAGCAGTCCCCGAGTATGGAGGGGCAGTCCCCGAGTAGGGAGGGGCAGTCCCTGGGTTGCAGGCGCCAGTCCCCGGGATGGAGACGGCAGTCCCCGGGTCTCCTTTTGCACCTTCCCAGTCAATCTCCATTGGAACTGCTTCTTCATCAGGCAGGGAAGGAACGAATATGGACTCCGAGTTGGGGGATGGCTTGATGGATGGCTTTCTCAAATGCTCCAAGGCAATCCCGGCCGGGATGTACTGCCGAGAAGACCCCAACTTGGACAGCTCATCTGCTGCCTCGTTCTCTGCTCGGTGTATGTGTTGGAACTCGCAACCCTCAAAGAATCCTGTCATGGTTTGGACCAGGAAGCGGTATGACGCCATGTTGGCATCCAGTGCATCCCAAGTGCCAGAAACCCGCTGCACGACTAGATCCGAGTCTCCATAGCATATGATGCGCTGCACGCCAATTTCCTTTGCTACCTTCAAGCCGTGTACTACGGCCTCGTACTCTGCGACATTGTTGGACGCCTTGAAGTGGATTTGCAGCACATACTTGAGTTGATCTCGCTTAGGTGACGTAAGAACTACGCCATCACCAAGGCCTTCCTTCATCTTGGAGCCATCAAAGTGCATCTTCCAGTAGTTGGATACCGGAGTAGGAGGCTCATATTGCACCTCAGCCCAATCCACCAGAAATTCTGCCAGGATCTGAGACTTGATGGCTTCTCTTCTCGCATACGCGGGAGCGTACGTGGCCAGCTCGATTGCCCACTTGGCTACTCTGCCACTCGCTTCCTTGTTGCCCATGATATCCGAGATGGGAGCTGAGCTCACCACTGTGATGGGGTGTTCTTGGAAATAGTGCTTCGGCTTCTTGGCGCCCAGGTACACACCGCAAGTCATCTTCTGGTAGTGAGGGTAGTTCTGTTTGGAGCTGGACAACACCTCACTGAGATAGTACACCGGCCGCTGCACACTTTTGCCTTCCTCTTCTCGCTCTACCACGATCACCACGCTTACCACTCGATTGGTAGCCGCAATGTATAGCAGCATTGGCTCCTTGGGTAGCGGACTAGCCAAGATGGGAGCGCTACCCAGCATTGCCTTTAGCTCTTTGAATGCCACGTCCGCTTGCGGTGTCCAGACGAACTTGTCGCTTTTCTTCATCAATTGATACAAGGGCTGGGCCTTCTCGCCCATTCTACCCAAGAAACGGCTCAGAGATGCCAAGCAACCAGTGAATTTTTGCACATCCTTCAGGGATCTCGGCAAAGACATGCTCTCAATAGCTTTTATCTTCGAAGGATTGGTCTCAATGCCCCGACTGGATACCAAGAAGCCGAGTAGCTTGCCAGCCGGGACGCCAAATGTGCATTTACTCGGGTTCAGCTTCATCTTATACTTGCGCAAGTTAGCGAAAGTTTCCTCAAGGTCACTAAGCAGAGTATGTGTTTTATTCGTTTTGATGACAATGTCATCTACGTACACCTCCACATTTTTTCCGAGTTGGTCATGCAAGCATTTCTGCATGCATCTCTGATAAGTGGCACCCGCATTCCGCAACCCGAAACACATGACACGATAGCAATAAGCCCCGTACGGGGTAATGAAGGCAGTCTTTATTTGATCAGCAGGATTGAGAGCTATCTGGTGAAAACCAGAGTAGGCATATATGAAAGACAACAGTTCACAACCAGCAGTGGAATCGATCACCTGATCGATGCGAGGTAGCGGAAAGGGATCCTTGGGGCAGGCTTTGTTCAAGTCGGTGTAGTCGACGCACATGCGCCATGCGGTAGCGGCCTTGGGATCCTCCTTCTTCTTCTCAACCATGACCGGGTTGGCTAGCCAATCCGGATGCAGCACCTCCATGGTGAAATTGCTTATCAGCAACTTGGTGATCTGGTCACCGATGGCCTTCCTTCTTTCATCTCCGAAGCGGCGCATAGCCTGCTTCACTGGTTTGGCGTCAGGACGCACATGTAGCGAGTGCTCAACCAACTCCCTCGGGACACCTGGTAAATCCTCATTGGACCAGGCGAACACGTCCCGATTCTCACGGAGGAAGTGGATGAGCTCGCTTTCCTATTTCTCCCCCAACCCGGAGCCAATGATGGCAACTCGGTCGGAAACTCGGGGTCAACCTGGATCTTCTTTGTTTCCTGAGATGCTTGGAACGCCGTCCCGTGCTGGGAACTCGGCATACCAGGCGCACCAGCTTGCGCGGATTGCGCCATAGCCACCACCTTGTACATCTTCTTCTTCTCGGCAGCAATCACCATGGATTCCGCCAACTGAGAACCGGCAGAAGCACACTCCATGGACTTCTTGTAATCACCAGAGATGGTGATCACGCCATTGGGGCCAGGGATCTTCATCTTCAGATATGCAGTGTGAGTAGAGGCCATGAATTTGCTCAGAGCAGGCCTGCCGAGTAGAGCGTGGTAAGGGCTCTGGTGATCCACCACTTCGAACTGCGGGCTCTCTGTGCGGCAGTACTCCCTGGTGCCGAATAGCACGTCTATCCATACTCGGCCAATCGGGTTGCAAGAGGCTCCTGGCATGATGCCATCGAAAGTGGTCTTGCTGGGTAGCAGCATGTTCTCGGCCATACCAAGCTTCTCAAGCGTGTCTCTGTACACGATGTTGATGCTGCTGCCGTTGTCAATCAGTACCTTGCTGAACCTCACTTTCTTCATGGGACCCAAGAAGGTGGGATCCAGCACCAAGGCGTAGCTACCCAGGTTGGGCATCACCTTAGGATGATCCGCTCTGGACCACGTGATCTCTTGGTTGCACCAGTGCATATAGTGAGGAACAGCAGGGATCACGGCATTGACCTCCATGGCACGCCTGTGTTGAGACTTCTTGTCGACAGGCTCAGAAGTGAAGATCATGTAGCTCTCGTGGTGCTCCTGGTACCGATTGCGGTCTCCGCCACCATTGTTGCCGTTGTTGTTGTTACCTTGGTTGTTGTTGTTGTTGTTGTTGCCTCTGTTGTTGTTGCGGGTGTAGTAGTAGTAGTTGTTGTTGTTGTTGCGGTAGCCATCGTTGTTGAAGTGGCAGTTGGCTCCTAAAGCCACCTGGTTCACATTCTCTCTTCTCGGGAAAGCTGGAGGCCGAGCAGCGGGTGCGCGAGCAGGCTGCACCGCGGCATTCGCAGCTGGTAGAGGAGGAGGAGGGGGCAGGCCCTCATTCTTGATTTCTTCCCACCAACTGCACTGCCGAGTAGTGTGGTTGGCGGGTCTTGCGGGATGCCGAGTGTGGAAACTGCATGGGCCATCCTTCATGTCCTTGAAGACAAAGTTTGGTGCCGGACCCGAGTTGCCGCTGCCCTGCTGAGAAGCGCTATACGGCTTCTTGTTGCCTTGGCCCTGATTCTGGTTCTGCCCGTACTGGGCTCCAGCAGTTTTCGGCCTCTGGCTACTCCCAGCTCCGGTTGCCACAACATTCACTTCCTCAGGATCGTACCAGGTATCAATCCGGTCACCTCTGCGCTTGTTGCAGAACTCATTGCGCTTGCTGGTGTTGATGTTGTAGTTCCTTCTCGGCTCAGCAGCATCGAGAAGAGGCTGAGTTGGGTCGCCGAGTGCGTACTGATCCGCAATCCGGATGGTCTCAGCGAGAGTACTCGGCATCTCCCTCTGGAGCCTTTGCCACAACATGCTGCCATGTCTGCAACCCTGCGCAAACCAAGTGATGGCCTGGGCCTCATTCACACCCTCACAGGTGTTCCTCAGAGTACTCCACCGAGTAAGATACTCTCGATCCGTCTCCTCTTCCCGCTGTCTGCAAGCGGATAGCTGCTGCGGCCTATTCGGCCTTCGGTAGGTGCTGGTGAAGTTGCTGACAAATGCCTCCGCGAAGTCAAGACAACAGTTGATGCTGTGCTTGGGCAGGTTGTTGAGCCAAGTTCTTGCTGGTCCCTCGAGCATCTGCGGGATGTACCGCACGGCCCATCTCCGATTGCCGCCTGCAATGTGCACGGCTGTGACATAGTCATTGAGCCAATCTTCCGGCTTGGTGCTGCCGTCATAGCACTTGGTCCCCCTAGCGAGCTGGAACTGCTTCACGGATGGCCCCGTCATGATACGGGGGCCAAAGCATTCTGGGCCAGGCGGCCCCTTGCTCTCGAGCTGCGCGGACAGACTGATCCGGTCCAGCTTGTGCCTGGCATCACTGGGCTCCAGCACGCGCTCGCCCACGCGATCCAGGATGTCATAGCCCGCCAACCCCATAGCTGAGTAGCCATCATCATATCTGTCCACCTGCACAACTGCAGGCTGCTCCACCGGGTTGGCGGCTGGTGCGACTGCACGCGGCTGCTGCCTCTGCCGAGTTGGCTGAGCAACTGGATGCTGAGAAGGGCCTGGGCGCTCTCCATCTCGGGCCTGGCTTTGAGCTTTATGGGCTTGATAGCCTGCTCCTGCAACGTTGTGTTTTTGACCGGACTGTCGCGCCACAGCGTGCTGTTTCGCGGCGACAGCCGGGTCGTACACCTGCATCTGTCTGTCTCTGCCGGAATGCCCACTCCGGTGCCTCTCACGATTGGGATGCGGTGATGAGGCCTGATCGTTAGATCTAGCCGCATGCGAATGCACCACCTGGGAAGCTCCAGCACCCGGGTTGGCTTTCCGGAACTCCTCGTTCTGCATAGCAGCCTCTAGCACCAGCTCATTGAGCCTCTCCTGCTGCCTAACGCGCGCGTCGCCAGCGAGATGCGGCAACTCAGCAGCTACAGCCTCAGCAGCTCTAAGGGTTTTGGCGGGGGTGCTGTATCTGGGTGTTTTGGCTAGCGGCTTGGTCAGCAGTTTTCCCAACTGTCGCCATCTCGGTGCCTAGGTTGCGGCGCGTAGCGCCTGCCTTGGAAGGCCTCCTCACTACCGGCGTAAAGCCGTGAGCCCTATTGTACTCGTTCTGGTCCAGGTTCAGCTCAAGCCTAACCTTATCCAGCTCCGCCTGCTCGGCGAGCAGCGCCTGGCGTTGCTGATCGAGTTGTGCCCGCATGGTCATGAGCTCGAGCTCGGTGGGAGGCGGCATGCCCATCCGCACGGCGGACGCAGGTATCGTCGGAGTAGTGGAGGGAGGAAGGTTGCAGTCCTTCTCGTAGGGCTTGTGAGTCTTCCCGCAAGCACTCGGGCCAGCGAGATCCTCGATGACGCCCGCGGCAGCAGCCGCGCCCTTCCCGGCATCAGCAGCAGGGCCGGTCATCATCACCTCCGCGATGTCCGCAGAGCGGCCAATCGGCCTCCCGTGTGCAGCGATGACAGCAGGGGGATCTTCCACGATATGCACCTGCTTGGGGTACTCGCGGTCGATGACGGTGGCGATGTAGAAGAGGTGTGAGCCGAAGGAGAGCACCGAGCCGCCCTCCGGCATGGCCCTGCCGCCGAAATCACCGGCGTTGTCGATGACGAAGTTGAAGGAGCCGAATCTATGGACGAGGCCGCAGACGACGCGCTCTCCAGTAGCAGAAATCGATCCCGTCCGAACGGAAACTCCAACCAGCGCCACTGGTTTCCCCACGGTGGGCGCCAACTGTCGTGGTGGTGTCACGGCAGATGCCATAGGATGGCTAAAGATGTGGGGACGATGGACGCTGGAGGCGCTCGGGGAGGGATCACGCAGCGAGTAGCCGCGTGAGTATGAATCTAGCACTGCAAACAACAGGATCTACCCAGGTTCAGGGCCCTCGTGTGGAGGTAAAACCCCTACTCCTGCCTTTCTCTCTTTGTATTCGTGTCTCACCGAGTAGCCACAGTACAAGTTTTTGCTTACAACCGAGTAGCCACTCTTCTCTCTAAGTAACTGTAGCCCTTAGCCGTGTCGTCCCTCGCGCAGGAGGAGGCAGGGCACCTTATATACTGGTGCCCAGCCGGATACAGCCAAGATGTCGACATAGTGTGCACACTGTACACTTCTAGCTTCCCGCTGACCACTTTGGCTTCCTAGCTTGTCTTCATGTGTAAAGTCGTTGTGCAAAACCAAGAAGCTGATCTGTTATCACTGACACTGTCACGGGGTAGGCCCCCCTAACCTCCTGGCCATCAGTGTGTACGACCGAATAGCAGTCGACCGGGTAGCGAGTACCGGGTAGCCAGCTACTCTGCCAAACGTCTCTTTTGATCTTGCCCTTTGCACTTGCCTTTACCCTACTCGGGGGTAACCCCCCGACACTAACTGTCTATGTTTTTCTTCTCTCCCGTCCAGCTTTATATAGATAGCCGGGTTAGGGCTTACAGAAAGGAAACCTAGAAGACTACGGTAAGCTTCTAACTTGGAGGGCAAGAATCCGCCTTCTACTCCAAGACGCACCACGTGGGCCGTGGTCCGGGTTCTTCTAGAATCCGGCTTCTGCGCGTCAGCTTACTGGGCCGGCTAATTGACTGTGATCCATTACCAATCAGGCCACCCTGGTAATCCGGCTCTTTAGGAAAATGCCGGATATACCCCTAATCATTATATATCCGACACACCCCTTATGTTATTTTATCTTATTTTGCATGTTTTATAATTTTTGGAGAATAAACACCGGGACCAGAAATCTGATGGAAAAAGCACCGCCGGGATACCATATTTCAGAAGATCAGAAGAAGAAGTGGGACACCAGGGGTATCCTAAAAGTTTAGAGGAGGAACCCAGCCTGAAGGAGAGCCATAGGGGGTCCACCAGGGGCCCACACCATGAGGTGACGCCCCCCCTTGGGAGCCATTACACGAGGAATCGTAGGATCCCGGAGTTTAAAGCTATGGTTAGATTTATTTCTTAATTACTTTCTTGTAGTTGCGGATGCTTGCAAGGGGTATAATCACAAGTATGTATTAGTATTGGATGGGATGGTACATTAGCATAGGTTCACCCACACAACACTTATCAAAACACCTAACATTATTCAGCTGCATGGAACAAAAGCACTTGACAGAAACCTCCCGTGTGTCCTCGAGAACGTTTGTTAATCATAAGTAAACCCTCCGGCTTGTCCTTTGCTAAAGAAATGATTGGGACACTTGCTGCAATTCTTACTACTACATTTTATTTACTCGCACCTTATTTATCTGCAATATCAAAAACCACTACAAATATATCTTTCAGTATTTAGAGTTATTCCTTCATCAAAACTGCTTGTCAACACCTTCTTCTCCTTGTTGGGTTCGACACTCTTATTTATCAAAAGTACCACGATACACCCCCTATACTTGTAGGTCATCAAGAATATTTTCTGGCGCGTTGCCGGGGAGTGAAGCGCTATTGGGAAGTGGAATTGATAAAAGAAGCTTCTGCTGTAAGTGCTGTTTTTATTACTGTCTACTGCTTTATTACACTATGTTTGGGTCTCCTTTTGAGTCCTTATTTGCGGGCACTATTACCACTGCTAGGGTAGTAAGTGACCCACCGCCTGATGATTTGGATCCTTATAAAATACCTATAAAGATTGTTAAACATGTTAGGGATAACTCCTATTCAGGTGATGGAATTGTCCATCCTGGTGATCATCTGCTCTTTTTACATGAACTATGCGAGTTGTTCAAGTGTGCAGGTATTACAATGAGCCAAGTGAAGAGGAAATTATTGTCTATATCATTGACAGGCCGAGCCGCTGAATGGTTAAAACTGCTGAAAAATAGCCAAACTATTGGATGGGAGGAAATTGTGCCTCTCTTTTATTCTAAATTCTATCCTCCCGGTGAGATTCATAGAGATCAGAATTATATATATATATAATTTTTGGCCTCATGACGGAGAGAGTATTGCCAAAGCATGGGGGAGATTGAAGTTACTAATGCTCAAATGCCCCGTTCATGAGATCCCCAGTAATATTGTTATTAATAATTTCTATGCAAGACTTTCTCTTCATGATAAGGATTTATTAGATGCTTCTTGTTCTAGATCATTTACACGTATGAAAGATGAAGCTAAATGGGATCTTCTTGACCGTATTCAAGAGAACACTGGAGGATGGGAGAATGAAAAAGGTAGAAAGTCAGGTATAAATTATGACTATGAATGCATTAAAACTTTTTATGTCATTCGATGATTTTCGTAATGTTAGTATTGTTTATGGTCTTGATTCTCAAGTTGTTGCAAACTTATATAAGGCTTTTGCTTCTGTAACATCCCAAGTATGAAAAACAACCATTAGAATGTTTGGTTTTTGTTAATTTATGTTTTGCATCATGTCATCATAAGCATTGCATTTGTTTTCCAGTTGAATTTCAAACCAAAAATTTAAATTCTTGTTTCATACTTGTTCTGTTACAATTTTCAAATGCAACTTTCAAATCAAACCAATCATTTGTTTCCATTAAACTTGAAATTAAAAACCATTAACTTGCTTCTTATCAATACTTAAAATTAATACCAAAATTGCTCAAATTCATTTGAATTTCCAAACAGCAACTAAATTCAAACTTTTGAAAAACAAAAGTGGCACAGATGGGCTTTGGTAATAAATAACCTATAAAAATTATCCCCACAATTTTTCAAATCCCAAAAACCCATCTTTTCTCCTCTTTTCCTTTTCTGCAAAAAAAGAGAGAAAGAAAATAAAAACAGAAAACGGCTGGGGGAGGCAGACTGGGCCAGCCCAGCCCACCTTCCACCCCAGCACGCAGCGCGCGCGGCCCACCCACCTTCTCCTTCCTCCGTACAGCTGACGCTGCGCCTGACGCAAGCACGCACACAGCAGGGCGCCCTCCACCTGCTCCCTCCCTACCTTTTCCTCCCCTATTTCTACCTCGCGAGCTCCCAAACCCTAACCCTAACCCTCTCCTTCCTCCCTGCCGCCGCCGTTTCTCTTCGTCTCTCTCAGATCACCGCCGTTCACCTCTGAACTTTCTGAATTTTTTCTGCACAACGCCATGGCTGGATCTTGATTGCGGTTGGGGTAGTGGTGGTGGTCGCCGTCAGGACCGCACGGGCACGGGAACGGGGCCGTGGACCTCCCCTCTCCCTCCTCGCTTCATCGACAAGGACTGGGAGCGTCCAAATCGCCGCCACCGTCTCCGCCTGTCGCCGTCGCCACCGAGCCGCTGCCACGACTACAGAGGTGGTGAGCACCACCTCTCCCTCCTCTCTCCTCTGGTCCCCTTTGCACCCGCGAGTCCCACACACGCGCACGATGCGCAACACGCACGCACAGTCGCAGCAGCACAACGCAGGCCGCCGGCGATCACCGTCCCCTCGACGCCCAGTTCAGTTAACTGAACTTTCGTCAGTTCAGTTGCTGACGAAACTTAACCTCATACCCCCCAAGCCCCTAACCTGTCACAAAACGTTTCAGCAGCGCAGTGGCAACGCGCTGCGCACACACGCCCGCAGCGCGGGTTCGATTCCCCCGCAGCGCGATTAAATCCCCCACTTTTTGCTCGCTGCCACGCGCGCTCCTGTCAGCGATGGTGGAAGCCACGCCAGCTTCCACCCGCGGCCACGCAGGCGCCAGCTAGGCGCTGGCCCACTGGCCAGTGACCTAGGGCTGAGCTGCCCCGCGTAGAAAAATCCCAGGGGCCTTTACTGTAATTTCTTTTTCACATCCAAGCCCCTGGACCAATCTGAAACTTTTAAATTCACAAAATAGCCCCTGTAATTTCAAATTCAAATAACTTTTGCATTTCAAATCCAAATATAATAGATAAAATATGTTTTCCAAACCAAATTTAATTCTCTACATGTTTAAATCATTTGTTTACTGTTTTGAACATTTCAAATGTTTTCAAACATTCAAATTCAAATAACTATTTCAAATTTGGTCAAATTCATAACTAATTCAAATTTAATTCAAATGGCACATGTAAAATATGTTTTCCATGCAAAATTGAACCACCTTTCCAAATATAAACTTTGTTTCCTGTTTTGAATAATTAAAATTGGTTAAATAATTTAAACCTTGTTTAAATCATTTAAAATTGCTAAATTCATAACTTGGTCAAACTAAATTCTTTTTGAACATATAAAATATGTTTTCAAACCAGAAAAGTATAATCTTTTCAAATATGAACTTTATTTAATGTTTTGAGCAAATAAAAATTCAAATAATCTTATACTTGAATTAAATTCATTTAAATCTTGTCCAAACTTGTTTAATTCATAAGTAATTCATTTTAAATCCATTGTCAACAAATGAAACATGTATTCCACCTAAAATTTTGTGTTCTTTCCAAATATGAACTTTGTTATCTAGTTTGAACATTTAAAATTGGTGAAAACAACAAATGTTTGTGTAACTCCTTTAAGAAGCCAATTTTCATAACTTAATAAATAAAATTTCCAAACTTGGTAAACAACATATCAAATTGAATCTATTGTTGTTTTCTTATTGTTTTCCTCTTCCATGCATCATTCTAATCAACTTTCACATGTTGGTTATTTGTAGATCATTTAACCCAACCTTAATTCATGGGCTTTCCATATGCAATCCAAATTGCATATGGGTCCATTTAATTATGTTACCATGTCAACTAGCTTATCTTTGATGCATCAATTAAATTGTCATGCATCATCCCATGATTGTGCATTATGCCATGTTATTGATTGTTTGTCTCTCTGCGTTGTTTGTTTGCTTCTTCTCGAATAGACGACGACGTTGAGACAGACGAGGTTTACGACACTACTTCTGAGGAGTTAGCCCAGTACCAGGCTACTGAGTTTGCAGGCAAGTATTCACTCACATGAACCATTGTGTCCTTTCCACACTGGATATCGATACTTTCTGTTGTCTATCCTGCTAGCCTTAAGATTCGTTGCTTGTGTTCCGATCCTATCACATGTTATCCTGTAACCCTGTTATAGCCTATCCTCCACGCCTATAACCCTGTTGCTTGTTGCCTGTGTCATAATAGCATGCTTAGTGTTGTTTATGCTTGAGTCTGATGTCCGTTATTTCTGTTACCATATTTATTATGTTCTGGGGCTCGATGTTTAAACAACAACCTGTTAATGTTTGAGGTAATGCTAATTTGATGATAAGGCACCGGCAGGAGGCCGGGTATGGTTTTGAGGCCTGCTAGTGTCGAACTCAGGAATAGTTCTTGTCCTCTAGATCCATGATGAGCGCGCTAACCGCATGTGGGAAGCGTGTATGGGCGCCCCCCCTCAATTTGATTCGATTTGCATCTCGTCCAAATCGCCTCATTTAGTTCGGGTTTTCCATTTGCCGCATGCATATGCAGGTGCGAACCCGAGGCCAGGGTGGTAACTTTTGTAGTCGGCATTTAGGGAGACACGTTCTTAGAGTGCTATGAGGGTCCCCTTTTCTTCGTGGGGCTTGATTAGCCGTGCGCTCAACTGCACGGGGTTCTTTGGGCTTGATGCGAAGAAGAGTTGGGTTGTGTTGAGTGCATCGCACCCGGACTTTTAGAGGATACTCACAGCCCGCTAAATAGTAGATAAATGGCTTACGGGGCCTACCTGCACCCGCATCTCAATATGAGTAGGCCAACACGTAAACGTGTGACAACCATCCTCTACTATTCATCGTCTGTAAAACCATCCAATAGAAATCCGAATACTTCCATTGACGTACTTCATAACATACACACATGGTACGTCAATGGCGTTTGAACAAGTGATATCACAACAAATCTCTAAGACACAAAGAAATAGAAATAAGTGGCAAAAGCTCTCACTAGAGCAGAGATAGCAAATACAGTCATGCAGAGGACACATGTCCCAACAAGTCATCATTATATCACAGCGGAAGCAACAAAGTGTCTGAGTACAGACAAGATCCAAATAGGCCTAAGAGGCCGGAAACGAAAAGAACGGAGCCCATCCACGAAGTCTCGGATCCTGCCCGGGTCCACTATCTACTCGTCAACAGCTTCGTCATACTTCACGTAGTAGCCACCATGGGGATCCTCGAAAACGTAGTCTGCAGAACACGCAGCCCCAAAGGGGTCAGTACAGACGAGTACTGGCAAGCAAGACGCACAAGATACCAAAGTGTACCCGACAACACCAAGTACAGATGCTTTGGGTTCAACGGAAGATAGATGATACAAAGAAGCGGCAGCGGGCTGCGCTAACCAACTACAGAAACACGCTACAAACTCCGGCTAAAAGAAAGGGGATAAGATAGCGTATTGGAACCAACTACAACTACTCACCAAACAAACCCATCCTGGATATCGCCCCTTATCCAAAGAAGCAATCCGAGGATAACCCACACAGTTGGATTAATGAAGGTCCAGGTTATTGTGTCAATATGCCTATTACTAGTCAAATTATTATTAATTAGGTGTAAGTTGTCTGAGTACTTGTTAGCCAGCACTTTCACCAAGTCGTCACATAACCGCGGACAACACGGCTTCTCGAGAAGATTTATCCCTGCAGGGTGTGCTCCAGTACCCGTACACACTCGAGCCACCAACTAAAACTCAGGTGGACTCAACACGACTCGAACCATCTCTACAACCTGTCCTAGGAGCCACGGAGCTATAAGGTCCCGGCCAGTCCGACCTAACCTAAGCGCAAGGGTGAAAACCACACCCCCGGCACCACAGGCCTCGCCCTATATGCATCATCATCATCATCATCATCAACCATGGGCGCGACCCATTCATGCGTATGCGCAAATGGAACACCCGAACTAAGTGTGGCTCTTCGGACAAACTGCGGATCAGGTCAAAGTCGAGGGGGGTTCCATACGACACCCAGATGTGGTGAGCATGCTCATCATGGATCAGAGGACAAGACCCTTTTCCTAATTAGGGTCGACACTAGCAGGCTTCAAAACCCTAACCCGGGCCTCCTGCCGATGCCTTATCATCAAATTATTATTATTACCCCAAACATTAACATGATATTGATTATAACAAGCCCATCTATCAAACTAAACAGGTGATAAGATAAATGGCAACAAGACTCGAGCACAACAAACCTAAGCATGATACTATGACACAAGCTAACAAACAACAAGGTTGTAGGTGTGGGGTGAGGCTATATTCATGGCTGTAGGATGACATGTGATAGGATCGGAACACAAGCAACGAATCATAAGGCTAGCAGATTAGACAACGGAAAGTATCGGTATCAAGTGTGGAAAGGACACAATGGTTCATGTGAGTGAATACTTTCCTGCAAACTCAGTAGCCTGGTACTGGGCTAACTCCTCTGAAGTAGTATCGTAAACCTCGTCTGCCTCAACGTCGTCGTCTATTCGAGAAGAAGCAAACAAACAACGAAGAGAGACGGACAATCAATAACATGGCATAATGCACAAACATCGGATGATGCATGACAATTTAATTGATGCATCAATGATAAGCTAGTTGACATGGTAAACATATTTAATTGGGCCCATATAAAATTTGGGTTGCATATAGAAAGGCCCAAGAATTAAAGTTGAATTAAGTGATCTACAAATAACCATCATGTGAAAGTTGATTAGTATGATGCATGGATGAGGAAAACAATAAGAAAACAACAATAGCTTCAATTTGATATGTTGTTTACTAAGTTTGGAATTTTATTTATTAAGTTAAGAAATTTGGCTTCTTAAGTGAGTTACACAAGCATTTGTTGTTTTCACCAATTTTAAAGGTTCAAAACAGATAACAAAATTCATATTTGGAAAGAACACAAAATTTTAGATGGAATACATATTTCATTTGTTGAAAATGGATTTAAAATGAGCAAGTTATTAATTTGACAATTTTAAATGCATTAATTAAGAAACAGTTGTTTTCAGCAATTTAATTTATTTAAAACAGAACACAAAGTTTATATTTGCAAAGTTCATGAAAAATGGAATGGAAAACATATTTGGTTTGTTGAATTTGGAAATTCTATGCCCAAGTTATGAATTTTGCAATTTAAAAGGTGTAATTAAAGTATTGAATTATTACTCCAATTTTAATTAGGAAAAACAGTGAACAAATTGTATTGAAAAGGTTGAAAACATGTATAAAATGTTTCAATGAACATTTTGAGCTATTAAACATAATTTTTGGATCATTATTGAATTTATTATGCATTTTTCCATAACCATTTTTATTATGCCCTTTTTAGTAAACAGAAGGAAACATGTTCAAATTTAATTCAATTGTGACCAAATAAAATACCACTGTGTAGAGTTTGTTAAGACAAATTTTTAGAGCCCAAGTTTGGTCAATTTGGGTGAACCAAACTCAAGTTATGAATTCCCAAAGTTTCCAATTTTTATTGCATTTTCTGTATTTAATTATTTAGTGCAAAATTTACTACAGAAACATGTTGCAACTTTGTGACTAATAGATAGAGCACAAGATTCTGAATCCACACAAACTTGAATCATTGAAATTGGAGCAATATTCAATTTGTTATGGATTTTACAAATAAAGCCTCAGATCTGTTTTTCTGGATTTCGGGCAAAAAAAGAAAAAGGCCGAAAAAGGGGTGGTTTTTGCTACTCGGGGGACTCGAACTCGGGTCTCGGGTGCGCGCTGGGAGGCGCTAGCCATTTGGGCTGTTGCTGCGTTTGGTGACTGAACTAGAACGCGCACGTTTTTGAGGTGGGGGTGCGGACTGAATCACGTTTAACTGAACGCGATCTGGACAGAGAGGAACGACGACGATGGACGACGGCGAGCGGCCGCTGCCGTGGGCGCGCCGTGCGGGGAAAGGATAAGGAGTCTAGGCCTAGGAGGAGGTTGCTCACCTCGGGGATCTCGGAGGCGAGGCGGCCGATGTGGAACCGGACGAGGAGGACGGCACACGCGCGGCTTCGAACTGAAGGCGACGCTGCAGGTCAGCAGTTCGCCGGGAAGGAACTCTACGGCGTCGGCGCTGTGGTCGTTCTCCGGCCGTGGCTCCTTCGGGAAAAACGGAGATGGCACCCTCCGGTTTCCATTCCCGTGCTCGCGCGGACTCGAAGGTGGCTAGAACGGCGGCGATTCGAGCTCTAAGAACCGGCCATGGAGGTGTGCTTGGGGTTTAGAAAATCTTCAGAGAGGAGAGGGAAAGGAAGAGGGAAGGGGAATGGCGGTGGCTTGAGGAGGAAGAGGGAGAGCTAGGGTTTGGAGGGGAGAGGGGAGATAAGTAGGAGGAGGGGGAGCAGGTGGAGCTCTGCATCGGTGGGGGCTCCCTCCTTTTCTCTGTCTCCGTACAGAGGTAGGAGATGACAGCGATGGGGGGGTCGCTTGGGCCTTGGGGTTGAGGTGGGCTCAGCCCACTTGGGCTGGCCTGCCCCCCTTTAGTTGTTCTGCTTTTATTTTTTTCCTGTTTATTTTTTTTTGTAGAGAAAGCAAAGGAAAGGTTTTGAACAAGTTTTTGAGTTTCAAAAATCATGAAATTAATTTCTATTGATTAAGCATTGTAAATGCCCAGTTGCATGATGTTTTGTTTTAAAAAAATTTAAATATTTTTGGATGTTTGAATTTTAATTGAATTTGAGTGAATTTTTGCAATAATTGAAATATTGAAAATTTAGCAAGTTAATTATTTGGAAATTCAAGTTTATTGGAAACATTTGAATTGTTTGATTTAAATGTTTCATTTGAAAATTGTAACAGACCAAGTGTGAAACATATTGATTTGTCATTTGATTTGAAATTCAAATTCAACACATGTGTGGATATGATGACATGATGCATTGAAACAAAAACAAGAAACAAACATTCTAAGTTGGGAGTTTTCATACTTGGGATGTTATGGTTAAATCTTCTCGAGAAGCCGTGTTGTCCGCGGTTATGGATGACTTGGTGATAGGGCTGGCTAACAAGGATTAGACAACTTACACCTAATTAATGATAACTTGACTAGTAATAGGCTTATTGACACAATAACTTGAACCTTCACTAATCCAACTGTGTGAGTTATCCTCGGATTGCTTCTTTGGATAAGGGGCGAGATCCAGGATGGGTTTGTTTGAGGTTAGTGGTAGTTGGTTACGATACGCTATCTTATCCCCTTCTTTTAGCCGGGTGTTGTAGTGTGTCTCTGTAGTTGGTTAGAGCAACCCGCTGCCGCATCTTCATATCACCTATCTTCCGTTGAACCCAAAGCATCTGTACTTGGTGTTGCCGGGTACACTTTGGTATCTTGTGCGTCTTGCTTGCCAGTACTCGTCTGTACTGACCCCTTTGGGGCTGCGTGTTCTGCAGACTACGTTTCCGAGGATCCCCATGGTGGCTACTACGTGGAGTATGACGAGGCTGCTGACGAGTAGATAGCGGACCCGGGCAGGATCCGAGACATCGTGGATGGGCTCCGTCTTTTCGTTTCCGGCCTCTTAGGACTATTTGGATCTTGTCTGTACTCAGACACTTTGGATGCTTCCGCTGTGATGTAATGATGACTTGTTGGGACATGTGTCCTCTGGATGATTGTATTTGCTATCTCTGCTCTAGTGAGAGCTATTTGCCACTTATTTCTATTTCTTTGTGTCTTAGAGATTTGTTGTGATATCACTTGTTCAAATGCCGTTGACGTACCATGTGTGTATGTTATGAAGTACGTCAATGGAAGTAGTCGGATTTCTATGGGATGGTTTACGCAGACGATGAATAGTAGAGGTTGGTTGTCACACGTTTACGTGTTGGCCTACTCATATTGAGATGCGGGTGCCGATCAGCCCCGTAAGCCAATTACCTACTGTTTAGCGGGCTGTGAGTATCCTCTAGAAGTCCGGGTGCGACAACTTCTTATTTTGATATTCCTAAAAAGGAATGAGACAAGTACCATGCACCTTATAAACATACTGTTAATTGTGTTCCTGCTAGAGATATAGAATTTTGTACTGTTGATTCTATTGTGCCTAAACCTTATATTGAGAAAATTCCTTTCCCTGCTAAGGTAAAAGAACATTCTATGTTAGATAATGTGGTTAATAAAAGTACAAGGAAACCTGTAGAACCCGAGGAACAAATAACTGTATAACCTACAGTAGCAATAGTAAAGGACATTGTTTCTGAAAATGTAGAAGAGGGACACATTATATTTTGTGAAGATGCTTATAATATTGTCTCTCATCCTAGTAAATCTAGGAAACCTAGTGTTCCTGTGCTATCTGTTAGGATAGGTGATCATTGCTATTATGGTTTGTGTGATATTGGTGCTAGTTCTAGTGGTATTCCTTATGAGCTTTATAAAGAAATCATGCATGAAATTGGTTCTTGTGAACTTGAAGACATTGATGTGATTATTCAACTTGCTAATAGGGAAACTATTTCTCCGATTGGTATTGTTAGAGATGTGGAGGTCTTATGTGGTAAAACTAAATATCCTGCTGATTTTCTAGTACTAGGCACTTCTGCTAGTGATACTTGTCCTATTATATTTGGTAGACCTTTCTTAAACACTTATGGTTCTGTTATTGATTGTAAAAAGGAGAAAATCCTTACAAAGTTTGATGGAGAGTCTTATGAATTTAATTTCTCCAAATTTGCTAAAGCACCTTATGAAGCTGAATTGCCTAATGAGAATTATAGAATTGAACAATTGGCTGCTATTTCTCTTGCTCCTAACAATCCTTTGCAGGAATACATGGAAGACCACGAAAAAGATGTCTTTATGGAAGTAAGGAATGAAATTGACGAGATTTTCTTACATCAGCCAGCGATGCTGAAACATAATTTACCGGTGGAAGACTTGGGCACCACTTTACCACCTAAGGAGGATCTTGTCTTTGATTTAAAACCCTTTTCTGACAATCTTAAATATGCTCATATTGATGATAAGAAATTATATCATGTTATTATTAGTTCTAAACTTTCTGGTAAAGAAGAGGAGAGATTATTGGGAATATTGAAGAAACACAAAGGTGCTATTGGTTATACTCTTGATGATTTGAAGGGGAATTCTCCTACTATATGTCATCATGCTATTAATATTGAACTGATGCAAAGCCAGTTGTTGATCATCAACGCCGTTTAAATCCTAAGATGAAGGATGTGGTAAGAAATGAGGTATTGAAACTCCTTGATGCTGGCATTATTTACCCTATTGCTGATAGTAGATGGGTTAGTCCTATGCATTGTGTCCTAAGAAAGGAGGGATGGCTGTTGTGCCAAATGAAAATAATGAACTTATCCCTCAAAGAGTAGTGGTTGGTTATAGGATGTGCATTGATTTTAGGAAAGTTAATAAGGTTACTAATAAAGATCATTATCCTTTGCCTTTTATTGATCAAATGTTAGAGAGGTTGTCTAAGAAAACTCATTTCTGCTTTCTTGATGGTTATTCTGGGTTCTCTCAAATTGTTGTTAGAAAGCCTGGTCAAGAGAAAACAACTTTCACTTGTCCTTTTGGAACCTATGCTTATAGACGTATGCCTTTTGGTTTATGTAATGATCCTGCTACTTTTCAAAGATGCATGTCTGTTATCTTTCATGGTTTTTGTGAAGAAATTGTGGAAGTCTTCATGGACAATTTATCCGTCTATGGAACTTCTTTTGATAATTGTTTGCAGAATCTTGATAAAGTTTTGCAGAGATGTGAGGAGACTAATCTTGTTCTTAATTGGGAGAAATGCCATTTTATGGTTTATGAAGGAATTGTACTTGGACATAAAATCTCTGAAAGAGGTATTGAAGTTGATAGAGCTAAAGTTGAAGCTATTGAGAAAATGCCATGTCCGAGGGATCTCAAAGGTATTCGTAGTATTCTTGGTCATGCTGGTTTCTATACAAGGTTTATTAAAAATTTATCTAAAATATCAAAACCTCTTACTAATCTTCTTCAAAAAGATGTACCTTTTGTTTTTTATGAAGATTGTAAAGAAGCTTTTAAAATTTTAAAGAAATCTTTAATATCTGCCCCTATTGTTCAACCCCCTGATTGGAATTTACCGTTTGAAATTATCTGTGATGCTAGTGATTATGTTGTAGGTGATGTTCTTGGACAACGGGTAGATAAGAAGTTAAATGTTATTCATTATGCTAGTAAAACTCTTGATGCTGCTCAAAAGAATTATGCTACCACTGAGAAAGAGTTCCTAGCTGTAGTTTTTGCTTGTGATAAATTTAGGCAGTATATTGTTGATTCTAAAGTTACTATTCATACTGATCATGTTGCTATTAAGTACCTTATGGAAAACAAAGATGCTAAGCCTAGGCTTATTAGATGGGTGCTTCTCTTACAAGAGTTTGATTTACATATTGTGGATAGGAAGGGTGCTGAAAATCCTGTTGCTGTAATTTGTCTAGATTAGAAAATATCTCTGATGATCCTATTCCTGTTAATGATAGTTTTCCTAATGAGCAGTTAGCTGCAATAAAAGTGAGCTCTCAAGAGAGTCCACAGTATTGTTGATTATGCTAACTTTATTGTTCCGAAGTATTTGCCTCCTACCTTTACATCTCAGCAAATAAGGAAATTCTTCTATGATTTGAGGCATTATTTTTGGGATGACCCGCACTTATATAAAGAAGGTGTTGATGGTATTATGCGAAGATGTGTTTCTGAAAATTAACAACAAGAGATATTGAGAAAATGTCATAGTAGTGCTTATGGAGGACATCACGCTGGAGATAGAACTACACATAAAGTTCTACAATCAGGTTTTTATTGGCCTACTCTCTTTAAAGATGCTAGAAAGTTTGTTTTATCTTGTGATCAATGTCAAAGGGTTGGAAATATTTCTAGACATAATGAAATGCCTATGAATTATTCTCTTGTTATTTAACCGTTTGATTAATGGGGTTTTGAGTTTATGGGTCCTTTCCCTCCTTCAAAAGGCTACACTCATATTCTTGTTGCCATTGATTATGTTACTAAATGGGTAGAAGCTATACCTACTAAAAGTGCTGATGGTGAAACCTCATTAAAAATGCTTAAAGACATCATTTTCCCTAGGTTTGGTGTACCTAGATATCTTATGACTGATGGGGGTTCTCATTTTATTCATTGTGGTTTTAGAAAAACTCTTGCTAAATATGATGTTAATCATAGAATTGCCTCACCCTATCATCCTCAAACTAATTGGCAAGTAGAATTATCAAATATAGAAATCAAATCTATCTTGCAAAAGACTGTTAACAAATCTAAAAAAAATTGGGCTAAGAAATTAAATGATGCTCTGTGGGCTTATAGAACTGCTTATAAAAATCCCATGGGCATGTCTCATTATAAGATGGTTTATGGAAAAGCTTGTCACTTGCCTCTAGAATTAGAACACAAAGCTTATTGGGCAGTGAAAGACCTAAATAGAGATTTTAAACTTGCTGGTGAGAAAAGGTTGCTTGACTTAAGTTATTTAGATGAATGGAGGAGTGAAGCATATTAAAATGCTAAGCTCTTTAAAGAAAAAGTTAAAAGGTGGCATGATAACAGAATTATTAAAAGAGAATTTCATGTTGATGAGAAAGTGCTATTGTATAGGTCTCGTCTCAGATTTTTTGCAGGAAAAATACTCTTGAGATGGAAAGGACCTTTTGTTATTGAAGAGGTATATCGCTCGGGGGAAATTAAAATTGTTTCCCTTGAAGGCAACTCTTCACAAGTGGTGAATGGCCAAAGACTCAAGCATTATATTTCTGGAGATCCTTATAATGAAAATGTTGATTGTATTTGAGCCATGATCCTAGAGGAATTTATTAAGAAGCATATTTCAGAGACAGTAGAGTCAGTTTTTGAATCGGTATTAGTTTTGGTAAGAAAACGTTCGCGAAACATCTTCCAACTTTTATTTTTACCGTTTTTGGAAAATATGAAAAATCATGAGCCGGAAACGAGGCGGAGACGGAGCCCGGAGGCTCCAAACCATGGGGTGGCGCGGGCCCACCCATGGCCGCGCGAGCCTATGGTGTGGGCGCCCCGGAGCCCCTCTCTGACTCGTTTTTGACCTAGACTTTCCTTTCGTTACGAAACCTTTTGCTATACAATCCCCCGGACCCCCCGAGGTTTGTATATCATTTTCTCGTTGTGTTTCTGTTTCGACCTGTTTCTGCCAGGATCTGTTTTCGGGTTAAGAAGCATCATGGTCTCCGCCGACGAATAAGGGGAAGGGACCAAAATAAGATGATACCCAAGACCTGAAGCCGGAGGAGGAGATCGAGAGTGAAGCTGAAGGAGATGTAGAAGAAAACCCACGAGTGCGTCCACACGCCACCGTCGCAAGCATTAGAGTGGTGGCTAACCCCTTGAAGCTCAAGAGAAGCGTGCGGATGAGCACCGGAGGGAAGGTTCCACATCACTCCCTAGCTTCGAGGACACTTGCCGTGGGAGTTAAGAACTACTTCCTTTATTAGTACAAAAAGGTGCCCCATAGGGATTTGCCCTCTATGTGGGATATGAATCGTTCTAACCGTGCAGATGAAGGAAGCTCTCAACATAAGGAAGAGTGGGGGGGGGATCTTGGTGGTTGGGATTCACCGTCTGACAGGCATGCAAACTGTATTGATCGCATACGGAGGTGATGCGTATGCTTATGTTCGCGATTGAAGATCTGAAGAAATCAATAGACAAGCTCATCGAGAAGGATTCACCACCACCACCGAAGAATTGATTTGTCATTGGTAATGGCATCCCCTCGGCTTGTTCCAAGCTTGGGGGGAGTGCCGCGGTATCACATCACTATCATTCATTTTTTACCTTTTCAGTAGAGTCATATCATGAGTAGAGAAGTTATCATATAGGATGGTTTGCAGAATGGAAGTATCTCTCCTTAGTTGGTTATCATTGTATCCGTTGGTGTGAGTTGAAATTTTGAAATATTAATGAGAAGCTTCATCATTTACTTTATGCACGCGTTATTTCAGTTTTCAATTTCTGTCATATGGTTGAGCCTGTTATTAGTATTTGGTATAACTCTAGAAATCATTTATGTCTACGCACGCTTCTATTCTTGTAGACAGTGTTGGGCCTCCAAGTGCAGAGGTTTGTAGAACAGCATCAAGTTTCCCTTAAGTAGATTACCCAAGGTTTATCGAACTCAGGGAGGTAGAGGTCAAAGATATCCCTCTCAAGCAACCCTACAATCAAGATACAAGAAATATCTTGTGTCCCCAACACACCCAATATACTTGTCAGGTATATAGGTGCACTAGTTCGGTGAAGAGAGAGTAAAATGCAAGTAATATGGATGATAATAAGTGATAATAGCGATCTGAAATAAAAATGGCAGCAAGCAAACATGTAGCATAACAGGCAACGGGGTTTCAATGCTTGGAAATAAGGCCTAGGGATCCTACTTTCACTAGTGGACACTCTCAACAATGATCACATAATTGAATGCATAAAATATTATTTCTTCACTATGCTACTCTGAACCACTCTCCGGTCGGATAATGAACACTAATCATTGCGTAGGGCTTTAACAACACTCCTCAAGTCTATATTCCCTCTCTAGGGCACCCCAATGTCACTACGAGCGCCATAAATTAGTAAACAAACGCCACAATTTCATAGGTTCACCTTCCAACACAAGATATAAATATCATGCTAAACCACACGGAACACACACTGTCACCTTTACCCCGTGATCAAAGTGTTTACGGAGACAACAAAACCACTTGAGTAGCATAACAGATGAAGATCACTCTACATATTCAACTAGATTACAAAGCTCATGATCACATAAATATCACACCATGGGAGAGGGAGATGAACTACATAGCTACCGGTAGAGCCCTCAGCCCCGGGGGAGAACTACTCCCTCCTCATCATAGGAGACAGCAACGACGATGGAGATGGCGGTGGAGTCGAAGGATATGGCTTCCGGGGGCACTTCCCCGTCCCGTCAGGGTGCCAGAGAAGAGATCTGTCCCCCGAAACTTGTCAGTGGCGGCGACGGATCTACAAATGTATTTTGCGTAAAAGATCGATTCCCCTAGGGTTTATGCCTCGGGGAGTATATATGGGTGAAAGGGCGATGTTAGGAGGTGGCTAGGGGGGCCACACCCTAGGTGGCGTGGCCAGGGGGACCCGCGTCACCCCATGGTGTGGCCACCCTATGGCCCCCCCTCCGGGGCTCTTCGGAACTTCTGGAAGCTTCCGGGACTTTTAGGACTTCTGGCTTTCGAATTTTTCATTTCTGAGAATATTTCTAGAACAAATTTTCTGAAACTAAAAACAGCAGAAAACAGGGAACTGGCTCTGTGGCATCTTGTTAATAGGTTAGTTCAGGAAAACATAAGAAAACGTAGGAAAACAAGCGGAAAACATGTAGCAATTGGCATAATATCAACATGGAACATCAGAAATTATAGATACGTTTGAGACGTATCAAGCATCGCAAGGCTTAGTTCCTACCCGCCCTCGAGTAGGTAAAATATAAAACAAAATAATTTATGAGGTGACATGCTACCACACAATCTTGATCATAATATGTAAAGTAGAACATGTAAACTAGGATCAAATGAACTAAAGCTGTGATCTATATTTGATATCAACAAGTAATGCATAAACAAAGAAGTAAAAAAAATGTATAAATACTAAAAGACTATCAACCGTGCAAAGTTTATTAGAGGTGATTTAAGCTTTCAAGAATAACAATATCATGCACGTCAAACTATCTTCGCAACCCTTGTTAGGATCAAGTCAAACTTTCCACACGATGCAATGCTTGAATCTTAAACTATTTGCGCACTAAAAAAAGCAAGTGTTCTGCGTCGGTCCCTGGCACCGGGATGTTATGACTAAGAGAACATTATGGGGGGTTTGGAAGGTCAATAGAAGAAAGGCTCACAAAGCTGAAAGTGGTCATTAGACAAGAGAAAGTCTTACAACCAAAGTTATGCAAGGAGTAGGGATTTCCACACAACGGATTCACATAGAGCTATAAGTGTATGAAAGCTCTCCAATGGAACTAGTGGGGTTGCATCCAACTAGCTTGCTCACGGAGACCTAGAGCTCATTTGAGGAGGCTCATGATTGGAATATACAAGCCAAGTTCTATAATGTAAAGTTCCCCACATAGTTATGAATGAATGATAAAATGAAAACTCTCTCCAAACTGAAGTATTGGTGCTAAACATGAAGCACAAGTGTGGTATAAAGGATAGTGATGTGCCCTCTCTCTCTTTATTCTCTCTTTGGTCCCTTTTTTTTGGGGGGGGGGGGTTTATATATATCCTCACCGGTAGGGGAAACATCCTATATTACAATGAATCATCACAATTTTAGTACTCATAACTCATAAAGAAATATCTTTGATGTCTCTAACTGCATGCTCCTGCCAGTGTAGCAGTATGCATAAATAACCATGAAGCTCATCATCAAGTAACATAATGGAGGTGGATATTGTGCAGCAATATATCCCGGAATGGCTATGGAAATGCCATGATAGGTAGGTATGGTGGCTGTTTTGAGGAAGAATATATGAGATTATGTATAGGAGAACAAAGTCCTCCCACGAGATTTGGATGCACTGGCGAAGTTTGCACCAACTCTCAATGTGAGAAAGGGCAATGCAAGTACCGAAGAGGCTAGCAAATATGGATGGTGGAAGTGCCAGGAACCGCAACATAGACTCACGAGTTAAAAGATTGCAGCAAGTAAATCATCTTACAAGGCACAATGCAAATCACTCCAAGAGGGTCCGTGGCAGTGACAAGTCCCTGTTAGCTACCCCGACCGTAGCGCGTAACAAAAGGCCGATCAGAAATGTATCACTCGTAGCAATCATATACCATTGTTTCTTCATCTGGTAATTTAAGTGTGTGTGGCGTTCCCACATTTAAATAATGTAAGGACCCCTGTGTTATTGTGCTAGTCCCTGGATCAATTGCTAGCACCACAGTACAAAATGAAATATCATGCAAATGCATCAAATTCTATTACATCGCATGATCCAGTCTTTACAAAATAGGATTACAACTTGCATAGTCTTAGAAGACTAGCAGAAAACAAAGAATTACAACGGAAGACATAGTACAACATTGAGCCCATCTTCTTCATGTGCCACAGGCAAAACATGTTGGCGATAGTCTCGAGATCCTAAACGAAATCCTCACCCGTCTTCAGAAACATCTGCAATATGGAATATGCAGCCACAAGGGAGTCAATACAATTTAATGTATTGGCAAGTAACACTATGGTGGATATAAATGGCAAGACTAATACTACATGCTCATTTGGCTGAGTGGAGTTTTGTCTAAGTTTGCATAAAGCCAGTTTTCTCCTATCACTTTTGTAAAACAAACTTTTCTTTTCAAATGGGTGGCAACATTGGCTTAAGATTCAAGCACCACAACTACTGTTCACTTGGTCAAAATTTTACTTATTGAAAATGGTGATGTGATTCTTCCGTCCATCCTTGTCCAGCTGCTCATAGTTGTCCATAACCGGGGACACGACTAAGATCTTAGTTTGTTGACTCTGTAGAGCTTGTGCACTTTCACCTTCAGACCCAACTCAACCCAAACATCCTATACACCCTGAGTGCATTAAGGAAAGGAGAAGAATCGAGACGAGATCTTTCAGAAGCAAGAATCCAACCCAATGGCAAGACCCGTTCCATCTATAATTATGCTACATCTGCTTGTCAAGCCTGGGCAGAACCCTCACAACTTAGTTGATCAAGACAGAGCCCATATGACTAAAGGTTGCGCTGGAAGCAATCTAAACTTGGGGAACATCATAATCACTTTGTTCCTGGGTGGCATTCCTCAAGTGAACACCCCTCGGGGAGACACTCAACTCTCATCAGCCAAACAACCAAATCCGCCCAGATGGTTCATTGAAGTTGTTACTTAGCATTTTTCCACAACATCAAGTAAAAATCATTTGTCACATTGCATAGCATCTATCAAGTTCTAAGGCTATAAATAACAAGGATAAAAGAGATGGCTACACACTACTAGGATAATATCATAGCATAATATAACTTAGTAAAATTTCCTATCTATGCATACTACTCAAAATCTACTAATGCATATAGAAAATAATGGGTAGTTGAATGATGTGTTACTTTCCTTGTTGAAGTTGGTGAAGAATTCACACTCTCTTAACAAAATATCGTTGCTCTCCGTACAATCTATTCATTGAAAACACAATAACAAAATAAACAAACATTCTACCAAACAATCATACAAGTGAAGAAACATACAAAGCAACAATCATGGAAAAAGGGATGTAACCAAGTTGGCTAGGACAAGGTCAAGGTTTGAGTTTTGAAAGATTCATTCTATAATGGTTCAATACATTGGAAAGGACTAGGTTGAGTTTGTAGAAAACTAACTTTATTACAACCATACTTGTCAAGGAAGTTCCAAGAGTTCACCAAAGTGATCTAACTATCTCAACTATTGTAACACATAACAAGGTGTAACACTTAGTTGTTTTCATCAAAACATTTGAGTGATCTAAGTTAGCCTCTCCATTTTGGTTAGGCTAGGTCTGTATTCAACTAACTTCATAACAATGGATATAACAAGTTAAAGTCTTGGGATTTCCATTTGGGTCAAGGGTTGGACAAAAACAACTTGTTATTCTTCAACTTGTATGGATTGCTCCTAGTCTTCACATGCTTGTCTTCTTGAAGTTCATCTTCATGCTTCTATTGTAGTTTCCTCCTTGTTGTGAAGCTTCTCTTGAACTTTATAAATCTTCATGGTCTTCACCTCACTAATTGGTTTGGGTATGGGAGGGGCACAAATACCACTAAGTCAAAAAAGATAGAAAGAGAGAGGGAGATGATTTCTTCTGGATTTCTTCACACTTGTACTTCCTTGAGTTTCTTCTAGGTGTGGAGTCCAAGTCTTTTCTTCAAAACTTCTTCATTGATCTTCCTTGTAGCTCTTCATGTTGCCACCAAGTTGAAAATAAAGTTTTCTTTTTTGCTTGAGTCTTGATCTCCATTTTGCTAACTTGATGATTTCTTGAAGCATGAAAGGGGAGTGGAGAAGATAGAAAACTAAAGTTCACTACTTGTTAATATATGTGATTGACACATTCTAAGGACTTGGATTGGCTCCAAATAGACATAACGTCAAGGAATAACAGTTGAAAACAATTCCTAAGACATGGTGAAAAATGGATGTATCACTATGTTGGGTTTTTGGTCAAATACTCATGGACATGGTCCAAGGATGTCCAAAATGGTTGGAAAGGGTTGTTTCTGGTTCAAGGTTATCAAATGGAGCAATTTTGCAAAAGAAATTATATTGAAAATATTTATAGAAGTAAATCTATGTAAAAAAATACTCAACATACCAATTAATTCTAAAATCAATTTTAGTTTGTTCAAATATTATTTTGGGACAGAGGATGTGAAAGTAAACATCCTAAGGTTTCCAAATATATTTTATTTACACTTTTTTTGGATTTGTAGAATTTGAATTATGCCAAATTTTATCAAACAAGCATATTTGAAAATGAACAAATTTAAGTTTATCAAATTTGAATTTGGCCAGTGCCAAAAGTTTCTAATTGTCAACGTCTTTTCAAAAAGTCCAAGATTGCTAAATCTGGCCTTATGGATCAAAAGATATGATAGATCTAAGATGTAGGGGCTTTTCTGCAAAATAGACATTTTAATTTTATTCCGGAATAAAATCCAGAAAATGTTGGGCTCAGATCTGCTATTTTCCGCGCGGTGCGGCAGACAGGGAGTGGGCCTGGGCCGTCTACGCGTTGTGCCGGGCGACGAATAACAACTTAACGCGCCGCTGACTGTGCGCTGAGGTGGCGCGATCTGATTGGCTCGTACCTCTTCGCGTAAGTGATTTGATTCTACGCGTTGGATATGGATCTACGGCTCAGATCAGATCTAGGAGGGGATAGGGTTACCTCCCGCCGGAGTTTTGCCGGAAAAAGGTCATGCGGTGGCCGGAGACGCAGATCTTCATGGCGGCGACGATGTAGAAGCTCCCGGGCTCGAGGAAGACTGCTACGGGCTTCAGAGGGGCAAAACGAGGTCGAGGGACACCACGAAGAGCTCGGGGACGGTTCCTGTTGGTGGTGGCGCACGACTGATGATGGCGCGAACGCGGGCGCAGTTCGGGATGGACGGCGAGCTCGGTTCCTGCGCAGAAAAATTCGAGCAAGCACATGAGGTGATGCGCCAGGATATGGGGAGGAGAGGAGGACAAGATAGGGCGGACGAGGTGAGCTACGGTGGCCGGAATCGATGAAACGACCGACGGAGGAAGCAACCTCCGGCGAGGAAATTCTCCTCAGCGTGGGGACGATTCGAAAGGGGGAGGGAGGGGAAATAAGGAGGGGGTCCTCGGCTATAAGGAGGAGGATACGGCACATTGATTCACGGTTTAAATCTCGCGCAATCAAGGGATTCAATTTTCGGCAGAGGCAGTTTCTTCAGGAAAGGAAGGTTGAAGATGATGACGTCATTGATGACGTCATCAATGTTTTTTTTAAAAAAATTAAAATCTTAATAACTTCTGTTTTAAAACTCCAATTAAGGCCAAATAAATTTCTAAATTCCTGCAATAATAATATTTTTCAACCAGAAACATTTTTGTAAACTTTGCAACATATTTTATTTTTGAATTTTGAAAATTGAATTAATTCCTTAATAGTGATTAATATGATTTTTAATTTAGAAAAATATAAAATATAAGTATTTGTCAAATAAAATTTCAGTAGATTTATAATGATCAAATACTATTTTCCAAAACCAATTCAAAGTGTTTTCATCTTTTATAATTTTTAAAATATGATGAAAACATGAATAGTTCCTTAATGTGATTTTTAATTTAGCAAATTATAAAATATAATTATTGGTCAAATAAAATTATAGTGACATACTATATGTTGAAAACATATTTTGGAAGTCATTTCATATTGTTTTCACAATTCTATATTTTGAAATAGGGGTACACCCTAATAGCAACTTATGTTATTTTCTAAAAAGAAAATAATTAATTATAATAAGGCCAAGTATATTTTCTAAAGACATAACACATGTGAAAACATGTTTTCTATAGGTCCTTTTCTTACAAATAAATTGATGGGAAACATCTTGTTATTTCCTACTTCATATTGTAGTTGAATGGTGGTATAAATAATTTTTGGTTTGCAAATATTTCCTGTAATCAAACAGTTGGAATATGAAAAAAAAAATTCAAACAACCCTTTGGAAAACATGTGTGTAGAGAAACTATCTTATACTATTAGGGTTTGACAAGACATTAATGTGGTCACAAAACTATTGTCAAGTTTTAATTAAATTATTAAAGATGGTCAAAATAATTCTTAGGGCTTTGAAAACAGAGGCATATTTGGATCATATATTGTAAACAAATTTAATATGACCTTTGTGTTTTTAGTTTTATTTATTTTTGGTGGCTTGCTTTAATAGAAAACAAAAAGTTTTAAATTTTTGTGATTTTTGAACTTTCCAAAAATCAGGGATGTTACAGACTACCACCCTTAAAAGAAATCTCGTCCCGAGATTTGGGAAGGTTAGAAGAAAGATAAGTCTGGGTGACTGGGTTCCAGAACAACTGGGTGGGCTACCACCCTTAAAAGAAACTTTTGTGCTTAGTCTATTTTCATTAGATTGGAGTGCGGATCGATTTGAGATTGACTTGAGTAGAACTTTCCTTCATGGTAGAGCTGTAGACCAACATAGGTATGTTGAAGTACCTTTGACACTGAGGGGTCACTCTTTGGGTCAATCAAAAGTCTTTTGGGTCCCTCTCAACTTAGTCTTTTGATATCCTTGGCAATCTTCCATCTTGTTGTTGTCATCCTTGAAGGCAAACACCATGCTATTTCTAAAGAAACTCTCATGGTAGGCAAAATCTTCCATTGCTTGATAGCTCCAAGGTTGGCTTGATCCTCACCAAAAATAGTACGTTTTCAGTAACATTAACATAGGTTCATTATTGTATTTTACCATTCTATGGTTCAGGTTTAACATCGTCGTCTCTCTAATAGGTATGTCGCTCAGATTTAACATTCCTCATAGCAAAAGTAAATAATGTGAGTAGTCACCATGGGGGCCAATCCATGTTGCACTCAATCATTACTTTGTACTTGGATTGATGAATCTTTTTTTTAGTAACACTAGGTCACCTCACTTGTCTAACATAAAGTTTCCAATCTGTAAGACAAACTTGATCTAACTATCATTTCTCAACTAGTGGGTTTTGTAAAACTCCTATGTAACACAAATTGGATAGTTGTGTTTCTTCATCATTTCTTCTCTTGGTGTAGTTGGCTCTGAAATCTTCATATCTCATGCAACTTGGGGTTCACTTGTCTTTCTTCAATTGTTGATTAGCTTACTGCTCCTTATGATGTAGTTGGCCTTGATCATAGATGTGATTATTCCTTCACACAAAAGGGATCTTGAAATCTGTGACATTCCTCAATTGTATAGCTTGTGTATCTATAGAGAACTAGTCATGACATTCTTGGGTGAAAGGTTTGTTGTTGCACTTCATATGGTAACCCAACATGGTTGGTAAATTGGTATGGGTTTTGGTTGGTTTAGCATGGAAGAGTAGAGATTAGAAAGAGGCTAAAGAAATTCCTACCCAACACATTAGATCAAGGAATCTCATCTTGCAAACAACACATAACAAACATATAACAACACATTCACCACACCAAACAACATGGTTTTTAGAAAATACTAATATTGCCATACCACACTCATTGGTATGATCAATACACTAACACGTTAACGTTGTTCTAACAAAGTAACTAAGTTGGTGGTCTCATCTATATCTTCTTGAGTTTTCTTCAAATTCTTATCTCCATGTCTTGACATATTCTTGATTGTTGTGAAGTTTGGGTATTTCTCCAAGTTCTTCAATAAATCTTGAGTGTAGGTCTTCATGTGGCAAAAACACTTCTTGCACTTCTGGTATGGTCATCAACATTCATGTCTTGATGGTATTGAAGGGGCAGGTCATCTAGAACAAGAGAATAATTTTTTTTAGGTGAATAATAGATCAGATGATATGAGAAGAATTAAGATGATTGTTTTGTTTCTTAAAAAGTTTGAACATAGGAAATTTTCAATCCTAGGGTCTTTTTCAAACTTAGGGTCTCGAATTCTATAGGCAACACAATGCTCTGATACCATTTTGTGGCGTTCCCACATTTAAATAATGTAAGGACACCTGTGTTATTGTGCTAGTCCCTGGATCAATTGCTAACACCACAGTACAAAATGAAATATCATGCAAATGCATCAAATTCTATTACATCGCATGATCCAGTCTTTACAAAATAGGATTACAACTTGCATAGTCTTAGAAGACTAGCAGAAAACAAAGAATTACAGCGGAAAACATAGTACAACATTGATCCCATCTTCTTCATGTGCCACAGGCAAAACATGTTGGCGATAGTCTCGAGATCCTAAACGAAATCCTCACTCGTCTTCAGAAACATCTGCAATATGGAATATGCAGCCACAAGGGAGTCAATACAATTTAATGTATTGGCAAGTAACACTATGGTGGATATAAATGGCAAGACTAATACTACATGCTCATTTGGCTGAGTGGAGTTTTGGCTAAGTTTGCATAAAGCCAGTTTTCTCCTATCACTTTTGTAAAACAAACTTTTATTTTCAAAGGGGTGGCAACATTGGCTTAAGATCCAAGCACCACAACTACTGTTCACTTGGTCAAAATTTTACTTATTGAAAATGGTGATGTGATTCTTCCGTCCATCCTTGTCCAGCTGCTCATAGTTGTCCATAACCGGGGACACGGCTAAGATCTTAGTTTGTTGACTCTGTAGAGCTTGTGCACTTTCACCTTCAGACCCAACTCAACCCAAACATCCTATACACCCTGAGTGCATTAAGGAAAGGAGAAGAATCGAGACGAGATCTTTCAGAAGCAAGAATCCAACCCAATGGCAAGACCCGTTCCACCTATAATTATGCTACATCTGCTTGTCAAGCCCGGGCTGAACCCTCACAACTTAGTTGATCAAGACAGAGCCCATATGACTAAAGGCTGCACTGGAAGCAATCTAAACTTGGGGAACATCATAATCACTTTGTTCCTGGGTGGAATTCCTCAAGTGAACACCCCTCGGGGAGACACTCAACTCTCATCAGCCAAACAACCAAATCCACCCAGGTGGTTCATTCAAGTTGTTACTTAGAATTTTTCCACAACATCAAGTAAAAATCATTTGTCACATTGCATAGCATCTATCAAGTTCTAAGGCTATAAATAACAAGGATAAAAGAGATGGCTACACACTACTAGGATAATAGCATAGCATAATATAACTTAGTAAAATTTCCTATCTATGCATACTACTCAAAATCTACTAATGCATATAGAAAATAATGGGTAGTTGAATGATGTGTTACTTTCCTTGTTGAAGTTGGTGAAGAATTCACACTCTCTTAACAAAAGATCGTTGCTCTCCGTACAATCTATTCATTGAAAACACAATAACAAAATAAACAAACATTCTACCAAACAATCATACAAGTGAAGAAACATACAAAGCAACAATCATGGAAAAAGGGATGTAACCAAGTTGGCTAGGACAAGGTCAAGGTTTGAGTTTTGAAAGATTCATTCTATAATGGTTCAATACATTGGAAAGGACTAGGTTGAGTTTGTAGAAAACTAACTTTATTACAACCATACTTGTCAAGGAAGTTCCAAGAGTTCACCAAAGTGATCTAACTATCTCAACTATTGTAACACATAACAAGGTGTAACACTTAGTTGTTTTCATCAAAACATTTGAGTGATCTAAGTTAGCCTCTCCGTTTTGGTTAGGGTAGGTTTGTATTCAACTAACTTCATAACAATGGAGATAACAAGTTAAAGTCTTGGGATTTCCATTTGGGTCAAGGGTTGGACAAAAACAACTTGTTATTCTTCAACTTGTATGGATTGCTCCTAGTCTTCACATGCTTGTCTTCTTGAAGTTCATCTTCATGCTTCTATTGTAGTTTCCTCCTTGTTGTGAAGCTTCTCTTGAACTTTATAAATCTTCATGGTCTTCACCTCACTAATTGGTTTGGGTATGGGAGGGGCACAAATACCACCAAGTCAAAAAAGATAGAAAGAGAGAGGGAGATGATTTCTTCTGGATTTCTTCACGCTTGTACTTCCTTGAGTTTCTTCTAGGTGTGGAGTCCAAGTCTTTTCTTCAAAACTTCTTCATTGATCTTCCTTGTAGCTCTTCATGTTGCCACCAAGTTGAAAATAAGTAGGAGGATACGGCACATTGATTCACGGTTTAAATCTCGCGCAATCAAGGGATTCAATTTTCGGCAGAGGCAGTTTCTTCAGGAAAGGAAGGTTGAAGATGATGACGTCATCAATTTTTTTTAAAAAAAAATTAAAATCTTAATAACTTCTGTTTTAAAACTCCAATTAAGGTCAAATAAATTTCTAAATTCCTGCAATAATAATATCTTTCAACCAGAAACATTTTTGTAAACTTTGCAACATATTTTATTTTCGAATTTTGAAAATTGAATTAATTCCTTAATAGTGATTAATATGGTTTTTAATTTAGAAAAATATAAAATATAAGTATTTGTCAAATAAAATTTCAGTAGATTTATAATGATCAAATACTATTTTCCAAAACCAATTCAAAGTGTTTTCATCTTTTATAATTTTTAAAATATGATGAAAACATGAATAGTTCCTTAATGTGATTTTTAATTTAGCAAATTATAAAATATAATTATTGATCAAATAAAATTATAGTGACATACTATATGTTGAAAACATATTTTGGAAGTCATTTCATATTGTTTTCACAATTCTATATTTTGAAATAGGGGTACACCCTAATAGCAACTTATGTTATTTTCTAAAAAGAAAACAATTAATTATAATAAGGCCAAGTATATTTTCTAAAGACATAACACATGTGAAAACATGTTTTCTATAGGTCCTTTTCTTACAAATAAATTGGTGGGAAACATCTTGTTATTTCATACTTCATATTGTAGTTGAATGGTGGTATAAATAATTTTTGGTTTGCAAATATTTCCTGTAATCAAACAGTTGGAATATGAAAAAAAAAATTAAAACAACCCTTTGGAAAACATGTGTGTAGAGAAACTATCTTATATTATTAGGGTTTGACAAGACATTAATGTGGTCACAAAACTATTGTCAAGTTTTAATTAAATTATTAAAGATGGTCAAAATAATTCTTAGGGCTTTGAAAACAGAAGCATATTTGGATCATATATTGTAAAAAAAATATGACCTTTGTGTTTTTTAGTTTTATTTCTTTTTGGTGGCTTGCTTTAATAGAAAACAAAAAGTTTTAATTTTTTTGATTTTTGAACTTTCCAAAAATCAGGGATGTTACAGTGTGGCACAACTTCAAGTTTCTTAGACCAACCATTAAAAGTTTATACTTACTATTCCTTCCCGTTTATCCATTAAGCAAATTAATATCTCAAAACAACAGCAGTGATTCAAGTAAAGCAGTTTAGTGATCTACAAGACCATGCGAATTTTTCCACTATATTAACTACCACATAAGCATTTCTATTCCCAACCAAGCAAATATATGAGACAACAAAAACTATCTACATGATGCAGCAAGAAAACATGAGAGTACTCACATAACACTACTAAAACTAACAACTCTGACTAAGAGATGCATGAAAACAAAGGCTAAACGCAGTACTAGCAAAAAGTGAACACTCACAGAACAATAAGAATGAAAACTAGAGTGTTCTAAGCAATAAAACGGAGCGTGTCTCTCTCCCACACAAGTATGATAAGAACCAACCATTTATTACAGCAAAGAAAACCAAACAAACTGAAAAAAAGGACGCTCCAAGTAAAGCACATAAGATGCGACCGAATAAAAATATAGTTTCACTAGAAGTGACCTGATAATTTGTTGATGAAGAAGGGGATGCCTTGGGTATACCCAAGCTTAGACACTTGAGTATTCTTGGAATTTTCTTGGATTTACCACCGGGGCATCCCCAAGATTAGGCTTTTCACTCTTCTTGATCACATCATATCATCCTCTTCTCTTGACCCTTGAAAACTTTCTTCACACCAAAATTCTCACAATCTTCATTAGCAACGTTAATGCAATTGAAATAATAAATTCACATGGTTCAATTTCAACATAAGTCTAACACTTAAAAACACATTAGCTACTGTCACAACTTCTTTCAAAACTTTTTTTCTCAAAAGAACACCAAAAGAAAGTGATTAAGATGCAAATGCGATAAATGGCAGAAATCTGTCAAAACAGAACAGCAGGTAAAGATCGATTTTTTTTCGAGAAATCTTCTGTTGCTCAAATCAAAAAGTGGTGTTCTAAGAAAAGTTGCATATATAACTCAGGATTAAGCACAAAAAAGCTCAGGCCATTTTCAATTTTCTGTGATTTCATACGGAATTAACAGTGGACAGCAGAAATCTGTTTCCTGCGCAGAAATCCGAAATATAGCCTCAAATTTCCACTAGAGGCTTTACTTGGCTTACCAAAAAAACAAAAGAAAAGATACAGAGGTGTTTCCAAGGAAATAGACAACACCCAGGTGCAAAGAACGCCAAAGAAAACAGATTGAAAACAGCGAAATAAAACGGGTTGTCTCCCGGTAGCGCTTTTCTTTAACTGCCTTTCAGCTTGGCACAATGATTTAAAAAAAATGCTCACATAAGAATAAGAGTTGAAGCACAACAAGAGAGCATCAAGTAGAAAATATAAAACACATTTAAGTCTAACCCACTTCCTATGAAAAAGAATCTTGTAGAAAAACAACTCAACGAAGCACAAAGTGACTAGCATAAGAAGACAAAATAAGTGCAACTTCAAAAATTTCAACATAAAGAGGGGAAACTTCATATTGTTGAGATTCCCCTCTCTCATAATAACTTTCAGTAGCATCATGAATAAAATGAACAATATAACTATCACATAAAACATTCTTATCATGAGCCACATGCATAAAAGAATTAATACTCTCCACATAAGCATAGTCATTCTTATTAATAGTAGTGGGAGCAAATTCAACAAAATAGCTATTATTATTCTCATCACCATAATCATAAAATATAGGAGGCATATTGTAATCATAATTAATTTTTTCCTCAATAGTAGGCAGACTGAAAATATCATATTCATCATTGTAAACAGGTGGAACTAGAATACCATAATCATTATAATAATCATATATTGGAGGCAAGGTATCATCAAATAAAATTTCCTCCTCAAAACTTGGGGGACTAAAAATATCATGTTCATCAAAACTAGATTCCCCAATCTTAGAATTTTCCATAGCATTAGCAATAATGGTGTTCAAATAATTCATACTAATAACATTGCTATTAGCATGCAAATAGAGCTCCATAGTTTTTTTAATTTTCTCTTCAAACACTTAATGTCCTAACTCAAGATAAAGATTATAAAGCTCTCTCGTGTTTTTTTTCCATTAAGACTACTAATCAAAATAAAAACAAGAAGCGAGTAAAAATAAGCCTAACTAGTGAAAACAAGAAACAAAAAGATATAATTGCAGAATCTAAAGGAAATAACTTCGAGCACTCACACCCGAGGATGTGAGTACCTTTTACCTTACCTCCCCGGTAATGGCGCCAGAAAAGAGCTTGATGTCTACGCACGCTTCTATTCTTGTAGACAATGTTGGGCCTCCATGTACATAGGTTTGTAGAACAGCAACAAGTTCCCTTAAGTGGATTACCCAAGGTTTATCGAACTCAGGGAGGTAGAGGTCAAAGATATCCCTCTCAAGCAACCCTGCAATCAAGATACACGAAGTCTCTTGTGTCCCCAACATACCCAATATACTTGTCACGTATATAGGTGCACTAGTTCGGCGAACAGAGAGTAAAATGCAAGTAATATGGATGATAATAAGTGATAATAATGGCAGCAAGCAAACATGTAGCAGAACAGGCGGAAAACGGTGTTTCAATGCTTGGAAATAAGGCCCAGGGCTCCTACTTTCACTAGTGGACACTCTCAACAATGATCACATAATTGAATGCATAAATATCATTTCTTCACTATGCTACTTTGAACCACTCTCCGGTCGGATAACGAACACTAATCATTGCGTAGCGCTTTAACAACACTCCTCAGGACTATATTCCCTCTCTAGGGCACCCCAATGTCACTACGAGCGCCATAAATTAGTAAACAAACGCCACAATTTCATAGGTTCACCTTCCAACACAAGATATAAATATCATGCTAAACCACACGGAACACACACTGTCACCTTTACCCCATGATCAAAGTGTTTACGGAGACAACAAAACCACTTGGAGTAGCATAACAGATGAAGATCAATCTGCATATTCAACTAGATTACAAAGCTCATGATCACATAAAGATCACACCATGGGAGAGAGAGATGAACAACATAGCTACCAGTAGAGTCCCCGGCCTCGGGGGAGAACTACTCCCTCCTCATCATAGGAGACAACAACGGCGATGGAGATGGCGGTGGAGTCGAAGGAGATGGCTTCCGGGGGCACTTCCCCGTCCCGGCAGGGTGCCAGAACAGAGATATGTCCCCCGAAACTTGTCGGTGGCGGCGGCGGAGCTACGGATGTATTTTGCGGAAAAGGTCGATTCCTCTAGGGTTTATGCCTCGGGGAGTATATATGGGCGAAAGGGCGATGACGGGAGGTGGACAGGGGGATCCGCACCACCCCATGGTGTGGCCACCCTGTGGCCCTCTCCGGGGCTCTTCGGAACTTCTGGAAGCTTCCGGGACTTTTAGGACTTCTGGCTTTCGAATTTTCCAATTCCGAGAATATTTCCAGAGCAACTTTTCTAAAACTAAAAACAACAGAAAACAGGGAACTGGCTCTGTGGCATCTTGTTAATAGATCAGTTCCGGAAAACATAAGAAAACGTAGGAAAACAAGCGGAAAACATGTAGCAATTGGCATAATATCAACATGGAACATCAGACATTATAGATACATTTGAGACGTATAAATCATTAAGTTAATCTAGTTGGTTTTGGCAAACTTAGCTTGGGTCAGCAGAAATAATAATTTGAGATGCTAGTATAAGAAAGAGGAATTTGCCTATTAGCTCATAAACTTAGTATTCACAAGTTAAAATCGCTTGGGCTTTCAATGAAGATTGCATGATTGGTTTCATCATATGTATATTTGTTTGTTTTCCTTCAACTCTTATGCTTGCTACCCAGCCTTGCTAGCCAAAAACCCTTTACTGAGAGGGAATGCTTCTCGTGCATCCAAACATTGAACCCCAAAACCTTGCCATTTGTGTCCACCATACCTTCCTACATGTGGTATTTCACCGCCACTCCAAGTAAATTGCTCATGTGCTACCTTTAAAACTTTCAAATTATCCCTGTTTTGTGTTCCTGTTTTAGCTCATGAGGACGCAAATAGAGAATCTTTATCTCACTTGTTGATTGGACTCACACACCTGAGCTAGTGGCTTCATCCGCTTATCCGAATGCTAGAAGAGCTGGCAGCGGGGTTCCCAGCCCCAAATAATAATACAAATTCTCTTCACTCTTTTTGCCCCTGATTTATTATTCAAACCATAATTTTGTAAACAAAAGAGAAAGATGGATGACCTTCTATACCAGTTGCGTCCTTCTATGGGAGCCGCTCTTGTGAGTCTAGTTGTGTCGTGGTGGTATCACGGCAGACGCCATGGGATGGCTTAAGTGTTGGGGCCGATGGACGCTGGAGGTATCCGGGGAGGGATCGCACGGCGAGTAGCGCCGCGCTAAGATGTCTCAAGCACTGCAAACAATAAGATCTTACCCAGGTTCAGGGCCCTCGTGTGGAGGTAACACCCCTACTCCTGCCTTTCCTCTCTATATGTGTGTAACCGAGTAGCCACAATACAATATATGCCTCTCACCAAGTAGCCACTCTGCTGATCTCTCTTGCTCTACTGTAAGCTCTAGCAATAAATGCGAAGTGTGGCAACGTCCCTCGCGTAGGAGGAGGCAGGGCACCTTATATACTGGTGCCTAGCCGAATAAAGAAAGACTATAAGGTACGGTGATGTGACTTGCCCACTACAGGACATCGCACGCCTCCGGCTTCTCGCTGACGCGGGTGCGGGAAGTCGCCGCGCCGTTCGGCAGATGGGACCTGTCCACCTTGTCAGTGACGTAGAGTAGGCACCTAGGCATGTCCTGTCCCCTTCTGTCAGTGACAGGACTTGACACGCGCCTACCACACTGTAGCCACGCCGTAGCGCGGATAATCACGCGCTCCGTAAGTTGAACCGCACGCCGGTACGGACGCAGGATATGCGGGATCCCTTGTCAGAACGGCTCCATTGACTTCTGGCCCGAGTAGGAAAGCACTCCCTCTACTCGTACCAACTTCTCTACTCGGACGAACATAACTTGCTTGATTTCTCCTCTTGGCCATTGGTGGGTACGGCCGGATAGAAACCTACCGGGTAGCAAGTACCGGGTAGCCATCTACCCGGTCAAACAGCACCTTGACCTTACCTTTAGCACTTGCCTTACCCCTACTCGGGGGTAACCCCCCAACATTAGTCCCCGAAGCTGGTAGGGTCCTGCGAACTTGTTCACTGGGCCCTGCCAACTTTAAAACCAAAACGTCTTCTTGAATGAGTAATGCCGAGTTGCACTCCAACTTGAACCAGTAACTCTGTCTCGAATCTCTTCAACTGTGCTCACGGGACCACCTTTCTGGTAGCTGAGTAGAGCAATTTCTCTCCTGAGCTGCCGAATAGAATAACTTAGTGAAATTTTGAACTCGCTCTCGCTGAATAGGAGCGAATCTGCCTCTCCGTGTCGCTACGGGGCACGTGTCACACCCCTGTGCCCCCGACACCTCGGTGCCTGGGATACGGCAGGCCACGCGCCACTAACTGCAACCTGGGCCCACTATCCCGTTAGGTCACCTCAACTGCACTCAAGTGCCCACGATCTCGACGTGGGATTAACTGCGCCCGTTACGCGCGCGATATGCGCTGTGTGCGTTTCTAACGGTTGCGCAACCCACGCGCACGATCATTACGCACGATTAATCCACTGGTAACTGCAACTCGAGGGGGTAAGATAAATACCCCCGCGACGCTCCCTTCTCCTCTTTCTTGTTCTTCCCAATCTCGCGCCCCCTCGCCTCTCCACCGCTGTCGAGCACATCGCCACCGCAAATACTTGTTGCGCCGCTACTCCACGCACCGCGAGAGAGACAGAGAGAAACTCCCCCGCTCATCTTCGTCTCCAATCTCCCCTGAGTGCTTCCGCCTCCATGGCTTCTCACGGAGACGATGATGCCGCCGCCCGCGCCGGCTAGGAAGGATCAGAAGTCACGGCGGAAGACTGACAGTGGCTCGTCAACACGCGCCGCGTTCCTCCCGGCGTCGTGTGCAGGCACCCAGGTACCGAAATCATTCCCAAGCCCGAGAAGGACGAATATGTAGTCTTCCTGTCCCACTTCAAAAGGGGATTCGGCCTTCCTGTTTCCGATTTCTTCGCCGATTTCCTCCGTCATTTTGGCCTCCAGCCACACCATCTTCCACCCAATGCTCTTGTAATGCTATCCATCCACGCCGTTGTGTGTGAGGCCTTCTTAGGCGTCTACCCGACCATCCATACATGGGCCATGTACTTTTTCTTCCGAAAGCAGAGTGTTCCCAATCCTGGGCACACCGAGAGCGCTCGCACGATGACCCAGACCGGATGCGCCATGATGATACAGCGCAAGACCGGGCATCACCCGCGGGTTAAGGGATTGGAAACTGTGCGCAAGTGGCAGCGCAGTTTTCTGTATGTGAAGAATGTTGCTGCCGAGAAGGGGAAGCCTATCGAGGACCGAATAAGGCTTCCAAAGTTCAAGAATGCGCGGCCCACCCAGCAGAACTCGGGCTACGACCCCAAGAAGACCATCGAGGATGTCCTCCAGGTTGAGCGACGCCTGACCGAGTTGATATCGAAAGGTTTGAACGGACAACGACGTCGCCTAGAGGGGGGTGAATAGGCGATTAAAACTTTTCCGGTTAAGGCTTGCTAAATGCGGAAATAAACTTGGTGTTTAAATTAACAAGCTTACAACCTAAATATTCTATGGTCAACTAGATGCACTAACAACTTATGCTAAGCAAGACAAGTAACAAGGTGATAGCAAGACATATAACTTCAAGCTCGAAGGCTATCACAATGTAAATTGCATAAGTAAAAAGCTCGGGTATAGAAATAACCGAGGCACACGGAGACGATGATGTATTCCCGAGTTCCTCCCACAAAGGGGGGTACGTGTCGTTGGAGGGGTGTGAGCTCGCCACGAAGGCCTACTCAACGCCACAAAGGCCTCACCCTATTCTCCGATGAACCCCTCCACAAAGGCCTAGTTCACCTTCCACTATTGGCAACCTTCAAACCCGAGGCACGCATCCACAACTCAATTGGAGGCTCTCGGTGTCACCACAATCTTGGGGCACACATCCACAACTCAATTGGAGGCTCCCAAGAACACCACAAGTCGTCTAGGGTCCAAAATCCAAGAGTAACAAGCTCACAAACTTTCACTTCCACGAATCCTCGTGGAGAGAGCAAACCGATGCAACCGATGCAAATGGCAAGAGCACAAGTGATCAAATCCTCCACTCTCAAATTCCAACAAAGCAACAAATGCTTATGGGGGAATAAGAGAGGAATAACAATGGAGAAGCACCAAGAACTCCAAGATCAAGATCTACTAGGTTTCCCTCACTAAGATGGAGGATGGATTGGTGGAAATGTAGATCTAGATCTCCTCTAACTTCTCCCTCAAAGATATGCAAGAATCATTGGAGGGATTGAGAGAGGAGCAAGCTTTCCTAAGTCAACAATGGTGGAGAGAGAGAGAGGAAAAACGGGTTGGGAAAGGCTTAGGGACTTTGGGGAAGAAAACCCCTTAAATAGGTGCTCAAAACTAGCCGTTTTCTGCCCAAAATGCGTCCAGGCCGGATTGGTCCGGAAAAATCCGGACCCCAGAATATTCCGGATGCAAACAGAGCATTCTCCCGTTATGGCCGGAATGGCCCCGGAATATTCCGGATGCAAATAGTGAGACTGACAACCGATACGAGAAATGCTATAACTTTTGCATATGGACTCCGTTTTCGATGTTCTTGGCCTCGTTGAAATCGCAACGAAGAGCACTACAAGAATATGCAGAGAAACATCATTGTCCATAAATGGAAGATAAAACCAAATGGGTAAAGGTTTAGACCTCTCAAATAGGAACACCCGGTAAAACCTCCAACACGAAAACACACATAACTTTTGCGAATGAACTCCGAATAAGGTGAATCCAAATGGGTTGGAAAGGTAATAACAAGGACTATCCAAAAAAAGGAATGGAGAAGTTACCACACATGGAAGGTGTGGAAACATTCTAAAAGCTGAACCGGATATTTTCACCACCGAAATCGCAACAAGTTTTTCTTACCAAAACCGTTTTCGATAAACCTTGGCTTGCCATGAAGATAACGACAAGCACTAGAACCCAAAGGACACAAAAGCCAAATAAGAACCAAGAAAGATGATATGCAAAGTATGCAAAGGTTTGAGCTCTCCACAACAATTAGATCACGTTACTCACTTGAGAGCCCCTCTTGATAGTACGACTATCTATCCTATAACCCGGTCTCCCGAAGACACGAGACCGGTAAAATAGAAAACCTATCAAGATTATACCTTTGCCTTGAGAATTCCACTTGAGCTAGATGATGACGATCTTGACTCTCTCAAGTTGGATCTTCTTTCTTGATTGCGCTTGCTAGCACAAGCTCCGCTTGATGAAGACTTGCAAGTTGCTCCCCCATACACCATTATGGGAGAGACTAGCTCCCTCATACACCATTATGGGAGAGACCCTTCTCGGCAAATCTTCACAAGGACACAATCTCCAACAGGGTGGCAAGCAACAAGGATAGGATATCTTCTATATGCTTCACTTGATCTTCCACGTCAATCTAGATGACGAACACCGCTTGACGACGACATAGACCACGGGCTATATGAAATCTTCCTTTTTGGTTCATGCCCATGGAAACATACCTAACCACACATAGAAATGCCACACACACATATCATGGGTTAGTTCACAAAGCTATATTTACAATTGCTTACCATACCATGAGATACACAATCCCACTTGGTACAAATTGTAGCTTTGAGTGTTGATCGCTTGCTTGATCAACCTTGTAACTTTGCTTCTTACTTCAAATGATGATGTCTTGAAGATGATAATGAAAGATCACCTAATACTTTTCTTCAAGACACACTAGCAATAAGCTCAACTCCAACCATAACCATTCCTCATATAAATCCATGAATATAACAATGGCCATCAAGGAAGCCAATAGAGTTCAACACATGAACTCCATTATTTCCTATGGACAAGATCTACAAGGATAACTCAATGCAAACATTAGTCCATAAGGATTGTCATTAATTACCAAAACCACATATGGGGGAACCAAGCGCTTTCAATCTCCCCCATTTTGGTAATGGATGACAATCCCTTTTTACGAGGGTTTATATGATGAATTAAGCAACCATGCTAAACATAGAGCAAGGATGCAATAGCATGGAAAGGAAAATGCTTAAGAACGAAACTAAAGCATAAACCAAATTCCCTTAAACCCTCTAAACTTCTCCCCCATTGGCATCCATTACCGAAATGGGAAAAAAGATTAGAAGGCCAATATAGCAAGGGCTCCCCCATAGTGTATGCATTCCTCATGATATGAGTGAACACAAGTGCATATATCCAACTATCAATAGATGGAGGGAGATCAAACTATATTGAGGATCCAAAGGTTTACAAGCAAGGTCAAATTGAAGGATACTTTCACAAAGAAGCAACCAACCAAAGGATCCAAAAAAAAACGATTGACCAAAATCAATATTTTGATAAGATCAACCAAGTGTTTTAGAAAATCAAGAGGGAACTCCCCAAGGTACATGCACAATGTTAGGTTTGAATTACTATATAACATGCACAGCATGGACTCATCACTCCCTTATAGGTAATTTTAAACACAAACAAGAGCAAGAGAATAGATTTGAAATGAAGCAAAGCAACTTGCAAACAAACAAAAGTTGAGCAATTAAGATCAAGAAGAGACAACCAAAGACTTACTCAACCGAAATAGATGGGTGTGACTAGGAAAAACATTTTTAGGAGACTAATAGGATGATAAAATCATCAACATAGTCTTTTAAAAAAAGGAGGCACAAAGTGCATATCATGTCTTTCCCATACACACAAACCATCAAATGATAAAACACAAGCTTATTAAGAAGCAAAAGAATACCAAAAGAAAAACAAAGCTTGTGCCTTTTAGAAACCACCAAGGAATATAAAGCAATAAAACGTGGTCACTAAATAAATAGAATATCAATTAAAGATGTAACTATTATCGTGTATATAAGTTTCTAAGTGGACACCAATCACAAAGATATATATCCACAAAGAAACATGCACACACAAAATAGGTACAAAGGTGAAAAACATGATATCCAAGGAAGGTTCATAAATACACCAATAAGATTTTTGCATGAAAGCAAAGCACTAAGATTAGTTTAATCTTAAGGGGATATAGATGAACAAACAAAACTCATCAAAGCATCACAAATATAACAAGGGAAAAGTGATAGTTGGAATGCTTCGAGAAAGATAACGCATATCACAAAATATTCAAATGGTTTTTGAGAATTCATCAATATTGCATATGAGAGACTTCAAGTAGAAGTTGCTAGATTAATATACTTGGAATTGGTGAATCATGAAAATAATTATAAATATCCCCTTAGTATGTAATCATCCCGGCTTACTCATAGTTGCAATAAAGATGCTTTCGATAGGACATTTGCAAGAACCAAATAAAATGCCACAAAGGGAAATCATGCCAAGATGCAACCTACACAAGGTTGAAAGCTAGAAATGTATGCATGAGATATATACTTGTTACCGAGATGACATTGGTGATGAAGAGGATGCGAGTTTGATATTCATCGAAGCTTGACTCCTATAATACCATGGTGAGAACACCTTCCTTATGAATGGAGCAAGCAACCAATGTAACTCCATTGTACCTAAAAACAAAATTCAAGTACAAAATGGTACCCAAACTCATTGGGTCCGAAGTAGCTAGAACAACTACAATACATAGGACAAACTCCAAATAAATATGTGCATATTAATATGAATTTGAATTTCATGCACATCTTAGCCATTTAGGATTTGATGGAGTTTATCCTATATATTGGATCAACGAAAGTAAGCATGCCAAAAGATATACATAGTAAATATGCATGCAAAAAACTTTCAAGAACCAAAACAAGATACAAATTGGACAAAGAACCAATTAAACCAAGAAGCCACTCACAAGAGTGAAAACAAAGAGAATTGTCCAAATTATATCGAGAACCAAATCAACACATGATTGAGGAAACGAAATAGAGAAGATACCAAAAAAACATCAAAGAATAAACAAACCCTCTACACTTTTCATGATAGCACACAAAGTACTAAGACGAAAAATGTTCGTCTTTCAAAGAGACAAGTCATTGGGATAAAATACAAATTTAAAGACAACAAGTGTTCAAACGCATATAGGATAGTTCTTCCAATAATAGTGCATTATTTATGATCTTGCATTTGAATACAAAATGCACATAATGGAATCATTACTCTCCATATATATTATTCAAACACTAGTCATGTTTAAATAAAAACTATTAGATGCAATACCAATTTAAAGAACAGTGTTCTACTCAATGTAGGATAGCTTCCCCAAGAATAGTGCAACCCAAAGAAGTATGATTTCGAAAATAAGTGCACAAGTATGGGATCGTTGCTTTTCCTAAATCAAGAAAGCATAAAACAAATTTTGAAAAGAGCAAGGAAGACACAAAGGAGTTTGAACCAAACAAATACTTGGTAAGAAAGAAGGCAATTAGAGCAATGGCCAACATAAATATGAGCAATAAACTTACCACAAATTGTTATAACTTGTCAAAGACAAGAGATGTATGGAGATATTTCTCGGTGGTAGATTTGTTCACAATCATATTCACAAAACATAAGCATGTGGTAAAATATAGGAATAAGAAAACATGCTTAGATAGATATTCTTGAAGGCTTCAAATAAAACCCGAAAAGCAAGGCAACAAGAAACTCTCTAACAAACAAGATACCAAAGAAGAGAGACACAAGATATTTTAAGCAAATATGGAACTTGTTTGAGCAACATGCCACAAAGGAACAAGATAACTAACAATATCAACTCTAGGTGGTAATACCTCAAATGTTCACATTTTCTAGGATTGTAATATGCACATAGCTTATTACTCCCCCATAATGTGATAATCCATTGAAATCAACAAGAGGCAAATAAAATAAATCCAACTAGAGAAAGTTAATGGACATTAGAATTTGAATTTCTCATGAGAAAGACATACCACATAGAGACAAGATAATATTGATATATCAACACTAAGTGGTATTCCTCATGTACACACATTTTAGGATAGTAAAGTGCAAAGCATATTACTCCCCCAAAATGGGATAGTCCATTAATCTCCCAAAGAGCCAACTAAGATAAGCAACAATAGCAATGAAGGCTCAACACAAAGAACACAAGTACATGGAGTGCAAACCAACAAACATAACTAGATTACTCAAGATAGGTAAGTAGGAAGCACAACATATACAAACACATGCTAGAAACAAAACTAACATATGCAAGGGAGCAAGCAACTTTCAATGTATATAGATTTAAATACAAGTTACCGCTTGGAGGATCATTGGGTAAGAGATATATATAATCCAAGTGACTTGGCTTGAGGAAATATAATTGATGAAGACCCCTTAATTCTTCATGAAATAGCCAAGTCTCCAATGCCCTCCTCCGACACCTATTGATCAAGTTTGAGCTTGTTGGTCCCCAACCAAGTTGGGTCCTAAGAGGTTAGTCACAATAGGTTTGGCAACCCAAATGGTTCTTTTCTTGACACCACTTTGAGTACCAACAAACTTGGCAAACACATTTCCCACATTATCCTTCCGAATGGAATAAACATCATCAACAAGGATAGGGTTGGATAATGTATCATTAGTGCATGAAGAAGCAAGGTATCCCTTCTCACGACAAAGGTAGCAACATGGACTCTTCTCTTTCTTATTAATAGGATCCTCAACTTGAGGATCATTGGCTTGAGTCTTCTTAGGAGGTGGTCGTTGTTCAACTCGTGGTTGAGCATGAGATTGAACAAGAGGCCGCTTCCCTAGTTGCTTCTCACTTAGAGACTTCTTCTTCAAAGGGCAAGATCTAACATGGTGCCCTTCAATCTTGCACTTGAAGCAAATAATCTTGGCCGTATCTTTTACTTGTTCTTGGCCCTTCTTCTTGTGAACCTTGGACTTGTTCTTGATATTGGAGTTGAATCCAAGTCCACTCTTGTCATTGGGAAGTCTTCGCACTCTCAACATCTTGTCAAGGGTGGAACTCACTTCATGACTCTTTTCCAAGTCTTTCTTTAAAGAAGTGACTTGGGCCTTGAGCTCTTTAATTTCCTCTACATGGTTAGAATCAACACAAGAGCTAGAGTAAGTAGATGCTTCATTGTTAGAGCAACAAGGCAAGGAGAGAAATTCATCACAAGATGTAGAAACACTATGAGAGGATGAATTACTAATACGAGCACAAGTCAAAATAGCATTGTTAGAAGATATTGTGCTAGTAACCACATGAGGCTCACAAGATGTTACCTTTGTAGTGATAGCCTCAAGAGCTAATTTTAGTTTGGTATGGGATGCTAGAATATCCTCATGAGAGCTAGATAGATTTTCATGACTTTCTTCCAATTTCCCATACTTGCTAGTCATTAACTCAAGTTGAGCCCTTAGCTCGCATTCTCCTTCAAAATATATGATTCACAAGATGTGGAGTTAGTAGCACAAGCATCAATAGTAATAGAAGAAGACAATTTGGCAAGCTCATTATTCAACCTAGAGTTTTCCTCAATTAGATTAGCATTGCCAAGAACAAATTCAACCTTTTCACTTTTAAGCACTTTATATTTAGCATTAGTATGGTCACGTGCTTTAGTGAGATAGGCTATTTGTTCGTTATAGAGCTCCTCAATAGATTCAAGTTTCTCCTCAAGAGTAACTCGGAGCTCATGCTCTTCCTCAAGAGACATAGTGAGGGATGCCTTTTCATCGGCATCACTTCTTTCAATATCACCTTTCTTTTCAATAACTTTAGAGCTATTAATAGCAAAAGCCAATATTGCACCCAATGGAGTGATAGCTTTACTACCTTTAGGGAGATCAAGAAAAACCAACTCACCTTTCTCCATTAAATAGACCTCATCCTCAAGCTCACCATAAAATATATCCTCATCCTCATCATCACAAGATGTAGTGGATTCCAAAGGTGGAGATAACTTTGAATCCCTAGCCATAAGGCACACATGGGAAATAGATAACGAAGATGAAGATTGACTTGAAGCACCAATAAGGTCCATGTCTTGTTCCACCATAATATGGGATTCCTCTACATTGTTAGCCACACAAGTACTAGAGGAAATGGAAGCATTGTTTTTATGAAAACAAGACATAGGAAGCATATCATAATGAGATTTAGTTAAACAACTATTACATGATATGCAAGGACTATCAACACTAGCATGTATGGAATTTTGAGTGCTAAAAGATATTAAGTCCAAAGATAGATCATTGCAATGGGATAGAGATGAAGTATAGTCAATAGCAAATTCACTATACACAATGCAATTTCTATCACCACTCACCATATCATTACCTTGTGACAAATCACATGTTGGTGGAGTGGAGAAAGATGTGAATTCATCATGGCCGGAAGTGGATGGAGAACAATCATCCTCAATAATGTTGGACACATCATATATATCTTGAAGTTTTGTCCATAGCTCATGAGCGTTCCAAAAAGGCATGTTTGATTGAATAACTACATCGCTCAAAACGCACAAGAGACCATTAGATACAAGAGTATCGAGATAAGAGTTTTCCTCATCCTCTAAAGATAAATCTTGAGAATCCTTTGGAGGAGGAAAATCCATATCTACAATTCTCTTAACATACTTTGGACCCATGTCCGTAAGAAAATTAAGAATGTGAATTTTCCAAACATCATAATTATTTCTACCATAGAATATAAAAGCGGGATCATGTTCTATTTCTCTAAACGACATCGTACTCTCTAGGATGTAAAGCCTAATAAAGAGAGACGAGGGTATGATACCAATTGAACGGACAACGACGTCGCCTAGAGGGGGGGGGTGAATAGGCGATTAAAACTTTTTCGGTTAAGGCTTGCTAAATGCGGAAATAAACTAGGTGTTTAAATTAACAAGCTTAGAACCTAAATATTCTATGGTCAACTAGATGCACTAACAACTTATGCTAAGCAAGACAAGTAACAAGGTGATAGCAAGATATATAACTTCAAGCTCGAAGGCTATCACAATGTAAATTGCATAAGTAAAAAGCTCGGGTATAGAAATAACCGAGGCACACGGAGACGATGATGTATTCCCGAGTTCCTCCCACAAAGGGGAGTACGTCTCGTTGGAGGGGTGTGAGCTCGCCACGAAGGCCTACTCAACACCACAAAGGCCTCACCCTATTCTCCAATGAACCCCGCCACAAAGGCCTAGTTCACCTTCCACTATTGGCAACCTTCAAACCCGAGGCACGCATCCACAACTCAATTGGATGCTCTCGGTGTCACCACAATCTTGGGGCACACATCCACAACTCAATTGGAGGCTCCCAAGAACACCACAAGTCGTCTAGGGTCCAAGACCCAAGAGTAACAAGCTCACAAACTTTCACTTCCATGAATCCTCGTGGAGAGAGCAAACCGATGCAACCGATGCAAATGGCAAGAGCACAAGTGCTCAAATCCTTCACTCTCAAATTCCAACAAAGCAACAAATGCTTATGGGGGAATAAGAGAGGAAGAACAATGGAGAAGCAACAAGAACTCCAAGATCAAGATCTACTAGGTTTCCCTCACTAAGAAGGAGGATGTATTGGTGGAAATGTAGATCTAGATATCCTCTAACTGCTCCCTCAAAGATATGCAAGAATCATTGGAGGGATTGAGAGAGAAGCAAGCTTTCCTATGTCAACAATGGTGGAGAGAGAGAGGAAAAACGGGTTGGGAAAGGCTTAGAGACTTTGGGGAAGAAAACCCCTTAAATAGGTGCTCAAAACTAGCCGTTTTCTGCCCAAAATGCGTCCAGGCCGGATTGGTCCGAAAAAATCCGGACCCCAGAATATTCCGGATGCAAACAGAGCATTTTCCCGTTATGGCCGGAATGGCCCCGGAATATTCCGGATGCAAATAGTGAGACTGACAACCGATACGAGAAATGCTATAACTTTTGCATATGGTCTCCGTTTTCGATGTTCTTGGGCTCGTTGAAATCGCAACGACAAGCACTACAAGAATATGCAGAGAAACATTATTGTACGTATATGGAAGATAAAACCAAATGGGTAAAGGTTTAGACCTCTCAAATAGGAACACCCGGTAAAACCTCCAACACGAAAACACACATAACTTTTGCGAATGAACTCCGAATAAGGTGAATCCAAATGGGTTGGAAAGGAAATAACAAGGACTATCCAAACAAAAAGGAATGGAGAAGTTACCACACATGGAAGGTGTGGAAACATTCTAAAAGATGAACCGGATATTTTCACCATCGAAATCGCAACAAGTTTTTCTTACCAAAACCGTTTTCGATAAACCTTGGCTTGCCATGAAGATCACGACAAGAACTAGAACCCAAAGGATACAAAAGCCAAATAATAACCAAGAAAGATGATATGCAAAGTATGCAAAGGTTTGAGCTCTCCACAACAATTAGATCACGTTACTCACTTGACAGCCCCTCTTGATAGTACGACTATCTATCCTATAACCCGGTCTCCCGAAGACACGAGACCGGTAAAATAGAAAACCTATCAAGATTATACCTTTGACTTGAGCATTCCACTTGAGCTAGATGATGACGATCTTGACTCTCTCAAGTTGGATCTTCTTTCTTGATTGCGCTTGCTAGCACAAGCTCCGCTTGATGAAGACTTGCAAGTTGCTCCCCCATACACCATTATGGGAGAGACCCTTCTCGGCAAATATTCACAAGGACACAATCTCCAACAGGGTGGCAAGCAACAAGCATAGGATATCTTCTATATGCTTCACTTGAGCTTCCACGTCAAGCTAGATGACGAACACCGCTTGACGACGACATAGACCACGGGCTATATGAAATCTTCCTTTTTGGTTCATGCCCATGGAAAGATACCCAACCACACATAGAAATGCCACACACACATATCATGGGTTAGTTCACAAAGTTATATTTACAATTGCTTACCATACCATGAGATACACAATCCCACTTGGTACAAATTGTAGCTTTGAGTGTTGATCGCTTGCTTGATCAACCTTGTAACTTTGCTTCTTACTTCAAATGATGATGCCTTGAAGATGATAATGAAAGATCAACTAATCCTTTTCTTCAAGACACACTAGCAATAAGCTCAACTCCAACCATAACCATTCCTCATATAAATCCATGAATATAACAATGGCCATCAAGGAAGCTAATAGAGTTCAACACATGAAGTCCATTATTTCCTATGGACAAGATCTACAAGGATAACTCAATGCAAACATTAGCCCATAAGGATTGTCATTAATTACCAAAACCACATATGGGGGAACCATGCGCTTTCAAGGTTTCCATCCGTACGATCCCATCGCGTGCTGGATATCACGCCGAGTGCTCCCAATCCAGCGTCGATCGCACAAGATGTGCCACATGGGAGGACCCCGAGATTGCACAAGGACGACGACATTTGAGCTCAGCATAGCCGAGGTGGCCATCTGGGCCAGGTCCATCATGCAGACCTCGCTCACTGACACTTGGATGTATGGCTTCACGCCGTATAGACGCCTCAAGCCCATTGGACAGGTTAGCATTCTGTGCTTTGTCTTTGCACTATGATACCGAGTAGGTGGTTTCTCAGCTTCGTATGCTTAGTCTTTGCATGCTACATCGAGTAGGACATCGCAAATATCCTTTTGGCTTTATATGCTTTGTGTTTGCATGCCATGCCGGGTAGGATTACTCAACTGAATATGCTTTTGGCTTTATATGCTTTGTGTCTGCATGCCACGCCGAGTAGGATTACTCAACTGAATATGCTTTGTGTTTGCATGCTGTTCCGAGTAGAAATCCCTAGCTGAGAAAACAACTCACAGTGTTTCATGTTTGCCTCAACAGCACATCGATCGCCAGCGAGAAGAAGATACCAAAGTCTTTGAGGGCAACTGGTCCGATAATCGAGAAGAGGACGGTGAGACCACCTACGACACCCAAGACACCCTCTGCATCCCTCACGCCAATCAGCCTGGTAAGTCCCGAGCTGATGCGTCTATTCGGGACTGGTCCGAGGATGACAAAGGTGACCAAGTTCACCTCTCTGCTTACTAGCCACGCACCTTACTTCCCTTCTCTGTTTCTGAATCCGTTTCTTCTTCTACTCTGCAGAGGATCCTGAGCTGGACGATGACGATGAGCCCTTGGAGGTTAATCCTATATCCGTGTCAGCTCCCAACACTCGGAAGAGGGTTGGCAGTGGCGACCAGGAGCCTCGTCCGAAGAAAGCCAAGAAGACAGGTGGAAAGAAAACCACCGCCAGAAGACAACCCCCCACCAGCAAAGGGTAAGTTATTCCATCCGAATACCAACTCGTTACTGCTTCTCTCTATGCTCTTCTCCTTCTCCCTTTCTGAACTATTTCCTTCTTCCAGCACCCCTCTGGACGCTGATGCCGCTGCAGCCACCACTCGCCCCAAGAGGAAGGCCGTCGTGGACCTTGATAAACTCGTCGATCTCTCAGACGACGAGAAAAAGCAAGACCAGCAGGACAGGACGCGTGCGTCCTCTCCTATTAAGGTGGAAGAAGATACCGGCACCGAGAACACTGGCGCTGGTGACAATGTTGATCCTACCCTCCAACAGCAGCAAGATGCTGCTCACGACGAGACGCCGCCCTCTCCCCCAGCTGCATCAGCTGGGGAGAATGTTGAAAAAGATCTCCAGCAACAAGACAGTGCCGCCTTGGAATGACAAGACGACACCACCGAGCAGCGGGATACTCAAGCTGCAGCTCAATACAATCCCGCGGCCGGGCCGCGGGTAGAAGTTGTCACAGATATCCAACCTGATCCCGCTGCCGAGCAGCAGGTAGAAGAAACTGTGGTGGAGTCCGTCCGCCAGAGCCAAGCGCAGCTAGATGCTGCGCCGGGTAGCCGGCCCCCCGTGCCGCCTATCCAGCAGGCGACTCCACCGAAAGCACCAATCCCTCCACCAACAAAGACTGCCTCAACAACTACCTCCTAGCAAGTGCCTCCGTCCGCTTCTCGGGCGGACATTGCTCCTAGCCCCAAGAAGATTGCTAAGTCTGGAGCTGCGCCTACACGGAAGAACCCACCGCGCAATGCTGCGCAGGCTGGAGACCAGATGCCGCCACCCAAACCACCAACTGCGCCAGCCGCGAAGCAGGTGGCGAAGAGTACACAGCTGACAATCGGCGCACCTACCTCTAGCCGCAACCCGACTGGTGCTGGATCTGCTGGCCCTGCTGAAGGGCCGAGTGCCAGAGCTGTTGTCCGTGCCCAAGCTAGCTGGCGGGAATACATGCTGGAGGTGTCCAGGCGCCATGAGATCTCATTGGTCAGGGCGAGAAGAAGCTGTCTGCGCTAAAAAGAGGCCCAGCTGTGGCGACCGAGTCCAAGTCCAAAGGCAAGGAAACAACACCCGTTCCAGAGTTCTTGTCGCGTGAGGCAGGAGACAACGAGTGTGAATGAGAAGGCCTGACTGCGATCATGGACCGAGTAGGGTTTGTGGACCCAGCTTGGAACAGCAAAGCGCATGGCAACCCTAAGTGGGAAGGTCTTCAGGTGGGTCTACTCGATCACTACCACGTCGACTGGAACAAGGCCGATGTCGGCTCTGTTCCAATGACGATCGCCAGCCCCACCTGCACTCTGGCCGGGAAGCTGTTCAGCTTGCGCAAAGTTGCCGAAGACGTCGAGCAAACCTATGTTGTAAGTGCTTTCTCCTTTCTTTGCATTTTCCGAGTTGCCGTTTCTCTTTTCCTCTTCTCTTCTCTTCTTTTCCTCTTTACCTCTTTACCTCTTTACCTCTCAGCCATTCCCCCAGTCCCCGAGATTCGGGCCGAGTAGGCGAAAACTCAGCCGAGTTGCCGTCTACCCGGGCCAAATCTTCCAAAATACTTAGAATTTTTCTCTTCTCTTCTACAGAATAGCCTCCTGAAGAGGACCAAGTTGTTCCGCCGACTGCTCTGGAACCATCGCATTGCCAAGGACTGTCTCGAGGCTCTTGAGGCCGAGAAGAAAGACAGTGCAGCGATGGAGCAGGCGACACTGGACCGCACTCTGCAGATCTCTGAAGTGGAAGGTAAGCTCTTAGCATTTCGGTTTGTGCGTTTTGTGTTTACGCCCGTTGTTTTCTTTTTGCTTTAACTTTGTTTACTCTGCAGGCAAGCTCAACGAATTGATAGAACAGCATCAACACTGCCATGTCTTTGTTGCTTCTGCCGAGAGCAAGATCCAGACTTTGGAGGGTGAGCCCTTTTCCCTCTTCTCTGCAATTGTGTCTATTCATTTATCTGGTTACTCTGCTGACACTGTTGTTCTTCTCGCAGAAGATTACAAGAACTTCCGGGAGCAGCACCTAAACTGCCTCATGCCCGCTGAGGTGCGGCAACAGCTGGAAACCTGAGAAGCAGAAATCAAGAAAGAGCGCACCGCCGAGTTGGCGGAGTTTGAGGCGATGCAGGTCAAGCTGAAATCTGCCCTCCAGGATGCCCTCGACCAGGTCGCCGAGAAGGACGAGATCAAGATAGTTGCCAAGGCCAAAGAGAAGGCGCTTGAGATGGAGATCTCGATGCTGAAGAAACACAACGAGCAACTCATCCTCCAGATCGCCAATGCGCGCAGCATTGAAGACAGGCACATCTCGGACGAGGAGGACTGGAAAATCAAGCTAGGGGCCTTGCTAGTGGATTCGGAATGTAAGTTTCCTCTTCTCTGCACCTGACAGTTTCTCTTCTCCGCCACTTTTCTACCTGGTTTCATCTCTTCTCTGCCTCCAATTCTAACTCTTATTGGTTCCTTTTTCAGATATCTTCACTGATCTCCGCTCTGCTAGTGTGCCTGCTCTGGCGAAGGCAAGGCAACTCCGAGCTGAATCCGGAATGCCCGTCGACACCAAGTCCACCATCAATGATAATCTCTTGAGCATCAAGTCTCAACTCCGCTCCCTCAAGGGCTTGGGCACCACCATGGTGTCCACTGCATACAAGCTGCACGATCTGTTTTGGCCGGATCAAGCTGCGCTAGACAACTTCCGTGATATCGCCGAGAAGCTGAACAGCGTGAAGGCCGAGTTGAAGAAGTGGCGCGCCTCTGCAGCTCGGGCAGGAGCTGATCAGCTGCTGCACTTCATCACCAGCTGGTACGAAAATCTCAATCTCGACAGGGTCCTCGTTATGCATGAAGACTCCAAGTGGACCAAGAACCCCGACTGCGTCACTCGCCGGAAAGCCGTGGCTTACGAGATAGCCTCCTACGCCGATACTGCCACCTACATCGACGGCCTCCCTGAGCCAGACACTGAGCCCGAAGATGAGGACGAGGACGATGAAGATGACACCGAGTCGGAGGACTTGAGCGTGTTTGAGGAAGATGCCGCCAAAGGGAGCAGCCGAGAAGGGGAAGGCGCAAGCCAGCGTGGGGACCGAGTTTGCCACCGGCGCGGATGCCGAGCAGCCGCAGTCCAGTGCTCAAGGGGCCACCATCACCACCGAGATGGTGATCAACCAGGCGGCTCCCGAGCTGTGCACAACTGCTGCTGCGGCAACTGACGCCGCTGCGCTACTCAGGACCCAGTCCGCTGCGTCCACCTCGGCTACCGATCTCACCTCCGTCGCCACGGCTACCTCTGACCAAGCTGCCACTGCCAACGCTGATTCTGATAGCGCCAAGGCGGACAACACCGCCGCTACCAATGAGTGAATACTGAAAAACTTTTACTTTGAACTCTTATCAGATCCCCGGGATGTCGGGTGCAGATGTAACCGCACAATTTATTATTTTGCTGCTACTCAGTTTGATATTTTAGCAACTCTGGCTCAATGCCGGGTTGCGTTTCTATGCAAGTCCCCGAGTTGCATTTTTTATCCACTCTTCCTTTTTATCCCAGCTCTTACCTGCAACTTATTGCTTTTTTGGTAGCCGAGTCACAAGAGTTCAAAGTTGGAGTTTCAAATACTTAGCCACTTAGAAAAGTGCATGGTAACGCTGCCCACCACTTAGCCGAAAAACAGTAAATAACACTCTATTCGGTTGCCACACGTTTTCTTCCTTTGCAATTTTTCATGTGTTCATTGACCCTTTGGCTTGTTCTCTGGCTTGCCATGAAGCCGGGTTGCGGACAGCAGCAGAGTCGCAGAGTGTCCTGTGGGTTTAAACACACTACTTTGTATGCTTTCGAAATTCTAAGTGGTTCAACCGAATAGACAAAGTAAAACAGATTAAACACAAGGAACAGTTTGAGCAAGGGCAGTCCCCGAGTTCGAATTCGGAGTGCCTACTAGAATTTAACTCGGGTGAGGATACATACACAGTTTGCTCATGAATGAAAACGTCGGAGTAGAGCTACATTCCAGGGGCGCTTAGATTCCTCTCCAGCTACCGGCCTGTACTTCTGGGGTGCCTGTGCGTCAACTAGGTAATAGGCATCATTGTGCAGAGCCTTGCTCACAATGAAAGGCCCTTCCCACAGAGGGGAAAGCTTGTGCATCCCGGCCGTGCGCTACACGAGCCTAAGGACCATGTCTCCTTCTCGGAAAACCCTCGGGTTAACTTTCCGGCTGTGATAACGCCTCAAGTTTTGCTGGTAAACAGCTGAACGTGACAAAGTTAGCTCTCTTGCTTCTTCTAGCAGGTCAACGTCATTTTCTCGAGCTTCTCTAGCATGCGCCTCAGTGTAGAGGGTTATTCGGGGCGAGTCATGCTCTAGGTCAGTGCGCAACACAGCCTCAGCTCCATATACCAGGAAGAATGGTGTGTAGCCGGTTGAACGGTTAGGGGTAGTCCTTAGACTCCACAACACCGCTGGCAACTCGTCTAGCCAACACCCAGGTGTTTTCAGCAGTGGCTCAATCAGCCTTGGCTTTATGCCGGATAGCACCATGCCATTTGCTCTTTCAACTTGCCCATTGGAGGCAGGATGCACAACAGATGCAACATCTAGCCGAATGCGCTTCTCTCTGCAGAACCTTGCAAAAGCACCCTCAGCAAAGTTTGTGCCATTATCCGTGATAATGCTGTGCGGGTAGCCGTATCTCAGGATCACATCCTTCAGAAAACTCGCAGTTGTGGCTCCATCGCACTTCCGAATAGGCTTCACCTCAATCCACTTGGTGAACTTGTCAACCATGACCAGGATGTGAGTCATGTTGCCTCTAGCCGGCTTGAAAGGGCCAACCATATCCAAACACCAAACTGCAAATGGCCAAGTAATGGGGATGGTCTTCAACTCGGAAGCTGGCATATGAATCTTACTTGCAAATCTTTGGCAACCGTTGCACTTTCTCACAATGTCTTCAGCTTGCTTCAAGGTAGTGAGCCAAAAGAAGCCATGCCGAAAAGCCTTATTGACTAGAGCCCGAGAAGAGGCGTGATGCCCGCATTCCCCCTGATGTATCTCCACCAGAATTTCTTCTCCTTCCTCCGGCTCTACACAGCGTTGCAGCGCACCAGTAGGACTCCTTCTATGCAGCACATCTCTGAAGATAGTATAGCCCTTGGATCTTCTCTGAATTTGCCTCGCGGTAACCTCATCACTCGGCAAGGTGCCGTCCTTTAGAAAGGATAATATGGGCAGAGCCCAACTCGGTGTCTCCCGGATGGGAAACACTGGTTCGTCCAGTTCCATTGGATCAGCCACCAATACCTCCTCTGAGTTGAGGACGAGGGACCGAGTCCCCGAGCACTCAGAAATGACCCCCTCGATGAATGCGACAGTCCCCGAGTTAGGAGGGGCAGTCCCCGAGTAAGAAGGGACAGTCCCCGGGTTGCAGGCGCCAGTCCCCGGGTTCTCTTTTGCACCCTCCCAGTCAATCTCCATGGGAACAGCTTCCTCGCCTGGCAGAGACGGAACGAAGATAGACTCCGAGTTGGGGGATGGCTTGATAGATGGCTTTCTCAAATGCTCCAAGGCAATCCCAGCTGGGATGAACTGCCGAGAAGACCCCAACTTGGACAGCTCATCAGCTGCGTCATTCTCTGCTCGATGTATGTGCTGGAACTCACATCCTTCAAAGAATCCAGTCATGGTTTGCACCAGAAACCGATATGATGCCATGTTGGCATCCAGAGCATCCCAGGTACCAGATACTTGCTACACCACCAAGTCCGAGTCGTCATAACAGATGATGCGCTGTACGCCAACCTCCTTGGCTACTCTCAAGCCGTGTACCACGGCCTCATACTCAGCCACATTGTTGGATCCCTTGAAATGGATCTGCAACACATATTTGAGTTGATCTCGCTTGGGTGACTTGAGAACCACGCCAGCACCAAGGCCTTCCTTCACTTTGGAGCCATCAAAATGCATCTTCCAGTAATTGGTTTCCGGCAAGGGAGGCTCATACTGCATTTCAGCCCAATCCGCCAGGAAATCTGCTAAGACCTGTGACTTGATGGCTTCTCTTCTCGCGTACAAGGGAGTGTACGCGGCTAGCTCGATCACCCACTTGGCTACTCTGCCACTGGCATCCTTGTTGCCCATGATGTCCGAGATGGGAGCAGAACTCACCACTGTGATGGGATGCTCTTGGAAATAGTGCTTCAGCTTCTTGGCGCCCAGGTACACGCCGTATGTCATCTTCTGGTAATGCGGGTAATTCTGCTTGGAGTTGGATAGCACTTCACTCAGATAGTACACTAGCCGATGCACAGTCTTGCCTTCTTCTTCTCGTTCCACCACAATCACCACACTGACTACCCGGTTAGTCGCAGCAATGTACAGCAGCATTGGCTCTTTGGGTAGCGGACTAGCCAAGATGGGAGCGCTACCCAGCATGGCCTTCAGCTCCTTGAATGCCACATCAGCTTGCGGTGTCCAGACAAACTTGTCACTCTTCTTCATTAATTGATACAAAGGCAAGGCCTTCTCGCCCATTTTTCCCAGGAAGCGGCTTAGAGAAGTCAAGCATCCAGTGAATTTATGCACATCCTTCAGGGATCTCGGCAAAGACATGCTCTCTATAGCTTTTATCTTTGAAGGATTGGCCTCACTGCCCCGACTGGATACCAAGAAGCCGAGTAGCTTGCCAGCCGGGACGCCAAAGGTGCATTTAGTCGGATTCAACTTCATCCTATACTTGCGCAAGTTGGCAAAAGTTTCCTCAATATCACTAAGCAGAGTATGTGTTTTATTCGTTTTGATGACAATGTCATCTACGTACACCTGCACATTCTTGCCAATTTGGTCATGCAAGCATTTCTGCATGCATCTCTGATAGGTAGCCCCAGCATTCCGCAACCCAAAGCACATGACACGATAGCAATAAGCCCCGTACGGGGTAATGAAAGCAGTCTTTATTTGATCATCAGGGTTGAGAGCTATCTGATGAAAACCAGAGTAGGCATCTATGAAAGACAAAAGCTCACAACCAGCAGTGGAATCGATCACCTGATCTATGCGGGGTAGCGGAAATGGATCCTTGGGGCAGGCATTGTTCAAGTCGGTGTAGTCGACGCACATGCGCCATGCGGTGTCTGCCTTGGGGTCCTCCTTCTTCTTCTCAACCATAGCCGGGTTGGCTAGCCAGTCCGGATGCAATACCTCCATGATGAAGTTTCTTATCAGCAACTTGGTGATCTGATCACCGATAGCTTTTCTCCTCTCATCACCAAAGCGGCGCATAGCCTGCTTAACGGGCTTGGCATGATGCCGCACATGTAGCGAGTGGTCAACCAACTCCCTCGGGACACCCGGCAGATCCTCATTGGACCAGGCGAAGACGTCCCGATTCTCACGGAGGAAGTGGATGAGCTCGCTTTCCTATTTCTCTCCCAACCCGGCCCCAATGATGGCAACACGGTCTGGGAACTCAGGGTCAACCTGGACCTTCTTTGTCTCCTGGGACGCCTGGAATGCAGTCCCGTACTGGGAACTCGGCATACCAGGCGCACCACCTTGCGCGGATTGCGCCATAGCCACCACCTCACACATCTTCTTCTTCTCAGCCGCAATGACCATGGATTCCGCCAGCTGAGAACTAGCAGAGGCACACTCCAAAGACCTCTTATAATCACCCGAGATGGTGATGACTCCATTGGGACCAGGGATCTTCATCTTCAGGTAAGCAACATGGGTTGAAGCCATGAACTTGGTGAGGGCAGGCCTACCGAGAAGGCCATGGTAGGGGCTCTGAAGATCAACCACCTCGAACTGGACGCACTCGGTGCGACAGTTCTCCCTGGTGCCGAATAGGACATCCATCCAGATGCGTCCGATTGGAGCACAAGATACTCCCGACACAATTCCATGGAATGTGGTCTTGCTGGGTAGCAGCATGTTCTCGGCAAGGCCGGGCTTCTTCAGTGTGTCCAGATACATGATGTTGAAGCTGCTGCCGTTGTCAATCAGCACCTTGCTGAAGCGAACGTTCTTCTCGGGTCCCAGGAAGGTGGGATCCACCATTAGAGCATAGCTACCCGGATTGGGCATCACCTTGGAGTGATCAGCCTTGGACCAAGTCACCTCCTGGTCGCACCAGCGCAGATAGTGAGGCACAGCCGGGATGACTGCGTTCACCTCCATCGCGCGCCTGCGCTGCGACTGCTTGTCGACTGGCTCGGTGACGAAGATCATGTAGCTTTCATGATGCTCCTGGTACTGGTTGCGGTTTCCACCACCATTGTTGCCGTTGTTGTTGTTGCCTTGGTTGTTGTTGTTGTTGATGTTGTTGCCTCGGTTATTGCGGGTGTAGAAGTTGCGGTTCCGGTTGCGGTTGTCGTAGTTGTAGTTGCGGTTGGCTCCTAAAGCCACCTGATTCACATTCTCTCTTCTCGGAAATGCTGCAGGCCTGGGAGCAGCTGCCCGAATAGGCTGCACATTGGCATTCGCAGCCGGCAGAGGAGGAGGCGGGGGCAAGACCTCATTCTTGATGCGCTCCCACCAGCTGCACTGCCGAGTAGTGTGGTTGGCTGGCCTAGTCGGATGCCGAGTATGGAAGTTGCATGGCCCATCCTTCATGTTCACAAAGATGAAGTTCGGAGCTTCATACGAGTTGCCGCTACCCTGCTGGGGAGCAGTGTAAGGTTTCTTGATGCCTTGGCCCTGATTCTGGTTTTGCCCGTATTGGGCTCCAGCAGTTTTTTGCCTTTGGCTACTCCCAGCAGCCGTGGTCACAACATTTACCTCCTCGGGATCATATCGAGTATCAATCCGGTCACCTCTTCTCTTGTTGCGGAAGTCATTGCGCCTGTTGCCATCTTGGAACTTCCTTCTCGGCTCAGGGGAATCAAGCAGAGGCTGAGTAGGATTGCCGAGTGCATACATATCTGCAATCTTGATTGTCTCGGCAAGAGTACTCGGCATCTCTCTTTGCAGCTTTTGCCACAACATGCTGCCATGCCTGCACCCCTGGGCAGACTAGGTAATGGCTTGAGCCTGATTCACACCCTCACATGTGTTCCTCAAGGTGCTCCACCGAGTAAGATACTCGCGGTCAGATTCCTCTTCTCGCTGCTTGCAAGCGGATAGCTGTTGTGGCCTATTCGGCCTCTTGTACGTGCTGGTGAAGTTGCTGATGAAGCCTTCCGAGAAGTCAAGCCAGCAGTTGATACTGTTCTAGGGCAGGTTGTTGAGCCAAGTCCTAGCCGGACCTTCTAGCACCTGCGGCACATACCGCACAGCCCATCTCCGGTTGCCGCCTACAATGTGCACGGCCGTGACGTAGTCACTCAGCCAGTCTTCTGGCTTGGTGCTGCCGTTGTAGCACTTGGTCCCCCTGGCCAGCTGAAAATGGTTCACAGATGGCTCATCCATGATACGATGACCAAAGCATTCTGGGCCAGGTGGCCCCTTGTTCTCGAGTTGCGCAGACAGATTGATCCGGTCCAGCTTGTACCTTGAATCGCTGGGCTCCAACACGCGGTCACCCACACGATCAGCGATGTTTCTTGGGTCAGCGTACCCGGCCAGCCCCATGGCCGAGTAACCATCATCATAGTGGTCTTGCTGTACCGTTGCGGGTTGCACAACCAGGTTGACTGCCTGCACAGCTGCGCGCGGCTGCACTGCCGCTGGTTGCTGTGCCCCTTGCCGAGTAGGCTGAGCAGGTTGTTGCCGAGAAGGCCCTTCAATGTTTCCCCCTTGCCTCTTACTTTGAGCTTTAGTGGCTTGATAGCCTGCTCCTGCAGCATTGTGTTTTTGACCGGGCTGCCGCGGCACAACGAGCTGTTTTGCGGCGACAGCAGGGTCGTACACTTGCATCTGTCTGCTTTTCCCAGAGTGCACACTCTGGTCCCTCTCGTTGCCGGGAAGCGGCGACGAGGCCTGATCCATAGATCCGGCCGCACGCGAGTGCACAACCTGAGAAGTGCCAGCACCCGGATTGGCTTTCCAGAACTGCTCATTCTGCCGGCTAGCCTCTAGCACTAGTTCATTAAGCCTCTCCTGCTGCCTAGCGCGCGCGTCGCCGGTGAGATGCGGCAACTCAGCAGCCACTGCCTCTACAGCCCTAAGAGTTTTGGCGGGGGTGTTGTACCTAGGCCTATCAACAGTGTTCAAACTAGCAGATTTGCTAGCAGCCCTACCATCTCTAGCCAGCTCAGCGCCTAAGTTGCGACGCGTAAAGCCTACCTTGCTAGGCAGCCTAGCAACAGGAGTAAAGCCATGCGCTGCGTTGTACTCATTTTGCGCAAGGTTAAGCTCAAGCCTAACCTTTTCCAGCTCCTGGGTCTCAGCGAGTAGCGCTTGACGCTGCTCCTCGATTTGCGCCCTCATGGCGGTGAGTTCCGCCTCGGTGGGTTGCGGCATGCCCAGCGGCATGGTGGCGCCTGCGCGAACAGCCGGGATGACCGCAGAGGTGGAAGGAGGCAGGTTTGAGTCCTTCTCGTAGGGCTTGTGGACCTCGCACCCATAGGTTCCTCGATGACGCCAGCGGCAGCGGCTGCGCCCTTCCCGGCATCGATAGTCGGGCCTGTCATCATCACCTCCACGTTGTCCGTAGAGCAGCCAGTTGGCTTCTCGTGGGCAGCGAGTACAGCAGGAGGATCTTCCGCGTCGAGCACCAACTCTGGAAACTCGCGGATGACGGTGGTGGCGACGTAGACCAGGTGCGTGCCGAAGGAGAGCATCGAGCCACCTGCAGGCATGGGCCTGCCGCCGAAATCTTCGGCGTTGTCGGAGACGAAGTCGAAGGAGCCGAATCTGTGGACAAGGCCACAGACCACGCGCTCCCCTGATGCGGAAACCGGTCCCGTCCGAATGTGAACTCCAGCCAGCGCCGCTGCTGGCCCCACGGTGGGCGCCAACTGTCGTGGTGGTATCACGGCAGACGCCATGGGATGGCTTAAGTGTTGGGGCCGATGGACGTTGGAGGTATCCGAGGAGGGATCGCACGGCGAGTAGCGCCGCGCTAAGATGTCTCAAGCACTGCAAACAATAAGATCTTACCCAGGTTCAGGGCCCTCGTGTGGAGGTAACACCCCTACTCCTACCGTTCCTCTCTATATGTGTGTAACCGAGTAGCCACAGTACAATATATGCCTCTCACCGAGTAGCCACTCTGCTGATCTCTCTTGCTCTACTGTAAGCTCTAGCAATAAATGCGAAGTGTGGCAACGTCCCTCGCGCAGGAGGAGGCAGGGCACCTTATATACTGGTGCCCAGCCGAATAAAGAAAGACTATAGGGTACGGTGATGTGACTTGCCCACTGCAGGACAGCGCACGCCTCCGGCTTCTCGCTGACGCGGGTGCGGGAAGTCGCCGCGCCGTTCGGCAGATGGGACCTGTCCACCTTGTCAGTGACGTAGAGTAGGCCCCTAGGCATGTCATGTCCCCTCTGTCAGTGACAGGACTTGACAGGCGCCTACCACACTGTAGCCACGCCATAGCGCGGATAATCACGCGCTCCATAAGTTGAACCGCACGCCGGTACGGACGCAGGATACGCGGGATCCCTTGTCAGAACGGCTCCATTGACTTCTGGCCCGAGTAGGAAAGCACTCCCTCTACTCGGACCAACTTCTCTACTCGGACGAACATAACTTGCTTGATTTATCCTCTTGGCCATTGGTGGGTACGGCCGGATAGAAACCTACCGGGTAGCAAGTACCGGGTAGCCATCTACCCGGTCAAACAACACCTTGACCTTGCCTTTAGCACTTGCCTTACCCCTACTCGGGGGTAACCCCCCGACAAGTTTGCTTGTGACATACTGTATTTTATGTTTGCCATTAGTTGACATAAACATACACCTCTCAAAATCAGACACTCCTCCACGGTTTGTGATTCTTGGCAAGCACCCAAGGATTCGGCTGGCCATGGTTTGTGTAAGATGGATGGGAGGAGTGTCATGCATTTTATACCTCTGTTTATTAAAATAAAAGCTCTAGCACATGAGTGGTCAATTCTTCCCTCTGCGAAGGGCCTTTCTTTTACATTTATGTTGAGCCAGTAAACCCATTCTCTTATGTCTCTAGCAAGCATTTGAGTTGTTGTGATCTCATCATCTATATGTTGATTTATTCGTCATGTTTTTTATCCTTCTTTGTTTAACACATGCTTTATTATCTGAATGAATATTACTTTGAAAGCTATGAATCACTATAAAAGAGCTATTATAATTAAACATGTTAAGCTCTACAATATAAACCTTGTTATAAAGACTTCACCTAAGATAAGTATGATTTCATTAAATGTTCTCTGACCAAGAACGAAGTTTGCCATCACCAATTTTGATTCTCTCTTTTGCATCTTTGTTTGTGACTCCCTTTACTTGTTTCAAGTTAATTTATATGAGAGGAAGTTGATGTCTGTAATGATTGGTGCATAGATAAATGTGATGCTTCTTGTCCGTATTATATTTATCGACTCTTCACTCCATAAACCCGTGGTCATGTTTTCTGAGTTCAGTTTCGCCAGGGGACAAGCGAGGTCTAAGCTTGGGGGGAGTTGATATGTCCATTTTGCATCACTATTTTATATTAAAAAAAATTATCATCGATATATTTCATGTTATGATGCATCCCTTATTTTATTTTATGTTATTTTGCATGTTTTATAATTTTTGGAGAATAAACACCGGGACCAGAAATCTGATGGAAAAAGCACCGTCGGATACCATATTTCAGAATATCAGAAGAAGAAGTGGGACACCGGGGGTGTCCTAAAAGTTCAGAGGAGGAACCCATCGAGAAGGAGAGCCAGGGGGCACCAGGGGCCCACACCATGAGGTGGCGCCCCCCTTGGCCGCGCCACCTAGGGGTGTGGCCACCCTGGCCCACCTCTGGGGGGTATTTTTTGCGTACTTGGCCCCCAAGAAACCCGAAGCCTCATTCCATCGTCGAAGAATTATTCCGCCGCCGCCTCGGGGCGGAAAACACCTGCGAGAGAAAACCTCTCTGACAGGGAGAAATATGTCGGGGAAATTCCTCTCCGGAGAGGGGAAATCACCGCCATAGTCACCGTCATCGCTCCGGGCATCATCAAGATTGTCATCATCATCATCATCACCACCAGCACCATCACCCTCATCATCCACCGTCATCCCGCTGTAACAATTAGGGGCCTCTATCGTTGTTTTGCATTAGATCTCTCTCCCGGTGTGGATTACTTGTTAGTAGTTGATGCTTGTGAGATTTATCGGTGTTTCCACTTTATGACTAGATTGTTATCATCCATTATATCACCTCTGATTATGATCCATATGATGTCTTGTGAGTAGTTCGTGTTGTTCTTGAGGACATAGGAGAAGTCAAGTTGTTAGTAGTGAAGTAGTGTTGAATAATATTTAATGTTTGATATTTAAGTTGTGGTGTTATTCTCCTAGTGGTGTCATGTGAACGTCGACTACATGATACTTCACCATTTATGGGCCTAGGGGGATGCATCGTGTATTTGGCTACTAATTGTGGGGTTGCCGGAGTGACAGAAACCTAAACCCCCATTAGGAAACCATTACACGAGGGAGCGTAGGATCCCGAAGTTTAAAGTTGTGGTTAGATTTATTTCTTAATTACTTTCTTGTAGTTGCGGATGCTTGCAAGGGGTATAATCACAAGTATGTATTAGTCTTGGATGGGACGGTACATTAGCATAGGTTCACCCACACAACAATTATCAAAACACCTAACATTATTCAGCTGCATGGAACAAAAGCACTTGACAGAAACCTCCCGTGTGTCCTCGAGAATGTTTGTTAATCATAAGTAAACCCTCCGGCTTGTCCTTTGCTAAAGAAAGGTTTGGGCCACTTGCTGCAATTATTACTACTGCATTTTATTTACTCGCGCTTTATTTATCTGCATTATCAAAAACCCCTACAAATCTATCTTTCAGTATTTAGAGTTATTCCTTCATCAAAACTTCTTGTCAACACCTTCTGCTCCTCGTTGGGTTCGACACTCTTATTTATCGAAAGTACTACGATACACCCCCTATACTTGTGGGTCATCAGAGCACTCGACGATCCTCCGCCAGAATCGACAACCTTCAAAGAGCGTAGAGCATATGAGAGTTTGAGTCACACAGCTGAAGGTCACTCGACGTTTGCATCAAGAAAACACTTTCGAGTGCTAGGGGGCTACTCCCATCGGGAGAACACAGAGTAAAGCAAAGAACAATTGCTGACACATTAAACCGCTTCACTTGGAAAGCAAAACACAAAGTATTTCAAGGTTCATTACATGGCCAAACAAACAAAAGCAGAAACATTGTCTATCCTAAGGAGCAACGGATTTCCCGGAAGCCGCCCCGCTTGCAAAAGGTTTAGCGCCACGGCCGCGGGAAACTAGATCGGACAACATCTTCACTAGCCTCTCAGCACGGTCGCCAAAAGGTCGAAGCACTACCTTTTTGCCCGAATCGTCTCGAGGAAGCTCCGAGTACACTGATGACCCACAAGTATAGGGGATCGCAACAGTCTTCGAGGGAAGTAAAACCCAAATTTATTGATTCGATGCAAGGGGAGCCAAAGAATATTTGTGAGCCGTAACAAGTGAGTTGTCAATTCACCTGCACCTGAAAGCACTTTTGTTCGCAGTGGTTTATCAGTAGTAATAGTTTTATAGTAGCAGCAGTAGTGAAATAATAGCAACAGTGAAATGAAAACAGCAGCAGCAGTAGTGTTTGAAGTAAACATCGGATTAAATATTATAGGCATAGGGATGGATGAACGGGTGTTGCATGGATAATAAAGTTCAAATAATGATCATGTCAGGGGCATTGCAGATAAATAAGATAAAGCATCCAAGCACTAAGTAACCATAGGCATGTGTTCCGTAAATAGTCGTACGTGCTCGCAATGAGAACTTGCACAACATCTTTTGTCCTACCAGCCCATTTTCAGCGGGGCCTCAAGGGAACTACTGGTAATTAAGGTGTTCCTTTTAATAGAACACCGGAGCAAAGAATTAACACTCTCTGAACACATGTGATCCTCACATCGCAGCCATCCTCTCCGGTTGTCCCAATTTCTATCACTTCGGGGCTGCGGGTTCCGGACAACAATGTGTGTAAACAACTTACAAGTATGATCAAGAAACAATAATTATCATCGTTATTCAATAACATGTTCAGATCTGAGATCATGGCACTCAGGCCCAAAGTGGCAAGCATTAAGCGTAACAAATTGCAATAATGTCAATAGCACTAATAGAGGATACTAGGCACTATGCCCTAACAATACTGGCATTATTACATGAACGATCTCATCCAATCCCTACCATCCCCTTAATCCTACAACGGGGAATTACTCACACATGGATAGGGGAAACATGGATGGTCGATGGAGAGGCGTTGGTGATGACGATGGCGATGATCTCCTCCACTTTCCCGTCCCGACAGGGCGCCATAACAGGAACTTCTGATCCCCGAATCGAGGTTCGGAATGGCGGCGTCGCTCTGTTGTGTTTCTGTGGAACATGACGAACCACCTCGGGTTTTAGGATTGGAGGCTACTTTTAGTCGAAAGGGGAGTCCGAGGGGGGCTCTGGGGGCCCACACCCTATGCTGGCGCGGCCAGGGGGTGTGGCCACCCTGTGGCTCCTCTCCTGGCCCCCTTCTGGTTCACGGGGTCTTCCGGGGTGAAAACATCAATGGGCTCTTTTCTGGGCATTTTCCCGAAAGTTGATTTTTCTGCACAAAAACAAGACACCAAGGTAATTCTGCTGAAAACAGCGTTAGTCCGTGTTAGTTGTATCCAAAACATACAAGTTTAGAGGAAAACAAGTAGAAAAGTGTTCGGAAAAGGAGATACGTTTTCGACGTATCAACTCCCCCCAATCTTAGCTTATTGCTTGTCCTCAAGCAATTCAGTGACAACTGAGTGCGATAAAAGACTTTTACGAACACATTTCTTTCATATGATGTAAATATACTCACTATGAGATCAAATACTAAATTATTTTCATGATAAGATACATGCAAGATACTGTCACTTAATAGCTATGCAAACCATGAAGAGATAACAACATCTTAATAATAAACAATATGAAGCATAACTATTTGCAAGATTGAAGTAATCATAAAAAGGATCTAATAAAGTGGTATCTCGCTTGCCCTTAAATGTGGGGCAAAACATAAATGCAAGGGAACCTCTGAAGTTCAAGGGAAGACTAGAAGTAAAGATACCAAAGATACAAGTATCAAAGTTATACCACAATCAACCGTACTTTGGGACAAACACATTACACTAAGAATGATAAATATGCTCTCAAGAAAGTGCTCACAGAATAAGGCGGAGACTCAACATAAAAGTAAAATAAAGGCCCTTCGCAGAGGGAAGCATGGATCACTCATATGCTAGAGCTTTTTATTTTATTAAACAGAGGTATTAAAAACATTTTGAGAGAGGTGTATGCATATGTCAACGAATGGTAAACAGAAAATACAGTACGTCACAAGCCAACTGGATTCACAAGAGCGGCTCCCATGTGAAGGACGCATCTGGGTAGAAGGTCATCCCTCTTTCTCTTTTGTTTACACAATTATGCTTTGACTGATAAATCAGGCGCAAAAAGAGTGAAGAGAATTTGTGTGTATTAATTTGGGGCTGGGCACCCTGCTGCGAGCTCTTCTATCATTTGGATAAGCAGATGAAGCCACTAGTACAGGGTGTCAAATCCAATCAACAAGTCAGGTAAAGATTCTCTATTTACATCCTCATGAGCTACAACAGGGGCACAAAACAGGAATAATTTTTAGCAGATTTTAAAGGTAGCACATGAGCAATTTACTTGGAGTGGCGGTTAAATACCACATATAGGTAGGTATGGTGGACACATTTGGCGGACTTTGGTTTTCAGGGATTTGGATCCACGAATAGAGCTCATACTCAGTACAGGTGAAGGCTAGCAATAGACAGGGAGCGACAATCAAGAGAGCAACAACTATCATAATCATGTTTGCGACAAAGTAAAATTAACTGAGGCATAAAATTGACACTAGAACTCTAAGGCAAAATAAATCATCGAGGCTTATTGACCTTTTGTTTTTAGTCTTAGCATGCGTGAGCATGTGCCAACTCGATTCAAATGAAAAAGTCAGAGGAGGCTACCACAATATCATACCCTTCTATGAATAGAACAGTGCGAACAAATATTTATATGACAAGTCATTTACTATTAATAAATTGGAACTAAACATGAGAGAGCATGAACTATTATGCAGCCATTAAGTCACATATATCTTATACGAACAAACTAAGCCTTCTCACATACATGGATATATGTACAAAAATGAAAGCAAATAGAGTTCATACCAGCCTCTCACCACAATTTGAATTGTCGTAGATCGTCATTATTTCTCTTCACTTGTGGCTCGAATAATATATAATGAAAACCAAGATCCAATGGAATCACGGACGACTGTTGAACTCTGCAACAAACTTTACAAAACCAAAGAAGAACAACAAATATTTTTGGTTTTTTCAATTAAGGCACAAACAAAAAAAGAGCAAGCAAACAAAGCAAAATATTTTTGGGTTTTCGAAAATTAAAATGCAACTAAAAGATAAAGCAAACAAAATAAAGAAACAAAAGAAGCAAACAAAGAGAAACAACAAAAATCTTTTTGGTCTTTTTGTGTTTCGGAAAGCGAAAACAAAAACAATAAAAACAAAAGAAGCGAAAGAAACAAAAACAAACGAAAGAAACAAAAATAAGCAAAAACAAACAAAAGAAATGATAAACATGGATATACAAAGAACCGACTGAACATGATATTTAAATGAGTGTGATGTCGGTATACCTCCCCCCAAGCTTACGATTTTGGCCTAAGTGGAGATCAATCAAAGCGTGGGAAATATCCCCACTGCGGTGGGTCATCCCTCGCGTGGTCGTACTCGGGCACATAAGAAGAAGATGAAGCAGCCGACGCATAGTCATAACCGGGGTGCTGGTGTGGAATCCTCATTGCGTTGTAGGGCTGAACGAAATCACCATCATCCCCATCGTTGGCATCCTCCCTTTGCTGGGGGTGATGCTCAAGGTATGTGTCCAGCTCACTCTCAAAAAGCTCCCATCCTTGCCTGTTATTAAGATCAAACAAAAGAGGTGCCGGCAAAAGTACTTCTCTAACAGTTTTAACAACTCTCCACCCGTATCGTTCGGAGAAAGTTAATTCAAAAGATAAATTATGTAAGTGAGGATAGGTAGAAAGAAACTTATGTTTAACCATGGAAACAAGATTAAGCCTCTCCATAGGAAACTGAAAGTGTAGAGGGTGTGGCTCCAAACCATGCAAAGCTAGCAAGCGCGAGGCAATAAGACCTCTACAAACTCCGCCCATCTCACGGTTATGTGAGAGACGGTAAGCAATCAAAGCGCCAAAGTTATAAGACCTATCGTATCTCAAAGCAGCAACAATAAACGTCAAATCATAAATAGATAACTTGCTGGCAGTTTTCCTAGCTAATACACATTTAGAAATGAAGCAGGCAAAGTATCGAATGCTAGGGAGTTGAATTTCACGAATTTTACCACTCTCCCCTGTGAAGCTTTATCCTTAGAAAATCTCTCCATATAAATCCAGTAGTGGTCTGGGCTTCCCACTTATTTTCTCACAAGACCCCCACTCAGGTATCTTAATAGCTGCACAGAAAACACTAAAAGGCAGACTCACAGCTTTATTATAAATCTTATAGTGGACCATTGGGTTAGTTGGAGACCATTTAAAACGAAAATCCTACACCACAGACATAGTTAGTTTCACATATTGGATGGGATCATCCTCAATGAAACGCTCTAAACCTACATTATGCACTAGAGTGTTAAAATCCTGCAGAATTCCTATAACTTGCATAAATCCCCGACACAGATAGATTGATGGGAGCACCCTCTCTTCACGGTGCACGAGCATGAACTCATGCACCTCCAACTCATGCTGGTTTAGTTGATAAGCATTATGCTCCATCTCTGAAATTTTTCAACAATCATCATAAAAAATTAATTTCAAGCAACTATAAGGTGGAAACTACCATAGGGACTTATATGAGAGCTAAACATACATCAAAACTATATTATTTCTACGCAAATCAAGCATGCAAACTCACATAAGCTTCCACCTACAATACCAAAATAATCAAGTAATACTTCACTAAATAAAATTCTACTTGGATCATCGGAGGAGTCACATACCGGAGATCAAACACACCAAAAATCAGCACAAATGATGGGCTGAAGAGGGAGATCGAAAATCCAGAGGAAGAACAGCAAGAACACGGGTTCTAGGAAATGTTTTCAGCTTTGGGGGTGAGAGAGAAGATTTTGGCAGTGGAGAGAGTAAGTGGAGGGTCAAGGGGCCCCACACCATGTGCTGGCGCCACCAGGGGCTGGCTGCGCCACCCTGGGGTGTGCCTACCTGGTGGGCCCCCCTGGGGTCTCCCAGGTGGCTTTCTGCCTCATTTTTTACGTAAAATTTATTATAATTTTTCTGGAATTTTTTGAGAAACTTTATCTTTGAGGTATTTCCAGAATTTTAATAATTAATAAAAACCGGGAAGATGAAAGTGAAAACGTGGAAAACAAAACCAAAACCAGAACTACAGAGGTTCTATGACACTTTAATGGAAGAATAACCAAAGAAAACAAAGGTGGTAGTGGTGAAAACAAAAGTATGGGTGGTGAAAACATGCATAACGTCAGTAATCTGAGTGAAAACATCAGGAAAACATGCATAAGGATGGTGGGAAACATGATTGTACTCAAGTAATAATGTGATAACATAAGTAAACATGGTGAAAACATAGTGGGGAAGGTAAAAACATAGTGAAAACATTGCCCATTTCATTTAAAATCATTTTGTTAACAAGGGTGATCAAGTCTTGCTACCAACATAGTTTTATATGAAACAAAACTTTGTTTCTCACCAAATACTCATGTTACCTCAACCTTGATAGGCATAGTCCCAATCATAATAATTTCATATTCTTTGGTTGGCTTTGGAATAGGACAATAAACTTCTCCAATCTTGATGATCTCAACATTTTCAATGGAATTTAGACCATATTTTCTATCAATCTTCTTGCGAAAATAAACAGTGTGCTCTTTATCATTAACATTAAAAGTAACTTTGCCTTGATTGCAATCAATAACAGCCCCTACAGTATTAAGAAAAGGTCTTCCAAGAATAATAGACATATTATCATCTTCAGGCATTTCCAACACAACAAAGTCAGTTAATATCAGACAACTATTAGCAACTTGAACAGGAACATCCTCACATATACCCACAGGAATAGCAGTAGACTTATCAACCATTTGCAAAAATATATTAGTTGGTATCAATTTTTCTAGGAGGAGTCTTTTATAGAGAGTAAAAGGCATGACACTAACTCCAGCTCCCAGATCACACAAAGCAGTTCTAACATAATTATTTTTAATAGAACAAGGAATATAAGGTATACAGGGATCTCCAAGCTTCTCAGGAACCTTGCCATTAAAAGAGTAATTAGCAAGCATAGTGGAGATTTCCTCATTAGGAATCTTCCTTTTGTTAGAAACAATATATTTCCTATATTTTGCATAAGGAGGCAATTTAATAGCATCAGTTAAAGGAATTTGCAAGAACAAAGGTTTCATCCATTCACAAAACTTGTTATAGTGTTCTTCCTTAGATTTGTGTTTCTTATTAGGAAAAGGCATTGGTTTTTGTACCCAAGGTTCTCTCTTATTACCATGTTTATTATCAATGAAATCTTCCTTAGTATACTTTTCAGTTTTAGATTGCTTTCCAGGTTCAGCTATAGGTTCTTCTTTATCAGAAGCATCATTCTTTTCATTACCATTTTCGGTTTCAGCATCAGAGATAGATATACTATTAGGGTCTTTAGCAAGTTCAGAGGATTCTACAACAGTTTTATGTTTCTTCTTCTTTTTCTTCTTAGTATGAATAACATTATCCTTAGTTTGCTGAGAATCTTGTTCAATTCTTTTAGGATGTCCCTCAGGATATAAAGGATCTTGTGTAGCAATACCACTTCTAGTTCTTATTTCATAAGCATGTTTTTCTTTAGAAGAATTATATAGCAAATCTTTTTGCACTTTAGCAAGTTGATCAATTTGAGTTTGAACCGTTTGAAAATGTTTAACAAGCATTTTAACATCATTAGAGGTTCTTTCTATAATACCATGAAAATTATCAATAGCTCTAGAGTTTTCCATAAGGTGGTTCTGCACTCTCATATTAAAATTATCTTGCTTGATAACATAATTATCAAATTCATCTAAGCATTGATCAGGAGGTTTTCTATAGGGAATATCTATACTATCACAATATTGGAGAGAGTGTACCTCAATGGATGATGAGTGAGGGACTGGCTTACATAATTCTTCTATAGGTGGAAGATTCTTCACATCTTCAGATTTAATACCCCTCTCTTTAAGAGATTTCTTGGCTTCTCTCATCACTTCATCATTTAATTCAATCATTCCCCTCTTCTTGGGTGTTGGTGTTGGTGCAGGTACTGGAGTAGGGGTCGGCTCAGGCTCAACCATAGTCCAATCATCATGATTTTGGCTTATTTTAGCCATTAATTCCTCAGCTTCTTCTGGAGTTCTTTGCCTGAAAACACAACCATCACAACTATCCAGGTATGTCCTAGATTCAATAGTTAGTCCATTATAGAATATATCAAGAAGTTTATTATCTTCCAGCTTATGCCCAGGTGTAGCCCTTACTAAAGAACATAACCTTGCCAAAGATACATGCAATTTCTCTTCTTCCAATTGCTTGTTATTAAATATACTTTGTAAAGCAGCATGTTGAGCACTAGCAGGAAAATATTTCTGAAAGAAAACATTAACCAAACCAATAGGACTATCAATAGATCCAGGAGAAAAATTGGTAAACCAAGTTTTAGCTTCATCCTTTAATGAGAAAGGGAGTATTTTAGCAACAAAGTAGCTACGTTTCTTAAGATCATCAGAGAATAAACTACTCAAAGAGGAGAGCTCATTCATATGTTTCATAATACTTTCATTTTCAGTTCCACAAAAGTCTTCTTTCTCAACAATAGATATATAAGATAAATCGAGAGATAAATCATAATCCTTATCCCTAATATTAATAGGAGAAGTGGCAAACTTAGCATCAGGAGATAATTTATATTTAACAGCACGACTTTCCATAAGACGTATAGAAGCATCTTTATCCTTCATAGCATGTATTTCATCAATAAGATCATCACTAAGTTCAGTATAGGAATCATCTAAATCATCACTAGGATTTTCTCTAAACTCAGGTGAAAAAGCAGGAGTAACAGGGTTTTTATCATGATTTAAGTGTTTGCAATATTTTTAGCTATAGCGATAGTAGAATCTAAGAAAGGACCGAGAGAACCACTCTCATCAAGCACAATAGAAGCATCATCAAAAATATCAGAAGCATTTTTAGATTCAGCAGAAGTAGCATGTGTAGCATGTGGTGGTGTAAGCAGCTTACTCATAACAGACGATGAATCAAGAGCAACAAAGGTGTTCAGAGTTGTACCTCTTCTTGTAGTGGATGGTAATATAGGAACTCTTACATCACGAGACTTACCCATGATGAATGATTGACAGTATATAATAGTACTCTCCGGTGAGCTCGCAAATAAAGCTATGCTCCCCGGCAACGGCGGCAGAAAATAGTCTTGATGACCCACAAGTATAGGGGATCGCAACAGTCTTCGAGGGAAGTAAAACCCAAATTAATTGATTCGACACAAGGGGAGCCAAAGAATATTTGTGAGCCTTAACAAGTGAGTTGTCAATTCACCTGCACCTGAAAGTACTTTTGTTCGCAGTCGTTTATCAGTAGTAACAATTTTATAGTAGCAGAAGTAGTGAAATAATGGCAGCAGTGAAATGAAAACAACAGCAGTAGTAGTGTTTGAAGTAAACAACGGATTAAATACTGTAGGCATAGGTATGGATGAACGGGCGTTGCATGGATAATAAAGTTCAAATAATGATCATGTCAGGGGCATTGCAGATAAATAAGATAAAACATCCAAGCACTAAGTAACCATAGGCATGTGTTCCGTAAATAGTCGTACGTGCTCGCAATGAGAACTTGCACAACATCTTTTGTCCTACCAGCCCGTTTTCAGCGGGGCCTCAAGGGAACTACTAGTAATTAAGGTGTTCCTTTTAATAGAACACCGGAGCAAAGCATTAACACTCCGTGAACACGTGCGATCCTCACATCGCAGCCATCCCCTCCGGTTGTCCCAATTTCTGTCACTTCAGGGCCTCGGGTTCCGGACAACAATGTGTGTAAACTACTTGCAGACATGATCAAGAAACAATAATTATCATCGTGATTCAATAACATGTTTAGATCTGAGATCATGGCACTCGGGCCCAAAGTGGTAAGCATTAAGCACAACAAGTTGCAACAATGTCAATAGCACTAATAGAGGATACTAGGCACTATGCCCTAACAATCCCGACATTATTACATCAATGATCTCATCCAATCCCTACCATCCCCTTCAGCCTACATCGGGGAATTACTCACACATGGATGGGAGAAACATGGATGGTCGATGGAGAGGCGTTGGCGATGACGATGGCGATGATCTCCTCCACTTCCCTGTCCCGGCAGGGCGCCACAACAGGAACTTATGATCCCCGAATCGAGGTTCGGGACGGCGGTGGCGCTCTGTTGTGTTTCTGTGGAATATGACGAACCCCCTCGGGTTTTAGGGTTGGAGGCTACTTGTAGTCAAAAGGGGAGTCCGAGGGGGGATCTGGGGGGCCCACACCCTATGCTGGCATGGCCAGGGGGACCCGCGCCAGGGGGTGTGGCCACCCTGTGGCTCCTCTCCTGGCCCCTTTCTGGCTCCCGGGGTGAAAACATCAATGGGCTCTTTTCTGGGCATTTTCCCGAAAGTTGGTTTTTCTGCAAAAAAACAAGACACCAAGGTAATTCTGCTGAAAATAGCGTTAGTCCATGTTAGTTGTATCCAAAACACACAAGTTTGGAGGAAAACAATAAGAAAAGTGTTCGGAAAAGGATATATGTTTTCGACATATCATACACCTTCTCCATGTTGCCTTGGACATTGTCCGCTAGGGCAAACTGGATGGCTGTCTTTGCTCTACATTTAGTCTGGGCGAGGGTATACTCCTGCAGAAGATCACCCTCACCAAGAAAAGCTTGAAGAAGGCCCTCCATGGTCGAAGCAACCAGCTTCCCCGCGAGAAACCGTCGATGCAGCAGAGACAACACTCGAGAAGCATCACAGATAGAAAAGGAGGCCTTCTTCCCATGCTCTTGCAGCTGAGTGCAGACGTCCGCTAAAGCATCGACTCGGACTTCGCCAGGGATCGCAAGGCAACCCCAAGAGCATCTGCAGAAAAGTAGGAATAGTCATGAAAGAAAGAAGAAACCCCGAGATAAATCGCAAGTAAACAAACTGCGTACCCGATAAGGCCTAAGATATAGGACGCAGGGTGTCGGATAGCTGGTTGTCATGGGCCACACCCATGTCCTCCAACTTCTTCAGGGCTTCTCGAGACTCGGCAAGACGATCGACCGCATTTTTTCGAGTGGACTCCAACTCCCTTTGGGTGGACTCCAGCTCCTTCTCAAGATCTTTGATCCGAGTGCAAGCTTCAGTCTTCTCGTTATTTGTGCGGGCTGCCTCGTCTGCAGTATGAAGCAAGCACGTTAACGATGAAGGAACCAGAAGGACAAAGCCAGTCGCGAAATATACAATAACTCACCTCTTGAAGAACGAACATCCTGAAGGCATTGATCGCTCTCTTAGAAAAGAGAGACGCATTCTGCCTCGACTACTACAAGACGACATCCGAAAACGGCTAAGGAGTCAAGGATAGCCTGCGAAAGAAGACACAAATCAGTACGACGTTTCTGGAGTCTATACCCGACTGTACACAGTCGACTATAGACTCGGGGGCCACTCCCATCGGGAGCGCTGACGTTCACCCGATAAACAAGCAAAATTAAAAAAGGAAAAGAAAACACGCTACTTGAGTCAGTAAACGACTACAAACAATCACCTACCGACTCGGGGTCTATTCCCATCGGGAGCACTGGCATGCACCCAATAAAACAAGATAGAATATGCAAAAAAAGAGATTCACCTTTCCATTTGGATTCGACGGGGGATCGGGTGAGCTAACAGAAACCTCCTTACCCACGGACGCTTCAGCATTCTTCGACTGGTCCAGTGCATCACTAGGCATCTCGTATTGAGAAGTCTCGACTGCCTTCATGGGACTCGAAGGATGCGGAGGAGGACTCGACGCATTAGCTGGCTCCTGCACATCCCCCTTTTACTTGCAAGACTGGGGTGAGGATGCGAACTGATCCCTGCTAAGAACCAGAACATTGGGAAAGGGTTAAAGGAAAGAATAAACAAGCATATTAGAATTCATAAAGCACGTAACTTACTCGTCATGATCGTCTTCGTCAAAGTTGGCCAAGTCCCAGGCGATGGGAATCTTTGACTGCTCGATCGCAGGAGGAAGCGCGTTTAGAGGGGTGTAACATCCTAGTGTTTGGGAAGTTATAAGGACCTAAATATAATATGTGCATTTTCAAAGCATGCATTTAAAATTACGGGAAATTTTGGCGTGAAAGTTAAAATGAATCAAAGTGACCAATGTTTCACTTGACATGATGAAATAGGTCTAGTTCATCTAGTCAAGAGTACAATTGGAGTGATCTTTATAACAAGTATCTTAAGAAACCAAATCATCTGACTACACAAACCATAATTGGTTGTGACCAAGCACAAACTCTCAACAAGCCTAACCTCAAGTTTATAAGTGACTTGGGATAATTCTCTAGGTATCTAGAACTCAAAGAGGGGTGACTATCCAAATCACATAACTAATGATCACACTTCCACAAGATAGTAATGCACAGCTGAACCATCTAATCAATAGAAATGTTATCTCCTATAAAACAACAACTCTCTAAGTTATCAACCATTCACACAACACCTTTATAAATCATCTTACAACTATTAAGTGCACCTTCACAAGTAAATAACAAAGGTTCTATAGAACAAATGATACAAACAAGTATTAACTTAAACCCCACAAGTGGGAAGTAACATAATAATTGTATTAACATATTTATCGAATATGTACATATCTCATCAACCATAAAAGAAGTACCTAAAAGAAGAAATAAATCTTATTAAGCTACTGTTAAACCTTGAAAATTACATATGATATTCCCAAACCTCTATATCTGCATTAAAAATGACAAAGGTAATAAAGTGATGAATATAAAGTAATTCATGATACCTGGGAAAGCAAATAACAACTATGACATAAGTCACTAAACCTCAATAACTTTCTCATGCTCAGTGTTTAATCATCTCAAACAAGTGAGCATATGAAAGATCAACACATCAATGAACCATTTGATCAACTTATTATTAAGGAATCATTCCACAAACACTTCATATTTCTATCCAAATCATCATTCAACAATTAAAGTATCTCTGGATACAACTAAGGAACAACAACAAGTTATAACATCTATGAGAGGAAGTAAATTGGAAACTAAGTAAACCAATCATGTATGATATAAGAACATATCTTATGGGAAACAAAATAACAAGTATATTTAAGAAGAATACAAGTTTAACTAAGTCTTAATCAAGATCTTTCTACTTCGTATAGATTTTCTTGTTTTCCAATCTTCTCTGAATCATTCTGCAAGAGAAGCACCCACAAGAAAAAAGGAACTACCACCAGAAGATCTTCAGGAAGATTCTTTAGAATGTTCTAGAAGTGCTACTCTAACCTACTATAAGAGCACTTGGAAACTCTTATATCCTGATCTGATCTTATTAACTCTCTTGAAATAGTGTGATACTCCAATGTTAGTGTTATATAGAAGTAGTTTTGTAACAAGACTAGCTACCTTGTTAACAGATCACTTTTGTATACTCAAACAATTGAGTGTCATGCACAAACATACAGAGGGTTGAATAACCTGATACATCTCAGCCAATTTTATATGATTAGTAATTTCGAGGCAAGTCTGGCCCACTTGTTAACAAATTCTTATTATATGCATATGGTAGCTTGATGTCATAAAACAAACTTACATAATTTTATAATCTTCCAAGTAAAACCTTTGATTGGAATAACTGGTTGTTTTCACCACAAGGGTGAGATAGTTGAAGATGGAATCCCAGAGCAGATATTACATGCAAGTGACAAAAGGTGATAACAGAAGACTAGTGGCAACTAGAGATAAGAACATCAAGCAACAGAAGTCAACAAGGAGCAACACTATCTCAGGAAGAATTTATTCAGTGAAGCATTAGTTAATGTTAGAGAATTCATAACCTATATGCCTTGTCAAGCTCATCAGAGATGAGGAACATATAGTAAATCTCTTAAGTGGAAACAAGTATCCAGTAAGAAATAACAACAAGGCAATGCATCCAAATGTCTTGTGATATGTTGAGGTAGGTGGAAACAAGCTAACAACCTCGCTTTCTAGATCCTTTTCATACACAAGACTAACAGATAACAACATAAATCCATCTACACATAACCATGCAAATGATCACATGTTTCCAAATCAAACATGGGATAGAATCCATAGTGGAACCTAAGTGGAAAACAAACAAATGAGATTCCAAAGCCACTCACATTGTCCATTTGATTAAGTACTAAAACTAGCAAGCATGGCTTAGACACACACTTAGTAAAATGCCAACCAAACTTTCTAGGAGTTTCAATTAGGAAAATAACAAAGCCACATATCAGAAAAACAAGTTCCTTCACCCATTAAAATCATTTGGCTTGACATAGAATAAAATTCCCTATTAAGTGGTGTTCATTTTAGTGCATAGAAACATTACCAAGTAATGTTACCAAATTATTTTCTAAAAATAATTGTATCTAAAATTGTCCAATTAAGTTACACCACCTTGTTAAACCACATGTTTGTTGTGTGTTCCTAATAATCTTGTCTATGATAATTTTTAAATGGATTTAATAAATAAAATGAAGAGAAAACAAAAAAAACCACTTAATCTAGCACCCTAAATAAAAAAATACAAATATCCTTCAAATTAACCAAAACAAAACATGGTGAGATGTAAAATCTCATAAGGAATCCAAATATGATTTTTAATAATTTTTATCTTTACAAATAAGCCTAGAAAACAGTGTTTTCTTCTCAGTTTTAAAGACAGAAGGACCAAGTTGTAAATTCCCGAAACTCTAGGGGGTTATCGAAAACTAGCATTTCATTTCCTTTGTTCTTCAAACTCGTGACAGAAGGCCAAGGAGAAGGATCCATGATGTCGCCGTGTCGACGTCGTGGATGCCTCCTTGCCACCTCTGGCTCGACGCATAGCGAGGATAAGGCGAAAGGAGACGTCTGCATCGCTTCTATCTTCCTCATTCTCTCTATGCGTGTCCCTGAACCGAAACAAACCCTAACCCTAGCCCGTACGGCCTTCGTCCATCGCCGTCGCTTCCGGCTACGACGGAACGAATTGAGCCCCCAATAGATGCGCCGAGTCCTCCTCCCTCTCCTCGAGAAGCCACACAAGATGGGAGGGTCGGAGCTCACCGAATCGGAGCTTCTTCTCCGAGTCTGGCCGCCGCAGAATTCTTATTGCCGTCGTCGATTCCGGCAGCGCCTCTCCTCCCCGACGACTCCATCGAGCTCGTGGTGAGCTACTGGTTCTCGTGCATCCTCCCGTTCCTTCTCTCGCTTCCTTGTGAGTTGTAGCGCTGAAGACCGTCGCCGTTCGTCGTGCCGGTGGACGCCAACGAGTCCCAGGTGACCCTTTGGTCACACCGCTGCAACCCTTAGCTTACCCTTGATCTCCTCTAGCTTGCCATGTATCCCAAATCGACCAATTCCATCTAAATCTTCCGATTTGAATTCAACAGGGAAATTCCCCTCCACTGCTGATGCCATCGTGATGTCATCATAACATCGTAGCGAATTTTCTTTTCTTTTATTTAAATCATTTATGACAGATGGGTCCCATCTGGCAATTTAAAATAGGCAGAAAATGATTAAAAATGATAATTCAATAACTTTTAATCCAATAATCAGAAAAATACATATAAAATATGAAAATGTTTAGAAAAATATAATATAAATATTTATCAACTTGTTAAAAAAATATTAAATATTTTCATTAATTAAATTAAATCATTTAAAATTGAGAAAAATAATAAACAATACATAAAATCAGAAAAATACAAGTCATATACCAAAATGCTCCAAATGAAAAATGCAACTAATCTATGATGATTTCAAAGTCATTTAACCAAGTTTTCATGTATGAAATATTTTTCCTAGTCAATTAATTCATTTAAAATTAATAAATTAATAATTTATTCAAATCTTTTCAGAAACCTTCAAATGATATATCAAATTAAAGAGAAAAGCATTCTCAACTCAAATATATCAAACAAAAAACATTTTGTATAACTTATGAACTTGTTTCTAAAGGTATAATGGAATTCTATAATATTCCATTATAACCGAAAATAACTACCACATCATTATCTTCTTTACTAATAATCCTTAAATGTTTTCACACATACAAAACCTATCATCATGGTCATTAGCAAGTCATGTGATGATAGAGTTAGTTGTATTGAATCATCATTTTTTTAATTAAACTCTTTATCATTAGCTCTACACTTTTGAACATAAAATCAAACATGTGTATTATCTTTTCAATAGATGTTTCCTATATGTTATTGTTTTATCGTTTAATCATGTGATAACCATTTATAACCCAAACATGATAACAATTGTCTGTTAAGTAAAAGTAAAACACATGTAAGTCTAAAAGAAGTAATAACAACATCACCACAAGAAATAAAACAACTCACCTAAAAACTGTGTGATTAACTTATTATATCAAACGTGGCTTAGACTTGTAAGCTGGGTACTTTCCAGGGTATTTCACGGTGCATCTGATTACATGCATGTATCAACTTGCTAGTGTTCTCTATAGTCCTTACCGGGACTACTTTGCTATCTTTCAGATGTCGGGATTTTCTAAGCGACCCTTGAACCCGAAGACATGGATTATTATTGTTATTTCAATCTCAGGCAAGTTCATCACTTGCTCATATCCTTTGTAGTATTTCATAATGAACTATTTGTAAAAACCCTATCGTATTACCACCTATGCTCAAAAGAATGCATGATCCTATTTTTATAATAATATGACTAATTGAATGACTACCCGAGTGGTAGTGTTCTGTTTGGTGGCCGGATGGGACCATGGTAAGATGAATAGGTCAAAGGAAGGTTCCATCTGCATGGGAAAGTATTACCTAGGATTAATCACAACTGCCGTCAGGATTCTTGCGCCGTAAATTCGCGTTAACCATGGGTCTTGTATGGGGCGAGTAAGTCAAATGTGATCTTCTCTTGTTCGCATGTCAACGGGCTGCTAGAGACGTTCGCTGTAGGTCTTGCGAGACTACATGCACATGGTGGGATCCCTTAATTCCCACAGACTCTGGGGTCTATGATGGTCTGCCAGGGGCGCCTAGATATCCATCATGAGGGATGGAATCAGGGGTTCAACCGGCTGGCAGAAATGGGTGGGCATGCATTATGCAGAGAAGCACGGTTTGGCTTGGACCAACAACCCGGCCCCACACCTGAGTGGGAGTGGACAGGAATGTACACCTGGTTGTGCAACATGGTCGAGGTCGCCCATGGGTAAAGTAACGCACCTCTCCAGAGTGTAAAATTATGTGGCATGTTACCCCCTGTTTCGGGAAGGAGCTGCGAATGCCGCAGGAAAGGCAACTCCATGAAGTTCTAGTCATGTGAAGATCTGGCGGGCATAGTTTTTAGAACTAAAAGCAACCTATTTAAGAAAGATTTACAAAAACCTTGCATTAGCTTATGACTCTTTTGAGTCTAAAGCTGTATTTGGTGCATCAAACTACCCACCATATATCATGAACTTGCCGAGTAACGCTCGTTAATCATTCGTTCTTTTGACCCCCTGCTTAGAATTGAAGCTCTATGGAAGTCGTCATCGAGAAGCCATCGCTGTCTAAGGAAGCTAGGTGGAGTCATCTCTTACTTAGCCAGTAAAGCATCATCATCAACAACGCTGGAGGAGGAGAAGCTATCAAGGTGCAGGTGGAGACCATTCTTGGAATTAGCTGTTATAAGCCATAGATTAGGGCTGACATCAGCCATAGTAGATTAAGTTCTGAGCTAGAGTTATTCTCCAGCTTGGAGCTTCGCATTGCTTCTTCTCATGTTCATTTGCAGGAGATCATCTTGATTCATCAAAGAGATTCTCAAGATTTTGTAATGAAGTTTGTATCCTATAGTTTTGCTTAGTCCTGCTATGTTTCCGTTGTACTACTCTGAGGGATGTAATATTCACGGATAAGTCCTTCTGTGAGTATTATGTCATCGACTTGTGCACTACACATGCAGTGGTGGGTTGGGTCTCCACAAGGGGTCGCCCAGATAGGTGGAAGATCAATCTCCTCGACAGTTTCCTGGCTTAAGGATTTGTGTTTGGAGGTCAATTTGTCCTCCTCGCACCTGTGACGCTTACGGTGGAGGAGCTGAGGGTCCTCATTCTATTCCTCATCTTCTACCTCTTCTCGCTCTACACCTGACTCCGCGCTTGCAACGCTTGTGTCGAGAGGAGCATCTAGGTTACTCGCCAGGAGATTGGAGTTCCCATCGTCTGTGGCAGCAAGCGGCGGGTAACACACTGATACGTCATAATAATACCCTAAATTCTGATGTTCCATGTTGATATTATGCCAATTGCTACATGTTTTTCGTATGTTTTCCTACGTTTTCTTATGTTTTCCGGGACTAACCTATTAACAAGATGCCACAGAGCCAGTTCCCTCTTTTCTGCTGTTTTTAGTTTCAGAAAAGTTGTTCTGGAAATATTCTCGAAATTGGAAAATTCGAAAGCCAGAAGTCCTAAAAGTCTCGGAAGCTTCCAAAAGTCCCGAAGAGCCCTGGAGGGGGGCCACAGGGTGGCCACACCATGGGGTGGCGCGGGTCCCCCTGGCCGCTCCACCAAGGGGTGTGGGCCCCCTGGCCACCTCTCGGCATCGCCCTTTCGCCTATATATACTCCCCGATGCATAAACCCTAGGGGAATCGACCTTTTCCACAAAATACATTGTAGCTCCGCCGCCGCTGCCGACAAGTTTCAGGGGACAGATCTCTGTTCTGACACCCTATCGGGACGGGGAAGTGCCCCCGGAACCATCTCCATCGACTCCACCGCCATCTCCATCGCCGTTGTTGTCTCCTATGACGAGGAGGGAGTAGTTCTCCCCCGAGGCCGAGGGCTCTACCTGTAGCTACGTGGTTCATCTCTCTCTCCCATGGTGTGATCTATATGTGATCATGAGCTTTGTAATCTATTTGAATTCGTAGATGTTACTCTTCATCTTTTTCTACTCAAGTGCTTTATTAATATGAACTTTGGAGTCACCTTGTCCCGCGGTGTGAAGGTGACAGTGTGCACACCGTGTGTGTCTCCTCTATGAAATTGTGGAGTTTGCTTACTACCTTCTAGGGTGCTCATAGTGACAGCGTGGGGTTAACTAGACATGGGAATACAAACTTGAGGAGTACTGTTACAGCCCTACGCATTGATTAGTGTTTGTTATCCAACCGAAGAGGGTTAAGAGTAGCATAGTGAGAGAAGCTATCTAGTTATTCATTTATGTGATCATTGTTGAGAGTGTCCACTAGTGAAAGTAGGATCCCTAGGCCTTATTTCCAAGCATTGAAACATCGTTTTCCGCAAGTTCTGCTACATGTTTGCTTGATGCCATTTTTATTTCAGATTGCTATTATCACTCATTATCATCCATATTACTTGCATTTTACTCTCTCTTCGCCGAACTAGTGCACCTATATACCTGACAAGTATATTGGGTGTGTTGGGTACACAAGAGACTTCTTGTATCTTAATTGTAGGATTGCTTGAGCGAGATATATTTGACCTCTATCTCCCTGAGTTCGATAAACCTTGGGTAACACACTTAAGGGAAACTTGCTGATGTTCTAGAAACCTATGCACTTCGAGGCCCAACACTGTCTACAAGAATAGAAGCGTGCATAGACATCAAGCTCTTTTCTGGCGCCGTTGCCGGGAAGGTAAGGTAAAAGGTACTACTCACATCTTGTGTGAGTGCTCGAAGATATTTCCTTTAGATTTTGCAATTAAATCTTTTTGTTTCTTGTTTTTATTTTCACTAGTTAGGCTTACTTTTACTTGTTACTTGTTTTTATCCTTATTCTTAAATGGAAAACAACAAAATATGAGAGAGCTTTATAATATTTATCTTGAGTTAGGACATGAAGTGTTTGAAGAGAAAATTGAAAAGCCTATGGAGATTTATTTACATGCTAATAGCAATGTTATTAGTATGAACTCTTTAAACACCATTATTGCTAACGCTATGGAAAAGTCTAATCTTGGGGAAGCTAGTTTTGATGAATATGATATTTTTAGTCCCCCAAGTTTTGAGGAGGAAATTTTCTTTGATGATACCTTGCCTCCAATATATGATGATTATAATGATTGTGGTATTCTAGTTCCACCTACTATGAATGATAAATTTTATTGTGATCATGATATTCCTTCTATATATTATGTTTACAATCATGAACAGGCTATTTTCAGTCCACCTACTATTAAGGAGAAAATTAATTATGATTACAATATGCCTCCTATATTTAATGATTATGGTGATGAGAATAATAATGATAGCTATTTTGTTGAATTTTCTCCCACTACTATTAATAAGAATGACTATGCTTATGTGGAGAGTATTAATTCTTTTATGCATGTGGCTCATGATAAGAATGTTTTATTTGATAGTTATATTGTTAATTTTATTCATGATGCTACTGAAAGTTATTATGAGAGAGGGAAACATGTTTTTATGCATCTCAACAATATTAAGTTTCCCCTCTTTAAGTTGAAATTTTTGTTGTTGCACTTATTTTGTCTTCCTATGCTAGTCACTTTCTGCTTCGTTGACTTGTTTCTCTACAATATTATTTTTCATAGGAAGTGGGTTAGACTTAAATGTGTTTTATATTTGCTTCTTGATGCTATCTTACTGTGCTTCAACTCTTATTCTTATGTGAGCATCTTTTAAAAATCATTATGCCTAGCTGAAAGGCGTTAAAGAAAAGTGCTATCGGGAGACAACCCGTTTTATTTCATTGTTTTCAACCCGTTTACTTTCGTTTTCTTTGGTGTGCTTTGCACCTGGGTGTTGTATATTTCCTTATCAACCCCTCTGTATCTTTTCTTTTGAGTTTTTGTTGATCCAAGTAAAGCCTCTAGTGGAAAGTTGAGCCTATATTTCAGATTTCTGCGCAGGAAACAGATTTCTGTTGTCCACTGTTAATTCCGTTGAAAATCACAGAAAATTCAAAATGACCTGATCTTTTTTTGCTTAATCTTGAGTTATATACGAAACTTTTCTTAGAATACCACTTTTTCATTTGAGCAACAAAGATTTCTGAAAAAAATCGATCTTTACCTGATGTTCTGCTTTGACAGATTTCTGCCATTTATCGCATTTGCATCTTAATCTCTTTCTTTTTGTGTTATTTTGAGAAAAAGAGTTTTGAAAGAAGTTTTGATAGTAGATAATGTGTTTTTAAGTGTTATACTTGTGTTTAAACTGAACCATGTGAATTTATTATTTCAATTGCACTAACGTTGCTAATGAAGATTGTGAGAATTTTGGTTTGAAGGAAGTTTTCAAGGGTCAAGAGAAGAGGATGATATGATGTGATCAAGAAGAGTGAAAAGCCTAAGCTTGGGTATGCCCCAGTGGTACATCCAAGAAAATTCCAAGAAGACTCAAGCGTCTAAGCTTGGGGATGCCCAAGGCATCCCCTTCTTCATCGACAAATTATCAGGTCACTTCTAGTGAAACTATATTTTTATTCGGTCGCATCTTATGTGCTTTACTTGGAGCGTATTTTATTTTTGTTTTCAGTTTGTTTGGTTTTATTTGCTGTAATAAATGGTTGGTTCTTCATACTTGTGTGGGAAAGAGACACACTCCGTTTTCATTGCTTAGAACACTCTAGTTTTCATTCTTATTGTTCTGTGAGTGTTCACTTTTTGCTAGTACCGCGTTTGCCTTTGTTTTCATGCATCTCTTATTTAGAGCTGTTAGCTTTTCTAGTTAGGTGGTTCTCATATATGTGCTTGGTTGGGAATAGAAATACTTATGTGGTAGTTGGTATAGTGGAAAAATTTGCATGGTCTTGTAGATCACTAAACTGCTTCACTTGAATCACTGTTGTTGTTTTGAGATATTAATTTGCTTAATGGATAAACGGGAAGGACTAGTAAGTAGAAACTTTTAATGGTTGGACTAAGAAATTTGAAAGCATGCCACACTTAAATTACCAGCTGATAGAAACAGTGGTATATGATTGCTACGAGTGATACATTTCTTATCGGCCTTTTGTTACGCGCTACGGTCGAGATAGCTAAGAGTGACTTGTCACTGCCACGGACCCTCTTGCAGTGATTTGCATTGTGCCATGTAAGATGGTTTGCTTGCTGTAATCTTTTAACTCGTGAGTCTATGTTGCGGTTCCTGGCACTTCCACCATCCATATTTGCTAGCCTCTTCGGTACTGTGCATTGCCCTTTCTCACATTGAGAGTTGGTGCAAACTTCGCCAATGCATCCAAATCCCGTGGGAGGACTTTTTTCTCCTACACATAATCCCATATATTCTTCCTCAAAACAGCCACCATACCTACCTATCATGGCATTTCCATAGCCATTCCGAGATATATTGCTGCACAACATCCACCTCTATTATGTTACTTGATGATGAGCTTCATGGTTATTTATGCATACTGCTACACTGGCAGGAGCATGCAGTTGGATATATCAGAGATATTTCTTTATGAGTTATGAGTACTAAAAGTGTGATGATTCATTGTAATATAGGATGTTGCCCCTACCGGTCAGGATATATGAAATAAAAAAATAAAAAAAATGAAAAGGCCCAAAAAGAAAAAAAAGAAAGGGCCAAAGAGAGAATAAAGAGAGAGGGGGCGCATCAGTATCCTTTATAACACACTTGTGCTTCATGTTTAGCACCAATACTTTAGTTTGGAGAGAGTTTTCATATTATCATTCATAACTATGTGGGGAACTTTACATTATAGAACTTGGCTTGTATATTCCAATGATGAGCCTCCTCAAATGAGCTCTAGGTCTTCGTGAGCAAGAAAGTTGGATGCGCCCCCACTAGTTCCATTGGAGAGCTTTAATACACTTATAGCTCTTTGTGCATCCGTTGTGTGGCAATCCCTACTCCTTTCATAGCTTCGGCTCTAAGACTTTCTCTTGTCTAATGACCATTTTCGGCTTTGTGAGCCTTTCTTCCATTGACCTTCCAAACCCCCCTTAATGTTCTCTTAGCCATAACATCCCGGTGCCAACTTGCTTGTTTTTAGTGCGCAAATAGTTTAAGATTCAAGCATTGCATCGTGTGGAAAGCTTGACTTGATCTAACAGAGGTTGTGAAGATCGTTTGACGTACATGATATTGTTGTTCTTGAAAGATTAAATCATCTCTAATAAACTTTGCATGGTTGATAGTATATTAGCATTGATTCATTAAAAGTTTTACTTCTTTCTTATTTATTTATGCATTACTTGTTGATATCAAATATAGATCACAACTTTAGTTCATTTGATCCTAGTTTACATGCTCTACTTTAAGTATTTTGATCAACATTGTGTGGTAGCATGTCACCTTAGAATTTTTTTTTTTATCGTTTACCTGCTCGAGGACGAGTAGGAACTAAGATTGGGGATGCTTGATACGTCATAAATGTATCCCTATTTCCGATGTTCCATGTTGATATTATTCCATTTGCTACATGTTTTCCGTATGTTTTCCTACGTTTTCTTATGTTTTCCGGGACTAACCTATTAACAAGATGCCACAGAGTCAGTTCCCTGTTTTCTGTTGTTTTTAGTTTCAGAAAAGTTGTTCTGGAAATATTCTCGGAATTGGAAATTTTGAAAGCCAGAAGTCCTAAAAGTCCCGGAAGCTTACAGAAGTCCCGAAGAGCCCCGGAGGGGGGCCACAGGGTGGCCACACCATGGGGTGGCTCGGGCCCCCCTGGCCGCGCCACCTAGGGGTGTGGGACCCCTGGCCACCTCCCGGCATCGCCCTTTCGCCCATATATACTCCCCGATGCATACACCCTAGGGGAATCGACCTTTTCCACAAAATACATATGTAGCTCGGCCACCGCCGACAAGTTTCGGGGGACATATCTCTGTTCTGGCACCCTACCGGGACGGGGAAGTGCCCCCGGAACCACCTCCATCGACTCCACCGCCATCTCCATCGTCGTTGTTGTCTCCTATGATGAGGAGGGAGTAGTTCTCCCCCGAGGATGAGGGCTCTACCGGTAGCTATGTGGTTCATCTTTCTCTCCCATGGTGTGATCTATATGTGATCATGAGCTTTGTAATCTATTTGAATTCGTAGATGTTACTCTTCATCTTTTTCTACTCAAGTGATTTATTAATATGAACTTTGGAGCCACCTTGTCCCGCGGTGTGAAGGTGACAGTGTGCATGCCGTGTGTGTCTCCTCTATGAAATTGTGGATTTTGCTTAGTACCTTCTAGGGCGCTCATAGTGATAGCATGGGGTTAACTAGACATGGGAATACAAACTTGAGGAGTACTGTTACAGCCCTACGCATTGATTAGTGTTCGTTATCCAACTAGAGAGGGTTAAGAGTAGGATAGTGAGAGAAGCTATCTAGTTATTCATTTATGTGATCATTGTTGAGAGTGTCCACTAGTGAAAGTAGGATCCCTATGCCTTATTTCCAAGCATTGAAACACCGTTTTCCGCCTGTTCTGCTATATGTTTGCTTGCTGCCATTTTATTTCAGATTGCTATTATCACTTATTATCATCCATATTACTTGCATTTTACTCTCTCTTCGCCGAACTAGTGCACCTATATACCTGACAAGTATATTGGGTGTGTTGGGGACACAAGAGATTCTTGTATCTTAATTGCAGGGTCGCTTGAGAGGGATATCTTTGACTTCTATCTCCCTGAGTTCGATAAACCTTGGGTAATCCACTTACGGGAAACTTACCGCTGTTCTAGAAACCTATGCACTTGAAGGCCCAACACTGTCTACAAGAATAGAAGCGTGCGTAGAAATCACACACCACTACATCTTTGTTCTAACAAAGGAAAAATGGAACTAAATCAAAATAGAACTCAAGATCAACGAATCAACGCAAGAAAGAAAAGAAATTTACCTCGGTTGGGGGGGTGCTTTGAGTCGAAAGGTTCAAAAGGACAAGTTGAGTAAGTTTCACCTTTCTTCAGGCTGGTGATAGCCGTGAGCTTCGTCTCGAACTCATTATTTGAGAACAGGTCGCTGCACGTTCGACTCGGGTCATTAACACCTGAATACTCCCACATGGTATTGGGCCTATCCTGCAGTGGGTGCACCCGTCGACGCAGGAAAACAGTCCCCAGGTGGACCCCGTTCAGCAGAAGCCCTCTGTCTTGCCGGCGGAGCCGCGCAAATTGCTCGAGCAGTGGCACAGTGGCTTTGTGTAACATCCCCGTGTTTGGGAAGTTATAAGGATCTAAATTTAATATGTGCATTTGCAAAGCATGCATCTAAAAGTGCGGGAAATTTTGGGGCGAAAGTTTAAACGAATCAAAGTGACCAAAGTTTCACTTGACATGATGAAATAGGTCTAGTTCATCTAGTCAAGAGTACATTTGGAATCATATTTATAACAAGTATCTTAAGAAACCAAATCATTTGGTTACACAAACCATAAATTGGTTTTGACCAACACAAAATGTCAACAACCTTAACGACAAGTCTTTAAGTGACTTGGGATAATTCATTAGGTATCGATAACCCAAAGAGGGGTGAGTACCCAAATCACATAACTGATAATCATACTTCCACAAGATAGTAATACACAATTGAACCAACACATCAGTAGAGATATTGTATTCTCTAATCATGAACTCTTAAGTTATCAACCATTCACACAACATCTTTCCAAATTATTTAGTAACTATTAAGTAATCCATTACAAGTAAATACAAAGGTTCAATAGAAAACAAATGATGAAACAAGTGTTAACTCAAAACCCACAAGTGGGAAATGACTTGATAATTGTATTAACATATTTATCAAATATGTACATATCTCATCAACCATAAAAGAAGTATCTAAAAGAAGAACTAAATCTTCTTAAAATACTGTTAAACCTTAATTATCACATATGATCTTTTCAACCTCTATGTCTGCATTATATTTACAAAATAAGGATATAAAGTAAAATCATGACACCTGATAAAACAATTATCAACTATGACATAAATCATTACACCCCAATAACCTTCACATGCTCATTGTTTCGATCATATTATACAAGTGAGCATATGAAATCTCAACACATCAATGAACCATCTGATCAACTTACTATCAAAAGACATCATTCCACAAACACTCCATATTTCTATTCAAATCATCATTCAACAACTAATGTATCCCTAGATACAAGTAATGAATAACAACAAGTTATAACTTCTACTAGAGGAATTAAATTGAAAGCCATGTAAAACAATCATGTATGAGACAAATACATATCTTATGAGTAATACAATAAGAAATGTATGGAAGGATAATAAAAGCATGAACTAACTCTTAATCTAGATCTTGTTATTTTGGCTAGACCATTCTATCTTGTTTCCAATCTTCTCAGAGGCATTCTACAAGAGAAGCACCCACAAGAAAAGAGGAACTACCACTAGAAGACCTTCAGGAAGATTATTTAGACTGTTCTAGAAGTGCTACTCAAATATACTATAAGAGTATTTAGAAACTCTTATATCTTAATCTGATCTTATTGACTCTCTTGAAATAGTGTGATACTCCAATGTTAGTGCTATATAGAAGTAGTTTGGTAACAAGCCTGTACACCTTGTTAACAGATCACTTTTGTATACTCAAAAAATTGAGTGTCATACACAAACAAACAAAAGGTTGAATAACCTAGAACATCTTAGCCTCTTGTATATGAAAAGTAATTTGGAGGCAAGTTTGGCCCACTTGTCAACAAATTCTTCTTATATGCATATGGCAACTTGATGTCATAAAATAAACTCACATTCTTTTACAATCATCTAAGTAAAATCCTTGCTTGGAGTAATTGGATGTTTTCACCACAATGGCAAGACAATTGAGGTTGGAAACCAAGAGAGGAACCTACCTGCAATGGACAAAGGTGATAACAGAAGACTAGTGGCAACTAGAGAGAAGAACATCAAGCAACAGAAGACCACAAGAAGAAACACTGCCTCAGTAAGGGATCATAAGAAATTATCCAGTGAATCATTAGGATATAATAGAGAACCAATAACCTCTGTCAAGCTCATCAGAGATGAGGAACTCATAATAATATCTTTAATGGAAACAATTATCAAGTATGAAATAATAACCAGCCATTTCATCCACATGTCTTGATATGTGGAGGTTAATGGTAACAGGCTTAATACCTTGTTTTCCATATCCTTTTCATATGTAAGACTAACAGATGATAACTAAAATTCATCTACATATACCCATGTAAATGAATACATGTTCTAAAACAACATGAGATAATATCCACATTTGGAAACTGGTGAAAAACCAACAAATAGGTTTCAAAGACACACATGTTTTCCACTTGATCATGTACCTAAAATAACAAACATGATTTATACACACCTAATTAAAATGTGAACAAAAATTGCTAAGAGTTGGAACTGTGAGAATAACAAAGTTACATAATAGAAAACAAGTCTTTTCATCAATCAAAATCATCTGGCGTGATTTGGTATAATAACCAATGGTTGGTGATTTTCTATAATACATAAAAACATTACTAAGTAGATGTATAAGTTGTTGTCTATAAGACTTGTATCAAAATTATTTAATTTTGAAACACACACTAGGTTATCCACATGATTGTTGTGTGTACTCTTATTAAACATGCCTAAACATAATTTTTAAAGCTATTTAATAAATAAAATGAAGAGAAAACAACAAAACCACTTAATCTAGCATCCTAAATAAAAATACAAATATTGCTCAAATTCACCAAAACAAAACATGGTGAGGTTGCAAATTTGATGAGCTTTCCAAACATAATTTTTAATAATTTTCTCTTTACAAAAAACCCCCGAAAACAGTGTTTTCTTTTCAGTTTTAAGGACATAAGGACTATTATGCAAAACCCAACAATTCCCGGGGGTTACTGCAAATGTCCCTTTTAATTCTTCTTCTTCTTCCTCTGCCAGAAGGCAGAGGAGACGTGGACGAGCTGCTGCCGATGCTGCCACCTCCTCTCGGCCGCTCTTCTGCGTAGATAAGGACCAGGCGAGGCCAAGCTCCCCTTCACTTCTCCTCTCCCCTCGCAATCGCTCTCTCTGTGTGTAAAAGGTGACCGAAACCCTAACCCTAACCTTCAGCCTCCGCTCGTTGTCGTCGTCTCTGTCCACGGCAAGCCTCTCCGAGACCACCGTTGGATGCGCCATGGCCTCCTACTCGTCCTCAACCACGCACGTTGATGGAGGGATGATAACCCGGTAGCCCAACACCAAGGTGTAACTCGGCCCAAAGGACGCTGCGCAAAGACCCGGCTTGAATAAAGGAGCTTCTAGAAGGCCCAAGATCGTAGGCCTGGTAACCCGGATTGTGGGTTCCGGTAAGGAAGTTTAGGGTTTTGTAAGCAGTGTTCGGGTAGGACTCAAAGTACGCCTTGGAGAACAGGCCAGGGATCCGGATGCTTTATAAGCCGGCCCCTAGGTTAGGTTTAGGGATCCAAGAGTTCGAGCAATATCGCTAGGTATCGAGTATCCAGTGTAACACGAGAGTCGAGATTAATATATCGAGATCGGAGACTCGGCGACTTGCTCGCCGGCTACCAGATCGCATATCATCATGTTTTCCTCTGAGCTAAACCCTCTCCCAAACACCAGTGTCGTCTTGCCCCAAGATAAGTTACCCCCGGTAACGTCTGCCGTGATTATCCCACGACAGTTGGCGCCCACCGTGGGGCCTGCGTCCAAAGGTGTTTACATCACGGGAGAAGCTCGGAAGAACATGGAGAATCTTGTCATCGGCGAGATCTACACCAACCGCGAAGGAGAGAAGGTGGTGGACGATTCTGGCTGGGGGCCAGAGTCGGGTCACCTCGAATCCGGATCTATCGTGACAATCGGCCGGATCAGCGTCTTCATCGGCATGGTACGCACTTACGATTCAAGAGGACAATATCATGTGCATACTACAGGAACTTCTAACAGGGATAAAAAGATACTGAAGCAAGCGGTAAACTCGGTTTCCTCGGCTGTTCCGAGATACCTGAGGTGGTCAGAGCAGGACGTAACATGGATCAGGAAAGACCACCCGGAAAGAATAGAACACCCGGGAGTCTTGGCGTTGGTAGTCGCACCACAAGTTAATGGTTATGATTTGAAAAAGGTCCTAATGGACGGTGGAAGTAGCATCAATATTTTATAATGGGAAACCTTTTTACGCATGGGTCTCAAGGAGTCTCAGCTACAGAAAAGCTCAACAATTTTTCATGGGATAGTGCCGGGTCACTCAGCGTGCCCCGAGGGAAAAATCGCATTGGAGGTAGCTTTCGGAGAGTCAAAGGACAATTATCGAGTTGAGTGGCTCACTTTCGAGGTGGTCAAGTTGCGCAGTCCTTATCACGCGCTGTTCGGAAGGCCGGCTTATGCTAAATTCATGGCTAGGCCGTGTTACGTGTATCTACAGCTAAAAATCCCGGGTCCTAAGAAGACCATAACCATACATGGAAGCCGGGATATAGCGGATGAGTGCGATGAAGGAGATTCAGTAATGGCTGAGCAGGCTTGCAGAAAATAGGACCTCAAGTATTACCGGTCTCAAGTAGACCCGGATGACAGAACGGTATTGAAGAGGCCGAATACCGAAGATGAGAGAGCAAAATTCAAAGCAGCGCAGGATACCAAGATGATAGCTTTTGTTGAAGGTGATCCCTCTAAGCAGTTTGCTATAGGGTCTAACTTGGACAGCAAGCAGGAGAAGGCACTTGTGGAGTTTATCCGTTCAAATGCGGATGTGTTTGCCTGGACGCCCAGCGACATGCCGGGTATCCCCACAGAATTGGCAGAGCACAGTTTGCACGTAGATCCCAAGTCCAGGCCCGTGAAGCAGGGCTTGAGGAAGATGAATGAGGAAACAAGGAAAGCAATAGGAGAAGAAATTGCTCGTTTGCTAACAGCCGGCTTTATCATGGAAGTATTTCACCCGGACTGGTTAGCGAATCCGGTTCTCGTAATGAAAAAGACCAATGAGTGGAGGATGTGCATTGATTACACGAGTCTTAACAAGCATTGCCCAAAGAATCCGTTCGCGCTACCGAGGATAGATCAGATCATAGACGCAGTGGCTGGAAGTGACCTATTATGCTTTCTAGACGCATATTCCGGGTATCATCAGATCAAGCTCAAGAGGGAAGACTGGGAGAAAACATCATTTATAACCCCTTTTGGGGCCTTCTGTTACAAAACCATGACATTTGGGTTGAAGAACGCTGGCGCAACTTATCAACGGTGTATTCAGAAGTGCTTCGAGGACCAAATCGGACGCAACGTCCACGCTTATGTGGATGATGTGGTTATCAAGACCAGGAAGGCGGAGACATTTATCGATGATCTAAAGGAAACATTCAAGAACTTGAGGAGGTATCAGATGAAGCTTAACCCGACAAAGTGCGTGTTCGGAGTTCCGGCTGGAAAATTACTCGGCTTTATCGTTTCCGAGAGAGGAATTGAGGCAAACCCGGATAAAATCAAAGCTATCCAAAGTCTGAAAAAGCCGGAAAATTTGAAGCATGTTCAAAAGCTCACGGGCTGTGTAGCAGCCTTGAACCGATTTATATCCAGACTCGGAGAAAAAGCAATACCCTTGTACCGGATCTTGAAGAAGTCCGATAAATTCGTGTGGGATCAGGAGGCGGATGAGGCGTTCGAGGCACTAAAAAAGCAGTTATCTGAAGCACCAGTCCTAGCGGCCCCAGGCCCTAAGGAGCCTATGCTGCTATATGTAGCAGCTGGACCCCGAGCCGTTAGTACGGTAGTTGTTGTGGAACGTAAAGAGGATGGGAAAGGTTACCCGGTTCAGAGACCGGTCTATTACGTCAGCGAAGTATTATCAGAGGCAAAGCAGCGCTATCCGCATTGGCAAAAGCTGGTTTTCGGGGTATTTATGGCCAGCCGGAAACTGAAGCCGTATTTCCAGGAACACCCCATAACAGTGGTTAGTTCGATACCGATGTCGGATATCATCAGAAACTCGGACGCAACAGGAAGAATAGACAAGTGGGCGATCGAGATGGGGGATTATCATATCAATTACGAGCCAAGGTCCGCAATCAAATCTCAAGCTCTAGTCGATTTTATTAATGATTGGACACACACAGGCATGCCTACCATGGCTCCAAACTCCGAGTCTTGGATCATGCACTTTGATGGCTCCAAGCAATACGAGGGGTCAGGAGCTGGAGTGGTGCTAACATCACCCAAAGGAGACAAGTTGAGCTACGTACTACAGATTCACTTTGATTGTTCCAACAACGTGGCCGAGTATGAGGCCTTATTGCACGGCTTAAAGGTAGCCAAGGAGATGAATATTAAGAGGATACGATGCTTCGGAGATTCGGACCTTGTGGTACAGCAGGTCTCAGGAACTTGGGATAGAAAAGATGCAACTATGGCAGCATACCGCAGAGAGGTTGATAGAGTTGCCGGGTGTTTCTCCGGGTACGAGGTGGAGCACATAGACAGAAGAAAAAATGAGGCAGCAGATGCACTCGCCTGACTCGGCTCGCGCAGAGAGCCGGTTCCACCTAATGTTTTCCTGGATGAACTATGGCGACCATCAGTTAAAACCGAGTCTGAGGAAGAACTGGCAAATCAAGACCCGGATTTGGAGCTCGTGGCCACCGTACGTGCTGTTCCTGAGTGGACAGAGCCGTTCTTGGCTTACCTATCACGGGTCGAGTTACCACAGCAGGAAGTATTAGCAAGACAAATTCTGAGGCGAGCAAAAGGATATTCTATCATCAATGGAGAGTTATACAAGAGAAGCACAGTAGGAGTCTTTTTGTGCTGTGTAGCACCAGAAGAAGGCCGACAGATCCTCAAGGAAATCCATGAAGGTGATTGTGGGCACCATGCATCCACAAGATCTCTTGTGGCCAAAGCTTATCGACATGGTTTTTTCTGGCTCACGGCCCTGGCAGACGCAGAGCGCTTGGTGGCAAGGTGTGACGGATGTCAAAGGTACGCTCGCCAAACCCATGTGCCGGCTATGGAACTACGGACTATCCCGTTAACTTGGCCGTTTGCTGTTTGGGGTATGGACATGGTTGGCCCCTTTCACATGTCACCTTGCAAAAAGACGCACCTCCTGGTGGCCATTGACAAGTTTACCAAGTGGGTTGAGGTTATGCCAGTTACCAACTGTGAAGCAATTACAGCAGTCAAGTTCCTGAAAAGGATTATCTATCGGTTCGGGTATCCCCATAGCATAATTACCGACATTGGAACCAATATGTCCCTTGGTGAGATGGAGAAATTTTGTGGTAACAATGGAATCCGGCTTGACGTAGCTTCAGTGGCCCATCCACAGGCTAATGGAAAAGTTGAGAGGGCAAATCAAGAATTGCTTCGTGGATTAAAGCCACGATTGCGAGTTCCGTGTATCAGAGCTGCTGGTGCATGGGTTGAAGAATTACCTGCAGTGGTTTGGGGTATCAACACAACACCTAACAGATCCACTCAGATGACACCGTTTTTCATGGTTTATGGTGCAGAGGCGGTGTTTCCGAGTGATATCATCCATGACTCGCCTCGAGTCTCGGCTTACGTCGAGGTAGAGAACGAGAAGACCCGGCAGGACGCCGTAGATATGTTAGAAGAGCAAAGGGAACAAGCACTGGAAAGATCAGCCATATATCAGCAAGATTTACGGAGGTATCATAGCCGGCGCGTGAAAACCCGGGTCTTTCAGGAAGGAGACCTGGTTCTACGCCTGGTACAGTCAAACGAAGGAAAACACAAGTTATCACCTCCATGGGAAGGACCATTTATCGTAAGTCGGAATCTGCACAACGGATCATATTACTTGATAGACGCAAGGGTAGAGTCAGCTACAGTTAACGACACCGCTCATACCACTTCATCCATGCAAGAAAGAGACAGACCATGGAACGTGGCTCAGCTACGTCCCTACTATACTTAGTATAGACTATATTGGCAAGTGGAATTGCACGATGTAACAGGCAGCAGGTTTCAGACGCACTCTTTTCCTATCTAGGGTACCCTTGGGGACTGGATGGGTTTTTAATGAGGCGACTTGCTGACCTAACTTTCTCATATCAAATAAAGAGGTGGTTATTCGTATGTTCTTCACTCTTGGTATGTCGCATATATTTAGGTCTTGGGGGCTGATTGCTCAAATAGCACAGTTACAAACTCAATGACCCGGCCTTGATGCCTATGAGTTATAAGGGCCGATTACTCGCAAACGAGTACGGCTGCAATCTTATAATTGGACAAAGGAGCCAAATTTTCTTGACTTTTCTTACTTAAGCTCGATGTGACTCGCACTAAAGTGGCATGATTTGCTCGCTTATGATTACAATCAGCCATGAAGCCCAATGGGACTTGCCTGACCCTGTTTTCGTATAGACGTAACAACATGATATCCACGCGAAAGCCGGCTTATAGTACAAGATAGTCAAAAGGGTCATCCAAACCACAAGTTATGCAGAGTACAGGGCTAACAGCCGGAAACTCAACGTTTATCAAGCATAACTTCAATACCTATGTGAAACGGCTCTGGGTTGGGGCTTAGCAGCAAACAACTTGTTCTCTTGGAAAGACCACACATCCCAGACTCGGAATTTCGGGTCTTGGGGACTGAGGATTTTGAAAAAGAAAAAGTTGCTCAGTTGCTAAAACTCAAAAAACCCAAACATCCGAGTCTGGGGGACTTAGAGAAAAGTCCGCTTGTCAAAACCCATGAAACTCGGAAACCGAGTCTCACAAAAGGAACCATAAAGAAAGTCGGATATCAAGAACAAGTGGGCGCAAAAGTAGATAAATTTAAACGTTCAGAAGAAGCACAAGGTGTATCAAGAACTTAAAGTGCATTAGAAATTTCGGTACTAGTATCAAAGGTGCACAGGCGCATCATCAAAAAATGATTGTTTAAACGGCCCATTGGCCGATTGACGCATACGAAACGGCATCAGGTAGCAGGTATCACTCGGCATTCTGGGCTGCGGCGTCCATCTTCTCCTTGCCCTTGCTATTACCCTTGGTAGCAGCAGCACCCGGATCAGTAGCAGTGCCGGCTCGCGCAGGAGGAGGGACGACTGGTGTGGAGGTAGCAGGCGCAGAATCGGCTTCAGCCTTCTTCTTTGCGGCTCCTCCCTCAACTTGGCAGCTTCCTCCTTCCATCGGGCTAGCATATCGTACGGTTTGGGAAGATCCGACTTAACCGCTTCACCATCAGCATCATATGCAGGGACAATGGAACTGACATCCAAGCCATTAGCAATCATGCTGGCCGGGTAACGGACTTCTTTCTGGATGGCCTTGAAATCCTTCGCGGAAAACTTGGACCCATCACGGTTGAATTCCGGAAACCCGCCCATAAGCTTGGCTGGCTCGAGCTTAGGAAAATAAGCTTTAGCCAGCGCAAGCCCCCGGTACTCCAACCCGGCAGGACGAGCGCTTCCAATGCCAAATCCACTCGGGAATAGTGGAGCAGGCGTCCAACATTCTCTTCAGGTCGACATGCCCAACACCCGGCCACTGTAGTTCTTGAAGGATCCATTTGGTTCCGGCACATAGCTGCCGGATAACGCTCTTGATGGTTTTCGGCCTGGCAATATCATCTTCGTCCGGCATTACTTCACCCGGACCTGCAGAAAGAAATGGAAACACGAGTAAGGAAACCCCGGCTATTTATTAGAAGGATAAACCGGATTATGAATATTATGCTAAGAATCATACCGAGCAAAGCACGATACGTATCAGCAATCTGAACATAAAGGTTCGTTAGATTATCCTCTGCTGTATGAGCCCTCCTCCTGTACTTCCTCGTGATCTTCCCACTCCTCCTGGCCTCAGCTTCGGCCGCCTCACGCAGAGCCACCTCCTTCTCAATGAGCTCGGTGGCCTTTGCCAATTTCTTCTCAGATTGGGTCACGAAGGACTGCACGGACGCAAGGAAGGGTTAGCCGGGTAAAAGGCAAGCTATCAGTCGGTTATGCCGTAAAGTTCAAAGAAAATTATCAATCAATTCACTCGGAACTTGGGGACTAGATAAGGACACAAGCAATATTATTCGGGTTTACCTCGTGTTTGGCTATTAAAGCCTCCAAGATATTTTCTTCATCAGCCCTCAAGGTGTGCAGGGCTTCGAGCATCTGGGCAAACGTCATGTCTTCGGGTCGGACACCAGAAGAGCCGGCAGCCTGGTCGCTTGGTCGGTGAACTTTCCCCGACTTTGGGGTCGAGACCCGGACGGTCTGGGTATCCGGGTTTGGAGAACCCATCCTCGTGTCCGGGACCTCGATCTCCTCGTCCACTGCTTCGGATGACTCTGGAGACCCGGCGGCCTGGTGAACTGGATCGCCCAAGGGGCCTTGTTCCTGGTTGTTCTCAGCGTCACCGCCAGTCGCGGCGTCCATGTTTTCAGTCGGCCCCTCCGTCTCCCGGTTATCCGTCTCCATGTTCTCCGGGTCACTAGTCGTGACTTGGGCGCTAAGGAAAAGAGAGGAATAGTCAACAACAGCGGATGGAAATAATCAAGTGCGCGAGGATATCATACAGCGGAGACTTACCCGGTGTTCACAGCGTAATCCGGCGGGAGTTCACTGCTGGAAGCCGATGAGATTGTCATAGGAGCTGATAGCGGAACCCTGAGCTGCCCGGCCAAAGGATGGTTGGGGGAGGGGTGACGCCGAGGAGATTTGGAGGGGCGAGGAGGAGGAGTACCGGCCCGGCGGTTTGGTGAGGTGGACATACCCGGGTTTAGGGGATCATCGCCCGGTGAACTCCGGGTCACCCTACGCTTGGTCGGGAGAGAGTCCTTCAAGTGCGATGAGTTGGATAGTTGTTGGTTAAGTCTGTGCATGTTATCAAAAGAGTAGGGTTCGGAAGACATGGTGGAATAAGGAACCTTGGACACCACTCCTCTGGCCTTCCTCTTGGTCCCAACTGTTATTTCTTGATCGGACTCGGTGGCCTCCGGGTCCTCCTCATCCTTCTCATCCTCGTCCTCCAGCCCTGCAAGCCGAGTATGTATCGATGGAAAAAGTTAAATGAGAGGAAATTTATGCAAGTGAAGATGACACAAGATTCGGATAAATACCCTCAACATTGTCAGTCGGCTCGTCTTCTTCTTCCGGGTCTCCGGTAGTAGGAGAAGTTTCAACACTCCAGAAAGCGTCATCAGCCTGAGATAAAAACAGGAAGGTGAGAATCGGTAGTTGTATCAAGTCAAAGGCGTGTGAATAAGGTTACACGTATCGGGTCTTACCGCTGGGGCCGAATTTTCCCGGGTGAATGGCGGCAACCCGGCGATGTTCTTGATCACTTCCAATTTTTCCGTCAAGAAGCCCTTGATGGTTTTGTTGGTGTCGCCGGCTGGATAGTTCTTGGAGGAATACCGGAGCGCGTCCGTGGTATGCCCCGAGTAATCGCACATCATCTTAGTGCGGATAGAGTTGGGTTGGATCCGGAAATCCACCCATGTCTTGACCAGATTGAGCCCAAGGAGACCTTGGGCGGATAAGACGGATATTTTCGAGAGAAAGGGCTGGATTGCCTCCCTGTCTGAGTCAGGGGCGAAAGCGTTGAATTTCTCGGAATGTCGAGGAGGCCCTCCGAGTAACCCGGCAGTTTCTTCTCGCCGGGTGGGGAGGTGTCGTGGCAGTAAAAGAAGGATAATTGCCAGTGCTTAACGTGGGAATTCAGATTAAGGGTTGGCATTGGTGAGTTCTTACGGCGTTGGATGGATACCCCGCCGCAAGTGAGAAGTGCTCCGTCACCGCTTTCGCGGCACGGCTTGCACTGGAAGAGTTCGATAAAGAGAGCCAAACTTGGCGGAGTGCACAAGTATGACTCGGATAAAACAATGAAATGGGTAATATTCAACATAGAGTTAGGCCCTATGTCAAATACCCGGAGGCCATAGTGGCTCAGAACATCTCGGAAGAAGGGGTGACCCGGAGGACGGAACCCCCGGGTCACGTGTTCGACGAAGCAGATTACCTCGTCGTCGGCAGGCGTGGGCCGGGTCTCATCACCCGGCACCCTCCAATGGATATCTTTTTGAGAAGGGAGAATCCCTAACTCGGCCAGCTCTTCTAACTTAGCCTTCGTGACAGTGGATCGCGCCCAGTTGGCGGATATGGAGTTGGTGGTCTTAGCCTTGGCTGGTTGCTTCCCTTGCTTCTTGGGAGCCATGGGATCAACCTGCAAAACACAAGGCAAAAAGGTGCGAGAAGTAAGACTCGGAAACCATGAATTATCCAAGTATTTGCGAGTGGTATCAAGAAAGCGTGGAAGTTAAGAATTATCCGGGTATCACTCTAGAAGGCAAGGTTACAAGTTATCCGGGTATCAAGCATCATTATAAAAACTATGGGATACTTACGTATTCAAAGGTGTTTGAGGAAGACGGATGATTACCCATGTATCTACTGCAAGCAAAAGAACCGGAAGAAGAGGATTTTCCGGGTGTCAATGACAGGCGCGGAAAATTTTGGCGAAATGGATCTAGATTGAAAAAGTTGCGGACGATTCTACGGAGAAATCGATGATTAGTGATGATAGGAGAGTGGGGTGTGACCATCAATCAGGCTATTGGAGGAATTAGCAAGCATCTAAGCGACCTAATCCGGCGCGACAAGGAAAATGGCCCGCGGGTTGACCTAGATCTAATCTAGAGTAAATCAAAAAATTGTGAGGTTGAATTGATGGATACAAGGAACTTACTGAAGGAGATTGGAGTAGCACGCGGCGGTGGAGAATAGCGCAGTCTGAATGTCCCTTCGCAACTCCCGTCGGGCCAGACGAGGGTGTGGCGGCGGAGCTCGGCGGCGGCGCGGAGCGGCTCGAAGATGAACGTAGCCGGTGGCGGTTTTGCTCCGGCGGGGGGCTAGAGGTTCTCGTGGTGGTGTTGCGCAAGCACGAGAGATGAGGAAAGAGGAGGAGCTGGAATGAACCGTTGGGGGTTAGGTTATCTCCTGGGCACCTATTTATAAGGTGCGGGCGGATAAACCTAGTCCAACGGGCGGGAGCTGGAAATTTCGGAATAACGGATACCTGCCTGGATTTGGTGAGATATGCTTTAAGTGCTGGGCGAGATATCCGGACAGAGATAAGGAGGAGATCTTCTCCGCAATATCAGGATCAGTTATCGAGTAAAGTGAGTCGGATCTTTGACATTCTTATCAGAGCGCTGACCCGGAAAGAGTAAAAAAGGACCTAGAGAAAGTCGGGTTATTAAATGGCCACCTTGGAGTTAGGCCTAGCTGTTTATCAAAGCACCTTAACCCGGCCTCTTTGGATTTGTACGTCTGATATTTTTACAGGGAATAGCAAGCGCTTCAAGGAGGATCCCGTGAAGCCCAGGCTATTCTGGGGACTACTGATGGAGGGATGATAACCCGGTAGCCCAACGCCAAGGTGTAACTCGGCCCAAAGGACGCTGCACAAAGACCTGGCTAGAATAAAGGAGCTTCTAGAAGGCCAAGATCGTAGGCCTGGTAACCCGGATTGTGGGTTCCGGTAAGGAAGTTTAGGGTTTTGTAAGCAGTGTTCGGGTAGGACTCAGAGTACGCCTTGGAGAACAGGCCAGGATCTGGATGCTTTATAAGCCGGCCCCTAGGTTAGGTTTAGGGATCCAAGAGTTCGAGCAATATCGCTAGGTATCGAGTATCCAGTGTAACATGAGAGTCGAGATTAATATATCGAGATCAGAGACTCGGCGACTTGCTCGCCGGCTACCAGATCGCATATCATCATGTTTTCCTCTGAGCTAAACCCTCTCCCAAACACCAGTGTCGTCTTGCCCCAAGATAAGTTACCCCCGGTAACGTCTGCCGTGATTATCCCACGACACACGTAAGCTAGGAAGCCCGAGATCAATGGAATCGGGCCGGTTTCTTCACCACGGCCATCGTTTGCTCATTACCGGCGACCACGACCTCTTCTTGCTTCCCCAACACGACCTCGAGCCTCACGGTGAGCTGGGGAACCTCTGGGTATCCTCCGATTGGATTTCATCCACGGACTCGTCACCCCGTCGTGCATCGCCGACGATCGCCGCGTAACTGCACGCCGGCGGGTCACCGGCGACCATTTGGTCAGTCCGCCGCCTCCTATCGGTTTCCAGGGACCTTAGCTAGCTAGTAGACCACATCCCTCGCGCTAATTTTGAGCAGATCGACAGATTCAAACTCACAGGAGAGGATTTCTCTCGGGATGACATCACCCTGATGTCAGCGTGACATCAGGAGAGATTTCCCTTTTTCTTTTCTTTTATTTTAATTAGAAATAAAACTGACAGGGTCCCACCTGTCAATTTGAATATTGGCAGAAATTAATTAAATCTTGTTAATTCAATAGCTATTAAAATAATTATCAGAAAAATATGAAAAAATATGGAAATGTTTAGAAAAATATAATCTAAATGCTTATCAACCTTTCAAAAATATTTGATAAAGTTTAAAATTAAACATATTCTTTAATTAAATTAAATCATTTAAAATTGAGAAAAATCTATACCTAATAATAAAGGCGTTAAGGCTTCCTTGGTTTGGTTTGGTTTGGTAGGTCATTGAAACTGCCCCTAGGGTTATACACAAATTACCCACCATGCCACCGGTAATCAATCTATCTATTTCCGTGATGATACGTCTGGGTTGGTTCCTGGTACCTCGCATCCGTATGTGTGGCGATTGCTGGATTATGTTGTGTGCTCGTTCATCCTGCTCACGTCAACCCTTCACTGAGTCCAGGGAGGAAAGGATTCCGTCAAGTGGTAAGACTTTCCTTTCGTGCGTCGTTCCTGTCTCCTCATCGATCCACCATCATAAAGAGTAACGCCAACGCCCAAGTTCTCGTCCCAAGCGCACAAAACCGACGCTCCGGCGTGCTCTCCTTTGATTCTGCTTGTCCGGGCGGCAGCACAGCCAAAGAAGATGCGATGGATACCCTCAGCCCACTTATTTTGCCTCTTTGTTTCCGCCTTGGCCGCAACAAGATTGATGGTCTCGGGGATTCCGTGGTCTACCGTCGGAGCGTCCTGCCACCGGGGCTGTTCCCTGTCGTCCTCGACCTCTCTCCTAGCAACGCCGACATGGAGTTTGTCTTGGTCCCGATGTATGCAATGAGCTGAATGAATGTCGGATCTAGCCGTCCCCAAGCTCTGGCTCAGAGCGACGCCGATGTTGTCTGTAACCCATACCACAACAACGGCCACCGGCACCGCGGCGTCTCTACGTACGGCCTTCCAGGGACCAAGAAGGCAACGGTCATGCATGGTGTATCTGCCACCCACCTCCACTTGATCCGCTGCCCCTATTAATTTTTTTTGTTCTACTCTGATGATGTTAAAGCGTGTTTCGGTTTGCACTTACATGCGTTCATGCTGATAATTCCAAGGAAAATTTGCCATGTTTGTGGATACATGCAACCATGCATTATTTTTTAATCTGTATGAGATGTTCACAAAGACTCATTGTACACTGTAATTTGGCTAATTGCAGATTTCGGTGTGTGCTGCTATCTTATATCAGTGCTGGTTCATTATTTGTTTCAGCTTGTGTGTTCAAAGTGGTCAAGCCATGCAGCCATGCGAAACAGCTTTTGTCAAGCCCGATCCAATGGAACCCGCCTCACCGAACCATGCAACTAAGTTAAGTGACTTCTCCCTATCAGATCCTACCTATCTATAAGTGTTTTACTTGCGTCCAGGTAGTTGGTCCTTATGGCTTATTCTGTGTTCAAATAGCCTAGGTGAGGTCCGTGACCTACTCCTCGAAGAAACAAATGACTGCGATGTGCGATCTACTCCTACCTTGGTCGCCATTGAGGCATTGACAAGTTGCTTTCACCATCCGCACTACATGGACGTGCCTGCTGATAGCACTACTGGACCTATCGGCGCGCGTAAAAAGGCTCGCCCAGCAGTCCGCATCGCGTCGAGAAGGCCCTGACAACATGGATGACGCCCCACTCGGCACACGTGCAACGGACGTAGCCAGCAGTTGTTGCAGCGGCCGGGAGGTTTACGAAGGGGATAAAGAGGGATGTGGCCAGGGGCAGGGCAAGGGGTTAGAGTGGATGTCGTGCAGTTGGATGGACTGCCATCAGAGCAGACTTCAGTCCATGGTGAACGGAGAAAGTTTGCTTTTAATTTAGGCAACGCCATGGTTAAGAAACATGGCGCTGCACAAGATCAGTGAGCTCTACAGGCTAAGGACCAGACTGGCGGCGTTCTCTTTGAGTATCACGTCAATCGAAAAAACGACCAGGCAACCCACGTGAAGCGGAGGCGATGTCCGCAACGCCGGCCGTCCTAGACGAACTTGCCGCCTCTCGACGCAAAAGAGCCATGGAGAAAAACGGTTGTGAGGCGGCTCTTCCTCTCCCGACCCTCTTGCACGATGGTGATGATGAGGTCGTTGGTGTAAGTGTAGAAGTGTCCCAGCTGAGCACGCGCAGAAGGATGACGCGGGGTTTTCGGAATTCGTTCTCCTCCAATGCCGGTGAATCATCGGCGGTGGCTGCGTTGGTTCTGGCTGGACCATGCATAGGCCGGCGTTCCGAACATTGCCTATGACAGACATGTACCCTACTTTGGAACTCCAGTACATGACAGTTGCTTATGTATGTGGTTGTTCCATGGTCAGGACAGTTTCTTTGAGGATGGCTCGGTCTGAATATTCAGACTTAGAATTCGGTCAGCTGACACACCCAATGAAAAGTGTGGCATCGGTATCTTCTTGCGGGTACTCCACGAGAGTACATGTCAATGCTTCGTGTGTTGACTTGTCAAATGAATTTATACTTAATGAATATATAGATATTCAAACTAATAGTAGACTAAGTATTTGAATTATTACTGATTTAATTTATGTGCTTTTTATCCATAATTATTATTTTTGCGTGAATAACATGTTGTGTTATATCCATTAGGTTGTCAAAAGAAATTAAAAAATATAGATCGGTGAAATATATAGTATTAGAATTAGAGAGTCCATCAAAACGTGGGTGCAAATCGAAGCAATAATTTTTTAGAGAGCTCTCTAAATGGACATATATAGAGAAAAAGAATATAGAGAGCGAAAGTCCCGCTGCTCAAGAAGAGAGGGGAAAAGCAAAAAGAGGGTTACTATAAGTTTTCTCCTACACTAGACCGAAACATGTCAAAAAATATGAAACCGTAGCAACGCACGGGCATGTTTGTTCTAGTAATAAATAATTCATAAAATTAGAAAAATACAAGTTATATACCAAAATACTCCAAATGACAAATGAAACTAATCTGATCTTTTCATAGTCATTTGATCAAGTTTTCATGTGTGCAATGTTTTGCCTAGTCATTTAATTCATTTACAATTAATAAATTAATAACTTATTCAGATATTTTCATAAAGCATAAAATGTTATATCAAATTAAAGAGAAAAGCATTTCCAATTCAAATATGTAAAACATAAAACATTTTGTTTAACTTATAAACTTGTTTCTAATGGCATAATGGAAATCTATAATATTCCATTATAAACAGAAATAGTTGCCACAACATTATGTTCTTTATTAATAAAACCATCATGTTTTCACACCTACTAAACCTATCATCACAAAGTCATTAGCAAGTATGTGATGATAGAGTTAGTTTTATTAGTTCCTCATTTTCAAATAAACTTGACGTCATTATCTCTACACTTTTGAACATAAAATAAAATGTGTTTGTTATCTTTTCAATAATTATTTTCCATGTGTTGTTGTGTTGTTATCTAACCAAGTAATAAACACCTCTACCTAAACATGATAACAACGGTTTGCTAAGTAAAAGTGAAACACATGTAAGTATAAACGAACTAATAACCACATCACCACAAGTAATGAAACATTTTACCTAAACCCTATGTGATTAAGATATCGTATCAAACGTGGCTTACACTTGTAAGCTGTGGTGTTTTCCAGGATGTTTCACGATGCATCTCATTATTATGCATTACATCATCTTGCCAGTGTTTTCAGTAGTCCTTACTGGGACTACTTTGTTATCTTTCAGATACGCGACCCTCGAACCCCGAAGACATGGATTATTATTTTATTTCAACCTCAGGCAAGTTCATCACTTGCTCATATCCTTTGCAGTATTTCATAATGAACTATTTGCAAAAACCCTATCATATTACGACCTATGCTCAAAAGAATGCATGATCCTATTTTTATAATAATATGACTAATTGAATGACTACCCGAGTGGTAGTGTTCTGTTTAGTGGGCGGATGAGACCATGGTAAGATGAATAGGTCAAAGGAAGGTTCCATCTGCATGGGAAAGTATTACCTAGGAATTAACAAAAACTGTCGTCAGGATTCTTGCGCCGTAAATACCGCGTTGACCATGGGTCTTCTATGGGGGGAGTAAGTCAGCTGTGATCTTCTCTCGTTCGCATGTCAACGGGCTGCCAGAGACGTACGCTGTAGGTCTTGTGGGACTATATGCACATGGGTGGGAGCCCTTACGTCTCACGGACTCTGGGGTCTATGAGTGGTTGCCAGGGGCGCCTAGATCTCCATCGTGAGGGGTGGAATCAGGGGTTCAACCTGCTGGTGGAAATGGGTGGGCATGCGTTGTGCGGAGAAGCACGGTTTGGCTTGGACCAACAACCGGGCCCCACACCTGAGTGGGAGTGGACATGATCTTGAGCCTGGTTGTGCAACATGGTCTTGGTCGCCCATGGGTAAAGTAACGCACCTCTGCAGAGTGTAAAAGGATGTGGCATGTTACCCCCTGTTCCGGGAAGGAGCTGCGAACGCCGCAGGAAAGTTAACTCCATGAAGTTCTAGTCCTGTGAAGATCTGGCGGGCATAGTTTTCAGAATTAAAAGCAACCTCTTGAAGAAAGTTTTACAAAACCTTGCATTTGCTTATGACTCTTTCGAGTCTAAAGCTGTAGTTAGTGCATCAAACTACCCACTAAATATCATGAACTTGCTGACTAACGCTCGTTACTCATTCGTTCCGGGTTGACCCCCTCCTTAGAGTTGAAGCCCTATGGAAGTCGTCATCGTGAAGCCATCGCTACCTCATGAAGCTAGGTGGAGTCATATCTTACTTAGCCAGTAAAGCATCGTCGTCAACAAGACTAGAGGAGGAGATGCTATCAAGGTGTAAGTGGAGAACATTCGTGGACTTAGCTGTTACAAGCCATAGATTAGGGTTGACATCAGCCGTAGTAAATTAGTTCTGAGCTAGAGTTCTTCTCCAGCTTGGATCTTCGAATTGCTTCTTCTGATGTTTCATTTGCAGGAGATCTTCTTGATTCATCAAAGAGATTCTCAAGATTTTGTAATGAAGTTTGTAATCTATAGTTTTTCTTGGACCTGCTGTGTTTCTGTTGTACCACTCTGAGGGATGTAATATTCACGGATAAGTCCTTCTGTGAGTATTATGTCACCGACTTGCGCACTACACATGAAGTGGTGTGTTGGGTCACCACAGATGGTATCAGAGCGAAGCGACCTTAGGTTTAAAACCTTTTAGGAGATCTGTAGGTTGGTAAAGACTATAGGAAGCCATCTTATCTAAACCATATTTCTTACAACGATGATGATCATCCACTTGAGAATGATACGATCATACTTGTATAGAATGTTCTTACTCAACTTGATTAAATATGCCTATCTATTTTCTTTATACCTAGGTATGAGTAATTAGAAGTCCAACATGTAGTAGTTTCAATGGGAAACGGAGTTCTGATGTAGTCAGAGGTGATCAAGTTAAAGTGATGATTACCCCATTCTATGAATACATAGGATGGAGTAGAACATGGCATAGAGTAAGTATGGGAGTCATTAAGAAGGGATGATGTTGATAAATCATTAAGAGTATTAGAACTCTGGTAACTATGGGGTATATACCATATCTTTAGTTATCAAGTCTAGAGGTGAATCATTGTAGTATAGTATAGAATTAGGAGAAGGCATAAGCATTGATGGAAGCTACATTAATACTCCTAAGGTATGATCAACAACGTGAAGGATCAACAGATGCTATGAGAAGCTTATTATAACCAAGATGAAGTAATTCAATTTACGTGGTACATAGTCCTATATGGAACCAAGTTAGACAACAACTACTATAGGGTCGTTTTGTCTTGGTGTATTCCATTGCAGTAAGGCATGCAAATGGAGTAATTACCGAGGCAAAGAGTGGTTGTGTAGAATAGGATTACAAGGTAATATCTACCTACTTGTAGTGTATAGCATTTAAGAGCCTTGGCACTTGAGATGTTTTACTCTAAGTACTTTTATTCTACGGGATTTTGATGCATGAGTGATAACTGCATTTGGGAGTTATTGGATCTTATTTGGATCTTTGGTTGACTAGATCTGTACATGAAAATTGAACTTGATGTGCAAATGCATGTGCAAACAATGAGTTCTTTCTTGATGTTACTGGTCTAGAGGGTATAGGATTATTATGAGGGCGGTGTGAGTTATCAGCAGATGGAAACAACCACAAAAGCTCTGGAAGACCAGGAAGTCAAGAAGGCAGAAGGCAATGAAGCCACTGATGGGAATGGACCACAGACCACATCTTTCTTGGAGTTGGTGACATATTTCATCAACACATGGAGAGATACCACAAGTGATGTGAAGAAAATCACATGAGTAGTTATATCCTACAAGGAAACATGTGGAAGCTCGATAAATAAACTTATAGGGTTGTTCCATAGAAGTCGAAACCCAAAGATGTAGAAGGGCCATAGTAAGTAACCAGTGGAGTAGGTCGTAGTCACCTATAGGAAATAGTTAAAACTCGAGGAAACTCGAAGATATTTTCACTAAATAGTTGAGTATGAGTCAATGTAAACTACGTTGTACAAGTTTCTTTGAGCAACATTCCTCTTGAGACCATTAGATTCAACCAAATGGAAATCTAACCATAGACGGTATCCAGTGTACCGGAAGAATCTTATTGGTTATTCATCACTCGGTGGATATATCAAATGTTCTTAGGAAAGTTGTGAGAGGTAGGAAACCACACCTATTCATCGGAGAATGAAACTTGGCATCCACTATATGAAATACCACATGTTTTTCGGGAGACCATTAGGAAGGTATAGAAACAAAACAGAGTTGTCATAATAACAGACATAGTATGTGATCAACATGCAAGACAGTGGAAGGTGAACAAACAGGACAAGAGGCTACTCATGCCTTGGTAAACACGAGGAAAACAACTGTGAAGATTCAATGCTCTATAGAATTTCTCTCTACCTATCTTTACGTGATAGAGGTTGAACTTAGGGACGAAGTTCTTGTTAAGGGGAAGATACTGTAACATCCCAGTGTTTGGGAAGTTATAAGGATCTAAATTTAATATGTGCATTTGCGAAGCATGCATCTAAAAGTACGGGAAATTTTGGCGCGAAAGTTTAAACGAATCAAAGTGACCAAAGTTTCACTCGACATGATGAAATAGGTCTAGTTCATCTAGTCAAGAGTACATTCGGAATGATCTTTATAACAAGTATCTTAAGAAACCAAATCATTTGGTTACACAAACCATAAATTGGTTTTGACCAACACAAACTCTCAACAACCTTAACCACACGTATTTAAGTGACTTGGGATAATTCATTAGGTATCGACAACCCAAAGAGGGGTGAGTACCCAAATCACAGAACTGATAATCATACTTCCACAAGATAGTAATACACAATTGAACCAACACATCAGTAGAGATATTGTATTCTCTAACCATGAAATCTTAAGTTATCAACCATTCACACAACATCTTTCCAAATTATTTAGTAACTATTAAGTAATCCATTACAAGTAAATACAAAGGTTCAATAGAAAACAAATGATGAAACAAGTGTTAACTCAAAACCCACAAGTGGGAAATGACTTGATAATTGTATTAACATATTTATCGAATATGTACATATCTCATCTACCATAAAAGAAGTATCTAAAAGAAAAAAGTAAATCTTATTAAACTACTGTTAAACCTTAATTATCACATATGATCTTTTCAACCTCTATGTCTACATTATATTTACAAAAGAAGGATATAAAGTAAAATCATGACACCAGAGAAAACAATTATCGACTATGACATAAATCATTACACCCCAATAACCTTCACATGCTCATTGTTCTTATCATCTTATAGAAGTGAGCATATGGAATCTCAACACATCAATGAACCATCTGATCAACTTACTATCAAAAGACATCATTCCACAAACACTCCATATTTCTATTCAAATCATCAATCAACAACTAAAGTATCCCTGGATACAAGTAATGAATAACACCAAGTTATAACTTCTACTAGAGGAATTAAATTGAAAGCCATGTAAAACCAATCATGTATGAGACAGTTACATATCTTATGAGTAATACAATAAGAAATGTATGGAAGGATAATAAAAGCATGAACTAACTCTTAATCTAGATCTTGTTATTTTGGCTAGACCATTCTATCTTGTTTCCAATCTTCTCAGAGGCATTCTACAAGAGAAGCACCCACAAGAAAAGAGGAACCGCCACCAGATGACCTTCAGAAAGATTATTTAGAACGTCTATAAGTGCTACTCAAATATAATATAAGAGTATTTAGAAACTCTTATATCTTAATCTGGTCTTATTAACTCTCTTGATAAAGTGTGATACTCCAATGTTAGTGTTATATAGAAGTAGTTTGGTAACAAGCCTGTACACCTTGTTAACAGGTCACTTTTGTATACTCAAAAAATTGAGTGTCATACACAAACAAACAAAAGGTTGAATAACCTAGAACATCTTAGCCTCTTGTATATGAAAAGTAATTTGGAGGCAAGTCTGGCCCACTTGTCAACAAATTCTTCTTATATGCATATGGCAACTTGATGTCATAAAATAAACTCACATTCTTTTACAATCATCTAAGTAAAATACTTGCTTGGAGTAATTGGATGTTTTCACCAAAGTGGCGAGAAAGTTGAGGTTGGAAACCAAGAGAGGAACCTACCTGCAATGGACAAAGGTGATAACAGAAGACTAGTGGCAACTAGAGAGAAGAACATCAAGCAACAGAAGACCACAAGAAGCAACACTGCCTCAGTAAGGGATCATAAGAAATTATCCAGTGAATCATTAGGATATAGTAGAGAACCAATAACCTCTGTCAAGCTCATCAGAGATGAGGAACTTATAATAATATCTTTAATGGAAACAATTATCAAGTATGAAATAATAACCAGCCATTTCATTCACATATCTTGATATGTGGAGGTTAATGGTAACATGCTTAATACCTTGTTTTCCATATCCTTTCGTATGTAAGACTAACAGATGATAACAAAAATTCATCTACATATACCCATGTAAATGAATACATGTTCTAAAACAACATGATATAATATCCACATTTGGAAACTGGTGAAAAACCAACAAATAGGTTGCAAAGACACACATGTTTTCCACTTGATCATGTACCTAAAATAACAAACATGATTTATACACACCTAATTAAAATGTGAACAAAAATTGCTAAGAGTTGGAACTGTGAGAATAACAAAGTTACATAATAGAAAACAAGTCTTTTCATCAATCAAAATCATCTGGCATAATTTGGTATAATAACCAATGGTTGGTGATTTTTCTATAATACATACAAACATTACTAAGTAGATGTATAAGTTGTTTTCTATAAGACTTGTATAAAAATTATTTAATTTTGAAACACACACTAGGTTATCCACATGATTGTTGTCTCTACTCTTATTAAACATGCCTAAACATAATTTTAAAGCTATTTAATAAATAAAATAAAGAGAAAACAACAAAACCACTTAATCTAGCATCCTAAATAAAAAATACAAATATTGCTCAAATTCACCAAAACAAAACATGGTGAGGTTGCAAATTTGATGAGCTTTCCAAATATAATTTTAAATAATTTTTCTATTTACAAAAAAGTCCAGAAAACAGTGTTTTCTTTTCAGTTTTAAGGACAGAAGGACTATTATGCAAAACCCAACAATTCCAGGGGTTACTGCAAATGTCCCTTTTAATTCTTATTCTTCTTCCTCTGCCAGAAGGCAGAGGAGACGTGGACGAGCTGCTGCCGATGCTGCCACCTCCTCTCGGCCGCTCTTCTGCGTAGATAAGGACCAGGCGAGGCCAAGCTCCCCTTCACTTCTCTTCTCCCCTCGCAATTGCGCTCTCTCTCTCTCTCTCTGTGTGTGTGTTAAAGGTGACCGAAACCCTAACCCTAACCTTTGGCCTTCGCTCGTCGCTGTCGTCTCCGTCCACGGCAAGCCTCTCCGAGACCACCGTTGGATGCGCCATGGCCTCCTACTCGTCCTCAACCACGCACGTGAGCTAGGAAACCCGAGATCGACGGAATCGGGCCGGTTTCTTCACTACGGCTGTCGTCGGAAATTGCTCATCACCGGCGACCACGACCTCTTCTTGCTTCCCCAACACGACCTCGAGCCTCACGGTGAGCTGGGGAACCTCTGGGTATGGGACTCGTCATCCCGTCGTGCATCGCCGCCGTTCGCCGCGTAACTGCATGCCGGCGGGTCACCGGCGACCATTTGGTCAGTCTGCCGCCTCCTATAGGTTTCCAGGGGAGCTTAGCTAGCTAGTAGACCACATCCCTCGCGCTAATTTTGAGCAGATCGACGGATTCAAACTCACATGAGAGGATTTCTCTCGGGATGACATCACCCTGATGTCAGCGTGACATCAGGAGAGATTTTCCTTTTTATTTTCTTTTATTTTAATTATAAATAAAACTAACAGGGGGTCCCACCTGTCAATTTGAATATTGGCAGAAATTAATTAAATCTTGTTAATTCAATAACTATTAAAATAATTATCAGAAAAATATGAAAAAAATATGGAAATGTTTAGAAAAATATAATCTAAGTGTTTATCAACCTTTCAATATTTGATAAAGTTTAAAATTAAACATTTTCTTTAACTAAATTAAATCATTTAAAATTGAGAAAAATAATAAATAATTCATAAAATTAGAAAAATACAATTTATATACCAAAATACTCATCTATGTTGTTTTCATAGTCATTTGACCAAGTTTTCATGTGTGCAATGTTTTGCCTAGTCATTTAATTCATTTACAATTAATAAATTAATAACTTATTTAAATATTTTCAGAAAGCATAAAATGTTATATCAAATTAAAGAGAAAAGCATTTCCAATTCAAATATGTCAAACATAAAACATTTTATTCAACTTATATACTTGTTTCTAATGATATAATGGAAATCTATAATATTCCATTATAAACAGAAATAGCTGCCACAACATTATCTTCTTTATTAATAAAACCCTCATGTTTTCACACCTACTAAACCTATCATCACAAATTCATTAGCAAGTATGCGATGATAGAGTTAGTTGTATTAGTTCCTCATTTTCAAATAAACTTGATGTCATTAGCTCTACACTTTTGAACATAAAATAAAATATGTATGTTATCTTTTCAATAATTATTTTCCATGTATTGTTGTCTTGTTATCTAACCAAGTAATAAACACCTCTAACCACACATGATAACAATGGTTTGCTAAGTAAAAGTGAAACACATGTATATCTAAAAGAACTAATAACCACATCACCACGAGTAATGAAACATTTCACCTAAACCCTGTGTGATTAAGATATCATATCAAACGTGGCTTACACTTGTAAGCTGGGGTGTTTTCCAGGGTGTTTCACGATGGATCTCATTATTATGCATTACATCATCTTGCCAGTGTTTTCAGTAGTCCTTACTAGGACTACTTTGTTATCTTTAAGATCTCGGGATTTCTCTACGCGACCATCAAACCCCGAAGACATGGATTATTATTGTTATTTCAACCTTAGGCAAGTTCATCACTTGCTCATATCCTTTGCAGTATTTCATAATGAACTATTTGCAAAAACCCTATCGTATTACCACCTATGCTCAAAAGAATGCATGATCCTATTTTTATAATAATATGACTAATTGAATGACTACCCGAGTGGTAGTGTGCTGTTTGGTGGGCGGATGGGACCATGGTAAGATGAATAGGTCAAAGGAAGGTTCCATCTACATGGGAAAGTATTACCTAGGAATTAACAACAACAACTGCCGTCAGGATTCTTGTGCCGTAAATACCGCGTTGACCATGGGTCTTCTATGGGGGGAGTAAGTCAGCTGTGATCTTCTCTCTTCGCATGTCAACGGGCTGCGAGAGACGTACGATGTAGGTCTTGCGGGACTACATGCACATGGGTGGGAGCTCTTACGTCCCACGGACTCTAGGGTCTATGAGTGTCTGCCAGGGGCGCCTATATCTCCATCGTGAGGGGTGGAATCAGGGGTCAACCTGCTGGTGGAAATGGGTGGGCATGCGTTGTGCGGAGAAGCACGGTTTGGCTTGGACCAAAAACCGGGCCCCACAACTGAGGGGGAGTGGACAGGATCTCGAGCTTGGTTGTGCAACATGGTCTTGGTCGCCCATGGGTAAAGTGACGCACCTCTGCAGAGTGTAAAAGGATGTGGCATGTTACCCCCTGTTCCGGGAAGGAGCTGCGGACACCGCAGGAAAGGCAAATCCATGAAGTTCTAGTCCCGTGAAGATCTGGCGGGCATAGTTTTCAGAATTAAAAGCAACCCTTGAAGAAAGTTTTACAAAACCTTGCATTGTCTTATGACTCTTTCGAGTCTAAAGCTGTAGTTAGTGCATCAAACTACCCACTAAATATCATGAACTTGCTGAGTAACGCTCGGTTACTCATTCGTTCCCGTTTGACCCGCTGCTTATTGTTGAAGCCTTATGGAAGTCGTCACCGTGAAGCCATCGCTACCTCATGAAGCTAGATGGAGTCATCTCTTACTTAGGCAGTAAAGCATCATCATCAACATGGCTGCAGGAGGAGATGCTATCAAGGTGTAGGTGGAGAACATTCGTGGACTTAGCTGTTACAAGCCATAGATTAGGGCTGACATCAGCCGTAGTAAGTTAGTTCTGAGCTAGAGTTCTTCCCCAGCTTGGATCTTCGAATTGCTTCTTCTGATGTTTCATTTGCAAGAGATCTTCTTGATTCATCAAAGAGATTCTCAAGATTTTGTAATGAAGTTTGAATCTATAGTTTTTCTTGGACCTGTTGTGTTTCTGTTGTACCACTCTGAGGGATATAATATTCACGGATAAGTCCTTCTGTGAGTATTATGTCACCGACTTGCGCACTACACATGCAGTGGCGTGTTGGGTCACCAAACTTTGGTTTCTTCGGGTGACAGCTTGTGCGCTGAGGATTTCCTCCGCTTCAGAGTCGCGAATGGCTTAAATTCAGGAACGCCACCCGCGTCATTGTATTGAACATGGAACCACTTCTTGCGCCATCCTTGGGCTGACTTGACAAAATTCATCTCAAAGTAGGGGAACTCGATGCTCGCCTGGATTCCGAAGCCCCCAGTCGCCATTGGTTCCCCCAGCCTCTTATCTCCCCCGGGCGCTAATGGAGTGTAGACACACGCTCGTTGGGAGACCCCAAGCGCAAGTTGTGAAGAGTGCACCAGCAAGTTTTCCCTCAGAAAAGAAACCAAGGTTGAATCGACCAGTAGGACGAACAAGAACTTCTGAAGGTTGATGCAGCTGAGATGGCAGGGCGCACTACCGGTTCAGCAGCAATGTGGAACCTACACAACACAATCAATTCACTTTTCCCCAACGTAGCAGCGAGGTTGTCAATCTCACCGGTTTTGCTGATAACAAAGAGGTTAAATGTATGGTGTGGAAAACAGTATGAAAACAGCAGTAGCAGTGTGAAAACAATGGATGCAGTGTGGAAGCAGTGTGTGTATTGTGAGTATGAGAAAATAGACCGGGGTCCACAGTTCACTAGAGGTGTCTCTCCATAAAAGATAACTAACATGCGTGGTGAACAAATTACAGTTGTGCAATTGACAGATAAAGAACATGCATGACATAAAGATTACTATGAGATTCATGCGGGCATTACAACAAGATACATAGATCGTCATCCAACTGCATCTATGACTAATAATCCACCTTTTGAATCTCATTCGAACAAACGTTGGGTATTTGCAAGCAACGAATAGTCACAGCAAGCAAAGTGTGTAATGTAAACAATGTAAACGAAGTAAACATCGTTGTTTTCTCCCTAATGGCAACAACACAATCTCCATCCGTCATGTTTCTGTCACTTGAGCACAGATGCAAAGGAGGCATGAACCCACTACCGAGTATAAATACTCCCTCTTGGAGTCACTAGCATCTACTTGGCCAGAGCATAAATACTCCCTCTGGGAGTCACTAACAACGGAGAGCATGCAAGATCATAAATAACATACACATGAAGATAACATGATGTATTGATAATCAACAGACATAGCATTCAATAATTATTAGATCCCAGCAAACACAACATGCATCATTACAAATAGATGATCTCGATCATGTGAGGCAGCTCACGAGATCTAAACATGAGGCATAAGATGGAGAGTACAACCATCTAGCTACTGCTATGGACCCGTAGTCCAGGGATGAACTACTCGCTCATAACTCTCGAGGTGAGCATGGTGGTGTAGACCCCTCCGGTGATGAATTCCCCTCCCGGCAGGGTGCCGGGGAGAGCTCCAGAACCCTCACGATCTAGGGTTGACGATGACGGCGGCCTCGGGTGTTTCTCGGGACTAAGTGGTATATTTCTAGGGTTTACGTATCGGGGGGAATAAATAGACGAAAGGGCGACGGCGGTGGATGCCCGAGGGGCTCACACCACCCCTAGGCGCGGCCAAGGGGGCGCGCCGCCCTACGGTATGGCCCCCCTCTAGGCCTCTTCAAGGCTCCGTGGAACCTTCGAGAATTCTAAGACTTCTGGGCTTCGAATTTTCCAATTTCGAGAATATTTATAGAACAACTTTTCTGAGACTGAAAATAGCAGAAAACATGGAACTCGCTCTATGGCATCTTGTCAATAGGTTAGTCCAGAAAATCGATAAAAATGACATAAAGCATAAGGAAAACATGTAGCATACGACATTAAAACAACATGGAACATCAGAAATTATAGATATGTTTATGACGTATCAGGCGCTTTCTCTCGGTGGATTGTGACGCCCCGAGATCGGGCACTATGCAGATTTTAGCATTCCCGCCAAAATCCACATAATAACCGATTCCAGATTGCCACTTGTGATAACATTACAATAGTTCACGAATATTCCACAATTACAACAGAAACAGATAGATACAAGATGACTCAAATGAGCCAGGGTTACAACTGATACAATACAAAGATCCAAATAACAGCGAAAGTAACAACATATCGTCCGTCTACGGACAAGATACAAATTGGACTAAGAGTCCTGAAGATAACCGAGAGCGTCCAATCCCTGCCCAGGCCAAGCCGGAGGGATTCCCAAGCTAACGTCGTCAGACTTCAAACCTGTTGACTGCAATGTTGAATATGCAGCCACGAAAGAGATTCGTGGGTCAGTACGGTTAAGTACTGGCAAGGGGGATAAAACCCATACTCACAAGATACCGGCGTAGCCAGTCATCACAAGATACAAATACTTTAGGATCAACGGAAAGGAAGGGGGTTATTGCAAATAAGCGACAGCAGGCTGCACTAACAAACTACAGAGAGATACCACAACTTCCGGCTAACAGAAAGAAGATAAGATCGAGTATTGTAACCAACTGAAAGATAACTTCAAACAAACCCATCCTGGATCTCGCCCCTTATCCGAAGAAGCAATCCGAGGATAACTCACACAGTTGGATTAATGATGGTTCAGATTATTGTGTCAATAGGCCTATTACTAGTCAAGTTGTTAATCATTGGGTGAAAGATTGTTAATCATTAGGTTTAAGTTGTCCTGAGTACTTGTTAGCCAGTACTTTCACCAAGTAATCCATAACCGCGGAAAACACGGCTTCTCGAGAAGATTATCTCTGCAGGGTTGCACCAATTTAGCCGTACACGCATGAATATCCCGCCAGATGGGATGCCTCGCACCAAGCGGGGCACTCAACACAATCCAACCGTTCTTCGCATCAAGCCCAAAGCACCTTGGGCGCACGGCTAATCGAGCCCCGAAGAAAAGGGACCCTCATAGCACTCTAAGACCGTGTCCCCCTATATGCCGACTACGAAAGTTCCACCCGGGTACCAAGGGCTCGCAAGATCATGCATGCAGCAAATGGAAAACCCGAACTAAATGAGGCGATTTGGACGAGATGCGAATCGGGTCAAACTGAGGGGGCGCCCATACTCGCTTCCCACATGCGGGTAGTGCGCTCATCATGGATCAGTAGACAAGACCCTTTTCCTATTAGGGTCGACACTAGCAGGCCTCAAAACCACAAAGGGCCTCCTGCCGGTGCCTTATCATCAAATTTATTATTAACAATAACATTAGCATGATTGATTGATTAAACATCGAGCCCCCAGAACATAATATCGATATAGCAACTGAAAGTAACGGGTAACAGACTCGAGCAAAACAACCTAAGCATGCTAGTAAGACACGGGCAACAAGCAATGGTTATAGGTATGGAGGTGAGGCAATATCAAGGTTAAAGGATTCATGTGATAGGTTCGTAACAGAAACAACTACTACTAAGGCTAGCAGAACAGAACAACGGAAAGTATCGGTAACAAGTGATGAAAGGCAGCCATTTGGCAGCAAGTGAGTATACTTGCCTGAGATCCCGCAAGGTTGCAGAACTTGCCGTTGCTCACATCATCTCAACGTCCTATCCGGGAAGAAGCAATGAACCTCGAACAAACACCGGATGCAACAATTACTACTACGGCAAAAGATCCAGCATGACCAAGATATGGATGCATGACAAGTTTAAAGATGCAGCAAGGTAAACTAGTTGACAAGATAACAGATTTAAATGGACCCATATGCAATTTGAGTTGCATATGAAAAGCCCATGAATTATGGTTGAAACAATTGTTTTCCAACTAATCAACAGGTGAAGGTGGTTTAGCATGATGCATGGATGAGGAAAACAACAAAATAACAACAATAGAATCAATTGGAAATAAGGTTTAACAAGTTTGGAAATTATTGGTTAAGTGTGGAAAGTTTGGTTACTTAAACATGTCACACAAGCAATTGTTGTTTTCATCAAGTTAAAGTGCTCAAAACAAATAACAAAATTTATATTTGAAGAGAACATCAAATTTTAGTTGGATTACATGTTTCAAATATTGAAATTGGAATTAGGATAATTTAATTATGAATTAAACAATATTAAACAAGCTTTAAATGGGTTTGAAACAAGTTGGAATTTAATTGAAGCTTTATTTGTTCAAAACATAAATTCAAACTCACATTTGAAAAGTTCACACTTTGATGGTTTGAAAACATATTTTGCATGTTCAAAATTATTTTATTTTGAGCAAGTTATGATTTTATCAAATTTAAATGAATTAAACAAGTATTAAATTATTTAGGCAATTTAAATTATTCAAACCATGAAACAAAATTTATATTTGAAAAGGTTATTTAAAATGGCATGGAAAACATATTTTATTTGCATTTATTGGATTAAAGATGAATTAGTTATTGATTTTAGAAATTTGCATTTGAATTATTTGGATTCAAATTTAAATTGCATTTTGAAGTTTCAAAACAGACAACAAATGGCATAGTTGGATAGACAATTTAATTTTGAACAATAAACATATTTATAGTTTTTTATTTGGAGTCATATTTTAAAAGTTATTAACAGATTAAAACCGGGGACCAATCTGTCATTTTTAGGGGACTGGAGTTAAAAGAATTTGTGCTGGGAATTTTGTTACCGTGCAGCAAACTAGTCCTAGCCGCTGACCCGTGGGCCAGGGGGGCCAGCGTGGCGCTGGTGGAAGGTGACGTGGCTACGGGGTCACTGACCCGTGGGCCTACCCCCGCGCGCGGAAGAAAAATAAAAGGTGGGCGCGCCCCTGGGGATCGAACCCAGGAGCTGTGGCTCGCGCGCACAGGGCCGCTACCGATGCGCTACTCGCTCTTTGCTGTCAGGTACGGGGTGCGCGCCAAGTTGTAGCTGCTGAGGGAGGTTAACTGAATTTCCACAGCAGAACACAACTCCGGTTCAGTTACAGATATCGATCACACGAGGACGGCTCGCCGGAGAACCACGGTGCGGCCGCTCGATGGCTGGCACAGAGCAAGTGGGAGGGAAGGGGAGGCCCTAGGGCGAGAGGGGGGCCTCACCTCGGTGCTCGACGGCGTTCGACGAAAGGTTGCGGACGACGAGGACTCGGTCGATCAGGGCGGCACGGTCCTGTCCGCGTCGCGGGCGTGCTCGCCGGCGGCCGTCCGTTGAGGCGATCGCCCGTCCTCGGGGATGCAGGGGTAGCGGCCACCGCGGCGGCTCCATTCCCGCGGTCGCCCACCCGCGGCACCCACCCGTTCCCCGCCGCCGTGGCGTTTCCTCCTCCGGCCATGGCATCGTGGTGGGTGTCCAAGTTCAGAAACAGAAGGTTTTGAGGGGAAAGGAAGGGGAGATGGCGGCGCGGCAGAGAGGAGGGCTAGGCTCTAGGGTGGCGAGGCTAGGGCAGAGGGGTGCGGGGTAGTTTTATGGGGGGTGAGTGAGCTCGTACGGCGAGCATCGAGCGGAGGGAGAGATTGATCGACGGTTCGGTAGCTGTCGTACAGAGATGACGTCAGGGAGGGGAGGAAGACGACAACCGAGCGAAAGGGTATGGGCTTAAGTGGTGGGCTGAGGGAAAAGTAAATTGGGCTGGGAAAAGAAAAAGAAAGGGAAGGGGCCTGTCTCCTTCTATTTTGTTGATTTTTTTCTTCTTTAACTCTCTTTTTTTTGTAAAGGATGCAAGAGGGAAAGGGAAATGAATTTGGAGGGGTTTAGTTTATTAAATATTCTTATTACTTTCAAAACAGAAAAAAGGAAAGCAATGTTAGCATTATTTCAAACTTGGAATTATTAGTTGGAATTTTAAATTTGTAGTTGAATTTCAAATAGGGTTTGGGGGTTTTTATTTGATAATTAATTTTATTAAGTTGCAAAACAATAATTAAAAGCAAAGGTTAGCATTATTTTCACAAGGTTGAAATTTTTAATTGAATTAAAGTTGTTAGTTGGATTTTCCAAATAGAGTTTGGGATTTGATTTGATAATTAGATTTTAGTAATTTGCAAAACAACAACAACAAGGTAGTTTAAATTTAATTTCAACAACTTGAAATATTAATTGGATATTAAATTGTTAGGTGATTTTTCAAATAGGGTTTGGTTGGAATTTTGGATTTAAACAAATTTTATTTAATAACTTCAAGCAATTTGCAAACATTATTGAAGTTAATTTGTTTGCCAAATTTTAATATTCAAACCCATATTGAAATATGATAAATAAGATTGATTTGATTTGAATGCTTGGAATTTGCCATTAGGGTTTTTAACAAAAGGGAAGAAATTTTACTAACAGGCAATTGATTAAACAAATTCAACCATTGAAAAACAATGGAGGGGTTTAGTTTGCAAGTTTGGAATTGGAAGTTTTGAGCAAGGGGTGGAAGTTTAAATTGTTTTGAATTTTCAGTTGTGATGCAAACATGGTGCAATGCAATGTGATGCATATGATGAAATGCAACAACCAACTTTCTATCTAGGGTAACACCCCCAGGTGTTACAGACGACACCACTAACAAGGGATTGCGCCCTCGCAATCCACCTGCTAACCCGGGAGGGGAAAGAAGTTCGACTATCGATTCTTCGTGCTTCTAGTTGATCTCCTCGACACCACTAACAAGGGATTATTGCTCGGAGTGACGACGATGTTCTTCCACCAGGAACCTTCTGATGATCGAACCTATTAGGTTAAGGGCTCGGAAAACGTCCACCCACGTAGGATCCTAACACTTTGAAAGATAGACAAGGGGGAGACTCCAAAACAAATAAGATTGGGAGGGGAAATAGAATGGGGATAAGGAGAAAACAAGAATCCTAATGAGATGTTTTTCCAAATTAGTTTAGCAGAAATAGTTTTTGACACTCTAGAAACAACGACCGTTATCTAGGTTATCCTACAGGCTTTGCGGACCCGTTGCTTCGATAACCATTCGTATCGAAACAATATCGGGAATCGGAACCAAGGCTCTGATACCATTTGTGACGCCCCGAGATCGGGCACTATGCAGATTTCAGCATTCCCGCCAAAATCCACATAATAACCGATTCCAGATTGCCACTTGTGATAACATTACAATAGTTCACGAATATTCCACAATTACAACAGAAACAGATAGATACAAGATGACTCAAACGAGCCAGGGTTACAACTGATACAATACAAAGATCCAAATAACAGCGGAAGTAACAACATATCGTCCGTCTACGGACAAGATACAAATTGGACTAAGAGTCCTGAAGATAACCGAGAGCGTCCAATCCCTGCCCAGGCCAAGCCGGAGGGATTCCCAAGCTAACGTCGCCAGACTTCAAACCTGTTGACTGCAATGTTGAATATGCAGCCACGAAAGAGATTCGTGGGTCAGTACGGTTAAGTACTGGCAAGGGGGATAAAACCCATACTCACAAGATACCGCCCTAGCCAGTCATCACAAGATACAAATACTTTAGGATCAACGGAAAGGAAGGGGGTTATTGCAAATAAGCGACAGCAGGCTGCACTAACCAACTACAGAGAGATACCACAACTTCCGGCTAACAGAAAGAAGATAAGATCAAGTATTGTAACCAACTGAAAGATAACTTCAAACAAACCCATCCTGGATCTCGCCCCTTATCCGAAGAAGCAATCCGAGGATAACTCACACAGTTGGATTAATGATGGTTCAGATTATTGTGTCAATAGGCCTATTACTAGTCAAGTTGTTAATCATTGGGTGAAAGATTGTTAATCATTAGGTTTAAGTTGTCCTGAGTACTTGTTAGCCAGTACTTTCACCAAGTAATCCATAACCGCGGAAAACACGGCTTCTCGAGAAGATTATCCCTGCAGGGTTGCACCAATTTAGCCGTACACGCATGAATATCCCGCCAGATGGGATGCCTCCCACCAAGCGGGGCACTCAACACAATCCAACCGTTCTTCGCATCAAGCCCAAAGCACCTTGGGCGCACGGCTAATCGAGCCCCGAAGAAAAGGGACCCTCATAGCACTCTAAGACCGTGTCCCCCTATATGCCGACTACGAAAGTTCCACCCGGGTACCAAGGGCTCGCAAGATCATGCATGCAGCAAATGGAAAACCCGAACTAAATGAGGCGATTTGGACGAGATGCGAATCGGGTCAAACTGAGGGGGGCGCCCATACTCGCTTCCCACATGCGGGTAGTGCGCTCATCATGGATCAGTAGACAAGACCCTTTTCCTATTAGGGTCGACACTAGCAGGCCTCAAAACCACAAAGGGCCTCCTGCCGGTGCCTTATCATCAAATTTATTATTAACAATAACATTAGCATGATTGATTGATTAAACATCGAGCCCCCAGAACATAATATCGATATAGCAACTGAAAGTAACGGGTAACAGACTCGAGCAAAACAACCTAAGCATGCTAGTAAGACACGGGCAACAAGCAATGGTTATAGGTATGGAGGTGAGGCAATATCAAGGTTAAAGGATTCATGTGATAGGTTCGTAACAGAAACAACTACTACTAAGGCTAGCAGAACAGAACAACGGAAAGTATCGGTAACAAGTGATGAAAGGCAGCCATTTGGCAGCAAGTGAGTATACTTGCCTGAGATCCCGCAAGGTAGCAGAACTTGTCGTTGCTCACATCATCTCAACGTCCTATCCGGGAAGAAGCAATGAACCTCGAACAAACACCGGATGCAACAATTACTACTACGGCAAAAGATCCAGCATGACCAAGATATGGATGCATGACAAGTTTAAAGATGCAGCAAGGTAAACTAGTTGACAAGATAACAGATTTAAATGGACCCATATGCAATTTGAGTTGCATATGAAAAGCCCATGAATTATGGTTGAAACAATTGTTTTCCAACTAATCAACAGGTGAAGGTGGTTTAGCATGATGCATGGATGAGGAAAACAACAAAATAACAACAATAGAATCAATTGGAAATAAGGTTTAACAAGTTTGGAAATTATTGGTTAAGTGTGGAAAGTTTGGTTACTTAAACATGTCACACAAGAAATTGTTGTTTTCATCAAGTTAAAGTGCTCAAAACAAATAACAAAATTTATATTTGAAGAGAACATCAAATTTTAGTTGGATTACATGTTTCAAATATTGAAATTGGAATTAGGATAATTTAATTATGAATTAAACAATATTAAACAAGCTTTAAATGGGTTTGAAACAAGTTGGAATTTAATTGAAGTTTTATTTGTTCAAAACATAAATTCAAACTCACATTTGAAAAGTTCACACTTTGATGGTTTGAAAACATATTTTGCATGTTCAAAATTATTTTATTTTGAGCAAGTTATGATTTTATCAAATTTAAATGAATTAAACAAGTATTAAATTATTTAGGCAATTTAAATTATTCAAACCATGAAACAAAATTTATATTTGAAAAGGTTATTTAAAATGGCATGGAAAACATATTTTATTTGCATTTATTGGATTAAAGATGAATTAGTTATTGATTTTAGAAATTTGCATTTGAATTATTTGGATTCAAATTTAAATTGCATTTTGAAGTTTCAAAACAGAAAACAAATGGCATAGTTGGATAGACAATTTAATTTTGAACAATAAACATATTTAGAGTTTTTTATTTGGAGTCATATTTTAAAAGTTATTAACAGATTAAAACCGGGGACCAAACTGTCATTTTTAGGGGACTGGAGTTAAAAGAATTTGTGCTGGGAATTTTGTTACCGTGCAGCAACTAGTCCTAGCCACTGACCCGTGGGCCAGGGGGCCAGCGTGGCGCTGGTGGAAGGTGACGTGGCTACGGGGTCACTGACCCGTGGGCCTACCCCCGCGCGCGGAAGAAAAATAAAAGGTGGGCGCGCCCCTAGGGATCGAACCCAGGAGCTATGGCTCGCGCGCACAGGGCCGCTACCGATGCGCTACTCGCTCTTTGCTGCCAGGTACGGGGTGCGCGCCAAGTTGTAGCGGCTGAGGGAGGTTAACTGAATTTCCACAGCAGCACACAACTCCGGTTCAGTTACAGATATCGATCACACGAGGACGGCTCGCCGGAGAACCACGGTGCGGCCGCTCGATGGCTGGCACAGAGCAAGTGGGAGGGAAGGGGAGGCCCTAGGGCGAGAGGGGGGCCTCACCTCGGTGCTCGACGGCGTTCGACGAAAGGTTGCGGACGACGAGGACTCGGTCGATCGGGGCGGCACGGTCCTGTCCGCGTCGCGGGCGTGCTCGCCGGCGGCCGTCCGTTGAGGCGATCGCCCGTCCTCGGGGATGCAAGGGTAGCGGCCACCGCGGCGGCTCCATTCCCGCGGTCGCCCACCCGCGGCACCCACCCGTTCCCCGCCGCCGTGGCGTTTCCTCCTCCGGCCATGGCATCGTGGTGGGTGTCCAAGTTCAGAAACAGAAGGTTTTGAGGGGAAAGGAAGGGGAGATGGCGGCGCGGCAGAGAGGAGGGCTAGGCTCTAGGGTGGCGAGGCTAGGGCAGAGGGGTGCGGGGTAGTTTTATGGGGGGTGAGTGAGCTCGTACGGCGAGCATCGAGCGGAGGGAGAGATTGATCGACGGTTCGGTAGCTGTCGTACAGAGATGACGTCAGGGAGGGGAGGAAGACGACAACCGAGCGAAAGGGTATGGGCTTAAGTGGTGGGCTGAGGGAAAAGTAAATTGGGCTGGGAAAAGAAAAAGAAAGGGAAGGGGCCTGTCTCCTTCTATTTTGTTGATTTTTTTCTTCTTTAACTCTCTTTTTTTTGTAAAGGATGCAAGAGGGAAAGGGAAATGAATTTGGAGGGGTTTAGTTTATTAAATATTCTTATTACTTTCAAAACAGAAAAAAGGAAAGCAATGTTAGCATTATTTCAAACTTGGAATTATTAGTTGGAATTTTAAATTGGTAGTTGAATTTCAAATAGGGTTTGGGGGTTTTTATTTGATAATTAATTTTATTAAGTTGCAAAACAATAATTAAAAGCAAAGGTTAGCATTATTTTCACAAGGTTGAAATTTTTAATTGAATTAAAGTTGTTAGTTGGATTTTCCAAATAGAGTTTGGGATTTGATTTGATAATTAGATTTTAGTAATTTGCAAAACAACAACAACAAGGTAGTTTAAATTTAATTTCAACAACTTGAAATATTAATTGGATATTAAATTGTTAGGTGATTTTTCAAATAGGGTTTGGTTGGAATTTTGGATTTAAACAAATTTTATTTAATAACTTCAAGCAATTTGCAAACATTATTGAAGTTAATTTGTTTGCCAAATTTTAATATTCAAACCCATATTGAAATATGATAAATAAGATTGATTTGATTTGAATGCTTGGAATTTGCCATTAGGGTTTTTAACAAAAGGGAAGAAATTTTATTAACAGGAAATTGATTAAACAAATTCAACCATTGAAAAACAATGGAGGGGTTTAGTTTGCAAGTTTGGAATTGGAAGTTTTGAGCAAGGGGTGGAAGTTTAAATTGTTTTGAATTTTCAGTTGTGATGCAAACATGGTGCAATGCAATGTGATGCATATGATGAAATGCAACAACCAACTTTCTATCTAGGGTAACACCCCCAGGTGTTACATGGATTTTCACCGAGAAAATGGTCTTCCACAAATCCCTGTGTGGGCGAATGATACGTCATAAACGTATCCTTAATTTCTGATGTTCCATGTTATTTTCTTATTGTTTCCCACATGTTTGCTATACACTTTATGTCATTTTTATCGATTTTCTGGACTAACCTATTGACAAGATGACACAGAGCTAGTTCCCAGTTTTCTGTTGTTTTTAGTTTCAGAAAAGTTGTTCTGGAAATATTCTTGGAATCGGAAAATTCGAAGCCCGGAAGTCTTAGAATTCCCGAAGGTTCCACGGAGTCCCGAAGAGACCCAGAGGGGGCCTCAGGGGGCCCACACCATATGGCGGCGCCCTGGCCGTGCCATAGGGTGGTGTGGGCCCCCCGGCCTCCACCGCCTTGGCCCTTTTGCCTATTTATGCCCCCCCCCCCCCGAGACGTAAACCCTAAAGATATACCACTTCATCCCGAAAAACACCCGAGGCCGCCGTCATCGTCATCCCGAGATCGGGAGGGTTCTAGAGCTCTCCCCGGCATCTTGTTGGGAGGGGAATTCATCTCCGGAGGGGTCTACACCACCATGCCCTCCTCCGAAGTGATGCGTGAGTAGTTCATCCCTGGATTACGGGTCCATAGCAGTAGCTAGATGGTTGTTATCTCCACTTTGTACCTCATGTTTAGATCTTGTGAGCTTCCTAACATGATCAAGATCATTTTTATGTAACGCTACATGTTATGTTTGCTAGGATCCGATGAATGTTGAATGCTATGCCTTCTGATTATCAATCTATCATGTTATCTTCATGCATATGTTATTTATGATCTTGCATGATCTCCGTTATTAGTGGGTGCATGCCTCCTTTGCATCTGTGCTCGAGTGACAGAAACGTGACGGATGGAGGATGTGTCGTTGCCATTAGGGAGAAAACAACGGTGTTTACCTAGTTTACATTGTTTATATTACACACTTTGCTTGCGGCGATAATCTGTTGCTTGCAACTTAATACCCAACGTTTGTTCAGATGATATTCGGAGGGTGGATTATTAGACATAGATGCACTTGGATGACGGTCTATGTATTTTGTTTTAATGCCCACATGAATCACATAGTAATCTTTATGTCTTGCATATGCACTACGGTGCAACCTTCATTTCTGTCAATTGCCCAGTTGTAATTTGTTCACCACACATGTTATTTATCTTTCACGAAGAGACACCACTAGTGAACTGTGGACCCCGGTCCTTTTTCCTCATAATGATAAAACACCTACTGCTTCCATACTGCTTTCCTACTGTTTTCCACACCATACGTTTAACCTCTGTGTTCAGCAAAACCGGTGAAATTGACAACCTCACTGCTTCATTGGGGCAAAGTGATTTGATTGTGTTGTGTAGGTTCCACATTGCTGCTGAACCGGTAGTGCGCACTGCCATCTCAGCTGCTTCAACCTTCTGAAGTTACTCCTTCCTCCTACTGGTCGATTCAACCTTGGTTTCTTTCTGAGGGAAACTTGTTGCTGCACTCTTCATACCTTCCTATTGGGGTCTCCCAACGAACATGTGTTCACACACATCAGCGAACACCTAAGAAACACTCGCACATGACGATGAAGCATGGGATGTGCTGCACCGAATTGGAGGGGGGAGATCGTTAAGCTGTATGCCAAAGACATACAACAGCCCAAGGAGGAAAGGATGAAGAGGTGATGTCTACGCACACTTCTATTCTTGTAGACAGTGTTGGGCCTCCAAGTACAGAGGTTTGTAGAATAGCGGCAAGTTTCCCTTAAGTGGATTACCTAAGGTTTATCGAACTCAGGGAGGTAGAGGTCAAAGATATCCCTCTCAAGCAACCCTGCAATCAAGATACAAGAAGTCTCTTGTGTCCCCAACACACCCAGTATACTTGTCAGGTATATAGGTGCACTAGTTCGGCGAAGAGAGAGTAAAATCAAGTAATATCGATGATAATAAGTGATAATAACAATCTGAAATAAAAATGGAAGCAAGCAAACATGTAGCAGAACATGCGGAAAATGGTGTTTCAATGCTTGGATATAAGGCCTAGGGCTTCTACTTTCACTAGTGGACACTCTCAGCAATGATGACATAATTGAATGCATAAATATCATTTCTTCACTATGCTACTCCGAACCACTCTTCGGTGGAATAACGGACAATAATCATTGCGTAGGGCTTTAACAGCACTCCTCAAGTCTATATTCCCTCTCTAGGGCACCCCAATGTCACTACGAGCGCCATAAATTAGTTAATAAATGCCACAATTTCACAGGTTCACCTTCCAACACAAGATATAAATATCATGCTAAACCACACAGATCACACACTATCACCTTTGCCCCGTGATCAAAGTGTTTACGGAGATAACAAAACCACTTGAGTAGCATAACAGATGAAGATTAATCTACATATTCAACTAGATTACAAAGCTCATGATCACATAAAGATCACACCATGGGAGAGAGAGATGAACCACATAGCTACCGGTAGAGCCCTGAGCCCCGGGGGAGAACTACTCCCTCCTCATCATAGGAGACAGCAACGGCGATGGAGATGGCGGTGTAGTCGAAGGAGATGGATTCCGGGGGCACTTCCCCGTCCCTGCAGGGTGCCAGAACAGAGATTTGCCCCCCGAAACTTGTTGGTGGCGGCGACGGAGCTACAGATGTATTTTGCATAAAAGGTCGACTCCCCTAGGGTTTATGCCTCGGGGAGTATATATGGGCGATAGGGCTGATGGAGGGATACTAACCCGGTAGGCCAACTCCAAGGCATAACCCGGCCCAAAGGACGCTGCGCAAGATCCGGCTAAGGGTAAAGAAACTTCTGGAAGGCCCAAGTTTGTAGGCCTCGTAACCCGGATTGTGGGTTACGGTAAAGGAAAGTTAGAGTTTGTATGCGGTGTCCGGGTAGGATTCAGGGTGCGCCTTGGAGAGAAAGCCAGGGGGTACGGGTGCTTTATAAACTAACCCCTAGGTCTAGTTGAGAGAGATCTAAGAACCCTAGCAGTACCGCTTGATATCGAGCATCCAGTGTATACGAGAGATCGAGTTAATATATTAAGATCGGAGACTCGGCGACTTGATTGCCGGCTACCAGATCGAGTTCCATCATGTTTTCCTCTGAGCTAAACCCTCTCCCAAATGCCTGTGTCGTCTTGCCCCAAGATCAGTTACCCCCGGTAACGTCTGCCGTGGTTATCCCACGACAGTTGGCGCCCACCGTGGGGCCTGCGTCCAAAAGTGTTTACATCACGGGAGAAGCTCGGAAGAACATGGAGAATCTTGTCGTCGGCGAGATCTACATCGACCACAAAGGAGAAAAGACGGTGGACGATTCCGGCTGGGGGCCAGAGTCGGATCACCTCGAATCCGGATCCGTCGTGACAATCGGCCGGATCAGCGTCTTCATCGGTATGGTACGTACGCCTGATTTAAAAGGACAATATCATGTGCATACTACGGGAACTTCTGACAGGAACAAAAGGATACTCAAAAGCTGTGAACTCGGTTTCCTCGGCTGTTCCGGAACACCTGAGATGGGCGGAACAAGAGGTAACATGGAGCAGAAGAGATCACCCGGAAAGAATAGAGCACCCGGGAGTCCTAGCATTGGTAGTCGCACCACAGGTTAATGGTTACGAGTTAAAAAGGGTCCTGATGGACGGTGGAAGTAGCATCAATATCTTGTACTGGGAAACTTTTTCACGCATGGGTCTCAAGGAGTCCCAGCTGCAGAAAAGCTCAACAATTTTTCATGGAATAGTGCCGGGTCACTCGGCATGTCCCGAGGGGAAAATCGCATTGGAGGTAGCTTTCGGAGAATCAACGGATAATTATCGAGTGGAGTGGCTCACGTTCGAGGTAGTCAAATTGCGCAGTCCTTATCACGCGCTATTTGGAAGACCGGCTTACGCCAAATTCATGGACAGGCCGTGCTACGTGTATCTACAACTGAAGATTCCAGGTCCTAAGCAAACCATCACCATACATGGAAACCGGGACATAGCGGCCGAGTGCGATGAAGGAGATTCGGTAATGGCCGAGCAGGCTTGCAGAAAAGAGGAACTCAAGTATTATCGGTCTCAAGTAGACCCGGAGGACAGGACTGCACTGAAAAGGCCGAATACTGAGGACGAAAGAGAAAAATTCAAGGCAGCACAAGACACCAAGATGATAGACTTTGTTGAAGGTGATTCCACTAAGCAATTTACTATAGGCTCTAACTTAGACGGCGAGCAGGAGAAGGCACTTGTGGAGTTCATTCGTTCAAATGCGGACGTATTCGCCTGGACACCTAGCGACATGCCGGGTATCCCTACAGAGTTGGCAGAGCACAGTTTGCATGTAGACCCCAAGTCCAGGCCTGTGAAGCAGGGCTTGAGGAAGATGAATGAGGAAAGAAGGAAAGCTATAGGTGAAGAAATTGCTCGGCTATTGACAGCCGGCTTCATCATGGAAGTATTTCATCCGGACTGGTTAGCAAATCCGGTGCTAGTGATGAAAAAGACCAATGAGTGGAGAATGTGTATTGATTTTACGAGTCTCAACAAGCATTGCCCAAAGGATCCATTCGCACTACCAAGGATAGATCAGATCATAGATGCAGTAGCTGGGAGTGACCTATTGTGCTTTCTGGACGCTTATTCCGGGTATCATCAGATTAAACTCAAGAGGGAGGATTGGGAGAAAACATCGTTTATAACCCCTTTTGGGGCCTTCTGTTACAAAACCATGACATTTGGGTTGAAGAACGCTGGCGCAACTTATCAACGGTGTATTCAGAAGTGCTTCGAGGACCAAATTGGGCGCAACGTCCATGCTTATGTGGATGATGTGGTTATCAAGACCAGGAAGGCAGAAACATTTATTGACGATCTGAAGGAAACGTTCAAGAACTTAAGGAGGTATCAGATGAAGCTTAACCCGACAAAGTGCGTATTTGGAGTCCCAGCCGGGAGATTACTTGGCTTTATCGTTTCTGAGAGAGGAATTGAGGCAAACCCGGACAAAATCAAAGCTATCCAAGGTCTGAAAAAACCGGAAAATTTGAAGCATGTTCAAAAGCTCATGGGCTGCGTAGCAGCCTTGAGCCGATTTATATCAAGACTCGGAGAAAAGGCAATACCCTTGTACCGGCTCTTGAGGAAATCCGACAAGTTTGTATGGGATCAAGAGGCGGATGAGGCGTTCGAGGCACTAAAGAAGCAGTTATCTGAAGCACCAGTGCTAGCGGCCCCGGGTCCTAAAGAGCCTATGTTGCTATATGTGGCAGCTGGCCCCCGAGCCGTCAGCGCAGTAGTGGTTGTGGAGCGTAAAGAGGATGGGAAGGGTTATCCAGTCCAGAGGCCGGTTTATTATGTCAGTGAAGTATTATCAGAGGCAAAGCAGCGCTATCCGCATTGGCAAAAACTGGTTTTCGGGGTCTTTATGGCCAGCCGGAAATTGAAGCCATATTTCCAGGAACACCCCATAACCGTGGTTAGCTCAATACCAATGTCGGATATCATTAGAAACTCGGATGCAACCGGAAGAATAGCCAAATGGGCGATAGAAATGGGGGATTATCACATCAGCTACGAGCCCAGGTCAGCAATCAAATCTCAGGCTTTGGTTGATTTTGTTAATGACTGGACACACACAGGCATGACTACCACGGTTCCAAACTCCGAGTCATGGACCATGCACTTCGATGGATCAAAGCAGTATGAGGGATCAGGAGCTGGGGTGGTGCTAACATCACCCAAAGGAGACAAATTGAGTTACGTACTACAAATTCACTTTGACTGTTCCAATAACGTGGCCGAGTATGAGGCCCTATTGCATGGCTTAAAGGTAGCCAAGGAGATGAACATCAAGAGGATACGATGCTTCGGAGATTCAGACCTTGTGGTACAGCAGGTGTCAGGAACTTGGGATAGAAAGGACGCGACTATGGCAGCATACCGCAGGGAAGTTGATAGGGTTGCGGGATGTTTTTCCGGGTATGAGGTGGAGCATATAGATAGAAGAAAGAATGAGGCAGCCGACGCCCTCGCTAGACTCGGCTCGCGCAGAGAACCGGTCCCACCCAACGTTTTCCTGGACGAATTATGGCGACCATCAGTTAAAACCGAGTCAGAGGAGGAATTGGCAAGTCAAGACCCGGAGTTAGGACTCGTGGCCACTGTACGCGCTATTCCAGAGTGGACAGAACCATTTTTGGCCTACCTATCACGAGGCGAGTTACCACAGCAAGAAGTGTTAGCAAGGCAAATTTTGCGGCGAGCAAAGGGATATTCTATCATCAACGGGGAGTTATACAAGAGAAGCACCGCGGGGGTCTTTTTACGTTGCGTGGCACCAGAAGAAGGCCGGCAGATCCTCAAGGAAATCCATGAAGGCGATTGCGGGCATCATGCATCCACAAGATCCCTTGTGGCCAAGGCTTATCGACACGGATTTTTCTAGCTCACGGCTCTAGCAGATGCGGAACGACTAGTAGCAAGGTGTGACGGATGTCAAAGGTACGCTCGCCAAACCCATGTGCCGGCTATGGAATTACGGACCATCCCGTTAACTTGGTCGTTCGCTGTCTGGGGGATGGACATGGTTGGCCCCTTTCATATGTCACCTTGCAAGAAGACACATCTTTTAGTGGCTATTGATAAATTTAACAAGTGGGTTGAGGTTATGCCAGTTACTAATTGTGAAGCAGCTACAGCAGTCAAGTTCCTGAAAAGAATTATCTACCGGTTTGGGTATCCCCACAGCATAATTACCGACAATGGAACCAACATGTCCCTTGGTGAGATGGAAAAGTTCTGTGGCAACAATGGAATCCGGCTTGATGTAGCATCAGTGGCTCATCCACAGGCCAACGGACAAGTGGAGAGGGCAAACCAAGAACTGCTCCGCGGGTTGAAACCACGATTGCGAGTCCCCTGTATCAGGGCTGCTGGCGCATGGGTCGAAGAACTTCCTTCCGTGGTTTGGGGTATCAACACTACACCTAACAGATCCACTCAAATGACACCCTTCTTCATGGTCTATGGTGCGGAAGCAGTGTTACCGAGTGACATTATCCATGATTCACCGCGAGTATCAGCTTACGTTGAAGTGGAGAATGAAAAGACCCGGCAGGACGCCGTAGATATGTTAGAAGAACAAAGGGAACAAGCCCTGGAGAGATCAGCCATTTATCAACAAGGTTTACGGAGGTATCATAGCCGGCGCGTGAAAACCCGGGTCTTCCAGGAAGGAGACCTGGTGCTGCGCCTGGTACAGTCAAACGAAGGAAAACACAAATTATCACCGCCATGGGAAGGACCGTTTATCATAAGCCGGAATCTGCATAATGGATCGTATTACTTGGTAGATGCAAGGGAGGAGTCGGCTACAGTTAATGACACATCCCACACAACTTCATCTATGCAAGAAAGAGACAGGCCATGGAACATGGCTCAGCTACGTCCATATTATACTTAGTAAAGACTATATTGGCAAGAGGAATTGCACGATGTAACAGGCAGCAGGTTTCAGACGTACTCTTTTCCTATCCAGGGTACCCTTGGGGACTGGATGGGTTTTTAATGAGGCGGCTTGCTGACCTAACTTTTTCATATCAAGTAAAGAGATGGTTATTCTTATGATTCTCAGTCTCAGTACGTTGCATATATTCAGGTCTTGGGGGCTGATTGCTTGAATAGCACAGTTGCAAACTCAAAGACCCAGCCTTGATGCCTATGAGTTATGAGGGCCGATTACTCGCAAACGAGTACGGCTGCAATCTCATAACCGGACAAAGGAGCCAAATTTTCTTGACTTTTCTTACTTAAGCTCGATGTGACTCGCACTAAAATGGCATGATTTGCTCGCTTACGATTACAATCAGCCATGAAGCCCAATGGGACTTGGTTGACCCTGTCTTCGTACAGATGTAACAACATGATATCCATGCGAAAGCCGGCTTATAGTACAAGATAGTCAAAAGGGTCATCTAAACCACAAGTTATGCAGAGTACAGGGCTAATAGCCGGAAACTCAACGATTATTAAGCATAACTTCAGAACCTATGTGAAACGGCTCTGGACTTTTTGGATTTAGCAGCAAACAATGCGTTCTCCTTAAAAAATCACGTATCCCCAACTCAGAAATCCGGGTCTTGGGGACTCGGGATCTTGAGAAAGAGAAAAATTGCTTAGTTGTTCAAGCTCAAAAAGTCCAAACATCCGAGTCTTGGGGGCTTGGGGACTTTGAAGCAAGTCCGCTTGTCAACACCCATGAAACCCGGAAACCGAGCCTCACAAAAGGAACAATAAAGAAAGTCGGATATATAGTGCAAATGAGTTCAAAAGTGAATAAATTTAAAAAAGCCCCGAAGAGGAATAGAGTGTATCAAGACCTTAGCGTGCATTACAAAATCCCGGTAAATGATATCAAAGGTGCACAGGCGCGCCATCCAAAAAATAATTGTTTAAACGGCACGTCGGCCGACTGACGCATGAGAAGTGGCACGAAGGAGCAGGTATCACTCGGCATCCTAAGCCCCGGCGTCCATCTTCGCCTTACCCTTTCCGTCACTTGGGGTAGCAGCAGCACCCGGATCAGCAGTGCCAGCTCGCGCAGGAGGAGGAACGACTGGTGTGGAGGTAGCGGGCGCAGAGTCGGCTTCAGCCTTCTTTTTGGCAGCCTCCTCCCTCAACTTAGCAGCTTCCTCCTTCCATCGGGCAAGCATGTCATACGGCTCGGGAAGATCCGACTTAATAACTTCACCAGCAGCATCATAAGCAGGAACGAGGGAATCGACATCTAAGCCGTCAGCAATCACGCTGGCCGGGTAACGGACCTCCTTCTGGACGACCTGGAAATCCTTCACGGAGAACTTGGACCCATCAAGCTTGTATTCCGGGAAACCGCCCATAAGCTTGGCTAGCTCGAGCTTAGGGAAGTAAGCCTTGGCAAGCGCAAGACCCCGGGTTACTACAACCCGGCAGGACGAGCGTTTCCAGTGCCAAATCCACTCGGGGATAGTGGAGCAAGCGTCTAGCATTCTCTTCAGGTCGCCATGCCCTTTACCCGGCCACCGTATTTCTTGAAGGATCCATTTGGTTCCGGCGCATAGCTGCCGGATTACGCTCTTGATAGTTTTCAGCCTGGCAATGTCACCCTCGTCCGGCATCACTTCATCCGGACCTGCAGAAATGGAAACATGAGTCAGGAAATTCCGGCTATTTATCAAAAGAATAACCCGGATGAAGAAGCGTACCAAGCAAAGCACGGTACGTATCAGCAATTTGAACAGAAAGGCTCGTCAGATCATCTTCTGCTGAGTGAGCCCTCCTCCTATACTTCTTCATTATCGTCCTGCTCCTCCTGGCCTCAGCCTCGGCCGCCTCACGTAGCGCCACCTCCTTTTCAATGAGCTTGGCGGCCTTGGTCAGCTTCTCCTCAGATTGAGTCACGAAGGACTGTATGGATACAAGGAAGGATTAGCCGGGTAAAGGGGTAAGTTATCAGTCGCTTATATCGTAAAGTTCCAAGCAAATTGTGAATTAATTCACTCGGAACTTGGGGACTGGATAAGGACACAAGCAATATTACTCGGGTTTACCTCGTGTTTGGCTATTAAAGCCTCCAAGATGTTTTCTTCATTAGCCCTCAAAGTGCGCAGGGATTCGAGCATCTGGGCAAACGTCAGGTCCTCGGGTCGGGCACCGGAAGAGCCGGCAGCCTGGTCACCTGATGGGGGAGCTCTCCCCGCCCTGGGAGTTGAGACCCGGATAGTCTGAGTATCTGGGTTGGGAGAACCCATCCTTGTGTCCGGAACCTCAATCTCCTCATCCACTGGTTCGGATGACTCAGGAGACTCGGCGGCTTGTTCCTGGTTGTTCTCAGTATCACCGCCGGTCACGGCGTCTACGTTCTCAGTCGGCTCCTCTGTCTGACGGTTATCCGCCTCCCGGTTATCCATCTCCACATTCTCCGGGTCACTAACCGTGGCTTGAGCACTAAAGAAAGATGAAAAGAGGCAGTTAGCAGTGGTGAGTGAAAATTGTCAGGTATCAAAGGATGTCATATAGCAAAAACTTACCCAGTATTTACGGCGTAATCCGGCGGGAGTTCACCGCTGGAAGCAGACGAAGATGTCAAAGGGACCGTTAGCGGAACCCGGAATTGCCCGACACGTGGATGGTTAGGAGAGGGGTGGCGCTGAGGAGAATTGGAAGGACGAGGCGGAGGAGCACTGGCACGATGGACGGGGGAGGTGGAGATGCCCGGGTTAAGAGGATCCTCACCCGGGGAACTCCGAGTCACTCTGCGCTTGGCTGTAAGAGAATCCTTCAAGTACGACGAGTTCGATAATTGATGATTAAGTTGTCGCATGGTATCAAAGGAGTAAGGCTCAGAGGACATAGAAGAGAAAGGAACCTTGAACACTACCCCTCTGGCCTTCCTCTTGGCCCCAACTGGAGTTTCTTGATCAGATTCGGTAGCTTCCGGGTCGTCTTCGTTCTTCTCGTCTTCATCCTCCGGTCCTGCGAACCGAGTATGTATCCATGGAAAAGTTAAATAGGAGGATAACGATGCAAGTAAAGGTAACACAAGATCCGGGTGAATACCTTCATCACCGTCAACCGGCTCGTCTTCGTCTTCCGGGTCTCCAGAAGGGGGGGAGGTCTCAACTGTCCAGAAAGGGTCACCGGCCTGGGACGGAAAGGTGAAAATAAGAGTTAGGAGCAGTATCGAGTCAAGATGAAGAAATAAGCTTATGAACATCGGGTCTTACCGCTGGGGCCGGGTTCTCCCGAGTAAACGGAGGTAACCTGGCGATGTTTTTTATCACTTCCAGCTTCTCCGTCAGGAAACCCTTGATGGTTTTGTTGGTATCCCCGGCTGCAAAGCTCTTGGTGGAATATCGGAGTGCATCTGTGGTGTGCCCCGAGTATTCGCACATCAATTTGGTGCGGATAGAATTAGGCTGGATACGGAAGTCAACCCAAGTTTTCACTAAGTTGAGCCCAAGAAGGCCTTGGGCTGAAAGAACGGCTAACTTAGCTAGCAAAGGTATGATTGCTTCCCTGTCTGAGTCAGGGGCGAAGGCATTGAAATTCTCGGAGGTATTGAGGAGGCCCTCCGAGTAACCCGGCAGTCTCTTCTCGCCGGGTGGAGAGGTGTCGTGGCAGTAGAAGAAGGATAGTTGCCAGTGTTTAACATGGGAGTTCAGATTAAGGGTTGGCATTGGGGAGTTTTTGCGGCGTTGGATGGATACCCCGCCGCAAGTGAGAAGTGCTCCATCACTGCTTTCGCGGCATGGCTTGCACTGGAAGAGTTCAATGAAGAGAGTCAAACTCGGCGGAGTGCACAAGTATGACTTGGATAGGACAATGAAGTGAGTAATATTCAACATAGAGTTAGGCCCTATGTCAAATATCCTGAGGCCATAATGGCTCAGGACCTCACGGAAGAAAGGGTGACCCGGAGGACGGAATCCCCGGGTCACGTGCTCCACGAAACAGATTACCTCGCCGTCGGTGGGTGTGGGCCGGGTCTCGTCACCCGGCGCCCTCCAGCGAATGTCCTTCTGAGGGGGGAGAATCCCCAACTCGGCCAGCTCTTCCAGCTTGGCCTTTGTTACTGTGGATCGCCCCCAATTGGCGGATATGGATTGGGTTGCCTTCGTTTGGGCCGGCTGTTTCCCTTGCCTTTTGGGAGCCATGGGATCAACCTGCAAACACAAGGAGGAAGATACAGGAAATGAGACTCGGGAATATTAGGTTATCCGAGCATGCACTTGGAGTATCAAGAAAGTATGAAAACTAAGGATTATCCGGGTATCACATCACGGAGTGGAGGTTGCGAGTTATCCGGGTATTAAGTACGACTCTGGAAATTATTGTTCACTTACGTATTGAAAAGTGTCTGAGGAAGACGGATGGTTGCCCATGTATCTACTGCAAGCAAAAGAACCGGAAAAGGGGGATTTTCCGAGTGTCAATGATATGTGCGGAAAGTTGGGGTGAAATGGATCTAGATTGGAAAACTTGTGAACGTATTCTACGAAGAAATTGGTGATTAATAATGGTAGGAGGATGGTGTGTGGTTACAAATAGGTTATTAAAGGAGCTGGCAAGCCTCTAAGCCATCTAATCCGGTGTGGCGGGAGAAACGGCCCGCGGGTTGACCAAGATCCAATCCAGGATGAATCATAAAATTGCGGGGCTAAATTAGCGAGTGCAAGGAACTTACAGGGAGATACTGGAAGCCTAATACGATGGTTGCGGGCGGCGTGGTCTGAATGCCCCTTTGCGGTTCTTGGAAGAGCAGGACGAGGGCGCGGGGATGAAGCTTGGTGGCGGCGCGGATGGCTTGAGAACGAACACGGCCGATGGTGGCTTTGTTCTGGTGGCGAGCCCTAGATTCTTGCGGTGGCGTCGCGAGAGCGCAAGGTGTGAGGAAGGAAGGGATAAGTTGGAGTGAGGCGTTGGATTCCAGGTTACCCTTTGAGCACTATTTATAGGGTGAGGGTGAACCTATTCTAACGGCCAGAAGCCAGAAATTATGGGGTAATGGTTATCCGTGCGGATTTTGTGAGATATGCTTCAGGTATTGAGCGAGGTATCCGGGCAAAAAAGAGAAAGAGATCCACTCCGTGAAACCAGGGTCAATTATCGAGTAAAAGTATAGAATCTTGACGTTTTTATCAGGGTTTTGACTCGGAAATCTGAGCGGTGTGTTTGGAGGAAAGCCGGGTTACTATATGGCCACCGTGGAGTTAGGCCTAGCTATCTATCAGAGCACCTTAACCCGGCCTCCATACACTTGTGTGTTTGATATCTTTGCAGGGAATAGCAAGCGCTTCAAGGAAGGATCCGTGAAGCCCAAGCTATTTTGGGGACTACTGATGGAGGGATACTAACCCGGTAGGCCAACTCCAAGGCATAACCCGGCCCAAAGGACGCTGCGCAAGATCCGGCTAAGGGTAAAGAAACTTCTGGAAGGCCCAAGTTTGTAGGCCTCGTAACCCGGATTGTGGGTTACGGTAAAGGAAAGTTAGAGTTTGTATGCGGTGTCCGGGTAGGATTCAGGGTGCGCCTTGGAGAGAAAGCCAGGGGGTACGGGTGCTTTATAAACCAACCCCTAGGTCTAGTTGAGAGAGATCTAAGAACCCTAGCAGTACCGCTTGATATCGAGCATCCAGTGTATACGAGAGATCGAGTTAATATATTAAGATCGGAGACTCGGCGACTTGATTGCCGGCTACCAGATCGAGTTCCATCATGTTTTCCTCTGAGCTAAACCCTCTCCCAAACGCCTGTGTCGTCTTGCCCCAAGATCAGTTACCCCCGGTAACGTCTGCCGTGGTTATCCCACGACAGTTGGCGCCCACCGTGGGGCATGCGTCCAAAGGTGTTTACATCACGGGAGAAGCTCGGAAGAACATGGAGAATCTTGTCGTCGGCGAGATCTACATCGACCACAAAGGAGAAAAGACGGTGGACGATTCCGGCTGGGACCTAGTCACGTGCTTGCAAGCGGTGTCGATATGATATCACCGGGAGGGCCCAGTGTATATATCTCCGTCATTTGGATGGACAAATCCCACTCTTCATCCATGAGCCTCAACTAATACTTTCCAAATACCCAACGACACCTTTATAGTCACCCTGTTACAGTGTGACGTTTGATGACATCAAATCACTCTTTCGGTGTTAGTAATTTACATGATCTCATGGTCTAAGTATTAGAGTTACTTTGTAAGTTTGATATAAAATGTAAAATTAATGACTTGATCGCATTGCTATATTCACTTTGGGTCTATGTTCATCACATCATTCTACCAATGATATGACCTCGTTATTAACAACATCCAACGTTCATGATCAGGAAACCTTGATCATCGGTTAATCAATGAGCTAATTAAACGAGAGGCGTTACTAGGAACTCTTGTTTGTTTATCAGACACACATGTATCAACGTTTCCGGTTAATACAATTCTAGCATGAGAAATAAACATTTATCATAAACAAGGAATAAGATAATAACCACTTTATTATTGCCTCCCGGGCATATTCCCTTCAGTTTCTCCCTGCCAGAGAGTTTTTCTCTCACTGTTGTTTTCCGCCCCAGGAGGCGGCGGAGTATTTCCTCGTTGATTCTCTGTGGCTTAGGGTTCCCTGGGGTCAAGTACGCGAAAGGATACAGCAAGAGGTGGGCCAGGGTGTCCACACCACCCCCAGGCGCGACCAAGGGGGGGTCGCCCCCTAGTGGTGTGGGCCCCTGGTGCCCCCCTCCGGATATCCTCGTGGTTGGCTCCCTCTTCTGGACTTCTAAAACTTCTCCGATGCCCCTTCTTATTCTCATCTTCTAAAATAGGGTATCTTGACGGTGCTTTTTCCATTAGTTTTCTGGTCCCGATGTTTATTCTCCAATAATTATTAAACATGCAAAATAAGATGAAATAACATAAGTAATGCATCATAATATGAAATATATCGATGAATAACAAAAAAATTACAATATAATATAGTGATGCAAAATGGACGTATAAGTATGTTATTTATGATCTTGCATGCTCTTCGTTACCGGTAGATGCTCTGGCCAAGTTGATGCTTGTAACTCCAAGAGGGAGTATTTATGCTCGATAGGGTTCATTCCTCCCTTTCACTCACGCTCGAGTGACTGAAAAATAACGGGAGGGGGGTGATACGTCATAAACGTATCCTTAATTTCTTTTGTTCCATGTTGTTTTCATGCCATATGCTATATGTTTTCCTTACACTTAATGTCATTTTTATCGATTTCCCGGGACTAACCTATTGACAAGATGCCATAGAGCGAGTTACTATTTTCTGGTATTTTTAGTTTCAGAAAAGTTGTTCTGCAAATATTCTCGGAATTGGAAAGTTCAAAGCCCGAAAGTCTTAGAATTCTTGAAGGTTCCACGGAGTCCCAAAGAGGCCCGAAGGGGGTTCATAGGGGGGCCACACCTAAGGCGGCGCGCCCCTGGCCGTGCTTGGGGGTAGTGTGGGCCCCTCAGGCGCCCACCGCCATCACCATTTTGCCTATTTATTCCCCTCGATGCGTGAACCCTAAAAATATACCACTTTCCCACAAAAAACACCCGAGGCCGCCGTCATCGTCAACCCGAGATCGGGAGGGTTCTGGAGTTATCCCCGGAACCCAGTCGGGTGGGAAAATCATCACCGGAGGGCTCTACACCACCATGCCCGCCTCCGGAGTGATGCGTGAGTAGTCCGTCCTTGGACTACGGGTCCATAGCAGTAGCTAGATGGTTGTCCACTCCTCTTTATGCCTCATGTTTAGATATCATGAGCCGCCTCACATGATCGAGATCATCTTATTGTAATGCTACATGTTGTGTTTGCTAGGATCTAATGATTATTGAATGTTTTGTTTCTTGATTATCAATCTATCATGTTTTCTTCATGTGTATGTTATTCAAGATCTTGCATGCTCTTCGTTGTTAGTAGATGCTATGGCCAAGTACATGCTAGTGACTCCAAGAGGGAGTATTTATGCTCGATAGTGGGTTCATGCCTCCTTTGCATATGTGCTCGAGTGACAGAAACGTGATGGGTGGAGGATATGTTGTTGCCATTAGGGAGAAACCAACGACGTTTACTTTGTTTACATTACACACTTTCCTTACTGCGATAATCTGTTGCTTGCAATTTAATACCCAACGTTTGTTTGGATGATATTCGAAGGGTGGATTATTAGTCATAGATGCAGTTGGATGACGGTCTATGTATCTTCTTGTAATGCCTGCATGAATTTCATAGTAATCATTATGTCATGCATGTTTCATTATCTATCAATTTCCTAGCTGTAATTTGTTCACCACGCATGTTAGCTATCTTTTATGGAGAGACACCACTAGTGAACTGTGGACCCCAGTCCATTTCCTCATTCTGATAATACAACAACTGCTTCCACTGTTCCACTGTTTTCACACTGCTACTACTGTTTTCGTATTTTTCTCATACTGTTTCCCACACCATATGTTTAACCTCTTTATGTTCAGCAAAACCGGTGAGATTGACAACCTCACTTCTTCGTTGGGGCAAATAGAATTGATTGTGTTGTGTAGGTTCCACGTTGCTGCTGAACCGGTAGTGCGCCCTGCCATCTCAGCTGCAGCAACCTTCGGAAGTTGCTTCTTTCTCCTACTGGTCGATTCAACCTTGGTTTCTTTCTGAGGGAAAGTTGCTACTGTGCTCTTCATAATTTTTGGCGTCGTTGACTGGGAGGAAGAGAATTTCTGCAAGGGGAGTCTCTCACCTCCAATCTCTTTACTTTGTTTTTGTTTTGCTTATTTTATTTTATTTTGTCTTGTTTGCTTCTCTTTAACAAAAACACAAAAAAAATCAGTTCTTATTCTAGTTGTTGTTTTTATCCTGTTTTTAGTCTTGCTAAAATGACTACCCCTGAGAACACTAAGTTGTGTGACTTCACTAGCGCCAACAACAATGATTTCATTAGCACCCCGATTGCTCCACCTGCTCCTAGTGCTGATTTTTATGAGATAAAGCTTGCCCTCTTAAACCTTGTTATGGGAGAGCAATTTTCTGGTGTTAGTACTGATGATGGTGCTGCCCATCTTAATAAATTTTTTTTTGAACTATGTGAGATGCAAAAATATGAAGATGTAGATGGAGATAAACTGAAACTGTTTCCTTTCTCTTTGAGAGTAAGAGCTAATGAATGGTTGCTATCTTTGCCTAGAAATATTATTGATTATTGGACTAAGTGTAAAGATGCTTTGATTAGAAAATATTATCCTCCTGCTAAGATTATATCTTTAAGAAGTAGCATTATGAATTTTAAGCAACTTGATAATGAGCATGTTGCTAAAGCTTGGGAAAGAATGAAATATTAAGTAAAGAATCGTCCCACTCATGGACTTACTACTTGGATGATCATCCAAACCTTTTATGCAGGTCTAAATTTTTCTTCAAGAAACCTTCTGGATTCAGCTGCTGGAGGAACCTTTATATCCATTACTTTGGGGGCAGCAACAAAACTTCTTGATGACATGATGATAAATTATTCTGAATGGCACACTAAGAGGGCTACAACAGGTAAGAAGGTAAATTCTATTGAAGAAACCTCCTCTTTGAGTGATAGACTTTATGCTATTATGTCTACGCTTGTGAATGGCCATGCTCATATTTATCCAAACAATGTTCCTTTAGCCTCTTTGGTTTCTCAATAAGAGCATGTTGATGTGAACTTCATTAAAAATAATAATTTCAACACCAATGCTTATAGGAGTAATTTTGGTAGAAAAAATTATAGGCCATATCCCCCCAATAATAGTAATGGTTATGTCAATTCCTATGGTAATTCCTATACCAATAATAAAAGTGTACCCTCTGATTTTGAAAACATGCTTAAGAATTTTATTAGTACACAAACTGCTTTTAAATAATCTGTTTAGGAAAAGTTTGGCAAAATTGATGTTCTTGCTTCTAAAGTTGATAGCCTTGCTCTTGATGTTAATTTTATGAAACTAAAGTTTATGCCTCATGATGTTAAAGAAAGCAAAACTTTAAATTCCATTCAAATTCGAATTGATAACAATGTGTATGTTAGCTGAATTGCATGCTAGATGGGAAAGACAAGATGAAATAGCTAGAAAGAATAATATAGGTCATGTTTGCACCATTACCACCACTAGTAAAACTTAAGATTCTCATGCTAGTAAACCTTCTACTATCAATGGTAAAGTAACTGGTGTTGGAAGTACTTCCACTTGTGCTATTAAACATGCAAAACTGCCTGAAACTGCTAAAAATGTTCCTGATAAAAGTGCCGAAATTTTTAGAAACATGAGAGACAATGGTCCCATTACCTTTGATAAAAACAATATTGACTTTGATGACTGCAACATAACTGAAGTTAAAGTTCCTACAAAATCTTGCAAGTTGTCCTAATGCTAGTACTATGAATATGGATTTCACAAAACATATTACAAATGCCTCATGCAAATTATAGAAGAAGAATTAAGATGTGAAGCCTCTATCCCTAGGAAGTTAGATGATGGTTGGGAAACCATAATTAAAATGAAAGTGAATGATTTTTATTGCAATATTCTATGTGATCTTGGTGCTAGTATCTCTGCTATGCCTAAGAAACTTTATGATATTCTTGATTTGCCACCTTTGGAGCATTGTTATTTGGATATTCGTCTTATTGATAATGTTAGAAAGAAACCTTTGGGGAGATTTGATGATTTTCTTATCATGGTTAATAATAACCTTGTCCCGTTTATTTTGTTGTTATGAATATTGAACGCAATGCTTCTTGTCCAATTATTTTGGGAAGACCTTTTCTTAGAACAGTTGGTGTTGTTACTTATATGAAAGAGGGGAATATTAAATATCAATTCCCACTCAAGAAAGGTATGGAACACTTTCCTATAAAGATAATGAAGTTTCCTTTTGATTCTATTATTCTAAAAAATTACAATTTGGATGCTTCTTCACTTGAAAACACTTGAATCCACTTTTCTGACCCTAGCTAAAAGGCGTTAAAGAAAAATACTTCTTGGGAGATAACCCATGGTTTTATTTTTTGCTTTGTTTTTATCCATTTTCTTGGAGTTAAGGGGTTGTATACTTCTGTAGCAACTCCTTTGTATCTTTATTTTCATGTTTTAGTTGTCCCAAGTAAAGTTTCTAGCGAGAGTTGGAGTTGGTTTTGGATTTCTGCGCAGGAAACAGATTTCTGCTGCCCACCGTAAAGAATCGTATAAATTCCAGAAAGATCAAAATGACCTGAAAGTTTTTGTGCTTATTCCTCCACTAATTCAGAAACTTTTTTGTTATTTATGTTTTTCTATCTGAGCAACATAAGTTCCCCGAAATAATTCGTCTTTACAAACTGTTTTGCTTTTGGCAGATTCTGCCATTTTTTTGCATTTGCTCTTTTACTATGCCAAGTGGATTTCTTCTCTTCATGAAACATCAGTGGATGTAGATAATGTTTAAAGTATCAATATCACTTGTTCCCATGCATAATCCATGGATTTTTTATTGTTGCACTAACCCTCTAATGCGAACTACTTTGAGTGTGGTGTGAAGGAAGTTTTCAAGGGTCAAGAGAAGAGGGTGATATAATGTGATCAAGAAGAGTGCAAGGTCCAAGCTTGAGGATGCCCCCGTGCTTTATCCCATAAAATTATAAAAAGACTCAAGCATCTAAGCTTGGGGATGCCCAAGGCATCCCCTTCCTCATCAACAATTTATCAGGTCACTTCTAGTGAAACTATATTTTTATTCGGTCACATCATATGATATTTACTTGGAGCGTTTTTTTTCTTTTGTTTTCCTTGCTGCAATAATATAGTTGGAACCTAGCATTCTTTGTGTGGGAGAGAGACATGCTCCTTTTTTTCGTTTGAATACTCGTTATGCTCGTATTCTTAGTTTTTCTTCTAGGTGCTGCAAAATTCCTGTTTAGCTCATGTTTTCCTTGCATCTCTTATTTAGAGCTGTTAGTTTTATTGTAGTTGTGTTAGTACTCTCTTGTTTCATTTCTGCATCTCTTGGATATTTTTTGTTTAGTATGAAATGTTTGGTGTTAGAAAGTAGTAGTACAATTTGCGTGCTTATAACGGTGCAATTAGAAGCTTGTATAGACTGTGGCTAGACTTTTTCATGTCATGGTAGATGTTATTTTAATTATAAAGCCTAGTAGTTATTTTGTAGCATGATTTTTCTCAAATAGATGAGAGTGTTTCATGTGCCTTTGAAAGAATCATGAGTTGTTCTTGTCATTTTGAAGCATAAATTTGTGGTGTTCTCCTTTGAATGTTTTATTTGGTTGACTTGACGCATGCTTACACCATGTTTATGCCTACAAACCGGTCACTTATAGCCTCCATGATCATTTAGTTTTTGAAATTTCAGTACCACTTATGCTTTGATTAATGATGTTTTTGTCGATATGCATGATTATGGTCATTATTGCTCTCTTGATTTGTCGCTCCCAGTCTTTTGCTAGCCTCCACTTGTACTGAGTATGAGCTCTACTCGTGCATCCAACTCCCAAAAACCAAAGATTGCCAAATGTGTCCACATGTGGTATTTAACTACCACTCCAAAGTAAATTGCCCATGTGTTACCTTTAAAACCTTCAAAATTACTCCTATTTTGTGCTCCTGTTTTAGCTCATGAGGACGTAAATAGAGAATATTTATCTCACTTGTTGATTGGACTTTCACACCCTGGACTAGTGGCTTCATCCGCTTATCCAATTGATAGAAGAGCTGGCAGCGGGGTGCCCAACCCCAAATTAATACAACAAATTCTCTTCACTATTTTTTGCCCTCATTTACCGGTCAAATCATGATTGTGTAAACAAAAGAGAAAGAGGGATGACCTTCTACCCAGATGTGTCCTTCTATGGGAGTCCGGAAGTATTATCGGAATTGGAAAATACAAAGCCCGGAAGTATTAGAATTCCCGAAGGTTCCACGGAGTCCCGAAGAGGCCCGGAGGGGGGCACACCATAGAGAGGCGCGCCCCCTGGTCGCGGCTTGGGGTGGTGTGGGCCCCTCGGGAGCCCACCGCCATCGCCCTTTCGCCTATTTATTCCCCCAATGCATGAACCCTAAAAATATACTCCCTCCAATCTGAATAAAGTGTCGGTGGGAGTAGCACACCTACATACAAATTAATACATATCTCCCGACACTAATTATGGACCGGAGGGAGTACCACTTTTCCACGAAAAACACGTGAGGCCGCCATCATCGTCAACCCAAGATCGGGAGGGTTCTAGAGTTCTCCCCGGATCCCTTCCGGGAGGGAAAATCATCACCGGAGAGCTCTACACCGCCATGCCCTCCTCCGGAGAGATGCGGGAGTAGTTCATCCTTGGACTACGAGTCCATAGAAGTAGCTAGATGGTTGTACTCTCCTTTTTATGCCCCATGTTTAGATCTCGTGAGCTGCCTCACATGATCGAGATCATCTTATTGTAATGCTACATGTTGTGTTTGCTAGGATCCGATGATTGTTGAATGTTATATCTCTTGATTATCAATCTATCATGTTGTCTTCATGCGTATGTTATTTATGATCTTGCATGCTCTGTAGATGCTCTGTCCAAGTAGATGTTAGTGACTCCAAGAGGGAGTATTTATGCTCGAGTTGGGTTCATGCCTCCTTTGCATTTGTGCTCGAGTGACAGAAACGTGATGGATGGAGGATGTGTTGTTTCCATTAGGGAGAAAAAAACGATGTTTACTTTGTTTACATTACAAACTTTGCTTACTACGATAATCCGTTGCTTGCAACTTAATACCCAATGTTTGTTCGGATGATATTCGAAGGGTGGATTATTAGTCATAGACGCAGTTGGAGGATGGTCTATGTATCTTGTTGTAATGCCCGCATGAATCTCATAGTAATCATTATGTCATGCATATTTCATTATCTATCAATTGCCCAGCTGTAATTTGTTCACCACGCATGTTAGCTATCTTTTATGGAGAGACACCACTAGTGAACTATGGACCCCGGTCCATTTCCTCATTCTGATAATACAACCACTCCTTCCACTCTTCCACCGTTTTCTGTTGTTTTCATATTTTTCTCATACTGTTTTCCACACCATACGTTTAACCTCTTTGTGTTCAGGAAAACCGGTGAGATTGACAACCTCACTGCTTCGTTGGGGGCAAAGTGAATTGATTGTGTTGTGTAGGTTCCATGTTGCTGCTGAACCGGTAGTGCGCCCTGCCATCTCAGCTGCATCCACCTTCGGAAGTTGCTTCTTTCTCGTACTGGTCGATTCAACCTTGGTTTCTTTCAGAGAGAAACTTGCTACTATTCTCTTCATACCTTCCTCTTGGGGTCTCCCAACGAACGTGTGTTACATGCGCATCAATGTGTTGTTGCCATTAGGGAGAAAACAACAATTCTTTGTCTAAGGATGATTTTATTGTTTACATTACACACTTATCTGTTGCTTGCAACTTAATACCCAAGGTTTGCTCGGATGACACTCTGAGGGTGGATTATTAGTCATAGATGCAGTTGGATAACGGTCTATGTATCTTGTTGTAATTCCCGCGTGAATCACGTAGTAATCATCATGTCATGCATATGCACTACTGTGCGGCCTTTATATTTGTCAATTGCCCAGTTGTAATTTGTTTACCCAGCATGTTATCTATCTATTTTGGAGAGACACCTCTAGTGAACTGTGGACCTCGGTCCATTTCTTTACACTGATATACAACCACTTCAACCACAATTTTCCTGTTGTTTTCCTACTGGAATTATTGTTCTCTTTCATTACTGCAAACAAGTACTATTTTCCACACTATACGTCTAACCCTTTGTTTCAGCAAAACTGGTGAGATTGACAACCTCACTTATTTGTTGGGGCAAAGTAATTTGATTGTGTTGTGTAGATTCCACGTTGTTGCTGAACCGATAGTGCACCCTGCCAACATCAGCTGCATCAACCTTCAGAATTGATTTCTTTCTCCTACTGGTCGATTCAACCTTGGTTTCATTCCGAGGGAAAACTTGCCGCTGCACTCTTCACACTCTACACTTGGTGTCTCCTAACGAACGAGCAACAACCTCCATCAAGTTTTCTGGCACCGTTGCCGGGGATTTCAAAGTCATCAAGAAGCAACCACTCCCTCGTCAACGCTTCTTTTCTGGTGCCGTTGCCGGGGAGAAAGATGATTTATGCAAGGGGAGTCTCTCACCTCCAATCAATTTTACTTTGTTATTGTTTTGCTTTTTTACTTGCTTTGTCATGCTTTGTATCAATGTTTGATGTCTTTCAAACTAGATCTTATTGGCAAGGTAAGTTCACGGATGAACAACAAAAATATTACAAGGTACACCGCTTGTCACAAAAAGGGATACACTTATGCGAGCAAATTAATAAATTGCATAACTACGCTAAAAAGGTGTGCTCTACTTATAATGTTACTTATTGCTTTGGTAAATCTTGTTGTTGTAGGAGGTATAAACACCTCCCTTTTCATTCTGAGTATAATGATAATGTTACCATATCTTCTTATGTTACGGGAAGTTATGACTTTTATGATGTGGAACAAATTTAATAATTTATTTCTTGGAAGGGTGCATTCGAAATTGCTTATTTTCTTGAAAATATTGATGATGCACCTTATAAATATGAGATTTATGATATACTTTAATTCTGCTTTGATAATTACAAGGAAGAAAATGGATATATTCTTAAATATCTTTATAGATACCTCCACCTAAGGAAGCGACTAATGCCTTGCAGGAGCCTATGGAAGAAGAAATTGCTGAATCTGGAAGCTCATTGGATGAAAAGAGGAGGATAGTGATGATCAAGAGGAGGAAGAATGGAGTAGCTACCCATGTATACCTCCCAATGAGAGAAACTCTTTAACTCATAACTTATTTGATTGCCCTCCATGCCTACCAAAGGAGGATGAGTGTTATATTGATAATTGTGATGATCCTATTGATTCTTTTGAAATATCCCTTTTTTATGAAATTAATACTTGCTATACTTGTGACCTTGATACTACTATGAATGAAACTTGTGAGAATGATATTGCTACTTTTATTTATGATAATCCATGCTACTTAAATTAATCTTATTCTAATCCCCTATTTATTCCAACTATTGATATGCATGATAATGAGGAAGTTTGTTTAGATAATTTATATGATAATGCTCTAGATGATGGTCCTATGTTACTTGATGTTATAAATTATAATGCTACTTAAAATAGGATTTCTATAACAATTCCCGTACATTTTAAGAGTGACCAATCATCTTGTTTTTCTATTGCTAAAAGTGAGAAAGAAAAGGTCTTTATTTTTAAGTTTGATCCCACTATTTTTGAGCTTGATATGAATTGTGTGCTTTTAGACCATGACAAACATGCTTTATGTGATAATTATGTTGTTGAGTTTGTTCATGATGCTACTGAAAATTATTATGAGAGAAGAAAATATGGTTATAGGAATTTTCATGTTACTAAAACACCTCTCTTTTTGTTGAAAGTTTTGAAATTGCTCTTATTCTACCTTCCCATGATTTCTAGTTTGAGCTTCTTTAATTTATTTCTTTACAAGATTCCTATGCATAGGAAGTGGGTGAGACTTAAATTTGTTTTATAATTGCTCCTTGATTCTCTCTTTTGCTTTATTCATATTTCTTATGTGAGCATCTTCTCAAATTACTAGGCCTAGCTAAAAGGCGTTAAAGAAAAGCATTTCTTGGGAGATAACCCATGGTTTCAATTTTGCTTTGTTTTTCTATGTTTTATTTGATTCAAGGTGTTGTTTAATTTTGTATCAACTCCTTTGTATCTTTATTTTCTTGCATTTAATGTTCCAAGTAAAGTCTCTAGTGAAAGTTGAGGTTAGATTTGGATTTCTGCGCAGAAAATAGATTTTTGCTGTCCAGCGTTAAATTTGTGTAAATTCACAGAAAGATCAAAATGACCTGCAATCTTTTGTGCTTATACCTTAGATAATTCTGAATTTTTTTCTAGCGGTGCTTTTTTGATTTAAGCAACGTAAGGGCCCCCACAAAATTCGCCTTTACAGACTGTTCTGGTTTTGACAGATTCTGCCTTTTTACTTGCATTCTCTCTTTTACTATGTTGAGTGGATTTCTTTGATCCACAAAACATCGCTGGCTGTAGCTAATATTTAAAACGTATTAATAATGCTTTTGTCCACGGAGGACATGCGAATTTTTGATTGTGCACTAACCCTCTAATGATAATTATATTAAGTTTGGTGTGAAGGAAGTTTTCAAGGGTCAAGAGAAGAGGGTGATATAATGTGATCAAGAAGAGTGAAAAGCCAAAGCTTGGGGATTCCCCCGTGGTTCATTCCAGCAAATTTTCAGAAGACTCAAGAGTATAAGCTTGGGGATGCCCAAGGCATCCCCTTCTTCATCAGCAACTTATCAGGTCACTTATAGTGAAACTGTATTTTTTTTCAGTCACATCATATGCACTTTACTTGGAGCGTCTGTTTTTTTTTCTTTTTTTCTTTGCTGCAATAAACATGCTTCGAACCCAACATTCTTTGTGTGGGAGAGACACACGCTCTGCTTTTTCATGTCAATACTCGTTTTCTTCCATGCTCGTATTCATAGTTTTTCTTCTAGCAGCTGCAAATCCTTTTAGCTCCTGCTTTTCATGCCTCTCTTGTTCAGAGCTATTAGTTCTAGTAGAGTTATGTTAGTACTCTCTTGTTTCATTGATATATTAGTTGGAGAGTTTGTGTTGAACTATATATTGTTTGGTGATTGATGGAAATAGAAAATGCTACATGTGGTAGATGGTATGTTGGAAAAGACTTGCATACTCTTGTAGATCATTAAACTGTTTCACTTGATTATTTGTTGTTGTTTAGATATATTAATATGCTTAGTAGTAAACATGATGGTTTAGTAAGGTAAAAACAATTAATTGTTGGTTTAAAAGCTTGAAATTGTGCCACACTTGAAAAACCAGATGATAGTATAATGGTATATGACTTCCTCTACTAATGACAATCGTAATGGTTTTTTTTACGCGCTACGGTCGAGGTAGCCAACAGTGACTTGTCACTGCCACGGACCCTCTTGGAGTGATTTTCATTATGCCTTGTATGATCATATTTCTAGCTGTAATCCTTTAACTTGTGAGTTCTAAGTTGCGGCTTTCTAGCACTTCCACCATTCATATTTGCTAGCCTCTTCGGTAATGTGCATTGCCCATTCTCACATTGAGAGTTGGTGCGAACTTCGTCAGTGCATCCAAACCCTATGGGAGGACTTCATTCTCCTATACATAGGCCCAAATTGTCTTCCTCAAAATAGCTACCATACATACCTATCATGTCATTTCCATAGCCATTACGAGATATATTGCCATACAACATCCATCTTCATTATGTTACTTTTTGCATGTTCCATTGTTATTTTGCATACTGCTACACTGGCAGGAGCATTTAGTTTTATACATCACAGATATTTTACAATGAATGGTAGGGGCAACACTCTATTTTACAATGAATCATCACACTTTTAGTACTCATAGCTGAAACTGAAATATCTGTGATGTATAAAACTAAATGCTCCTGCCAGTGTAGCAGTATGCAAAGTAACAATGGAACAAGTAACAAGTAACATAATGATGATGGATGTTGTATGGCAATATATCTCGGAATGGCTATGGAAATGCCATGATAGGTAGGTATGGTGGCTGTTTTGAGGAAGATATTTTGGGCTTATGTGTAGGAGAATAAAGTCCTCCCACGGGGCTTGGATGCATTGGCGAAGTCTGCACCAACTCTCAATGTGAGAATGGTCAATACACAATACCAAAGAGGCTAGCAAATATGGATGGTGGAAGTGCTAGAAAACCGCAACTTAGAACTCACAAGTTAAAAGATTACATCTAGTGTCGTGGAGTGGAGAAGACAGATGCCATGGGATGACTTAAGTTTGGGGCCGATGGACGCTGTAGGTATTCGGGGAGGGATCGCACGGCGAGTAGCCGCGCTCAGGTAACACTGCAAACAACAAGAACTACCCAGGTTCGGGGCCCTCGTGTGGAGGTAACACCCCTACTCCTGCCTATCTCTCTGTATGTATAATCTCCGAGTAGCCACAGTACAACTTTGCCTCTCAGCCGAGTAGCCACTCTGCTGTTCTCTCTCACCCTAGTGCTAGCTCTTGTAATAAATGCGATCTGGGGCAACGTCCCTCGCGCAGGAGGGGGCAGGACACCTTATATACTGGTGCCCAGCCGAATAAACAAAGACTAAAAGGTACAACCGATGGGACATGCCTGCTGTGAAGCAGAGCACGCCTCCGGCTTCTCGCTGACGTGGGCGCGGGAAGTCGCCGCGCCGTCCGGCTGACAGGACCTGTCCACCCTGTCAGTCACACAGAGTAGGCCCTACCTCATGTCATGTCCCCTCTGTCAGTGACAGGACTTGACAGGCGCCTACCTCACTGTAGCCACGCCGTAGCGCGGATAATCACGCACTCCGTAAGTTGAACCGCACGCCTGTACGGCTGCGGGATACGCGGGATCTCTGTCAGAACGGCTCCATTGACTTCTGGCCCGAGTAGGATTGCTGCCCATCTACTCGGACCATAACTTCTCTATTCGGACGAATACAATCTTCCTCAATATCTTCTCTTGGCCTTCAATACTTATGACCGAATAGAGACTACCAGGTAGAGGGTACCTGGGCAGCCGCCAATTCGGTAGATTGCACCCTGATCTTCATTTACCACCTGCCTTACCACTACTCGGGGGTAACCCCCCGACATTAGTCCCCGAAGCTGGTAGAGTCTAGCGAACTTGTTCGTAGGGCTCTGCCATCTTAAACCAAATTGTCTTCTCGAAGGAGTAATGCCGAGTTGCACCTCAACTTGGACCAAGGACTCCTTCTCGAATCTCTCCAACTGTGGTTACGAGAGAAACTTCCTTGTAGCCGAGTAGAGCGCTCTCTCTACTGTGTTGCCGAGTAACTTGACTTAGTGAAATTTTGAACACGATCCCGCTGGATCAGACCAAATCCATCTTCTCGTGTTCGCTGCGGGGCACGTGCCATGCACCAGTGACCGCGACGCCTCGGTGCTGATGCAGGCCACGCGCCAGTCTCCGCGCCTAGGGCCCACAGCCCGTTAGGTCACGTCGAACGGGTACTCGAGAGCCCACGATCTGGGACGTGGGATTAACTGCGCCCGTTACGCGCGCGTTTCGCGCTGTGTGCGTTTCTAACGGGCAGTTAACCCACGCTGCACGATCAATAGCCACGATCGATCCAGTAGTAACTGCAGCTCGCGGGGAGAGATAAATACCCCCGCGCCGCCTACCCTTTCTCTTTCCTCCTCATTTCCCAATCTCGCACTCCCATCTCCTCTGTCGCCACCGTCGAGCACCGCGCCACCGCGAGTACTCACCGCGCCCCCACCGTGAGATCTGAGAGCAAGAATCTCGGCGCGCCAACACCGCCATCCTCGCCCTCAACTCCGACGATCTCTTTCTCTCCAAAAGCAACCTCACTTCCATGGCTCAGCATGGAGACGAGGTGGTTCCCGCCCGAGCCGGCTGGGAGGGCTCGGACGTCACTGCCGAAGACTGTCAATGGCTGGTGAATACCCGCCGAGTCCCTCCCGGCGTTGTCTGCCGGCCTCCCGGCACCGAGCTCGTCCCGGCACCCGAAAAGGACGAGTACGTGGTATTACTCTCCCACTTCAAACGCGGCTTCGGCCTTCCCATCTCGAAATTCCTTTCAGACTTTCTCCGCCATTTCGGCCTTCAGCCGCACCATCTTCCACCAAACGCCATTGTTATGCTCTCCACACATGCCACCGTGTGTGAAGCCTTCCTGGGTGTCTACCCGATGGTCCAGACATGGGCAAAATACTTCTTCCTCCGCAAGCAGAGTGTTCCCGATCCTGGCAACACTGAAGCCCCTCGCGTGATGACCCAGACGGGTAGCGCGATGATGCTGCAACGCAAGACCGGGCACCATCCGCGGGTGCTCGGATTGGAAACCGTGCGCAAGTGGCAGCGCGGTTTCCTCTACGTGAAGAACGTTGCCGCCGAGAAGGGAAAGCCCATCGAAGACCGGATAGGGCTCCCCAAGTTCGTGAACACGCTGCCCACCGGACAGAACTGGGGATATGATCCAAAGAAGACCGTGCCAGACATCGTCCAGGTCGAGAAGCGCATGACCGAGTTGGCGGCGGAAGGGCTCCTTCAGGATGACCCAATCGCCTGCTGGATCTCGCGCCGAGTACTCCCGCTCCAGGAGCGAGCACATAAGATGTGCTACATGGGAGGTCCTCGGGATTGCACCAGGACGACGACTTTCGAACTCAGCAAGGTTGAGGTGGCCATCTGGGCCAGGTCTATCATACAGACCACGCTTACCGAGAACTGGGCGTACAGCTTCATGCCGTATAGCCGCACCAAGAAGATCCCCCAGGTTAGTGCTCTTCTCTACACCCTTATTATTTGTAACTGTCACCGAGTAGAACTCCTCTTACCTTCATATGCTTTGTATTTGCATGCTATGCCGAGTAGGAACCCTTAGCTTTGTATGCTTTATGTTTGCATGCTGTTCCGAGTAGACTCACTTAGCTTAATATGCTTTGTGTTTGCACGCTATCCCGAGTAGAATCACTTAGCTTAATGTGCTTTATACTTGCACGCTTGTTACGAGTATAACCACTTATCCGAGAACTCAACTCACTGTGTCTGCTTGTACCAATCAGCACATCAATCGCCAGAGAGAAGAGGATAGTGAAATCTTTGAGGCCAACTGGCACGATGACAGAACTGAGGATGATGCCAAGGCATATGACACCCAATATACCTTGTGTATCCCTCACGCCATTCAAGCCGGTAAGTCCCGAGCCGATGCCTCTATTCGGGATTGGTCCGAAGATGAAGAAGGTGACTTGGTTCACCTTTCCGCTTACTCACAGTTTGCTTTGCTTCCCTTCTCTTTTTGCTGGTTCTGAATTCTCCCTTCTTCTCTGCAGAGGAGCCTGAGTTGGACGAGTTAGAGGAGCCCGTGGATGCGGTTCCGGTGTCCATGGCCGCTCCTACTACTCGGAAAAGGACTGGCAGTGATGCCCAAGCACCTCCTCCCAAGAGGACCAAGAAGAAAACAGTTACCAAAGTCACCATCGGCCGCCAAAAACACGTCCCTACCACCGAGGGGTAAGTGCTTCCGAGTAACTCCTGGTTCTCTGTTGTGCTTTTCCCTTCTCCCTTTTCTGCTTTCTTTCTGATCCTATTTCTTCTTCCAGCGCGCCTCTCGACGCTGATGCCACTGCCGCACCTCGTCCCAAGAAGAAGACAACCGTGCCCCGAGAGCAGCTTGTAGATCTCTCGGATGAAGATGAAAACCAGGAGCCGCAGGGTAGGACGCGTGCGTCCTCCCCCATTGACGAAGAGCAAGATCTCGGCGCCGAGAACGATGGCGCCGGGGATGATACCGATCCCATCTCCGAGCAACAGCAACCTGAAGCGCAGCAAGCTGCCCAGGACGCTGCCAACACCGAGAAACCGCCAACTCCTCTGGCTGCATCGGCCGAGGATAACACTGAATGCGCTGCCAAGCAGCAACAAGAAGACGCCGCCCTGGAGCGGCCAGATGCCACCACCGAGCAGCAGCCAGAGACCAATGCTGCAGAGCAGCGCAACCCCGTGGCCGAGCCGCGGGTAGAAGACAATGTCGCCGGAAGGCCTGATCCCGCTGCGGAGCAGCGGGTAGAAGACGATGTGGTGGAGCCAGCCCGCCAAGACCAAGTGCAGCCGGACGCTGTACCGAGTAGCTGGCCACCTGTGCTGCCAACTCAGCAGGCGACTCCACCCCGCGCGCCAGTTCCTCCACCAACTCAGCAAGTACCTCCTCCAGTTCATCAAGCGCCACCACCTCCTCAGCCAACTCTTCAAGTGCCTCCGCCTTCTCGGCCAACCCCCACGCCAAGCACCAAGAAGACCACCAAGTCTGGATCTGAGGCAACTCGGCACCAGCCAAAGCGCACTGCTTCACAGGCTGGGCAGGTGCCGCAACCCTCCAAGCCGCAAGATGGACAGTCCGGGAAGCTGGTCAAGAGCACCCAGCTGACACTCACTCAGAATAGGAGTCCGCCCACTCCCAGCGCCAACCCGGTTTCCTCCGGGGTCACCTTTGGCCCTGTCGAGAAGTTGAGTGTTGGTGCTGGCGTCAGCGGGCAGCGCAAGTATCCCGAGTACTGGACAGATCTGCAGCAGCGCCACCAGATCCAGCTGTCCAAGGAGGAGCAGCGGCTAGCCGCTCTCAAAGAGCGCAAAGCCGCAGACCTCTCCAAGTCCAAGGGAAAGAAGGACTCCTTGGTCATTAAGGAACTCTCTTCTCGCGGCGAGGACGACGAGGAGCTACCCGAAGCAGGCCTCGCAGCCATCCTGGACCGGGTAGGCCACATCGAGAAAGCCTGGGACAGCAAAGTGCACGGCAACAATGCCTGGGATGGTACCGAGTTGGGGAAACTCGACCATTATTGAACAGACTGGAACAAAGCCGACATTGGCCCTGTTGGCATGACAGTTGCCATCCCTTGCAGCACCTTGGCTGGAAAGTTGTTTGTCCTGCGCAAGAACATCGAGGACATCGAGCAAAGCTATGTGGTAAGTGTCTCTCTCTTTTTTGCATTTTCCGAGTTGCTGATTTCTTTTTTCTCTTCTCTTCTTCTCTTAGTCATTCCCCAAGTCCCCGAGATTCGGGCCGAGTAGGTGAAGACTCAACCGAGTTGACATTTACTCGGGCCAAATCTTTCAGTACTCATATTTTCCTTTCTACACTGCAGGATAGCGTCCAGAAAAGGACACAAATTTTCCCTCAGCTTCTCTGGAACCACCGCCAAGCCAGGGAGCGAAACCAAGCTCTGGAGGCTGACAAGAAGGACAAGGATGCTATAGAGCAGCAGGCCCTGGAGCGCACCCTCAAGCTTTCTGAAATAGAGAGTAAGCTTTTACACCTACGTTGCTACTGGAAGTATAAACTACTACTGAAAGTATAAAGTATATAGAACAGTGAGTACAAAACTCCGGAAAAAAAAGTTTCTCGAAACCTATTAACACGTGTTCTAGTTTTGAAGATCTCGACGCGAGGAAATCAAATATAAAAACGGTTCATAATTCCGAATTACGGTTCTGGAGACATTTCGTTTTGAAAAAACGGATCTACAAAGAAATGCGTGTACTCCCTCTGTCTGTTCCCTCGCCTGCGAGCGCGCCACGTGCCCTCGCGTTTTGCTCTTC